>CM076579.1:19905326-20508858 GCA_034641835.2 Pinus albicaulis | reverse complement strand
TCCTTTGTTTTTCGAGGGCCTCCTCGAGCAATATTTTGATAGGATCTCCTGCTCCCTCATCTTTCTTTTCGTCCCCAATGGGCGTCCGTCGAGGTTTGCGAGGCTGATCTTGCAAAGGTTCCACCAGATCGAGCCCTAGCTCCTTATACCCCGACCTCGTTGGGGACATGCAAAGAAGGATCGAGAAAAAGCAGACCGCTCTGATACCACTGATCCGGATTTATGCAGGAACGCAACAGAATAAACATGTAAACATAAAGACAGAGATGCAGCGGAAATAACACTTCAATTCATTAATATCAAAGAACTGAAATTTGCTTACAGACAGAATGGAAATAAAACTAGCTAGGGCGCTGGTAGCTATCTCTGAGAAGAGATGTGGCGGCTACAGGCCTCTGAACTGTGTTACAATGAGGCTCGAGGGCCTATTTATCATTTAGAAACAATGGGAAATCCTAAACGGCCAAAACCCTAACCCTAGGAGATGAAGCGCCAAAACTATGGGCCCCGTTTGGGTAAATTGGTGTTTCAACTTCCCAGGGGCGTAACTTTGGCATACGATCTCCGTTTGACGCGTACCATACCTCGTTAGAAAGATCTATCCGAGGACTAAAAATTTGGAACGAGCAACATCGGTCCATGGACCCATGTTGCTCTTTGTTTTCCCAAAAAACGTCGTTTAGGGCCTCAAAACAGCTCCAGAAGTTTAGGACCCGAAAAACTGCTAAAAATAGTAAACTGTGCCGAAACTGAAAAACTGAAATAGACAATGGTGGAGCCCCAAGTGGAATAGGTGGGTGACCACCAATATCCACCTGGATCAATTAGCATAAAAAAATATGAAGGGATCATATAAGGACAAGACCATCAAGGGGGAATTAAGGACTGGTAGGAGAGGGGATTTAGAAGTTCCCCGAAGGACAGAAGGAAAGAATAGGGGACTTCAACAGTGGGCTCAAAGACAATAAAATAAATAGGAGTGGAGGATGGGATCAGACGGAGAAATGGATTAGTGTCTGGCATCCCTAAAACCGCTATGACACTCCTTGAGGTCGAAAGGATAATAGGAGAGGGGACCAACGGGCTTAGGATGAATGCAATGGGTGGGAGAGAAGAGAAGGGGAAGGAGATAAAATGTCAGGAAGCATAAGGGGTAGAAAAGGCAAGAGGAAGGTTGAATAAGTTTGAGACAAGAACAAAGAAACCATTAACTATTGGATTTAAACCCAAGACTAATAAATATTTTTTTTAAATACTGAGGTATCTAAGTTCATCAAAGGTTCACCCACCCCAGCTGTCTTGAAAGATCATTTTCTAGTTCAAGATAGCAAAATGATTGGATATTCTTCTAATACATCAGCAGATATTTTTATGATGTCTCAAGTAATGGTTGCGACTCGATCACAAGATTATAGTAGTAAAAATCATGTTCCTAGTAAGGAAGTAGAAAATTATAATTCTTCACCAGTTACATATCCTTCGATTTCTGATCCACTTCATATCGAGAAACCTAATCCTGATTTAGTAATCAAACCGCCTGCTAAAGGTGTACTTTGTAAAACAACTTTCAATCCACATGCGAGAGCTGCTCAGAATTACAACATTGTTGAAGATTTAGCAATATCTCCTTCAGCAATGTCGGCCTTAGAAGTGTTGCAATCATGCCCAACACAAAGGAAATTACTCTTATCAGCAATTGGAGCTATATATCTTCAATATTCGAACCTCATGGTCTTTGATTTAGAAAATTTTACACCACGTCTCCCTCATCAAATGGCTTTTCAAATTCCAGTACTAGTCCAAAACAGACGTTGCTTTCGTACTGTTATTGATGAAGGAGCATATACGTATATCATGTCATTAAAATTTTGGAAATCACTTGGTTATCCAACCCTTAACCAATCAATGACAATCATCAAAGCTTTTGATGGAAGAGGATTCCATCCTTTTGGAATTTTGCAGGATCTACCTATAGAGGTTGAAGGTAAAACCGTTAATTTAGATGTGGAAGTAGTTGACGCCCGTCTAGATTACAACCTTCTTCTACTTCAAAGTTGGTCTTATGCTATGACTGTTGTCGTGTCATCTGTTTTTCGAATAATCATGTTTCCTCATCAAGGAAAGATTGTGAAAATCGATCAACTCTCATATTATTCGTTTGACCCAGCTTCTACGGATAATATTCAGCACATTGGAAAATCGACTATCCCTTATGAGGATGTAGGAGTAGGCTTAATCAAAGATTATGCTTTAATGGGAACTTTTTCTATGCCTCCGCTTAATGTACCACGTACTATTGCTAATATCAATATGATTAAATTAAGCACTATTCCATTTGATGATCCTTGGGTAGTGCCTTTAGAGTCAGAATTAGATTCATTCAATGGCATGATGCCTTTGAATCCTTTTGAGATAGCATATCAAGCTGTAAAGTCATTTTCCAATCCGCCATCAACTGATTCTGATGCAGTGAATGTGATCAATGAAGAATAATTTTCACCATCAAGCTCAGCTATAACATTAATTTCCGATTCTATTTCAGAAGTGTTTTATACTGATGAAAGCATTCGTGAATTCTTGTCCATAGATGATTTACCATGAGATGATCTTCATCATAATTCATCATTTTTACCTAATCTTGATAGATTCAAAAATAATTTTTCATCTATTTTTACAGTTGATTATGTAAAATAACCCCAGAGTCCATATCAGTTACAAATTTGGATTTTGAAGTAAATTTGGGAAATATTTCTTCAATGGTTCCCATTGACATATCAGCAAAACCACGAATTATTGAAAACATTCATATAGGTGCTTCTTGTACATTAGATGAAATTGCTACATATAAAGCCCTATTTCAAAAATTCCGAGACATATTTTCCTGGTCTTATGAAGAAATGCCAGGAATTGATCCCAAAATTTCCATTCATGAAATCAAAACTTACCCAGATGCTAAGCCTATCAGACAAAAATTACATCCGATACATCCATGAAAAGTTGCTACTATCAAATCCGAAGTTGAAAAATTACTAAGAGCAGATTTTATTTATCCTATCCCGTTAAGGGATTGGGTATCTAATATTGTTCCTGTTACTGAAAAACAAGGAACAATACGCGTGTGTGTCGACTATAGGGATATTAACCAAGCTTGTCCTAAAGACAATTATCCAACCCCTTATATCAATCAAATTATTGACAATTGTGCTGGAAATGAAATGTATTCATTTATGAATGGATTTTCTAGATACAATCAGAACAACATACTCGCTGTTGATCAACCAAAAACAACATTCATTTGTCCTTGGGGAACATTTGCTTATTGTAAACTACCTTTCGGATTGAAGAATGTTGGGGAAAATTTTCAAAGGGCTATCTCCTATGCTTTTCATGACATTAAACGCATTGTGCAACCTTATCTCGATGATTTACCTGCTCATTCATTACACAAGGAAGATCATCCTACTCATTTACGAGCGATTTTTATGACATGTAGGTATTATAAGATTCGCTTGAATCCACACAAGTGTGTTTTTTGTGTACAATCTGGTAGATTACTGGGATTTATCATTTTGAAAGAAGGCATTCGTGTTGACCCTTCGAAGGTTGAGGTTATTATCAATTTACCTCCTCCTTCCACACTTTTCCAACTCCAAATTTTGCAAGGGAAAGAAAAATTTCTGCGTAGATTTATCCATAACTACACTAAGTTAACCAAAGGTTTTACCGGGCTGTTGAAATAGAATGTTCCTTTTATTAGGGATGAGATCGCTGATCTCTCATTTGATGCTTTAAAACACGTGTTGACCCATGCACCTTTATTGCATCCACCAAATTACAGCCAGGATTACTTTTTATACTTAGCAGCCTCTGATTCCACTATTGGAATGGTATTAGTTCAGGAAGATGAATTCCACATCAAGCATGTGGCTTACTATCACAGTCAGAATCTAAATCCAACAGAGATTAAATACTCACATGTGGAGAAATTGGCCTTGGTAGCAGTTCAAGCTGTCCAACGTTTTCGTCATTACATTTTGTTACGAAAAACAACTGTGATCTCTAATTGCAACCCAATGATGTATATTCTGACTAAACAATTGCTTGGGGGCAAATACTCTAAATGGATAGTTATCCTTCAAGAGTTTGATTTAGAATTTGAAAAATCAAAATCAAAGAAATCACTGGTGTTTGTTGAACTTATGTGTGACTTCTCGAATACTGAGACAGAAATTATGGTAGAGCATCCGATCGCTGATGAATCTCTATTTCTTATCAGTACGTTAGATCCTTGGTATGGAGATATCAACATTTATCTCCAAACCCAAACTTTTTGGCTTGAACTTTCACGTTCACATCAACGAAAGATCCGTTACCAATCTCAGCAATACAATATTGTTGGGGACACGCTTTATCATCGTGATGCAGATTCTGTATTTCTCCAATGTTTGACGCATGAAGAGGCTGAATGAGTTTTGAATGACTACCATTCTGGAGCATGTGGCGGTCATATGTCTAGGTATGCCACAACCCAAAAGATACTACGCGCTGGTTATTTTTGGCCATCATTATTCAAATATTGCATTATCGCAGTCTGAAAATGTCATAACTATCAGATATTTGATCAGAAGATGCGTGCACCACCATCTCCTCTTCACCCTGTTATTGTTGCCAGTCCTTTTGCAAAATGGGGCATTGATTTCATTACATGTAACCCTCACTCGGCCGGGGGGCATGGGTATATTATTCTCGTTGTAGATTATTTTACCAAATGGGCCGAGGCGATTCCTACATTTGTGTCAGATGGAAAAACTGAAGCTACATTTTTATTCAATCACGTGATTGCAAGATTTGGTGTACCCCAAGCTATCATTACTGATCATGGGAGTCATTTTCGAAACATTATGACGACTGAAATTTCCGACCAACTTGACCTGTGCCATGATAATTTTACTCCATATTACCTATAGACTCATGGTCAGGTTGAAGCTGTTAATAAAGTTTTGACCACTATGATTAAAAGGATAGTTGGAATTCATAAATTGAATTGGCATACTATGTTTTTCTCAACACTTTGTGCATACCGAACCTCAACAAAAACTGCAATGGGGTTCACTCCTTTTCAACTGGTCTATGGTTTAGAAGCTATGTTACCAATTGAATATGAAATACCGTCACTCCAATTAGCCATAGAGTTATTACCAGCCACTTCTGAAGAGGAAAAACGTTTTTTTTACTTAGCACAATTAGATGAGACTCAACACACCACTGCATTAGCAGCGGAATTCTTAAAAATGCATTAAAGATTAGTACGACTGAAGTGTTACACCTCGTATTTATTCAGTAGGTGATCTAGTATTGGTATATGACCAAGCTAACAATAAACTAGGAGCTGGGAAATTCGAACCCATGTGGCATGGTCCTTATATTGTCAAGCAAGTTCTTGCGAAAGGGGCTTACGATTTGATTGATTATGACGGGGTCTCTTTAGATAAACCCAGAAATGGGATTTATCTAAAGAGATATTATGCTTGATTTTTTTTGTGAAGATCATACCTATATATTAGTTATTTTTCTAAGATTAGTTGCTTTAGACTAGATGAGTGTGTCTAGTTTAAGTTTGCGTTGACTACCATTCCTGCTTATCTTGATACTCTTGATATTTCAGATGTCGACGTCCCTTCAAGCTTACATTGGTTTTGTTGATGGCGCATTTCATAGTACACGAAATATCTCTTCTGCAACCTGGGTTATCTATTCACCCACCGATGAGTTAGTTTCTATGCATGGGGTAAGCCTTGGTCAAACAATGAATAATGTTGTAGAATATAGCGCGGTGACTGAGTTATTGTCTGATGCCATTTCATTTCGCATTTGGAAGTTGATCGGTAGGTTAGATTTAGAACTCATTGTATTACATTTAAACAAGGTATATGCGATTAAAAATCCAGTGTTACTAAGATTATTTTTTGAAGGTTCTTCTCTTGGAGAGGCAATTTGATTACATTGAATATCAACACATTCCAAGAATTTTAAATACATTAGTTGATGCATTAGCTAATAATGTTATAAATATACATTTTTGACATCAAAACAATAAATTAAAAACAACATTCGATATGTGTTGAACAAGATAGTCAGAAAAAGTAGTCATATCATAGATAGAGTTTGTGTTTCAAAAAATATTACATCGTCTAGGACCATAGGTTTAAAACACCTTATGATCTAAAAGATAGTGATACAAAAACAAAAATACAATAGTCTGGGATAATCATCCACTATTCGTGGTGATGATCATGATAATATAATATCGCCCGCGCCACTCTACGCATGTATCTCCGAAACTAGCCAGGAACACCAGTGACATGCCTCTGGAGATGAAGAGGGATATCATCCATCGTAGTCTCTGGAATGTCTCTAGTCAACCTTTCCAAGTTGTGCTCTAAGTCAGTGAGAATATTTGCTGCCTGGTTCTCTGGCAGTGCAATAGGATTTGTCGGCTTCCTCTCGAAGCGGCGAAGATTGGTTGGTCTTCGTGGACCAACATCTACATTTGAATTTTTTGTTATCAGTATTGGACGATTGAAAAACAAAATAAAAATTAGAGTTAAAATACATCAAAACAATTCATTTACCTAACTCATCCCATTATGCCCCTAGAGGTAAAGACATCTCAGGATCATTTCGGAAATCAATGCATGCATATGGGAAATCCTCAATAGCAAAAATTTGGTTCTATAACCAATGAAAGTATGCTGGTGGGAATTGTACTACTGTACAACCATCGCCATCATGACAGGACATCAGTACAACCCAGCGTACCATGCGAGGCTTTCTGAGTTCACCATGATCAACAGAGATCAGCTGAGGGGCAAGAGATGAAATTGTCTACAAAGCAAAACATACCAAGATAGCACCATACCAAAAGTTTTTTAACTTTGCGTTCTTTGTCCTGGTTAGTTGACCCTTTATGTTGGTCAACACCCCTTCACACCAATTGAAGATAGTGCCCTATAGCATTCAAAAGCTGTCTTCATTTGTGACTTGGTAGCCACATGTAGAGCTACACTTCCACATAATCTGGTAACAGTGAATGCAATGACTTTCAGATCAAGATGGATGATAGTTTTTATGTCTATCTATTTGTCCTTGGGATCATATTTTTCATTACAGAATTCTTTTTTGTAGCTAGCGATAGGAAGGCCACCTTGCCTAGCTCCAAACAAAGAAATAGGTTCACCTCTTTTTGAGAAACCGGTGAGGAAGTAGATATCCTCAAGCTCAATTTCTAGCTTGTGATCTCCAATGATGAAACATTGTTCCTGAACATCCCATTTATTTACCAGCTAGGTCATTAACTCTACCTGTGCCCTCATGCACTGAATGGCCCAGAATTTGTATAATCCGCAATTTCTCAAAGTACGCATTACGGCTGGATTATTCATGGCCATATCGTCAATCTCTTCATGTTCACATCCTCGCCACTCCAACATTGTGCAATGACCTGCAAGTGGACGCATTTAAATTTTAGAAGCTATTAGAGTAAAAAACATTTAGCCATTTTTGGGATAATTCGTCAAATTTTATTTTCTTATGGTGCCTCTGCAATTTTTGTATAGGGACAGTGCGGACCTCCACACACAACCTTCATAAAAAATGTGGTAGGGGTCGACAAGTAACCAATGGCTGACCCGCAGACCCCCGTGAGTGAAATTTTGATCTATTTTTCCCTCCAAAAATTAATTTAAAAACTAAAAAAGATAATGTAAATGGATGAAAATGAAGAGAAGGCTGTTGTGAATTACCTGGACTCGACGGATTTTGATTTGAGTGGTCAGTTCTCCCATTATCACCTCCGGAAATGTTTTTTGCCCAGAGCTCTCAACTTTCAACTCTGAACACAGAAGGTGAAAACGACTTTGTTGAACTACTTTTTATAAGATTAATTGAAAAATAAAATATTATTTTAATTGTTTTCCACTTTAAAAAGTTGTTTTTCAACATTTTTTACTTATTGGAAACAAATGTGTTTAATTTTTCAATTTTATGTGCAGAAAATAGGTTTATCAGGTGCAAGAAATTATTTTGATGACGAGTACACTTTTATCACTTTTTCGGGCTTTTAAAAAATTTACGAAAAGGAAAAACCTTGGAGTTCTCTTTTAAGCCATTTTCAAACTCTCTAAACATGAAAATATTGCTGAGTACTTGACTATTTGAACTCGTTAATTGAAATGAACAGTCGTCCCTTCAATATAAGTTTACCCCTTTTCCAGACTGAAATGGACTATTTACAAAAAAGGTATACATTGAATAATCATGGTCAATAGAGTTCTCTCCTGCATTATTTTATCCTTTTTTTGGGCTTGAGAGACTAAATTTACGAAAAATAACACCCACAGAGTTTTCTTAAGTTTTTCTTCTGACTCCCTAAAATTGAAAAACACCGAGTTTCTCCTATACTGGACTCGTTAAAATTTAACAGTAAAGGACCTGTCAATTATAAACAGGAACAAACCACTCCTTCTTAGGGTTCAATTTTAATACTAATTTGGACTCATCCAAAGGATGAGCTTATATTACAAGAAAATGTTATCCTCCTCGAGCTTATCAAAAATAAAGAGGTACTTGCCAAAAATGGTGGGGGAAAAGAGAGAAAATGAATCCAGTTGTCACATTTTGTTTCAAAAAGTCACATAACACTCTTGAACATGGCACTTTTGTCACATTCATACCTGGGTTGGGAAAATCCTCTAGCCAAATAGTTAATCAAACCAGATTGAAAGTATTCAGCGATTTTCTAGGTATTAGCTTTAGGTAAATTGCTACCAAACCATCTGTAGTGTCATTATGTGTTCAAGACATCAGTTTTAATAAATAATTCATTGCAAACATTTATTTCCATTCGCGTTGACCATCCCTGAGTCAGTCCTTGCAGAACATTTCTTCAAAACTTGATCTAATGGTTTCGTGTCGTGGGCTTTCCTACGACGGGTCACTTTCTATCGACAACAGCTCATCATCTAGAAATTTGATCTAGAATCCTATCAGTACCTTGCAATATTACATGCCTTAATGGCAGGTTTCTCGCCTTCGATGACAAGTTGCATCATTGACCTTCGATCGAAAGATTCTGTGAGATGTTTGACTTCAGATCACAATTTCACATTCCATAGATTGTACTGAGTACTTTGAGAGCCATTGTCATTATTGGTGGTTTCTCTCACACTTGTTAATAGTTCACATCATTAACTGGTAATCAAGTGGTTTCTACCATGTTCGACTTCGACGCAATCAATCGCATGGATAAAATTGTACTTGTTCGAGAAGCAGAAATCAAGACCTTGGATCTAGTTTCCACCATCTAGGCTGTGAGGAGTTTTATTATTCATTATAAAGTAGACTACTTATGACATATGGTTGCATCCATACTTTTTCTACTAATTTATGTAATTCTAAAATCATTTCTGTATCAGAACAATATAGTTAGATTTGATCTGAGTATGGGAATGCCTGCCTCAGTGATGATATATATATATATAGATATATATATATATATATATATATATATATATATATATATATATATATATATATATATATATATATATATATATATATATATATATATATATATATATATATATATATATATATATATATGCTTGCATTGAATGTTTTGTTCTAGATTTCATTCGATGTCCTGGCAGCTCGATCCTCAAAATGATAAAGCACTTCACTTTTCAAAAATCTTCAGAACTCTTCAGACTTCGCACTTTAGGGGGCAATCTGTTACACTAAAATTTGTCACCTTGATGTTTATCTTTTTATATGGGTTCATCATTACCTATTTATTTCCCCCTTAGAGGTCTAAAAACATAAAGTTCCTAAATCAAGTCTTAGAACTGAAGAAAAGCTCTTAAAAACCCTAAAAAGCCTAACTCCGCACTTTCCCTAGTCATTTCCTGCGATACTGCGGTTTATTGCTATAAAAAATGCGGTACATCCCGCATGTTCTACTCATTAAAACTGCGGACCCCTGTAAAAGGTAAAATAAAAAGAAAAGTAAGATCTAGAAGTCCAGCTGGTTGAATATTCTCCCAGCTGGGGCCTTCTAGAAGCACTATCTGGTCGAGCTTCGCCCCTTCCATTTATGAACATTTATCCCTTCATAGATGGAGCTATCCCTTGGTTTTTGGAGTTGAAATCCCATGATGAGAGGGCTTTATCCCTTCCTTTTTGGAACTGAAACTACCTCCCTTCTGCTATAAATTGAGACAATGTTTCAGTCTCAAGGGTACTTAGAACTTGATAGTTTTGAGGTGAATTGCTGAAGAAATATACTCCCCACATTTTGCATCATTGGCATGAGAAAGATTACATACTCATAGCCATATTATTATGTTGATCAAAAGAGTTGGAGTCTTGTCAAAGTGAGGAAAACGGTTGTTCGAGACCCCGGAAGAACCTATACGAATATCAAGGTGTCAAGGTTGTAAGGTTTCTTCTTTTTATTCAAAGTTAATAAAAATGGATTCTATTTTCTTATTAAGTTGTTCATCTATCTTTTGAATGATTGAATTCTTAGATTTCTTGATCACTAAGATACATTATTTCTTTTCAATTATCATATTTTGTAGATGCTTTTGATCTTGTTTTCTTATCTTTGACTACAGATCTTATATGTTGGATCGATACCTTCTAGAATGACTGGATTGAAGACTAAGAAAGTGTTGGATTGCAGGTAGGAGTATATCTCCATAGTTAATTAATAATTATTAAGAAAAATAGTCTAGAGGAAATGGTCTACATCTGTCTGTTTGCTTCTAGATATCCTTAGGATACTAGGGAGATAACTCTTGTCCGCAAGAGGGATTTGTCCATCTAACAAGTGTGCGTTGCAGTCCACATGATAGTGAATGAAATATTTGAATATTTTATTCACCACCTATTCTTTGTGCAGTGCCTTGCATGAGTTCAAAGGTTTGAATTTATTTTTCAACCAAGCCAACCCATAAAATTTGACTATGTTTTTATGGAGAGTAAATTTCATCTAGTTTAAAGGGGAAATAAAGTGTTAAAATATTTTTTTAAGTGGTGAAAGAAGTTAAAAAAGAAGAAGAGGTGTTTGGTAAAAAATCTATGTTTCAAAACTACAAAGAATATGTGTCGGGTCTCAGAATTGTCCTTAAAAATACAACCACTTTCACCATAATTTCCATTATATCACCTCCATATCACTACCATGTCACTACATTCATCTCACTTTCATCATTATTTGGGTTACCCTTGTGTTTTCCAAAAATTATTAATTTCTAGTATTTTGAAATGAATTTGTGATCAAAATTTGGGAAATAATATGCATATACTTATACCTTAAAAGTGGAAAGAGTTTTGTGACATTTGTAGGTACATTTGAAGCTTCCAAGGCCCTCTTATGTGGCTCCGAAAGATCAAATTCGAAATTATCTTCATGATATGAAGGAGATTTGAAGGAGGGATATGTGACATGGGTTAGCAAATTGGTTGAGAATATTATGGGTCAAAGGAGAGGAAGAAGGATCCTCATTAACGAGGAGGTTGCTTAGGAATTTGTATAAATAGGACATCTCTCTCCTTTATTTGTAACCTTGTTAACTTAACTTGTCATTATTTTGTACTTTGAAATTTTGAAGAAATTGAATCTTTGAGGTTCCAAGCATGGAAGGAGATGTGAAGTAGGAGATATAATGGAGCATATTAGAATGTAAGATAGAGTAGTTTTAATTTTGCAATTTTGCTTTGATACTAGTTTTAATTTCATTCAAGGATGTCATTTCATTTTAATTGTTATGTTGTTTTCATTTCATTGAAAGTTTGATAGTTTATATTTTCCATTCATGAAAGTTTAATTCATGCAAGTGTGTTCGACATGTCCATTGTAGAATGATTAGTTTTTAATTCCAGTTGACAGTGTAAAATTGTGTTCACTAATTCATCTCAAGAAAGTGGTTCTATCATTTTCTAATTGGGTCAAATTTAGGTATTCATATATACATCAACACGCTTTTTACTTGTCTTTTTCATTTAAATTCTTAGCAATAGAATTTCCAGTTGAATGTGTAAATTTGTGCTCGCTAAGTCGTCTCAAGAAAGTGGTTCTATCATTTTCCAATTCGGTCAGATTTGGGAATTCAGATATACAACAACTTGATTTTTACTTGTGTTTGTCATTTAAACTCTTCGCAATAGAATTTCCAGTTGAATGTGTAAATTTGTGCTTGCTAAGTCGTCTCAAGAAATTGGTTCTATCATTTTCCAATTAGGTCAGACTTGGGCATTCAGATATACAACAAGGTGATTTTTACTTGTTGATGCAACCTTGGCTGCATTTACCCACAATATGCATATAAAATTTAAAAGGGCATACCCATATGCATATAATCCAATAATCTGGCGTGGAAGCTTCTTATTTAATCTTCAAAAGAAGATTTCCTCACTTTTTAACCCATGGTTATAAAACCCAACATTAATAACTTCATATGCGGAAGCTTTTATATCAATTTTTAAATAAGCCATAATAAAGCACCCACACATTACAAACCAACTGCATATAATCTGCAACAACAAAAGATTTCCCCAAAATCACATTTCAACCATTTGTTGATATAGTCATTTATCGGACTATTTCTTTCTCTTTTTCACTCAGAAAATAAACTTACCTTATGGAAATTTGATATATATGAAGTTGGCTTTAATTTAAAACCCAAAGATCTCAGCATATATTAATGTTTAGCACAATCCATTCAACTTTTTTCTTTTTGGCATATGCTCTTCTTCATCTCCACGTAGAATCTCTAACACCAAAAAATAACACCAAGTTTTCTACAAATTTGACTTTGGATACAAACCCAAAACACCAACATAATATTTTATCTGGGTCCCACAACATTTACAACTTACCCATCCATTTCAGCAATCCAATCTTCGTCATCCATTTCACTGATCCAAATCCGATGAACATCACTCGATATCGTGCTCCAACTACCACGATGATTAAAAATTTTGAACTTATGCGAAATTAGTGGTTTTTAATTGCCACGTGTCGGCTTCTAAATGCTATCGCGTTCTCTCCAGCAATTACCTCTTACCATTCTCAACCTACGCAAAAACCACATGTGGTTTTATAAAACCATCTTCTTCATACCTCTACACCATCATGTCTGCTTTCATTTGACTCGGGTTTCTGAACAGAACTATGGTTCCAACTTGAAAGAATTTCACAACGGCCATACCATACATCTTCATTTTTTTTTAGCGATGCAAATCTTTATGTAAGATTCCATAAATACATAATTCCAGAATTTAGGAAGTCCTACCAGTTATGAAAATCGATAAGTACATTTCCAAATTGCATAAATTGCTTACCAGTATTCAAACCCACTCTAGCATTTAGACAACACATGGCTTAATCTCTTAATATTCATTTTCTGTGGTTCTTATCCATCATTTATAAATACAATAAAACCTCCAATGTGACTTCAACCCGTGGATCTCATTTCACTGTGTTGTATATTCTTCTGCATGACTCTCTCCTGAGCTTATTGTTAGTTCATATGTAGAACTGTCAACACTGCATACTCTCTGCTTGTTGTCCTCTGATTTGATTCTGTCTATTAAAACCTATACATACATGTACTGTGCCAAACTATGATTCATAACATGAAATTATGATTTCATTTCTCTCCACATAATTAATAACTCAAAAAACAATCTCTTTATATATAACAAATATTTACACAGTTTTCTTCTTCTCTTAGGCCCAATTTTCTGATAAATGGCCTTTCATTTAATTTGTCCGTAGGCTTACAAACCCTATCTATCTAAAACATGAATCACTCCTCTAATCCTTGAGTCTATATATTTTTATGCCTTTGAGGCTTACAATTTATACAAATATTTCTGAAATCAATTCTGGTTCGAAATCCTCTATTTTCTCAACAATTTCCTATGAATCCTCTTTAATCCTAAAATATCTACTTAATCCCTAAGGATCTTCTCTCATACTAAAATCATGAACCAATTCTAATTTAGGATTTATAATTAATTCCTAAATCTCTTAATCCCTATGAATTCTCAACTAGCCTAATTCTATCATGTTCTCCAACATTCGAGAACATTTACAAAATTCCTCACAATATTTAATTAATTCTCATTAAAATCACTCAAATCATTCCATTTTCATAGAAATACAAGACCCCTAATTCTATTAAAATACAAAGAGATTTCTAAGCCTAATGCTCCTGCATCAGACTCCCAAAGTAGAAATTTATCATGATCTCCTGATCATGTGCTTCCAACCTTTGCCTCCTGGATCCCATACTCTGTTTTGATGTTGTCCATAAGTTGCATTATTCTTTTGTTGTACTTCTCCGGGCTTCCATATTTTATTTTTCATCTTCCCACTAGCTATGCTTTCACATTCTTTTCTTGTCTTTTCCTTGCTGTCATTTATTTGCTTTCTTGATGTTTTCTTCTTCCGAGACACCTTCATCATCAATCTTCTTATGCTTTCAATTTCTATGTCCAGTTTATCTTCTATCTCGAAATTACTCTGCCTTTTGTTGTTGCTTCCAATTTCTGCTGCAAATATTACTCCAAATACTGTTGCTTTGGACATTGTTGTAGATCATGCTACATATGTTGCTGCCTCCTAAATATCTCTTAAGATATCTCTCTCTGTAACATCCCTTTTCTTCTTACCACCTGCAAATTTATTTTCAAAAAATAAATTATCTTTTGATTCTTTAACCACAGCAACATAATCATTCCCTGTTCCTTGTATACTAGTAAGAATAATGAAATTTTACAAACTAGTATCTGCTCCTGCCTCTTCTACAACTTCAGGCATTTTCACTCTAGTGTCTGCAATTCCTTCCTCTTGTTCAAATGTTTACAACAAAAATTTTAGCCATTCTTTTTGTACTTGTCTCATCTCAACCACGTCATCAATATGCTGCAATTCACTTTCAACATATCCTTCTTCTTCTTATTTTTTACAACCTTCAGAAATTGTCTTTCATCTCCTTGATTGATTTTGGCAATCAAATCAAATTCATCAAACACTGTATCTTCATCCTTTATCAGAATAGAATTCTGATTATCCATCATTGTGGCAATTCTAAAAGTCTGTCCTACAATCTTCTCTTGGCCAATCGAACAAGCCAACTCCTCCTTGTCATTAATAATAACAATTTACTTCATATGAGACATGACTATCTCACCTTCCTTGGAATTTATGAGTTCCTTATTCTGCAACAATTCATCTTCATTCAAGACAACTCCAAGAGATGGATTTCCTTCTGCAACACCTGTAAACACGGTCAAATAATAAATTTCAAAATCACAATACCCAACGGTCTCATTTGATGATCCAGTCACCAAATCTTCTTCTAGCAGTTCCAAGTCTCTTTCAAGACTCAGAAAATCTTCACTGTCTTTCTTTCCAGCTTCCAAGGTTATCTCCATTGTTCCAATCACCATGATAGAATGATGATCCTCCACTATGTTTTCATCTAACATAGCGTTGGAGAGGTAAATCCCCTCTGCGGATAGAGGCGATCCCTACTAGCCTAGATCGGGTCTAGCAACAATCAAATCATGTTAAGACGCAGGTCTCTAGTTACAAAATGACAAGAAATGACAAGTTGCCTACCTCGGGTCCTATGCGATGGTCATCGAAAGAAGGATGACACTTCCCATCCTCCACTTCGGCAGATCACAATCCTTCTGCTTAGCACATCCGAAGACCTACACACATGCGAAGAAACACAACTATACACAGCATAGAATCTAAATCTTGTAATTATACATCAGTCAGAGAAGATGTAATTCATTGCGTCAAAGATAAAGAAACACGAATGAAACCATAATCAAAGTCACTTATCATTAATAAAACAAAGGAACGATACAACCTTAAGCTCTGATACTGGATCTTCCTTCGGCGGGGTCCACAGCGGAGCACGTCTCAATGAAGCTCGTTGGAAATGGGACAAATTTCTCTCTCTTCGGCTTGGCTCTCAAAGGCTGTCTGGCGATAGTCTCCTTACTACAGATTCAGCTATTTGTACTATGACCATTAAGGCAAGCTTGCAAAGGGAAAATGGCAAGCTTATATAGATGGTGGAAGGGGAGTTGGGATCCCTACAATGGTGGGATTGGCCCTATCCTCAAGGAAGCTTCCATGATAGGTGGAAATCCACTTCCCCTACATGGAGATCCAAAGCCAAACCTCCCAACTCATTTTAGAGACTCGTTCAGGAGTTGGCTGGAATCAAACTTCCACCATTTATTTTTTTAAAAATAATCCTTATTAAGCTTGGCATGAGTAATACATTGGGACAGAGTGCCAGTTGGTGCGCCATCTTTGGTGGATTTCCCGCATTGGCGCAAGGGCTGAAATGGCTAGTCGCGCCAAGGCCAAAAGGTCTATTTTTAGAATTTTCATAGGAAATTGTCTTCAAAGGAATGATTTTCCTTTTCAATGGGGATACCATGAAAGTGGTTTCAGGTTATGTCACTGCTCACAGGTCACGGAAAAAGCCCTCCAATGTGCAAGACAGGGGATTGCAGGGACGGTGAAAAATTACTGTGTAACAGATGCCCCCTAAAACATGAGGCCCGAGAGAGAGAGAGAGGGGTGAAATCCTTTATGAGAAAGTGCCCAATTGAAAACACTGCCATCGGAAAACCTGCGTAGACAAGTACAACTGATATCTCAAATACATGATATGTGGTATGGGTGCAGCCATCCATAACAAAGTATACAATAATTAGGATCCAAGGTATGGACGCAGCCATCCAGAAAGGATCAAGAAGTAGACTCAAGTATGGTCGCATCCATCTAATCAATGAGTCACGTAACCAATCATGATAACTTACAAAATTCGCAGCCTGGATTCCATCAAACAAAACCCAGGGTCTTGCACTCCATCTCGACCCGAACAAAGTACAAGTCCTAGCATGTGAATATGTGAGCTGAAGTTGAACATGCAAGAACATCGTTTGATTACCATCCAATGATGAAAGCCATTAACAGACACGAGAGGAACCACCAATAATGACAATGGCCCTCAAGGTACTATAGGTACAATCCACGAAATGTGAACAGTGAGCTGGCGTCGAACACCCCCAGAATCATCTGAACAAAGGTCAATGATGAAAACCTTATGTCGGATGCGAAGAACCTTCCATTGAGGCATGCAGGCTCCAAGGTACCAGAAGGGAGTCTTTAGATCAGCTTCCTGGATAATGAGCTGAAGTCGACAAGAAGTGATCTTGATCGAAGGTGGGCCATAGTGTTTCCCACATCATCAGCACGAGACATAGGAAAATAATGTTTGTGAATCAGGATCAGATGAGAATCAGAGGAGGGTTGAAGCTGCAGAGGTCAAATTCTCTTGAACATATCAGCGACACGACACTGGATTTGGCAGTATTTGACATCAAAAGATATGAGGTCATGACGACGGGGAAAAGAGCAGATGAGAGGTCAAAAGGATCACCTAAACCCATGGAAACAAGGGGAAAACAAGATGAGATGTCCCCAGCCTGACACGAATGCAGACAAGTGCCATGTTCAAGAGCGAAATACTACCAACATGATGATGATATTGGTTTAATTTTTCTCCACCATTTCTGGCGAGTACCCCAATTATTTTTGAAAACAAGCTTGAAGGGGATAGCATATGCTTGTGATATAAGTTCATCCTTCGGACAAATCCAACCTAGTACATTTAACGAGCCCTAGGAAGGAGGAACTCGAGTATCATCATTATGACAGAATACGATGTCATCAGGTTTTAACGAGTCTGAAAAAGGAAGAACTCGACGTCTTTTCATGTTTAGAGAGTTTGAAAAGACAGCGGAAAAGTAAACTCCAACATTCCCTTTTCGTAGATAGTTCCTCAGATCCGAAAAGGTAGAAAAATGTGTCTGAGAAAACCTCTTAGTCGTGATAGGCTCGTGTATTCTTTTTTCATAAATAATCTATCTCAGCCCGAAAAAGGGGTAAACTTATACTGGGTAGATGTCGTTTCGTAGCAAATTTAACGATATGAAAACGACAAGTGACTCGGAAAAATTTTCATGTTTAGAGAGTCAGAAAAGAGCTGAAAGATGACTCCTCCTAGAGGAACAAGTGGTATAAAGGGCAGAAACTGGTTCTGGTAATGGTGGAACTGCTCTGAACAAATAAAGGTTAAGAGGCTGGCTGAAAAGACCACTCATCACAATGGTTCCTCAGGATTGGGTAAAACAATCAAGTGAAGACGTATGATCGGCCAAGCAAATGGGGAGGATGGAATGAGAAAACCAAGGTTCATCTGACAAAACAGGCTGATAAAATGGCAATCTCGAGAGGTAAAATGGGAAAGGTTTCATTTTTACACAAGCTTGAAATCAAGAAACTCTGCTTGAAATTGGTTTCATTTTTTACACAAGCTTGAAACGAAGATAAACTATTCTTGAAATAGTTTCATTTTTACACAAGCTTGAAACGGAAACAAACTATGCTTGAAAAATTAAGCATGCCCCCCAACATGGTGACTGAATTCGAGGTACATGCCCCCCAAGCTTCAATCCATATGAAAGGCAGATGGAGTGAAGGTTCAAATTACGAGATCAAGAGAAAGACTCAACTAGGATTTTAGGAGATCTTATCAAAGACTTGAATTGAACAGGAACATGTTTCATTGTTTTAGTGAGGTTGACACATTAGAAGAACTATCCTCAGATAAACTTTTTTCATTTTTTAAGGAGCTTGACACAAGAAAAGGAACTGTACTCCGAAGAGCTTGTTTCATTTTTAAGGAGCTTGACACAAGAAAAAGAATTGTGCTCCGACACCTTGTTTCATGGTTTAAGGAGCTTGACACAAGCAGATGAACCATGCTTCGAAAACCTTGTTTCATTTTTTAGGGAGCTTGGCATAAGAAAAGAAACCCTGCTTCGACAACCTTGTTTCATTTTTTAGGGAGCTTGACACAAGACAAGGAACTCTACTCCGAAGGAGCTTGTTTCATTTTTTAAGGAGCTTGACACAAGAAAACGAACTATGCTCCAATGACCTTGTTTCATTAAAATGAACAAGAATTCATCGCTTCCAAGAGGTTCTCATTCGATGGGATAAAAACATCTCGGAAATCAGGACCCAATGCCCCCAGCACACTATGCACAACGGCACTATCACTGAGCACCGGCACGGGGTAAGTAGCCACATAGTTGACCTGCGATGGGGCAGATACAACGGGTGGATAAAAACTAGGAAGGGATGATGGCGAGCCAGCTACCGCATTAGGACCAAAGAACGAAAGCTGATCAATGGTCACGATCTGTCCTTCATGTGGAAAACAGACCACACGAAAAAGGGAGGAGACAAGCGCCCCCATGGCATAGGTGTAATCGCGCCCCAAGAGTAGATTGAAATCCAAGGCACCTAGAAAAACCATCACGTCCATATGGACGGTTTTACCTCCCAAAGTAACAGGTAACCTTGGAAGGATCCCTAACGGTTGACTAATTCTTCTGTTAAATGCCAATAGATTCTGCGTAACAAGCACAAGCGGTGGAAAACTGAAAGCTTGCCAAGTAGTTGAGGATAAAATACTAATAGACGCGCCTTCATCTATAATAGTGCTAGGTACGACCAGATCAAAGGTTTGTACCGTGATCTCGAAAGGCACATAGGGCGGAAGGCGGTATCCTGCGAATCGACTCCAATCAAAAGAAGCGACCAAACTACTTGGAGGGGCTACCATCGAACCGAGATGGTCTTCCCTTGGTGTTACAGGAGAAGAAGGAGTATCCTCCATGACCTCCATCTAGAAGGTGGGAGGGGTATCCTCCGGGACCTCCATCACAGGAGGCAGAGGAACCGCTTCTTGAGGTGAAGGGATAGGAGAATCTTTCTCCAAGTCCGAGGAATCTGAAGAAACAAGAAGAACCTGAGGGATGTGAGACCCACTCTCGACAGAAAAGACATGGTGCACCGTAGACGGGGCTAGCTCAACCGATCCCACGACCAAAGGTTGGTCAGGAACAGATTCTTGAATTTGAATTTTTGGGGGAGCGGGATCGACCAAGGATGACTCTTGATCAATCGGAGGATCAACTAATGGGGGACTCAAAGAAAGCCGTTTATAACTAGCTAGGAGGCATGGTGTAGAAACAGTTGAGTTGTCCAAAACTCTCTTGGCTTCATCCATATACAGACAAAGGTGAATGGCGTGGTGCCCTTCACACAACTTACAGGGATTGGTAATCTTACCCTGCTTTGTAGGAGCCTTACCAACACCAGTTGAAGAGGTGCCCCCAACCTGACTCCCGGAAGCCAAAGGCAACGATGAACGATCGTTGGACCATATTTCGAGCACCTTGGGAATGCCAGGGAAATCTCGAAGAATATGGTTTCCCTGGCACAACATGCAAGGGAACTTAAATTTCCATGGAGGGTTGGAAGATTTATTAAGAGAATGGGTTTTAGAAGCAGTAGCTGCAGCCTTAGCCTCTCTCTTATCGGAATTCCTCTTATTTGTATTCTTCTTCTTCTTCTTAGCCACTTGGTTACTCGAATCTAGACTTTCATCAGGCAAAGTAGAAGAGGAGGACGCAGAAACAAACGAAGAAGGGGAGTGTTCCACCTTGGAATCAACATGATGTTGTTCAGGCGGAGGAAATGATTGAACAATAGACGAGACATTCAGGACCACAGAGGTTGAAAACAACCAAACATGCAACCAAATAGTTAACCCAGGAAGGGACAACATTGCCATATAAGGAGCACTAACATTCCCAAAAGGAGGAAAATGACCAGGATTCCCATCGGAGGGGATTCCTTGGTTAGTGAACTTTGGGAAAGTTGCCAGTAGAAACAAATCAAAACAACACCTTAGGGAAACTAACTTTAACCAAGAATATTTCGTGGGCAGTTAATTTTAAAACACTGAAACCAGACTCTACTGTTTCATATTTTAAGAGTCGAGAAAAAATAAAAAGGTGACTCTATCACTTTTAGTTTGGAAACAAGCATGAAAGGACAAGCGCTTGATGATCCTTTCAAATTTAATGAGTCAGAAAAGATCGAAATGACTACTTTGGAACTCTAGGCAAAAGGGTGTGCCAGATATCCGTGAACTACAATATACACCTTGGTTAAAAAATGAAAGAGAAATCAACAAAGGAATTGACGTACGTGCAGGAAATCTCCCCGAATTTTGTGCCCAGTGTATCACGGGTATAAGGCGGCAGACTCGGCTTCCTACAGATAAAGGATAGCAACCTAGTGGGGTCTCCCTTTATATATGCAATGATACGGGGAGCACAAGTCCATACTAGTGCTATCTAAAGCCAAGAGGCGAACGACAGCTACTAGGTTTAACGACGCCGGAACACGTCACTAGCCTAGACCTCTAAATATTTTGTTAATGTTTCAATGCTGCCTTAAGGTAAATTGAATAAATTTTAGAGTTGATCTTCAATTATGTTTCAATTTCAGGCCCTACCGAATGTTTTGTCTCCAAAATCCTCTAAATTCACACTACAAGCCACAATATATCACTTTGTTTGATGAATAGTTAACTACGGGAAGGTTGATAGCTTTCCAAATAATAACAATATGATCACAAAACAACCACTAGTGTCTCTAATGTGCGCTAATGAAACTAAAATCTTTTCCTTTAGAGTTATATAACACTAATAACGCAGAAAATTTTTCAATGTACACTAACTAATCAAAGCAAAAGACTTGTTTTTGTATTTTCAATGTTTTAAGAGAAAAATGCACCAAACAAAATGGAAACTAATGAAAAGACCAATTCGAGAAATGATAGCAAAATCGTGAAAGCAAGCAAGTTCACTCAATACAAAATACACAACCAGACCTCAAACTGATGGAGAAATCCCTCAAATCAAAGAGGAATCCCAAAGACTCATACAAACCGTGTAATCTAGGCTCGAAATGAGACAAAGAGAAACTTGAATGAGAAAGAGAGAAATCACTCAAATAACACAATAAAACAATGGAAAACCACCAAACAAATGCAAAGAAGCAATAACGAAGTTGACTAGACAAACGAAAACCAAAAAATCCCACGGGAGGCTCAGCACACTATAGCACCTGATGCCCTAGGGCTAGAATGTAAAATCGATAGTAGAGGGAAAAAACTGGAGGATGGAGGTCACACAAAGTCAACCAAGACTTCAGGGCACTTAGGTAGTTATATAAATGACACCAAAACCATAAATCAAGCTCAGAAGGCTCAGAAACAAGCAAACCCTAGCACCACACAGGATTGGCATGACTGTCTGGCTGCAACTAGTGCCAGAACAGGATTGGCGCGAGGGCCTAACCAACAACAAGCGCCAGTTGGCACAAATATTAGGTTGAAAAGTGCGCCAGTCAAGTTTACTAATGACAAAAATGAAAAAGAGAAAACAAGGAGTAGATCGGGTATGGTGGGAGCTGAACAGAGGCTTTATACTAGAAGGAGACAAACCAGAAGAGTAGATCAAGCAGACAAAAGCCAAAAGCGACCGAAAGAGACAATAAAAAATCTAATCAAATCCCTAGCGGAGTCATCAGTTTTTTGGAGAGGTAAATCCCCTCCATGGACAGAGGCAATCCCTACTAGCCCAGATCGGGTCTAGCAACAATCAAGTCATGTTAAGACGCAGGTCTCTAGTTACAAAATGACAAGAAATGACAAGTTTCCTACCTCAGGTCCTATGCGATGGTCGTTGAAAGAAGGATCACGCTTCTCTTCCTCCACTTAGGCAGATCACAATCCTTCTGCTTAGCGCATCCGAACACCTACACACATGCGAAGAAATACGATGATACACAACATAGAATATAAATCTTGTAACTATACACCAGTCAGAGAAGATGTAATTCATTGCATCAAAGGTAAAGATACACGAATGAAACCATAATCAAAGTTGCTTATCATTAATAAAACAAAGGAATGATAAAACCTTAAGCTCTGATACTGGATCTTCCTTCGACGGGGTCAACAGCAGAGCACGTCTCAATGAAGCTCGTTGGAAATGGGACAAAATTCTCTCTCTTCAGCTTGGCTCTTAAAGGTTGTCTGGCGATAGTCTCCTTACTACAGATTCAGTTGTTCGTACTATGACCATTAAGGGAAGCTTGCAAAGGGAAAATGGCAAGCTTATATAGATGGTGGAAGGGGAGTTGGGATCCCTACAATGGTGGGATTGGCCCTATTCTCAAGGAAGCTTCCATGATAGGTGGAAAACCACTTCCCCTACATGGAGATCAGGAGCCAAACCTCCCAACTCATTTTAGAGACTCGTTCAGGAGTTGGTTGGAATCAAACTTCCACCATTTATTTTTAAAAAACAATCCTTATTAATCTTGGTGTGAGTAATACACTGGGACAGAGCACTAGTTGGCACACCCTCTTTGGTGGATTTCCCCCATTGGCGCGAGGGCTGAACTGGCTGGTCGCACCAAGGCCAAAAGGTCTATTTTTAGGGTTTTTCACAGGAAAATTTCTTCAGAGGAATGATTGTCCTTGTCAAGGGGGATACTATGAAAGTGGTTTCAGGTTATGTCACTGCTCACAGGTCATGGAAAAGGCCCTCCAATGTATAGGACGGGGGATTGCAAGGACAGTGACAAATTACTGTGTAACACATAGTTTCCCTTTCATTAGATTCTCCGACATTTTCCATTTGTTGTCCTTCTTTGCTTGCACATGAATTATCAGTATTAAAAATACAGGGTCTCAATGCCTCTTCCTCCTCTGGAAACATCTCAATATGTTTTTTTGAGTTTTTGTTTAATTCCTTTCTCAGCACATCAGTATGCTGATTTAAATTCTCCATGAGACTATCAGCTAGTCTCTCCTTCTTATCATCTGTTTTAGGAATGTCTCTGTGCTCTGGTTCACAATAATGAACTTCTTCAATTTTTTTAATCATTCTTACATCCTTATCCTCTATTTCATGACTGTCATTCATGAAAAATTCTCTGTCTTTCACATTGAGCAATTTATCCTGAGTATAGATCCTCTACTTTTCTAACTCTCTTCTTTGAAGATCTAACTTTCTATATAATTCAACAATTTCAATTGGGGTAGAATTTGGAAACTTCACACAACTTTCCATACCTTCACTTGTTATTGACCAATCATCAGATGGCCCTTCTTCCTCTATTTCAATATTCTACTGCATATTTCCATAAGACCCCTCAGCATTAATTTGAATAGATTTAAGATTCATCTCCTTCTCCTTGACAAAATTCAAATCTTGTTCATCCTCTTGTGATGTACCTGCAATCATACACAGATCATTAGTTTTAAAAACACAAGACTTTTTAGTCTTGGTTTCTTCTTCAAGATTTTCTCCTTGAACAAATTTGCATGTGGAACCGTCAAATTCTATCCTTGACTCAAAAAATATGAGTTCTTCCTTCCATAAGGCAATCTCCTTCTGCCTCCACTTCATTTTTAATGGGTGCCCAATTACCCTTTTCCCTTTAGTGGAAAGATCCATCCTCCTCTCTGGTTTTCATCTTCTTGTATCCATCCCTCTAGTACCTCCTGTTAGTGTCAGTCTAGTCATACTGCCATCAGTGATCAAAACTACTCTTTTGCATTTGCATATTAGGTGTCTCATACCGAATAAAATTTCACCATTGCGCTAGGTCATGGATTCATTGATGGTAGTAATTTTTATCAGTTTTCCCTCATGATGATACTTGCTATTTTTCCTCCTTATGGTCTTCAGACATTAGTCTCTTTCATTCTCAAAACTATACCAGTAGGTCACAGGATGGGTCTCATTAGTTTCTAAGGTCTCACCATGGTCAAGTTAATGGGTCAAATTTCAATAGCGTCAGCAAGGTCATGAGGAAGTCAATAAATTCAAAGTCACAGCACCAGGGCAATCAAAGAAGACATTTATTTAGCTTGATGTAAGATTCACCTCAAAACCATGTTTTGAGGTGAAAGCATGATACTTTGCCTTTCGGTCACAATTCAGAAGCTGTTATCTCCGCAAAGTGAGGTCCCTGCCTTCAAAGAATTTTTCCACAGCATGTTCACCACCAGATCATCTTCAAAGCAAATCCATCAGAAAGAGCCTGGAAAGAGCTTTCCAACGGTATACTACACTCTCAAAACTGACTTCTGAATTGAATTTTATGCTTAAGTGAAGTAAAAGCCGTTATAACCTCATATACCCCCTATTTCCCCATTTTCCCTTTGAAACTTTGGGTTATTAAAGTTTAATATTCCTTTAAAAAATTCCCTTTTCCCCTTTTCCAACTATAAAATCGCATTATAAATACAAATGCGATTATGCTAAACCACTTCCCTTCCATGCCTTAGGACTTTATAATAAAAATTTCACATTATAATATCCCGCCGCAACCACTTCCCCTTCATGTCTTTAAGCCTTATAGAAAAGTCCAAACTTTATGTTATATAAACCCCAATCGCAAATCGCAGTCGCGTGTTCTATTTGAAGAGCTCCGATCAGCCCATCGCAAACACTTGTGATGCGATTGATCACACACAACTCCGATCATCGCAATCACAAGTCCCTCCACCGATCCTCCGATTGCGATCCATCGCTTCCCGCCTCCCGATCCGCCCCTCCGATTAATCACTCCTGATTATCCCTTAGCCGTTGATTCCACCATCCAATTTGACGGTCCTCCGCCAATCGGAACATCCCAATCGCACCATTTAAATCTCGCCTCCGATTGAAGCCCCCGATTGATGTCGCAACCGTCGATCTTTCCTGCCGATCGGACGGTCCACAATCAATCGCATCCCCTCCTTCCGAATCTCTCAATCGCAAGTCCCTTCCCGATCCTCTGATTGACATACCCCCGATTAACCCACAACCGTCGATATTCCCCGCTGATCGGACGCCCCACGTTTAATCGTTTAATCGCACATCCCTTCTTCCTGATTGCGATTACTTTCCTCTTCCAATTTGCGATTGCGATTGGTCCTTGGGTCCCACCATCAGTACTTCCGCTCGTTCATAAATAAAGGGCCTATCCCTTCCTCCCATCGCATCACATATCTGTAATATGTCACTCCACCGTGCCCTCCGCTCCGATTGCGATTGCGATTGCTGTTTGTTATGTCATATCTCTCCGCTCCCCCATTCCGATTGCGATTATAATGCAATTCTCGCCTCCTTTCCCTCCTCTGTCCCATTGAAAATATGGTTTCCCTTCACAAAGCATATATGTTATTACGTTCTATTTCTGTAGTATTTTATTAAAAAAGTCAGAGAATAAATAAATAATGGAAAGCGGAACGTCAGAGGCCAAAGAAACAGAAATGTAATAGTCGCATCTTCAGCAATGATTCTAAAGGATCCACGCTACAGGTTTTGCCTCTGCATTGGATATCCGAAAATTTCAGGAGGAATAATGTAACGCACCTCTTCCTTTACGAATATATTATGAGCTCTTGGTCTTCCATATTCAGTTATGATTCCTCTTCCCCATCGATCTATATTCCCACAAATTATGTCTATTTATTGTAAATTCCAATCATTTGTAAGAGGAGGCTGAAAGTCTGAGGTCTAAAAACTCAGAAGTAGGGGAATAGTGTGGCAGTGAGCTCTGTGCTCCGTTGTACAGTTTGGCAGGGAATTAATAAAGTGATGCAGCTCTGATTTGTGGGATTCATGTGGTATGAGTTTTAGCATATGTCTTTTCTTTGTGTTTCATATGTACTTTGTTATGTTGCAACATTCATTCATAAACATTTCGAGTTGAATGTTTTCAAGTTAGAAAGGTAGAATCCATTTTATATGCTCTGCCTTGGGGAATCATTCATACTCTTTTATTTTCTTCTGTTTGAAAAGGATTCATTTAGTATGCCCTTTTCAGCTTCTCAACAATCTTTCCGCTCCACCTTATTTCAAACTTGATTGCTAAATCTCCTGCCTATATTGCCCCATGAAATATCCTGTACCCTGATTTGATTCCTCAGTTCATACTATCCTTTTGTTCCATACATCCCTGAAATCTCAGTTATCCATCAAAACTCTTTTCCCCATTTATATACCTAGCCTAAAATCAGTTTCATTATTGCTTTATCGAATATCTACTCTATGGAGAGAGCCCTCTCCTGTCCTTGTAGGGCTAGCTACAAGGCTAAGCGTGGTTTAGTTGTTACCCTGATTTTCCTTTTTCAGCCTGAGGTTTAGATTGGGTGCTAACATCTCTGGTGACCATACTAGGGACATTCGATTACAAACTTTTTGCACGGAAGATTTATCACCCCAGTAATATTTTTCTTGTAAAGTCTTGATGATGATATTTCAGAGTTTTCTAGTCTGATATAAATATTGTACAGTAGTAATTTGACCACAATGGCTTCAAGAAGATATACAATGGCTAACCCTGATCCAAATCCTCCCCCTGTGTTTGAAAATCCAAATCTTATCCCCAGAATAGTCAGAAGACAAGAGGGATCGCTAAATCCTACACCTATTCTCAGATCCCATACTTGGCCTAGTGAGTGGTTGTTTGTAGAAGAGCTTTCTTTTGATAAGAATTTTCAGCTTTCTTTGTTTAGAAATAAGTCTGAAACTGCACTTGAAGACACGGTTTTAGATCCGGAGTTTCTTGTAGATATTGAAGTTCAGAGAGCAAATTCTTCCATTGATGACTACATTTTGAATTCACCTCAGTCCATCACTGCAACTTATATTCCTAAGCCTTCAGAATCATTAGGAGCAGCATTCCATCCTCCTGATTCATCAGCATTCCCATCAATCAATTCACAGTTTTCATCTCCTCCATCAACACCTACCTCAAATTCCAGCACTACAAACGCTGTGGTAAATCCTCCCAGAATTATGGCTGCCCGGTATGCACCCTTGGTTTTACCTCAGGTTCTCAATGATATGCCTGTTGATTATCAGAGTAAAATTACTATCTTTGATACCACTCAGGGCATTACAGCCCAGCAGCATGTTGACAAGATGAATGACTTTTGTGACTTGCATGAAGTGGAAGAAGAAGATGTAGCTACCAGGTTTTTTGTTCAAAGCTTCGGAGGTGAAGTGAGAAAGTGGTTCAGAGCTTTACCGGCAGGCTCTATTCACACTTTACAGGAGTTACACACATAGTTCTTAGACCGATGGGAGGTGAAAAGGAATCCACAACAAATTCTGTCTGAATATGAGAATATTAAAAGAAATGCGGGTGAAACGGTGCAGGACTATTGTTTTAGATTCAATACAGTATACAATGCTATTCCGGCTAACCTCAAACCTCCTGTCGACTCAGCTATGCTGAGTTTTCCGGTTGGTTTTGATGCCGATATGGCATATAAACTATGTGAAAGAGATCCACCGTCACTTGAAGAAATGCAGAAGATGGAAGTAAGCGTCGAAGAAAATCTGCTGGCTAGAAGAGCTCAAGCCAGAGCTGAAAAGAAAGTCGTGGTGAAAGAAGAAGCATCCCCTTCGGATAACAAAATGGACACCCTAATTCGTACAATGGAAAGGATGGTTGATCGATTAACAATTTCGGACAAACCGGAACCCCAAATAAGAAATCTGAATTTTAGAGGACAACAGCAGCTGCAATTCAGAATTAGACAGAGAGAACAGAGGGCACAGGACCAAGCGGCACCACAACAACAGATTAGAATGCCATTACAGCAGAACTACGTGCAAGGGACTGACTCAGATGACGATGGTCCCCTGTTTGAAACCAATAATTTTTTCACAGCTGATGGTGAGCCCATTTTCCTCACAGAAGACAAAGAATACACAGGGGCGACTCCAGACATTCGAGGGGACGAAAATTTAATCCTAGCAAACGACGTAATGTTAGAAGAAGAATCTGACGATTACCAGAAAGGGTATATGAACGCGCTGTCAGCCCAGCAAAGGAAGTATTCTCTAAGGAACAGAAACGTCGCAATCAACCCCATTCAAAAAAGAAAATAACTACAAATCGAGGACGAGGCACAGAAGAAAGGAAAAGAGGCGGCCAATCCTTCATCCAGCAGAGCACTCGTAGTTACTAATACAACTGAGAACGCTGCAAAAGAGAAAAGAAAGTAGAACACAGCGAAAGAGAAAACAAAGAAGAAAGACCCTCCTACTAAAGAGGTAGAAAAAGCTCCCTCCTTTAATTTAGAAAGTGAAATTTCCAAGTTGAAAGTGTCCGTGCCTTTGACCGAGTTGGTAAAGAATAGTGTATATAAGAGTCAGGTATCTAAAGCCTTGCAAATAGACCCTCTTTCTGATATGGTTAATGTGGAAGATGACTACCCAGAGCTAATCTTTGGTCCAGCCACAGGAGAATCTGAAGAAAACGAAATTCCTCCCTTTTACCTGAGTCTTAGGTTGCATGAGTTTGTCTTGCATAACACCATGTTGGACTCTGGGGCCTCGCATAATTTGATGCCCAAAGATGTCATGGAAAAGTTAGGCCTTGATGTTACTAGAAAGTACCATGATTTGTATTCTTTTGACTCAAGTAGGGTCCATTGTATTGGTCTCATCAAAGATTTAGTAGTGTCTTTAGATCAAATCCCAGCTAAAAATGTCTTGATGGATGTAGTTTTTGCCGATGTCCCACCACAGTTTGGAATGCTTCTATCTAGTTCTTGGGGTGCAAAACTTAAAGGAACCATACAGCTTGATTTCTCCTATGCCACAATCCCTGTATTTGGCCAGTTGAGGAAGTTATATAGGGAGAAGAAAATGAAATATATGATCACCAGTAAAGATAAGCCCGTGAATCATCCCATCAATGCAGTCCACACAGATTTAGAATCGTTTGTCCTATATTCAGATGGTGGTCTAAATGATGAGGATGTTCAGTTAGTACAAGTGGAGGAGATACCTGAGATCTCAGAAAATTTCAGAGATGTCCTCAAGCAGGAGAAGGACAAAGCAGCAAGTATTTCTGAGCCTCCTGACTGCTAGCAGCAAAGGGATAATGAAAAGCCAAAAATCAACCAAGGTGAAAAGAAGGAAGAAACTAAATTTCAGCATCTACAAGAGGAAGAAGAAGGCCTGTGGAGTATGGATTTCGATGGAGCTGTTGGTAAGGATGGAGCCGGCATTGGAATATGGGTAAGGAGTCCTATGTTTCAACCTGAAAAGGTCCCTACTAATGTCAGAGTATGTGCTTATAAGTTGGCCTTTGAATGCTCTAACAATGAAGCAGAGTATGAAGCTCTGATTGCATGCCTCAAAATCTTGAAAAAGTTGAAGGCAAAAAGGATTTCTGTGTATGGCGACTCTGAGTTCATAATAAAGCAGGTGAAAGGAGAATACCAAGCTAAACATCCAAGACTAAGGGCATACAAAAATGCAGTTCTGGACATTTTGAAGACATTCCCAGAATACACTTTGACAGCGGTACCCAGGATGCAGAATCTTATTGCTGATTCTCTTGCCACTACTGCAAGTAACCTGAAGATTCCGATGAACTCCAGCAACAAATTCGAGATTCATGTCAAACATAGGCCCGCTGTTCTGGATAATTTAAGGTATTGGCAATTATTTTGGGACGATAATGAGATCAATGCATTTTTACAGGGTGATGGAAAATTCAAGGACACTCCCATAGAAGGTGAGTATGTGGTTGATGATCAAGAATTGGAAACAAATCAAATGGACATATTGCAGCTGAAAGATAATATAATTCCTAGAGGTCTTATACCTCTAGAGGAGCTGTTTGATCAGGACGATGTTGCAAAGAAGCCAAACTTGGTGTCCACAGAAAAAGGAATCGAAGATGTGAATCTTGGAACACCTGATCAGCCCAAGTTTGTGAAATTGTCAAAGACATTGTCCCCTGAAGCGAAGGAGAAGTATGTGAAGTTTCTTTCTGAATTTTCTGATTTTTTTGCATGGGATTATTCAGATTTGAAGGTATATAATAAGAACATAATTCAGCATACTATCCCTATCAAGCCGGATCAAAAGCCATTTAGACAGAAACTGAGAAGAATCAACCCAAAGCTGCTGCCATCCATCGAGAAAGAGGTAAACAGATTGTACAAAGCTGGTATCATAGTCCCCATTAGATTTTCTAACTGGATTTCAAATTTGGTCCCAGTACGAAAGAAGACTAGAGAAATAAGGTTGTGCATAGATTTTCGGAACCTGAATAAGGCTTCCTTAAAGGATAATTATCCACTTCTGAAAATCGACCATATTCTACATAGAGTAGTTGGAGCATCCAAGATGTCACTACTTGATGGCTACTCAGGCTACAACCAGATCTTGGTGCATGAGAAAGACCAAGATAAAACTGCCTTCACAACACCCTGGGGAACCTTCCAGTACGCCAAAATGCCTTTCGGACTGAAGAATGCAGGAGCTACTTTCCAGTGTGCAATGGAAATCACTTTTGCCAATGAAAAAGATGTCTTTCTGGTTGTTTATTTGGATGATCTAACAGTGTTTTCAAGATCAGATGATGAGCATTTGCACCATTTGAGAGTTTTTTTTCAGCGATGCAGAAAGTTTGGGATTTCTCTCAATCCCAAGAAGTGTCTTTTTGCCATGGATGAAGGCAAGCTGCTGGGGCATATCATCTCCAAAGATGGTATTCGCATCGATCCAGCCAGAGTGGAGGAAATCCAGCTCATAAATCTGCCACGGAACAAGAAGGAGATCCAAGCATTCAATGGTAAGATGAACTTCTTACGTCGATTTATACCCAATCTGGCTGAACATTTGAGGGAAATGACTAATATGTTGAAGAAAGATAGCACTGTTAAAAGGAGCGAGGAGGCCATCAAATCATTCAATCCGGTAAAGTTTGCTTTGTCCAATGCCCCAGTTTTGATCAGTCTCAACTACACTCAAGACTTTATCATATTTTCGTTTGCATCTGAGCATACTTTGGCTGTTGTTTTAATGCAAAAGAGAGACGAGATTGAAAAGCCAATTTCCTTTTTCAGTAGAACTATTAGAGACGCTGCTTTGAGGTATACTATCATTGAAAAACAGGCATTGGCCCTTATCAAAGCATTGAAGGATTTAAGGGTCTATATTTTGTACTCACATACTATAGCATATGTCCCCAACGCAGAAGTGAAGGATGTGTTGATGCAAACTGATCCAGAAGGTCGGAGAGGTAAATGGATAGCGGCCATGTTGGAGTACGATCTGGAGATCAAGCCCACGAAATTGATCAAAGGCCAAGGCTTGGCGAAATTGATGGCCCAATCAAATCTGTGTGCTTTATATATAAACCTCATAACAGCAGTGGCAGAAGATGAAGATGAAGGTTTTCTGGTTCCAATTTCTGATATTTTTCTGCAGTCCCTGTGGTATTCAGACATTGTCTATGTCCTTTAGCATTTGTCACCTCCTACGGGCGTGTCCAAGAGCAAAGGTAGATCCCTGAAACTAAAAGCTGCAAAATACTGCATTTTAGACAAAGCTCTGTATTGGAAAGATCTAGGAGGTGTTCTGCTCAATTGTTTGGTTGAAGAAGAAGCGCAGAAGGTAATGCAAGAGTTTCATAAAGGCGACTGTGGCGGTCACTTGTTTTGGAAGACTACAGCCAAAAAGATATTAAGAGAAGGATATTATTGGCCCACATTATTCTCTGATTTATATAAGGCCGTAACAAAATGTCATGAATGCCAAATCTTCCAAGGGAAGAAGAAATTGCTTCCACTCCCTTTGAGACCAGTTTCGGTGAACGCACCCTTTTAGCAGTGGGGGCTCGATTTTATAGGAGAGATTCATCCCGCGTCCTCAGCACAGCACCGATGGATATTGACAGGGACAGATTACTTTACTAAATGGATCGAGGCCATCCCAGCCAGGCAATCAACAGACACGGTAATCATTCAATTCCTGGAATCAAATATTCTATCTCGTTTTGGCTTCCCCTGCAAAATCGTAATAGACAATGCAGCAGCGTTCAGGTCCAAGAAAATGATCGACTTTTGTGACAAATACAACATCGCGCTAGGCCATTCAACAGCCTATTATCCATAAGGAAATGGCCTAGCTGAGTCATCTAACAAATCATTGGTGAATATAATTAAGAAAATGCTGGAGGCAAACAAAAGAAATTGGCACCGAAAGCTCATCAACGCACTATGGGCAGACAGAGTTAGCAGTAAAAAATAAATAGGTATGTCACCATTTGAGCTGGTTTATGGTACTGACGTTGTCTTTCCTACATCCCTTACCGTCCCAGTTATGAAATTATTGCAAGAAATTGGCAGCGAGGACAATGACAATCATCGAAGGATCAATCAAATGATCCACCTTCAGCAAACAAGAGAGGAAGTGTCACAGAATTCTATTCAGTTGCAGGAGAAAATTAAAAATATCTATGACAGGAAGACAAAAGCAGATAAGTTTCAGCGGGATGATATAGTGTTGAAATGGGATGCCAGAAATGAAGACAAAGGGAAGCATGGTAAGTTCGACAATCTGTGGAAAGGACCATACAGGATCTCAGCATAAGAGGACAAAATTCCTTCTTGCTTTCAGAAATGGATGGTAAAGATTTCCTTGGAGGAGCAGTGAATGGTAGGCTTTTGAAGCACTACCATTTTTGAAAACAAAGGATCAAAATCTATGTCATCACCATTGTATATACCATGTTATGTTTATCAGAGTGTAGAATACACAATCATTGAAGTTTGGGGCCCGAGGTGAAGGCTATAAGACTTGGATGACTTGTGTAGGGTCTGGTTTTATTTCAGTTTTTCGGTCTTAGTCTTGAGTCAGTGTCAGTCTGCATTGTGTCAGTCTTTCAGTATTTTTGACTCCATGCCCAATGGATAAGGCTACTTGGTCTACGGTGTTCTTGGCATCTCCAAGGAGCTGCCACCCCCATTGGAGCCAATGTTAGTGTCAGTCTAGTCATACTGCCATCAGTGATCAAAACTACCCTTTTGCATTTGCATATTAGGTGTCTCATACCGAATAAAATTTCACCATTCCGCTAGGTCATGGATTCATTGATGGTAGTAATTTTTATCAGTTTTCCCTCATGATGATACTTGTTTTTTTTCCTCCTTATGGTCTTCAGACATTAGTCTCTTTCATTCTCAAAACTATACCAGTAGGTCACAGGATGGGTCTCATTAGTTTCTAAGGTCTCACCATGGTCAAGTTAATGGGTCAAATGTCAATAACGTTAGCAAGGTCAAGGAAGTCAATAAATTCAAAGTCACAGCACCAAGGCAATCAAAGAAGACATTTATTCAGCTTGATGTAAGATTCACCTCAAAACCATGTTTTGAGGTGAAAGCATGATACTTTGCCTTTCGGTCACAATTCAGAAGCTGTTATCTCCGCAAAGTGAGGTCCCTGCCTTCAAAGAATTTTTCCACAGCATTTTCAGCACTAGATCATCTTCAAAGCAGATCCATCAGAAAAAGCCCGGAAAGAGCTTTCCAACGGTATACTACACTCTCAAAACTGACTTCTGAATTGAATTTTATGCTTAAGTGAAGTAAAAGCCCTTATACCCTCATATACCCCCTATTTCCCCATTTTCCCTTTGAAACTTTTTGTTATTAAAGTTTAATATTCCTTTAAAAAATTCCCTTTTCCCCTTTTTCGACTATAAAATCACATTATAAATACAAATGCGATTATGCTAAACCACTTCCCCTCCATGCCTTAGGACTTTATAATAAAAAGTTCACATTATAATATCCCACCGCAACCACTGCCCCTTCATGTCTTTAAGCCTTATAGCAAAGTCCAAACTTTATGTTATATAAACCCCAATCAAAAATCGCAGTCGCGTGTTCTATTTGAAGAGCTCCGATCAGCCCATCGTAAACACTTGCGATGTGATTGATCGCACACAACTCCGATCATCGCAATCGCAAGTCCCTCCCCCGATCCTCCGATTGCGATCCATCGCTTCCCGCCTCCTGATCCGCCCCTCCGATTAATCGCTCCCAATTATCCCTTAGCCGTCGATTCCACCATCCAATTCGACAGTCCTCCACCAATCGGAAAATCCCAATCGCACCATTTAAATCCCGCCTCCGATTGAAGCCCCCGATTGATGTCGCAACCATCGATCTTTCCCGCCGATCGGACAGTCCACAATCAATCGCATCCCCTCCTTCCGAATCTCTCAATCGCAAGTCCCTTCCCGATCCTCCGATTGACATACCCCCGATTAACCCACAACCGTCGATCTTCCCTGCCGATCGGACGGCCCACGTCTAATCACTTAATCGCACATCCCTTCTTCCCGATTGCGATTACTCTCCTCTTACGATTTGCAATTGCGATTGGTCCTTGGGTCCCACCATCAGTACTTCCGCTCGTTCATAAATAAAGGGCCTAGCCCTTTGTTAATTCAATACTTTGGTTATATTTGTTTATTACAAAGGCCTTCCTCCCATCGCATCGCATATCTATAATATGTCACTCCGTCGTGCCCTCCGCTCCGATTGCGATTGCGATTGCTGTTTGTTATGTCATATCTCTCCGCTCCCCCATTCCGATTGCAATTATAATGCAATTCTCGCCTCCTTTCCCTCCTCTGTCCCATTGAAAATATGGTTTCCCTTCACAAAGCATATATGTTATTACGTTCTATTTCTGTAGTATTTTATTAAAAAGTCATAGAATAAAGAAATAATGGAAAGCGGAACGTCAGAGGCCAAAGAAACATAAATGTAACAGTAGCATCTTCAGTAATGATTCTAAAGGATCCACGCTACAGGTTTTGCCTCCGCATTGGATATCCGAAAATTTCAGGAGGAATAATGTAATGCAGCTCTTCCTTTACGAAAATATTATGAGCTCTTGGTCTTCCATCTTCAGTTATGATTCCTCCTCTTCCCATCGATCTATATTCCCACAAATTATGTCTATTTATTGTAAATTCCAATCATTTGTAAGAGGAGGCTGAAAGTCTGAGGTCTAAAAACTCAGAAGTAGGGGAATAGTGTGGTAGTGAGCACTGTGCTCCGTTGTACAGTTTGACAGGGAATTAATAAAGTGATGCAGCTCTGATTTGTGGGATTCATGTGGTATGAGTTTTAGCATATGTCTTTTCTTTGTGTTTCATATGTACTTTGTTATGTTGCAACATTCATTCATAAACATTTCCAGTTGAATTTTTTCAAGTTAGAAAGGTAGAATCCATTTTATATGCTCTGCCTTGGGGAATCATTCATACTCTTTTATTTTCTTCTGTTTTAAAAGGATTCATTTAGTATACCCTTTTCAGCTTCTCAACAATATTTCTGCTCCACCTTATTTCAAACTTGATTGCTAAATCTCCTGCCTATCTTGCCCCATGAAATATCCTGTACCCTGATTTAATTCCTCAGTTCATACTATCCTTTTGTTCCATACATCCCTGAAATCTCAGTTATCCATCAAAACTCTTTTCCCCATTTATATACCTAGCCTAAAATCAGTTTCATTATTGCTTTATCGAATATCTACTCTACGGAGAGAGCCCTCTCCTGTCCTTTTAGGGCTAGCTACAAGGCTAAGCATGGTTTAGTTGTTACCCTGATTTTCCTTTTTTAGCCTGAGGTTCAGATTGGGTGCTAACACCTCCAACTGTACTTTCATCACTGCAATATCTCTTTCTCTATCCTCATCATTCATATTATCTCTATGGCATTATTTAGAACATCTTCTCTGATCCTCCATGATCATCTTCTTCATGAGCTCCTCACTCACTATGAGTTGCATTAAGCCTCTGCAAAAACAAGTTCTCCCTGCTGCCACTTACCTCACCAATCCCCTCTCTGGACTTGGTCTTTTGGAAAGAACTGGTTCTCTATCTATGGAACCTCTTGAGCATTCTCTTCTGCTCTCTCTAGGCTTATATCCTCAACTCACCTTCTCTTGAGAACACTTTAGTTGTTCTCCCTATCCAACCTTTAGCTGGAATATTTAGGTTCACTGCCATCATCACCAAAAACTTTGTCTTCATCTTGTCTATAACTAGAAACCTTCAATCACAATTTTTAAACCAGATTAAAATTATCTCACCTTCAAGATGTCTGCATGACCTTGTTCTCTTAATTCACTAGTAATTTGATTGGACTGTCTTCATTTATTTCTGCAAATGCCTATTCACTTCAATTTTGTGTATCTCCTGCTTATCAGATTTAGAATCTGATCTCCTCTTATTTCTCCCATCACACATACATTTTAAAAAAATCTTTAATTTTTAAAAGAGATTTCCAGCTCTGATACCAAAATGATGCATCCTTGGCTGCGTTTACCCACAATATGCATATAAAATTTAAAAATGCATACCCACATGCATATAATCCAATAATCTAGCGCGAAAGCTTCTTATTTAATCTTCAAAAGAAGATTTCCTCACTTTTTAACCCATGGTTATAAAACCCAACAATAATAAATTCATATGCAGAAGCTTTTATATCAATTTTTAAATAAGCCATAATAAAGCACCCACACATTACAAACCAACTGCATATAATCTACAACAACAAAATATTTCCCCAAAATCACATTTCAACCATTTGTTGATATAGTCATTTATCGGACTATTTCTTTCTCTTTTTCACTCAGAAAATAAACTCACCTTATGGAAATTTGATATATATGAAGTTGGATTTAATTTAAAACCCAAAGGTCTCAGCATATATTAATGTTTAGCCCAATCCATTCACCTTTCCACTTTTCAGCATATGCTTTTCCTCATCTTTGTTTAGAATCTCTAACACCAAACAATAACACCAAGTTTTCTACGCATTTGATTTTGGATACAAACCCAAAACACCAACATAATATTATATTCAGGTCCCACAGCATTTACAACTTACCCATCCATTTCTACAATCTAATCTTCGTCGTCCATTTCACTGCTCCAGATCCAACGAACATTGCTCGATATCACACTCCAACTAGCACGATGGTTAAAACTTTTGAACTTATGCAAAATTAGTGGTTTTTAATTGCCACGTGTCAGATTCTAAACGCTATCGCATTTCCTCTAGCAATTACCGCTTACCATTCTCAACCTACGCGAAAACCGCATGTGGTTTTATAAAACCATCTTCTTCATACCTCTATGCCATCGTGTCCACTTTCATTTGACTCAGGTTTCTAAATAGGACTATGGTTCCAACTTGAAATAATTTCACAATGGCCATACCATACATCTTAATTTTTTTTTAGCGATGCAAATATTTATGGAGGGTTCCATAAATACATAATTCCAGAATTTAGGAAATTCTACCAGTTATGAAAATCGATAAGTACATTTCCAAATTGCGTAAACTACTTACCAATATTCAAACCCACTCTAGCATTTAGACAATGCAGGGCTTAATCTCATAATATTCATCTTCTTGTTGGGTATGTGTTATACTCTTTCCACGATTAAGCACGTGCGGGGGGGCGATAGCCCCTCCTTTAAGCTAGGTGCAACTGGGGGGTCATAGGGGGGGCGGTAGCCCCCCCTGTCGGGGCCGGGGGCAGCGCCCCGACGAAAATTTTTGGTCCTTAATTTCCGGTGGGTCGTCCGCATCCATGATTTTGTGCATGGTTTTGCACATGGTTTTGGGGTACAATGGTTTTCGGCCCCTGGTATTTTTGTAGATCTGGTCAAGGAAACTATGGTTATGTTCTAATCTAGGGTTAATGGATTAGGGTTAATGTATGCTTCGACATGTATATATATGTGTTGTAACATTAAAAGGAATATAATGAAAAATCAAGCTGGTCGTCCCGATTTGGGATCCAGGGGAAAATCTCTTTGTTTATCTGTTTTATGTTTTATGCTCTCGCTATTGTTTATTTTTTGTTATAAGATTCGTGTGTAGATTATTTTCTGTTCAAGGTTAAAACCTACAAGTGGTATTAGAGCTATTTTGGCATCAAGGGGACGCCTTTGTTGCTGAGGGTTTTTTGCTTGGGCCTGAGGTAGACCCTGTTCAGTGGGAGATCTGCATGATCAATTCTTGTGGTGAAAGAAGATGGCGAGTGGCAGAAAGATAGAGATCGAGAAATTTAATGGTAAGAGTTTTGAGTTGTGGAAGCTCAAGATGGAGGATCTGCTGGTGGATAAAGATCAATGGATTGTGGTAGATCCAGGTACTAAACCAACGACAATGTCAGATGAAGATTGGAAGAAACTACATCGGAAGGCTAAGAGCACAATACGGTTGTGTGTCTCAGATTCAGTATTGTTGAATGTATCTGGGGAAGATACGGCGAAGAATTTGTGAGAAAAAATTGGGACTTTGTACCAATCTAAGTCTCTTGTGAATAAGTTGTTCCTGCGGAAAAATCCTTATAACCTAAGGATGAAGGATGGAGACTCGGTGACAGAGCATCTGAATGCCTTCAATACTGTGGTAAGTCAGCTATCATATGTTGATATTAAAATCTTAGATGAAGATAAGTGCATCAGTTTGTTTTGTTCTCTGCCAGACTCATGGGATAGTCTGGTTATTACAATAGGTAGCAATACAACTACCTTGAATTTTGAGACATTGTCTCAGCCTTGCTGTCGGAGGAAATGAGACGAAGAAATATGGACGGTCAGAATGGAGATGCCTTATCTATACGAGGAAGGTCCTAGAACAGAAACAAGAATAAGGTTTCGAGTGGGAGATCCAAATCTAGAGGGAGATCTAAATATCCTCGAAATTTTGTAAAGGTATGCTGAAAATGTGGAAAGGAAGGGCACTATAAAAAGGACTGCAGATCTAAAGCTCCTGAGAAAGGAAAGGGATCTGATGATTCTCCTTCTGCAGAGGCAAAAACCACCTCGAATGAAGGTGGGGATGTGTATTTGGCTTCTTCTCCAAGTACACATGTAGATCATGATTCATGGTTGATTGAATCAGGTGTATCCTTTCACTTCACTCCCCATAGGGAGTGGTTATGCGAGTATGAGAAATATGATGGCAGCGATGTATTCCTAGGGGATGATAGGAAGGCCAGAATCATTGGACGTGGAAAGTTCAAGCTGAAGCTGCAAGGTGGAAGGATTGGAACACTTCCTGGTGTTCTGCATATTCCTGCATTGGCTAGAAATCTAATTTCTATAAGCAAGATGGATGATGCAGGTGTAAAAATAGTTTTCGAGAAAGGTGCCTGCAAGATCGTTCGAGGAGCACTGGTATTAATGTGGGGAGTTCGGAATGGAACTCTGTACAAGCTACAAGGTAGCACTATTATTGATCGGTGTAATAGTTCTATTGTTCCTAAAAGTGGAGCAGAAAGCCTAGATGTCTCTAGAGAAAAGACCATGCTATGGCATCAAAGGCTTGGACATATTGGAGAGAAGGGCCTTTGGATACTGCATAGAAATGGTATGGTAGAAGGTATTTCTAATTGCTCTCTGGATTTCAATTTCTGTGAAAATTTTGTATATGGGAAGAAGAATCGAGTGAGTTTTCCTTCTGGTGCTAAGAGGGTGAACAAGATATTAGAACTTGTGCACAGTGATGTGTTTTGACCTATGTCAGTTCCATCACTGGGAAAGTCTGTGTACTATGTTTCATTCATAGATGACTTCTCAAGGAATACATGGATATATTTCTTGAGGAAGAAATCTGAAGTCTTTAACAAATTTAAAGAATTTAAGGCTCTGGTGGAAAACCAGATAGAGAATAAGATAAAGGCGTTGAGGACAAATAATGGTGGGGAGTTCTGCAAGAAGGAATTTGAAGAGTTTTGTAAGAAGTGTGGTATAGCATGACATAAGACTACTCCATACACACCTCAGCAAAATGGAGTTGCGGAAAGAATGAACATAATGCTGATGGAAAAGGTAAGAAGCATGCTCAGTGGTACCGGTTAGGACAAGAATTTTGGGCAGAGGCAGTGGAGACTACATGTTACTTAGTTAACATATCACCTTCATCAGCGTTGGAGGATAAGACTCCACATGAGGTATGTACTGGTAAGAAACCCTCTCTTTCACATCTACGGGTATTTGGATGTGATGCATATGTACATGTTCCAAAGGAGAAAAGGACCAAGTTGGATAATAAATATGAAAGGTCCATCTTTATTGGGTATAAGGATGGTATAAAGGGTTACAAGCTTTGGAACCCAAAAACAAGGAAGGTTGTGTACAACCGAGATGTGGTGTTTAGAGAGGTGAAAGATGTTGCTACAAATGAAGTTCTACCAAAGGAACCTAAGAAGATAGAGTTTGAGCTAAAGGAGGATGAATCTGACTCTACAACAGAAGAAGATTCAGAAGAGGAAGAGCCACAAACTCCAGCTATGAGAAGATCAGTTCGGGAATGAAGGCCACCAGAAAGGTATAGTCCATCTCCTTTCTATTCAGGATTTGCCTTAACTATAACTGATGATGATCCCAGAATTGTCAGGGAGGCAGTAGATTCAGAGGATGGAAAACTCTAGAAGGAGGCCATGGTTGATGAAATGGCATCCTTGCACAAAAATGAGGCATGGGATCTGGTGGAGTTGCCGGCTGGAAGGAAGCCCATCGGGAGCAAATGGGTGTTTAAAAAGAAGATTAATGTAGAAGGCAAGGTAGAGAAATACAAAGCTTGGTTGGTAGAAAAAGGTTATTCCCAGGTGCTGGGAATTGATTTTGGTGAGATATTTTCTCCTATTGCCAAAGTTACTTCTATTAGATTACTTTTATCTGTTTCTGCTGCATTTGATTTCGAGATAGAATAGATGGATGTGAAGACATCATTTCTTCACGGGGATCTAGAAGAGGAGATCTACATGAAGCATCCTGAAGGATTTATGGTGAAGGGTAAGAAAGAACTGGTATTCAGGTTGAAGAAATATGTGTATGGGTTAAAAAAGTCACCAAGGATGTGGTATCAGAAATTTGATACCTATATACAAGGACTTGGCTTCACCAGAAGCAAGGAGGATCACTGTATTTATTTTAAATTAATTGATGAGAATGTTATTTATTTGGTCTTGTATGTGGATGATATGTTGTTGATTGGAAATGACAAAGAAATTATCCAAGATTTGAAGACCCAACTATTCTCCAAATCCGACATGAAGAATCTTGGTGCTGTAAACTATATTTTGGGCATGGAAATTAAGAGAGATTGAGCAAAGAGGAAGATCTGGTTAAACCAGAGGAAGTATGTCGAGACTATATTGCAGAGGTTCAATATGCAGGATAGTAAACCGGTGAATGTTCCTATTCCTATAGGTGTAAAGTTGTCTGCCGAACAGTGTCCCAAGACACAAGAAGAAGAGGAGAATATGTTCCGTGTTCCATATGCAAGTGCAGTGGGTAGCCTGATGTATGCAATGGTTTGTACTAGACCAGACATTGCACATGTAGTGGGAGTATAGAGCAGGTTTATTTCAAACCTAGGGAAGGAGCATTGGACGGCAGTGAAGTGGGTTTTCAGATATTTACATGGCACTAGTGATTATGGCTTGTGCTACCAGGGGAGACCAAGATTGGAAAGAATGTTGGACATTCATGGTTTTGTTGATGTAGACTAGGCTGGAGATCTCGACCAAAGAAGATGTACAAGTGGGTATGCATTTATCCTATTTGGAAGCGCAGTCAGTTGGATGAGTAAAAGACAGTCTGTAGTGGCTCTTTCAACTACAGAAGCATAATACATATCAGCCACTCATGCAAGCAAGGAAGCAGTTTGGTTCCAGAGATTGTGTTCAAGTATGGGGTTGGTACAACAAGCTATAAGGATAGACTATGATAGCCAAAGTGCAATTTTCTTGGCTAAGAACCCTGCTTATCATTCAAAGACAAAGCACATTGATGTTCAATATCACTTTGTTAGAGATATGGTTGAGGCTAAAGGGTGTTGCTGGTAAAGGTGGACACTTTGAAGAATGTTGCAGATGCATTGACGAAGTCTGTGAGCACTCAAAAGTTCTCTTGGTGTAGAGAAACAATGGGTGTTGAAGAATTGGGCCAATGACTAAGCTCTCCTATGGGCCCCTGTAGAAAGAAATCAACAAGTGGGAGAATTTTGGGTATGTGTTATATTCTTTCTGGTGGGTAGTTCGTGTCCATGATTTTGTGCATGGTTTTGCACATGATTTTGGGGTACGATGGTTTTCGGCCCTTGGTATTTTTGTAGATTCGGTCAAGGAAACTACGATTATGTTCTAATCCAAGGTTAATGGATTAGGGTTCATGTATGCTTCGGCATGTATATATATGTGTTGTAACACTAAAAGGAATATAATGAAAAATCAAGCTGGTCCTCCCGATTTGGGATCCAGGGGAAAATCTCTGTGTTTGTTTGTTTTATGTTTTATGCTCTTGCTATTGTTTATTTTCTGTTATAAGATTCGTGTGTAGATAATTTATGTTTGAGGTTAAAGCCTACACTTCTATGGTTCTTATCCATCGTTTATAAATACAATAAAACCTCCAATGTGACTTCAACCCCTGGATCTCACTTCACTTTGTTGTATATTCTTCCACATGACTCTCTCATGAGCTTATGGTCAGTTCATATGTAGAATTGTCAACACTACATACTCTCTGCTTGTTGTCCTCTGATTTGATTTTTCCAATTAAAATCTATACATACATGTACTATGTCAAACTCTGATTCATAACATGAAATTATGAATTCATTTCTCTTCACATAATTAATAACTCAGAAAACAATCTCTTTATATATAACAAATATTTACATAGGTTTCTTCTTCTTTCAGGCCTAATTTTATGATAAATGGCCTTTCCTTTAATTTTCCCGTAGGCTTACAGACCCTATCTGTCTAAAAGCTGAATCACTCCTATAATCCTTGAGTCTATATATTTTTATGCCTTTGAGGCTTACAATTTATACAAATATTTCTAAAACCAATTTTGGTTCCAAATCCTCTATTTTCTCAAAAATTTCCTATGAATCCTCTTTAATCCTAAAATCTCTACTTAATCCCTAAGGATACTCTCTCATCCTAAAATCATGAACCAATTCTAATTCAGGATTTGTAATTAATTCCTAAATCTCTCAATCCCTATGAATTCTCAACTAGCCTAATTCTCTCATGTTCTCCAACATTCGAGAACATTTACAAAATTCCTCATAATATTTCATTAATTCTCATTAAAATGACTCAAATCATTCCATTTTCATAGAAATACAAGACCCCTAAGTCTATTAAAATACAAAGAGATTCTAAGCCTAACGCTCCTACATCACTTGTCTTTGATTTCAATACAACAATCCTAGATTAGAAATCAATTATGCAAGTAGATTAAATTTTAATTCCTGAATGTAGAATAGATTTTCAAGTTAATGTAGGAATGGTGTGATTAGGTTAGTTTTTAGTTTTCATAAAATGATCCCTAACATAATTTGTGCACATATGTCTCACAAGTCCTACGGATCCCAAATTGATAATTTATGTTAGTAATATAATACAAATGATTTTACTCAACATTTTGGCGTCGTTGTTGGGGAGGCATACATAGGGATAAATGTTAGTTTAGAATTTCATTTCATTTGTTAGTTTAGTTTCAATTCCATCGCAATTTCATTTTCGCAATTTCAATTTTTCATTATTAGATTAATTTTTCATTTTATCTAACAATTTCATTTTTTATGAAATTTCATTTTCATATTTTTCAATTAATTTCATTTTGTTTGCTTATAAATCATTTTTTTTAGTTTTTAGATTTTGAAAAGATAAAATTAGTTTTTAGGATTTGACAAAATAAAATAATTTTTTTTTTCAAAATAAAATAGGAATGAATAAAATCAACTTTGAATTTCTTTTTTTTTAGTTAAAAAAAAAAAAACCAAACAAAATCATTCTATAAAAAAAAAAGAAAAAAAAATTATAAATTGTTTTGTTTAAATGAAATATATATCTAATATATTTTTAAATTTTTTGAATACAAAGAAGAAGTGATCGAAATTGATCATTTCGGCTTGCAAAGAATTTGAAAATGCACTTAAAAAATGAATTGAAACATATCCATGGAAATTCCATTATAGGAACAAATATAAGGGTTTTCGCTTATGGCAAACGCCAATGTTAGTAATATAGAATGGTTATTGGGCGAATTACAAGAACTTGAACTTGGAGTCATACACTTTCATTTTACAAATGAAATCCATGATAGGGCTTTGGTATTTAGCAAAAACCTGCAAGGAACACACTTAATCTAAATCCCTTTGATTTTTGCGCTTAAATAAATTGGTTGAATTACAATTTGTATCAATGGTAATTTGGCGAACATTTGTGGATTTGGGTCACAGAATACTAATTTGAATTTGAATCAAATACCTCCATGGTAGATATCATAGATCTATATCTCCATATCGCTTGATTTATGACACAAATTATTGCAGCATCCCAGCAAGTAATCGAAAATATTTATGCCATAAATCATAAGTTGTTAATGAGGATAACGTGGAATAGGAATAAACATCATGTGTCCCACTCGAAGCAGTTTCAGTTCCATCTCTAGTGTTGAAAAAACAGATTGCTTAGGTGTAAGTCGAGGAAATTTTCGAAGCAGTGCATACTAAATGATTTACCAGAAGTACACAAAGTTGGAGCATTGTAATATGAGTGAATTGAAACCCATAATTATTGGATGGGTATTTTCCTCTACTAAGATGTCATTGCAGGCTTCACTGGTAGGAATATTTTTTATTGAACAGAGGAAGACAAGGAAGGCCATTCGAAATTCCTAGATCTAACATTCGATCCAAAAGTAATTGATTTTATTTCCCACGGTAAATAAATTTCGTTTTCCATAAAACACACCTATTTTTGAAACACATTTTCTGATCAACTGAGGGAGAATCAAGAAAAACTAAGACGTGGATTTTTTTTGGAATGGGGTGAATTAAGTAAACTAGAAACAATTTTCTTAGATTTGTAACAGTTTGATATGTATTCATGGCTCTTAGGAGCCTTAATTATCATATTGTGTGAGGAAAAATGATTTTATTTTACACAGTGAACTATTTGAGTGTGGCATGCTGAAACTTATTAGATCTCATTGTCTCTTGTTGAAGCCACAGGTGTTCATTAGAGCATGACAACGTGAGGAAGAAAGAAAAAAATCAAGAACTCTTCAATTCTCTTATTTATGAGTGAAGTAGGTAATTAATGACTTTGGTAGATAGTTTTTACGATTAGAAATAGTTGTCGACTTGCAAGCAATAAAAATCTGAGAACAAAGCCATTTGTTGCTAACTAACTTCCTCTTTTATCAGCCCCTCTTCATTTCTTTCTTAATATAGTGGCCATTGCTTACAATGATACTACAGCATTACCATTTGGAATTATTGATGTATGTTACCTCTCCTTTTCTTGTGTTGGGTGGTGTTGATGGTTAGAATATTTTTCACAATCAAATATGAATGCTTTCATGCAATTTCTTTTCGTTATATAACTTGCATATGCTATGGATTTTTCTCAAAATAGTGGGCTTCCATGCATTTCTACTATTTGTCCATCATATCTATCACTCAATTAAGTGCATTACTCAACATACTAAACTTCTAGGCTTCACCAGAGATTTTTCAGGGGTGCAGGTGCATGCAATTAATGTTTGAGTGTAAAATAAAACGAGTTCTTGATTTAATAAATTTTATTTTAGCTACAGAAATTGTGCACATTCTACATTTAAACATCAATTTTGTAGCTAAGAAACGCCATTGTTTTATTCAAATTTAAAATTAGCCTAGCTTTCTCATACGATATCGGATTTTGATGATTCAAGAATCATTGGAAAGATATCGACGATATCCACACAATAATAAAGTTATAATCATAGTTTCAAATAGTAAAGAATGAATAAATTTCTGAAAAAACACAACAGGTAAGTTGAGGCACTAGTTTCGACATAGGTATAAATTATTTTGGTTTTCCTTCGTGAACTTGTTTTATTAGTACCAATTCTCATTTTTTTGTGTAAATGTCATAACCAGAGAGATTGATCACCTATTTATTTTGATAATCTTACATTCCATTGCAGAAGAATTACTAGTTTTTCTACAGGTTCTAGGAGGAAGGACAGATGACCATAAGTGAACAGTGTCTCTCTTAGAGACCAATTTATTTCACAAGAGGATGATTAGAACAACAATAAAGATGAAATATCAATACATGAGCACATGCTAATGCAAATCAGATCTGGCACTTGAAAGTATTTCATATGCAATTATCTCCATCACATCCATGCTTCGTAATAAAACATTCACCTCATTTCCCTTCTTCCATTCACATCCATTCTTCAGTCACGTTCAATATCCATTCGGATTCATTCACTTCCATCCACCCCTAACTCATGAATAAAAGAAATCAGGTCACTTACACGTTGATTAACTCCATTATCTTTTTCATTTTCATGTTCACTTTCCTTTCCCAAATAAACCCTGCTTCAAAGCAAATTGTATATCTATAGTCCTTTTTGAGTTTTAAAAATATTTTCAAAAGGTACCCTGAGGCTAGCATGCCTTAGTGGCAAGTTCTCTTGCTAAAAAACAATGGGAATACATTAATGTCCCTTGTTTTATAGATCTTCTAGGTGGCTCGAAATCAACAAATTTATTCATACCTAGAAAGATGTGCTTAGGCATATTGACTCTCATTTTCATCAATGGTGAGAGGTCTCGTGTGTATTAGTGGCATACATTAATGACCACTAATTCATCAATTTCTTACTATCTTTGACATCAGCAAATTCATTCACATATATAATAATTGTGTCAATGTGTGATAACGACATGAATACTATCAGATCCATCATTATTAAGCATTTTTAGGAGATTTAGGAGATGTAGATGATTCATTAAATTCAGTAGCATCAATAAAGACTCACTTTCACAATCTCATCCATCATTTTCACGACCAATGGAGAAGCATCAGATCGGATTTTTGCAGCAGCTACATATGCACAAATTATCCATTTCATAGGTAAGTAAAGGCATATTCTTTTCTAACTTTTATCATGCAATTCCTTAAAATTCTAAAGTTATAATTTTTGGAAAAACACTCCACAATATTCCTTTTCTCACTTCATAAAATTGCAAAAACCATCAGTTTGGGGGAAGGGATATCACTCCATATATTTACATATTATGCCACATCACTTTCATATTACTAACATACAACTACTATTGCGTTAATATTAAAAAATATTATATGTTTTTCAAATCATCAAATTGATGAGCTTATTAGATGGCTAAATTCTCAATGTTTTCAAGATATTTGGATGCAACAAAGAATAAACAAGGTATTGTTACAAAAGAACCAATACCCATCAATTTTGGTTGTCACACAAGAGCCAACCATAAAAAAAAAAATCAAAAATTTGGTTGTCACTCAAGAACCAACCATAAAAGTTGAATGTTGCAATCCAATGTATTTCAAAGAAAAATTTGGAAAAAAAAAAAACCAATGAAGTTATCAAATGCTATGATAATGCAAAGTTAAAGAAGAATTAATACAAGCAAAGCTCATTCAAAAGAAAGACAATGAAAATATCAAAAGAATCAATGTAATAGGTTGCATGAGGACATGCAATAACTTTAGTTACGGGGTATGTTGGGCCTCATAATTTTCCTTAAAAAGACATTAAGTTTCACCATCATGTCCATTATATCACCTCCATTTCACCTCCATATCACTACCATATCACTACATTCATCATTATTTGGGTTACCCTTGTGTTTTCCTAACATTATTAATTTCTAGTATTTTTAAGTGAACTTGTGATCAAAAGTTAGGAAATAATATGCATATACTTATACCTTAAAAGTGGAAAGAGTTTTGTGACATGTGTTGGTTCATTGGAAGCTTCCAAGGCCGTCTTATGTGGCTCCCAAAGATCAAATTCGAAATTAACTTCATGATATGTGGCATGTGGTTAGCAAATTGGTTGAGAATATTAGGTGTCAAAGGAGAGGAAGAAGGATCCTCATTAATGAGGAGGTTGCTTAGGAATTTGTATAAATATGATATCTCTCTCCTTTATTTGTAACCTTGTTAACTTAACGTGTCATTATTTCGTACTTTGTAATTTTGAAGAACTTGAATAAAGCTTTGAGGTTCCAAGAATGGAAGGAGATGTGAAGTAGAAGATATCATGGAGCATATTAGAATGTAATATAGAGTAGTTTTTATTTTGCAATTTTGTTTTGATATTAGTTTTTATTTCATTCAAGGATGTAATTTCATTTTAATTGTTATGTTGTTTTCATTTCAATAAAGGTTTGATAGTTTAGATTTTCCATTGATGCAAGTTTGTTCAACCAGTCGATTTTATAGTGATTAGTTTTTAATTTGAGTTGACTGTATAAATTTGTGCTCGATAAGTCATCTCAAGAAAGTAGTTCTATCATTTTCCAATTGGGTTAGATTTGGGTATTCAGATATGCAAAAACATTCTTTTTACTTGTCTTTGTCATTTAAATTCTTAGCAATAGAATTTCCAGGTGAGTGTGTAAATTTGTGCTCATTAACTCGTCTCAAGAAAGTGGTTCTATCATTTTCTAATTGGGTCATATTTCGGCATTCAGATATACAACAATATGCTTTTTACTCGTCTTTTTCATTTAAATTCTTTGCAATAGAATTTCCAGTTGATTGTGTAAATTTGTGATCGCAAAGTCATCTCAAGAACGTGATTCTATCATTTTCCCATTGGGTTAGATTTGGGCATTAAAATATACAACATCATGATTTTTACTTGTCTTTGGTTTCAATATAGCAATCCTAGATTAGAATTCAATTATGCAAGTAGATTAAATTTTAATTCTTGAATGTAGAATAGATTTTCAAGTTAGTGTAGGAATGGTGTGATTAGGTTAGTTTTTAGTTTTCATAAACTGATCCATAGCATATATTTTGCACATATGTCTCACAAATCCTATGGATCCCGAATTGATAATTTATGTTAGTAAGCTAATACAAATTATTTTACTCAACAATAGGCTAATTATTGAAAAAATAATGTTACATGTCATGCTCTCAGAGCATTAGTTACATGTATTTCTTAATAACGTCAACTTGGTGTGACCCATCTTGCTCCTGGAGCATCAATACAAGTTATTTTATATGGGGTCAGGTTGTAGAATTTTTTGCTCAAGACATTAGTAATGAATACTACAGATGATCATGGATTCATGAGATTGTGGCAGTTCCATAGGATGGTACAATATAGATTTTGTCCTCTGGTAGATCCAGAAGTATCAATTCTACAAAGTACAACAATGATGGTAAGAAGTGATCATGTCTTCAATGGATCAAATGGGAAGCTTGAAAGTGTGGTGAAGAAAAGAGCGGAAATTGCTAGATTTAAGAGTGAATGTGAGTGCCAATGATGACCATATCGAACAAATATGACAAAGATTCATTTATTGTTGTAATGTGTGTTTTCAATATTTGTTACATATAAGAATTACATGAGGGTTTTGGAAGTTATGCTTCCTTGTATGTCATGTGTTTCAAATGGTAAATACATGTGATACATACAAGTTATGATTGTGAATGCCAAGGTGTCAATCTAGAAGTTGTTGTTTCCTATTTGTATGAGTTGTAGTTGTGTCATGTCCCAGTCATAAATCCACCTTCTTAGGATATATATTTGTGGAAGTCAGTGATTGTTATTGTTGTAATGTATTATAGTAAAGACTATCACTTACTATTTGTGGCCATAATGTGAGCAAGGATATATGCTTAAAATGTAAAAGCCATTTTAAATGGTTAATCATTTATTTATTATTATTAATAATAATAATAATAATCCAATTTTATGGTCATAGCCAAGCGAGACACCAAATTGGTGTATGATACCCCCTTGTTTGTGGGACAAGGAACCCACCTTTGTGCAGCAATTTGACCTCCTAAGTCTATGAAGGCATACATACTCTACCTCCTCTGAACCTGTGACCTTTTAGGAGGAAACACATGCTCTTAACCATTAGGACCACTCAAGATCTTAATGAAATGAATGAGATACTAATTATTTTGGAAAAGGATGTATTAAATTTAGAATAATTTATCTTATGAAAAAATATTGCATTATGTTATTTTTCGAAAGGAAATTTTTAATATTTTTTTGATATATATTTATTATAGTAAAAATCTCCAAAAAACATAAATTGTTTCTGTAATTATTGAAATTTTAAATTATTTATAACTGAATTTAATCTCAATCGTCATTAAATTTGAGTGAAAAAAAAATGAGAGAAAGGTGTTTTTTCAATATTTAATACTAAACCATATATTTAATAATTTAATTTGCACGGGAAAAAGAATAAATAATTTTTTTATTTTTTTTCATAAATGTGGTGTAACTTAAATGATAGCACTTTAAACCTATTTTATAAGAAATAATATTTAATGGATATATTTAAATCTATATTAGGGTTTGTTGACGACCTAATAAATTTAATAAGAGTGGGAATTAAGAGATATAATTTTCATATTATTAAATTAGAATAATTTTACAGATATGGTTATTGGAATATTCAAGAGAAATTACAATTATAAATAAAATTGACACTTCCAAAGTTGTTGAGCATCACCAATCTTATGTTGTTATGAAGAATTAATTAAAAGTTACATTTATGGAGATTATAAGAGTGCCTAGATATGTAAATCTTGATGTTGTAAATGAGAATTAAGCAACGATTGAACTAAATACATCTTCCCAACCCATAATATGTGTGATTGAATAATTATTTTCCTAAGATCATTTATAGGTGAGAAAATGATCACTTAGGTGGTTAACATTTCTAATTTCCTTACTCAAAAAATATATACTAACCCAATTTTAGTGTTGTAAACAAGCTAATTAACTAGTAACATAGTATTTGCATAAACCAATTTAGTGTTGAGTTGTATGAACACCTATTAAAATCATGAAAATTGTGTATTTATGTAGTGGTAATAAGGCTACACAAATAAACATTGAATTTCCATTAGTTATCTCATATATTCTCTATCATAGCAATTATTATCTCATCGTTGTTTAAGTGTCATAAAGGTGATGTTCGGCCATGTTGATAGAAATTTGCATAATGACCTTGTAGTGTTATGTGAGACAGAGGCTTGAGATTTGAACATCACTGTATAATAGGAGACAAACTCCTCAGTTATCTTCCCTTTACCAATGAGACTCCCATTACTATTTTTTGAGATAGTGTTTTTAGAGGTTTCCTTGAAGATACAAGATTAAGAAAACTTCTTCATTGGGATAATCCCTAAGTTTCAAGCCAATGGATTCATGTTGTTAATTTAACACCTCAAGCATGAAAAGTTTTATTAAGTGGCGTAAGTTGTTGTTTATTGGAAGGGTTAGCTTGAAATATCTATTGAAAGGGATATATGAAGCACTTTATTGACATGTTCAAGATCACTGTTAATATCTTTGTGGAATTTCACTTAATGTACTACTCATCAACCCTTAGGAAAGTAGTAGAGAGGGTATTGGCATATTCACACAAAATAATTATGAAACCTTTTCCTCTCAGTTTTAGAAAATAGATTTTGTAGTATGATGTAATTTAGGAACTTTTTTTTTAGGATGCGAAACATGTGGGAGAAAGTGGACCTTAGGAATTTAATTTTTGTTAACTCCCTGAGAGATAAAATAAACTAAGAGTTGATGATCTAAGAGTAAGCCCTCCCAAAGTTTTGAACATGCCTAGCTCCATTGCAAAGAGAAAGAAATTATAAATTTGTTAGTAAAGAATGACTTAGTTAATATCATAATTGTGCTTTTTCTTCCTTTTCAAAAACTTGGACCATTTAAACTATAACCCAATCAATTATATTCTTGTAAATTTGTTAGGATCATATTTAACCTAAGTCAACTAGCCTTAAGCCAACTAGCCTTGATTGAATTCTAGGTTTTTTTATTTACATGAAGCATTTTGACTAGTCATAATCCTGGATATCTTCTTGAGCATCCACTATGTTAATGTTTTCATAGACATGCCAATGGGATTGAGGAAATCTATTTTCCATCCGTCTCCAAAAAATAAATTCTCTATCTTCAAAATCATTAGATGAAACATTTATATGTATAAATCTAGTATGACCTACACCAATATATGAGAAAGGTTTATTCTCTAAACCAAGATGGAAGCAAAAATATAAGTAACATAAAGATCACAACTCCACATTTTCCCTATTCATACATGGATTTGAACCAATATAATTCTACATATTCTTTAAAACAAAGCCAACCAAGATGGAAGCGAAAATATAAGTGACATAAAGGTCACAACTCCACATTTTCTCTTGCCATACATGGATTCGAAATTATACATGGCCTTGAACCAATATAATTGTACATATTATTTAAACCAAAGCCAAAATTATAATTTATTGTGCATATAAAATAGTATGGCTTAGAATTTTGAATTAAATCTTACATATACATATTTATATTTAGGCGCCAGTGAATGTTTTAGCAACAATTTTTTAGTAGAAAAAGTGACAAATATATTTATGTTATCATCATCAACCATCTTGGTTAATTTAATTAAAAAATAAAATGCATTTAAAATTGTCAAGTTATAAAAAAAATAAATCTCAAAGTCGGCTCATTAATTTTATTTTATTTTCAAGTAAATCACAAAGTCGGCTCTTGTTTTTTTCGTATATACACCAAGATACTTGACTATAAATGTCCCTTAAGCCAGCATTGATATAGTAGAAAAGCGTGAAGCTCGCAGAGATTCTTCACATATTTGAGTTCCTCTCGGTTCAATTTACCCAATCTCCATTAAAATGGCGTTTTATGATGATGACGACATGTATGACAGTGACAGCTATGAAAACGAAAGCAATGAAAACGAACTCGAAGTGGTTGTTGAAGAATCAAAAAGTTATAGCACGGTGGGCATAGTAGCAGGTGATTCCAATTACACCGTTTTAAGTTTGGATGATGTTTCTGAGCGTCAGCGCAACGCTATAGCAACCGTTTCCGGTGTGCTTTCTGTGACTGAAAGCGAGGCAGCCATTCTTTTGCGTCACTTCGATTGGCATCCTAACAATGCCAACGACCAATGGTTTGCGGATGAGCAGAAAGTGAGGAATACTTTGGGTTTATTGTTGCAGCCAGACGAAAGCCGTGGGCCCAAAGAAGCAGAAAGGAAGGAGAAAAGTACTTGTCTGATATGTTTAGATGATCACAACATCAGAGAAATGAAGGCACTCAAGTACTGCAATCATTTATTTTGCCAAGATTGTTGGCGAAATTTTATTCATACATCTATAAATGATGATGGTGCAGGATGTCTCAACTTACGATGTCCATTTCGAGATCCACAATGCCGTGCTATTGTGAGTGAAGATATGGTTTTTTCTCTAGGGTTATCTGAGGAAGATGAGAGCAAATATAGAACATATCTTGTGAGGTCATATGTTGAAGAAAACATTAGGGTTAAATGGTGTCCAGCACGAGACTGTCAGTACTGTGTGGAGGTTGATTTTATTTCTAATGCAAGTCAGGAGGTTGTGTGCAACTGCTCCTATAAATTTTGCTGGAACTGTTTAGAAGAGTCTCATCGTCCAATAGACTGCGGAACAGTCAAAAAGTGGGTTGATGAAATTAATGATAGAGATTTATTCACCAAGTACTGGATACGTAGTCATTCGAAGCCGTGTCCAAAGTGTAAACGACCAATTGAGAAAGACCAAGGGTGTATGCATATGACATGTAGGCCTCCGTGTGACTTTAATTTCTGTTGGTTATGCCTTGATGATTGGTATAATAATCGTTCTGGCCATCATTGCAACAAATATAGTCCTGAAGCTGCAACATCAGGAAAAGACGATGGAAATCAATTCAATTCGGCCACCCACAAGGGCCATGTTACGAAAAAGTCTGCGAAAACATCTTCAGATAGATTATATTTTTATCTCGTAAGATGGAAGGAAAATGAAGAGTCTGAGCAAAAGGCCTTGTCTGATTTGAAGCGTGCTCGAGAGGTACAAGTTAAAAGTCTGTATGACCTTAGGCTGACAACAATAAGTAGTTGTCACTTGACAGGGTTCAAATGTGTGGAAGATGCATGGTTACAGATTGCAGAATGCAGGCGCATTCTGAAATGGACATATGCGTATGGCTATTATTTAACTCCGTCTGGCGATCTTGCTAAACGAAAACACGAATTTTTCGAATTCCTGCAAGGTGAAGCTGAAAATAGTTTAGAACGACTTCATCAATGCGCTGAACGTGAACTGCGACATATTGTATACACTGTCCTTAACGCTAACGCAGATACTGAGATTGAGAAAAAGGCTTTAAAGGATTTGGAGGACGTCTGTATAAAACTTAAAGACTTAACAAAATCAACTGCATACTATTTTGAAAAGTTGATTGAGGCGTTTGAAAACGATCTGTCAGAAATTAAGAATACATGAGTAGGGAGCGCGAAGGCAATTAGGACCAATTAGTAATCACTTGATGTAGTCTATTTTTACTTTTTGTGTTTTATTATGAACAAAAAAAAGTTGACTTCTGGTTTATGGGCAACTAAGTGCCTACTTTGATTTCGTTTACGTTTAGTATCATTGTTGTTTCAGTAATATTATCACATTGAAATACAAATGTATTAGAGTAGGGTTTAGTTGGGTATATGTTACATTGATTAGCTTGATTATGGATTATTGTTTTATTTGAAATATAAAGAGGTTAAATGTATTTGATTATTTTTTTATTAATTGGTTAGAGTAGGGTTTAGTTGTGTATATGCTACATTAATTAGTTTGAGTAAAGTTTAATTGTGTATATGTCGTACATTAATTAATTTAAGTAGGGTTTACTTAATTTAAGTAGGGTTTACTGTTTTATTTGAAATACAAAGAGGTTAAATGTATTTGAAAATTTCTTTTATATCGTTTCATTTAAATCCAACTTGTTATTATGCACGTTACAATGTTAATGGTCTTTATGCTCCTTGCATTCATTCTTTTCATTCAAAATGAAAGCATTTGCAAAAAAAGCCCAAAGATGTTTTTTTGCATATAGTTAATACTTTGTGAAATGACAAATCAATTTGTTGCATCACGTGGAATAATTGGCTCTTAGACATCTACCCCCACAACCCCAAAGCCTTTATGACTCTTAGACATTTCCCGCATTGGGCTTCGCTCCTCAAAATGAGAATTCTTTACCAAAATTTAGACATAGGGGTACCTTGTCCAACACATGGTATAGATGTCTAAAATAATCTTAACTTAAAATAGCATTATAAAACATGGTATACATTTTAATTTCATCAATATATCATCATATTTTATAAAAGAGCTACTATGGATGTGGATTGATACTCAACTATTAATATAAAGTTGTTCATACAAAACATACTAATCATTATAGAACATGGTACATTTTGCATGATGCATGATTTGATTATTAAAAGCTTTATATTCAATTCATGGATAAGAGCAATGAAAGTTTTAGAACTCAACTTTTGATACCCTTTATAATATTTATAGTTTCTTCATACTAAGTTTTCAAGTAATGTATATTTCAAGTTGAATGATAAGTAGAATGCATCACATGATAAGGAGAATGCATATAGCTAAAATGTAGATAAGTAGAATGCATCAAAATAGTGAACAAATATAGTCACATATAAGTATAATTTTGAACTTAGTTTCATCAATTTAATCTGCCAAGACCCTCTAAAGTAGAGCTTCCATGGAGCCCATCATTCCTATCCATAAATCTATAATTTTAAAAAATATCTCTCTTTGAAGTTGTAAGTTGAGTATATCTATTAGAAGTTGTAAACTTTTGAGTATATCTTACTCAATATTTGAACTTTCATGATTTAATTTACCTTCTAAATAAGTCATTATTGGGAATATTTAATGACACTTGCTAATTATTAATTAAGAAGTCTCATTCAATTTCTACTAACTTGAAAATCAATACTCACCATCATATATTTATTTTAACTCTAGATATACTAGGCATGAAGAGGGATCAAATCTCTCAAGGCATATACTTCTTTTTAGGGGAAAATTTGATGAAAAAGTGTGCACTTCTTGATATTTGATCCTTATTTAAACAAGATAAATTAGAAGTTGAGATGGATCTATATTGGTTGTTCCTAATATTATTTATATTACATATAAATTTAACATAAATTTATCTGAAACTATTCTTATTTTTAAGAATTTTTTTTTTAATATATATGCATAGTATTAATTAAAATTTGTTGAATATGTTTCTTTTGAAAAGATACTTCTTGTTATCATGATAAATTTATAATTTTAAAAATAAATTCTCTTTCAAGTTGTAAATTAAGTGTATCTATTACATATGGAGTATGCATTTTGTAAATGTTGTAATAATGTATACTTGACTCAAACCATTCAAAACAATTCATCTATATAAATGAGATAATCCACAAATAATGAGACATCTTATTCAATATAATTTTAACTTTCATATTTTATTTTATCTTCTAAATAAGTCATTATTGGAAACATTCACTAACACTAGCTAGTTATTAATTAAGAAGTTTCATTAACTTTCTACTAATTTGAGAATCAATATTCACCAACACAAATCTATTTTATCTCTAGATATGCTAGGTACCAAGATGGATTAAATCTCTCAAGACACACACTTTTGATCTTTCTTGACACTTGATAGATTCAAAATTAAGATGGATCTATGTTGGTTCTTTCTAATATTATTTATATTACACAAATTTAACATAAATTTATATAAAAAATATTATTATTTTTAATTCTATGAAAACTCTCATTTATTCAACATGTTTTATAAAAAACTACAAATATAACTTTTTATAAGGTGGTTATTGATCAAATTAAACTTGAAGTTTTGAAATACCATGGTTATAAATATACATATTATGGATATATTTTTATACATAGTTATTTATAATCTTTAAAAACAAAATTGCAATATAACAAATTGAATTTAATTTAGGCGGTTTATTATTATTTTTATTACTCTAATTGCAAGCTTCTGTGACCATAGTATTTGTAAAGAAAATCTTCAAAGAAAACAAATTGAAATTATTCAAGTAGAGAAACTAGTTAGTGTGGTTCATCATCAAGTCTTAATGATGAACCCCTAAATGGTTTGAAATGCATCAACCTAAAACATTCCAATATCATTTTCTTGAAGATCCTCTTTACTTTTATTACTTTTTACTTTTTATTAATTTTTTAACTAAACCAAAATTATTTTTTTTTATTAAAACTTCATTTCAATATCTTATCTAACATCTCCCCATAATAAAACATATATTGTTTTTATATTTTTAAATTTAATTTAATATCTGTTTTTCAAATCTAATTTTAAATACAATATTACAATCTCAACACTATTACATATTACCTTTTATTAACTTGGATAATACTCAAAAATAATTATACAAGGATTCTTCATCTAACAATGCACAAAAAAATTTAGTATCACATAATGACAAACGCCGAATAGACCGCGACAATGTTACAGGTCACAAAAATATATTGCAAGTAAGTAACACATCTAAGAATATTTCATGTATAAGAACCTTAACCTCTTTGTCATCCTCCACAAGGCTGAGGAGTTGTGATGGCCATCTTAGAGTGCACTTAACTCCTGTTATCTCTTCTTCATTTCTTAATTACTGTAAATACTATGTGGAGGTTGATTTTATTTCTAATGCAAGTCAGGAGGTTGTGTGAAATTGCTCCTATAAATTTTGCTGGAACTGTTTAGAAGAGTCTCATCGTCCAATAGACTGCGAAACAGTCAAAAAGTGGGTTGATCAAATTAATGATACGGATTCACTCAGCAAGTACTGGATCTGTAGTCATTCGAAGCCGTGTCCAAAGTGTAAACGACCAATCAAGAAAAACCAAGGGTGTATGAATATGAAATATAGGCGTTCGTGCGAGTTTAAATTATGTTGGCTATGCCTTGACTATTGGTATAATAATCATTCTGGCCATCATTGCAACAAATATAGTCCTGAAGCTACAACATCAGGAAAAGACGATGGAAATCAATTCAATTCGGCCACCCACAATGGCCATGTTACAAAAAATTCTGCGAAAACATTTCAGATAGATTATATTTTTATCTAGTAAGATGGAAGGAAAATGAAAAGTCTAACAAAAAGGCCTTGTCTAATTTGAAGCGTGTGCGGAAGGTACAAGTTAAAAGACTGTATGACCTTAGGCTGACGAGAATAAGTAGATGTCACTTGACAGGGTTCAAATGTGTGGAAGATGCATGGTTACAGATTGCAGAATGTAGGTGCATTCTAAAATGGACATATGCGTATGGCTATTATTTAACTCCATCTGGCAATCTTGCTAAACGAAAACAGGATTCTTTCGAATTCCTGCAAGGTGAAGCTGAAAATAGTTTAGAACGACTTCATCAATGTGCTGAACGTGAACTACGACATAATTTTGACAGCGTCCTTAACGCTAACGCAGATATTGAGATTGAGAAAAAGGCTGTAAATGATTTGGAGGACGTTTGCATGAAACATGAAGAGCTAACAAAATCAACTGCATGCTATTTTCAAAAGTTGATTGAAGCGTTTGAAAATGATCTGTCAGAAATTAAGAATACATGAGGAGGGCGCGCAAAGGCAATTAGGACCAATTAGTAATCCCTGGAAGTAATCTAGATTTGATTTTTGTGTTTTGTTATGAACAAAAGATTGACATCTGGTTTATGGGCAACTAAGTGCCTGCTTTGGTTTCGTTTACGTTTAGTATCATTGTTGTTTCAGTAATAATATCAGATTGAAATACAAATATATAGAGTGTATATAGTACGGTTTAGCTGTGTATTTGTTACATTAATTAGTTTGAGTCAGGTTTACTTTTTTATTGAAATACAAGGATGTTTATTAATTAGTTAGAGTAGGGTTTAGTTGTGTATATGTTACAATAATTATTTTGAGTAGGGTTTAGTTGTGTATACGTTACATTAATTAGTTTAAGTGAAGTTTATTGTTTTATTTGAAATACAAGGACCATAAATATATCTGAAGAATTTTTTTATTAATTAGTTTGTATACGGTTTATTGTTTTAATTAATTAATTTGAAATTTTCTACATTTAAACCCAACTTGTTATTACGCATATTACAGTGCCTATGGTCTTTATGCTCCTTCCATTCATTCTTTTTATTCAAAATGAAAGCATCTACAAAAAAATATCATAGATGTTTATTGCATATAGTTAAAACTTTGTGAAATGACCAATGAATTTTCTTCGTATTCCCCTCGAAATTGCAATTTTTAAAGAAAAAACTTGTTTTAATGTTACTTGTGTTCATCCATCAGCTTGCAATATGAAAGTTGTTGTTGACCTGACTGAACTTATTTTGCCTTCATCTAGCCTTATCTTTTGTCTCTGGGAAATTATGACAATTCATAAATTAGGGATAAAGTGTACGGTAACATTTTTTTATTTCAATGACCCTCATTTCACAGAGATTACTAGATATACTCTATCTAGGACTCTCATCTTAAATTTGTGAGATATCAATCAGTGATACAGGCCAAAACTAGGTTGTCTTACCACCATATTATCTCCATAATATGAAAGGCATACCATAAATTTTTCCACGTAAGTCCAAACAACCTATAAAAATGGAAAACCTTCTTTTTCCATGGGAAATAATTTACCTTTCCTTTTTCAAGGCAATCTAAATCACAAAAAATATGAACTATAATGCACACATTCTTGGATAATGTGAAAGTGGAAAAGGAATACCCTACACAAGTGATGCACACATGTACATTTGAACACTAATAGATTTTTGTAGTTGAAATGCAATGCTTGTTTTCATTTAAATGTATGGTTTTTAAAGCAGGGAGAAATAAAGGCTGCCAAATTAATAAGCGTTTATTTGGGAAAATTTAAATCTTGTATTGGGTGACGAAGATAGAGGGTATTGAATCTTGATTCTTGACATCTAGAGAGAACCCTACAGCCTAACAAAATCCAATGGAATTGACCAAAAAAACCCAAATAGAGTCAACCCTACTATAGGAGGAAGGGCCTGCAGTAAGAACTTACCATTTTGCAAGAGCCGAGGGCGAATGCTGTTCTGCAAGAGCTGAGGGCGAACGCTGAGGGAAAATTTTGTTCCGCAAGAGCCGAGGGTGAATGCAGGGTGAATGCTGTTCCGCAAGAGCCCAGGGCGAATGCAGTGGAGAATGATGCTGGGTGCAAGAGCTCGGGGGCCCGTCGAGGGCGACCGTTCGTGTAAGAGTCAGGGCGACGTCGAGGGTGAATGTTGTTCGGTGATAAGCCGAGCTAATGTTGAGGTGATCCGGATTTATGTAGGAACTAAATGTAATAAACATATAAACATAAATACGTAGATGCAATGAAATAACACTTCATTTCATTAATATCAACGAACCGAATTTTGCTTACGTATTTAATGGAAATAAAACTAGCTAGGGCGCTGGTAGCTATCTCTGAGAAGAGATGTGGCAGGTACGGGCCTCTGAACTGAGTTACAATGAGGCTCGAGGGCCTATTTATCATTTAGAAACAATGTGAAATCCTAAACAGCCAAAACCCTAACCCTAGGAGATGAAGCGCCAAAACTATGGGCCCCGTTTGGGTAAATTGGTGTTTCAACTTCCTAGGGGCGTAACTTTGGCATACGATCTCCGTTTGACGCGTACCATACCTCGTTAGAAAGATCTATCCGAGGACTAAAAATTTGGAACGGGCAACATCGGTCCATGGACCCATGTTGCCCTTCGTTTTCCCAAAAAACGTCGTTTAGGGCCTCAAAACGGCTCCGGAAGTTTAGGACCCGAAAAACTGCTAAAAATAGTAAACTGTGCCGAAACTGAAAAACTGAAATAGACAATGGTAGAGCCCCAAGTGGAATAGGCGGGTGACCACCAATATCCACCTGGATCATTCCTCCCCCCTTAGGAAGCAATGGTCCCCATTGCGTTAAGTTCCTCCAGGAGATGAGGAAATTTCTGCTGAACTTGGTCCCTGGTGAACCACTTTCCTTGGTGCAGGAGTTGGCCAGCTTTGACAACCCGATATAGTTGGATCTTCTGCTGGCGAGTGTTCTTGATTTGCATGTCCATGATGCAATCTGTGGTGGCCTGTTCCATGCAGTCTGGATTTAACTCAATTGGTGTGAGTTGTTCTGCAATGTCCGAGGTGTCCAGTAGAGGTGGGAAGTAAGGACGAAGGCGATCCACATTGAAGACTGGGTGCAGATAAAGGAATGGTGGAATACTGAGCTCGAATGCATTGTTCCCTACAGCCTTGGTGATGGTGTACGGCCCGTATCGGAGCGGGCGAAGCTTGCGGTGGGGTCCAGTGAGGCGCTCCTTCTGCAAATGTAGCCATACTTTGTCACCCTCCTGAAAGTTGTGTGGCACTCGGTGTTGATCATGGCGTTGCTTGTACTTGGAATTGGCTCTATCCAATATATCATGAACCCGTTGGCGGATGTGTTGAATGCGCTCGATGAAGCTACTGGCTTTGTCAACTTCAGATCGATATGAGCGTCATCCACTCGAGCACTGCAAATGGCATGGCTACGTCAATGGGGCATAGTGGCTGGAATCCCAAGCCCATCCGAAAGGGGCTGTGGCCGTATTAAACCAGGAGAGCCCGATTATAACTATGTTGTACATAAGGGAGGCTCTCGTCCCATGTGCGTGGATGCTTTGAATTGTACATGTTGTAATTAGCAACAATCGATTTTGTTGACGACTGTTAGCCATCTGCTTTGGGAAAGTTGTGGACTTGGTGAGCTTGGTATCCAACATCGACCGCAGGCCGGACCAAAATGTAGCCGAGGAACCTCGTTATCCCGATCTCGATATGATAGACTCGTGGGATCCCAAAGTGCACCCACACTCTGTTCAAAGAAGATTTAGCAAAGGGCTTCGTCGTGGATATTCTTCTCAAGTAGACGCCATAATGGCCATCTTCGAGAACTGCCGAAGACCACAAAAACACACTATTTCCATGCTGATTGCTTAGTAGAAGGCAGGCCCATCATGTAATCCATGGAGATGGATTCCCAAGGTCGACTAGGGGTAGGTAGAGGAGTATATAGGCCTTGCTTCTTGATGGTCGGTTTGGCAATGGCACAAGCAGTGCAGGATCTGATGTGCTTCTCGACATCCTTTCGAAGGTTCGGCCAATAGAAATACTTCTGCAGGATTGCTACCGTTTTCTCGACCCCGAAATGCCCAGCGACTCGACTGTAGTGTGCTTCCCATATCATCTTGGCACGCTCGCTTGAAGGAACACAAAGGTGTCCCATGTGACATAAAAGTGCATCTTGGAGGTGAAATTTTGGAACTTGCGTACCCCCCAGGAGTGCCTTGTAAGTTTGGCCGAATTCCGGGTCACTCTCATAGAGAAGCGGCCAATCAGAAGTCTCGTGCCCACAAGCGTTGAGTACAGTGGTGAGCGCCATGATCGGTGGTCGGCTGAGGCAGTCTGCAACATGATTGGTGCTACCCTTCTTATACTTGATGTTCAAATGAAACTGTTGCAGATATGTAGACCACTTCTGATGGCGATCATTCCGCAACTTCCCTTGTGTCTGTATGAACTGCAGGGGCCTGTGGTCTGTATGGATGATTGTTTCCTTCCCCAAAATGTAATGCTTCCATTGTCGACAAGCTTTCACAATGGAGTACATTTCTTTTTCATATGTGGGGTACTTGCGAACTGTGTCAGACAATGTCTCACTGTGAAATGCCACTGGATGTCCCTGTTGAGTAAGAACTGCCCCAATAGCATAGTCAGAGGCATCTGTCTCGATCTCAAATGGCTGTTGCAAGTCTGGTAAAGTGAGCACTGGGGCATAACAGAGGCGGTTTTTCAGTTCTGTGAACGCCTTCTGTTGAGGTTCCGACCAAAAAAATTTTGCTCTCGCTCCTCCCTTGGTGACTTGACTCAAGGGCCAAGTGATATGAGAGAATCCCAACACGAACCTCCGATAAAAATTAGCAAGACCCAGAAAGCTGCGAAGCTCTGTTATAGTGGTTGGGGCTGGCCAATCCCGAATGACTTGGATCTTAGCTGGATCCACATGCACCCCCCTTTCATCAATAATGTATCCCAGATATTGAACCTGGGTCATGCCAAAAGTGCACTTCTCCAAATTGGCACACAACTTGTGTTGCCGCAGTGTTTGGAGGACTTGTCGGATGTGGAGAATGTGCTCTTCCCAAGTCTGGCTGAAGATCAGAATATCATCCAAGTACACCACTACAAATGAGTTGGTGAATGGCCACAATATGTCATCTATCATCCTCATGAAGGTGGCGGGAGCATTCGTCAACCCAAAAGGCATGACCAGCCATTCGAAAAGGCCTTCCTTGGCTTTGAAGGCCGTCTTCCACACATCGGAGGGTTCAATTGGTACCTGGTGATACCCAGACTTTAGGTCAATCTTGCTGAAATATTTTGCACCTTTGAGTTGATCCAGAAGGTCATCAATCCGTGGGATTGGGTACCTATTCCAGACAGTGATCTTGTTCAGCGCCCGATAGTCAATACAGAGTCTCCACGTCCCATCCTTCTTCTGTACCAACACGATCGGGCTCCCACAGGGCGATGAACTTGGTTCCGATTAGTATCTCGAAGCCCCTCATCTTTCTTTTCGTCCCCCATGGGCGCCCGTCGAGGTTTGCGAGGCTGATCTTGCAAAGGTTCCACCAGATCAAGCCCTAGCTCCTTATACCCCGACCTCGTTGGGGACATGCAAAGAAGGATCGAGAAAAAGCAGACCGCTCCGATACCACTGATCCGGATTTATGCAGGAACGCAACAGAATAAACATATAAACATAAATACAGAGATGCAGCGGAAATAACACTTCATTTCATTAATATCAACGAACTGAATTTTGCTTACAGACAGAATGGAAATAAACTAGCTAGGGCGCTGGTAGCTATCTCTAAGAAGAGATGTGGCGGCTACAGGCCTCTGAACTATGTTACAATGAGGCTCGAGGGCCTACTTATCATTTAGAAACAATGGGAAATCCTAAACAGCCAAAACCCTAACCCTAGGAGATGAAGCGCCAAAACTATGGGCCCCGTTTGGGTAAATTGGTGTTTCAACTTCCCAGGGGCGTAACTTTGGCATACGATCTCTGTTTGACGTGTACCATACCTCGTTAGAAAGATCTATCCGAGGACTACAAATTTGGAATGGGAAACATCGGTCCATGGACCCATGTTGCCCTCTGTTTTCCCAAAAAACGTCGTTTAGGGCCTCAAAACGGCTCCGGAAGTTTAGGACCCGAAAAACTGCTAAAAATAGTAAACTGTGCCGAAACTGAAAAACTGAAATAGACAATGGTGGAGCCCCAAGTGGAATAGGCGGTGACCACCAATATCCACCTGGATCATGTGGGCGAATTTTGTTCTGCAAGAGCAGAGGGCGAATGCGCACGTGATATCGGACATTAATGTAGCACACATGTACATTTGAACACTAATAGATTTTTGTAGTTGAAATGCAATGCTTGTTTTCATTTAAATGTAGGGTTTTTAAAGCAGGGAGAAATAATGGCTGCCAAATTAATAAGCGTTTCTTTGGGAAAAATTTAAATCTTGTATCGGGTGATGAAGATAATAGAGGGTATTGAATCTTGATTCTTGACATCTAGAGAGAACCCTACAGCCTAACACAATCCAATGGAATTGACCAAAAAACCCAAATAGAGTCAACCCTACTATAGGAGGAAGGGCATGCAGTAAGAACTTACCATTTTGCAAGAGCTGAGGGCGAATGCTGTTCTGCAAGAGCTGAGGGCGAACGCTGAGGGCGAATGCTGAGGGAAAATGCTGTTCTGCAAGAGCTGAGGGCGAATGCTGAGGGAAAATGTTGTTCTGCAAGAGTGGAGGGTGAATGCGCGCATGATATCAGACGTTAATGTAGCTATTGCGACGAATACGAAACAATAAAATCATTTTTATGTAGCGCGCATATAAGTTTCGAATTTTTATGTAGCGCGCATATAAGTTTCGTATTTTTATGTAGCGCGCATATAAGTGTCGTTATACCGATGGCGGAAAAGGCGTCGCTATTACGACGGGTGCCTCCAAACGTCGCAATGGCGACACCTAGACATTGTGTTGCAGTTGCGACATTTGGAGTCATCTCAATAGAGACGCTTTGGGCCATGGTGTCGCAATTGCGACGTCTTCCTCCAAACATCGCAATTGCGACACGTTTTTAAGTGTCGATATTGCGACACTTTTCTATAGACGTCGGTATAGCAACGGTTTCGGGCGGGATGGAAAAAATTTGGGAAAATTTCCGACATTTGGTCAAAAGTGTCGGAATTTCCGCCAAATGTAGTAGTGGTTGTTAGGAGAAGTGTTATTCCCAATGGAAGAATACCAATCAACCACCTAGAAGAGGCCAAGAAACCAATAAGTAAGCCATCTCTAATATAAAACTACATCGTGAACGACATCCCATGTGAAAACCCATCATAGAGTATCCAAGGGTTGAGCATACACCATTTACTTCAAATATCATGAACCACCCCCAAACATGGTGTAGAAACTTTTGGAATGATCTAAAATTTGAAATACACCATCCATTTCTACACTTTCATCCAATGGATATTTTTGTCAAGAGTATACCATTAAGCTTCAAATATAGAAAATCAAGGCCAACAATGATGGAGAAAATGTTAGGAACTCCTACATTATGAATTTAAGAACTAAGATAAAAAAAATAAATTTTAGATGTTCCACTAAACTAATTAATAAATATCTTGGGGTTAATCATTTACTAAAAGAGTTAGTTTGTAAAGTGGGAGTTTAATTATTTAATGGATTTTAGGAGGAAATGATAATTCTTGTAAATAGGAGAAGATTGGAGAGAATTATGGAAGTATTGAGAATATTATAGATTAGTTAGCTCTTATCTATAGATAAGAGATTGAATGAGAAATTTTAGAGATTAAATGAGAGATATCAGGGATAAGAGATATATTTTGGGAGTTATTTTAAGCTCTAGAACCTCCTTGGGTTCTCATCCAAATGTATAAATAGATAGGACATAAGGTGTGTAGAAGATTGTCTGAGTGAGAAATGAGTGACGGCTGGGCCAATAATTCTCTTGTAATTATTTTTATTCATTAATTAATCATGCTGAATTTATGTAGATACCTATTGTTGGGCTTAGATTTGTGTTTTCTGTTTTGTTAATTAATTTGATATCGGAGCTAAGGAGATCTGTGAGGATCTACGTTGATTGGAGGACATTGGCTCGCTAAATAAAACTGCATTGAACACCTTTATCATTGGGTGTGGGTTGAAGAGTGTTTGTGTATTTGTTTGAAGAGAAGTCGGGTTGATTTGTCAATTTGATTTATCGAAGAGTTTTCTCTATTGATGCGTGGAGTTGTTAATTGTAACCAGCATGGAGCCGTTGACACCAGTGTGGAGTTATTGATTGAAGGAGATCAACTAGTGTTGTTTGGTAATGATGCTACAAGGAATTGTTGTTGTTGCAAACTCTGCATTTTATAACTGTATAGGCAACTGTGCATGTGGTTGCGGGTTCGAAACAGCTGGGCTGAAATCGACTGCGTACCCTTGCAATTTATCAATCTATCTTTAACACACTCTAAGGAATGTCGGGATAGTTTCATACCACTGCATAATTAATTGTGAAACATTAAATATACACTCAATTTCTATTTCATTCTATCCATGCGACGAAGATTTATGAAGTTTCTTGAGGTGGAAGAAACTCTGTGTGAAAAGAGTCGACTGGTGGTGATTAATGGAGAGTTACATTTGAAAAACAGTGAACAGTGAGGAGCTCGCTTAAATGGTTGTATTGAAGAATTTTTTTTTTTGAATCAACTTTGCATGGAGTCCCTTAGTTTAAAAAAAATTGCTTTTGGTAGAAAGTCACTTGAAGTATTTGAAAATTCGCTCTAACTAATTACTTTACTGATGTGTAGTTTTTATGATTTTACATGCATAAATTATAAAGTTCTTTCAAAGTAAAGGTCAAGGTCAAGGTGTAAATTTATGGAAAGATAAGGTGTGAGGTAATTGCACTAGTGGAAGTAAATAGTAAAAATAAGGGGTTGTATTAAAGGTAAAAGTAAATAATAAAGGTAAATTGATATTGTAAAATATGGTGAAGCACAAATGGTGAATAGCTACACACAGTTTTGAGTGAGTCATATATGATTTCATAAAACCATGTGTGGGTTTGAGAATGCATAGTTTCATAGTGTAATTTTACCTTTTAAATTATGTGTTCCAAGTAGGAGAATTATGAGAGAGGGGATTTATATGGGATTATGTAGAGGATTTTATGTTATTGGGGCTTCTTGTAAAGAGTGGATTTAGCTATGAAATGTGCTTTTCTAGAGAATGAATTTGAAGCAATCTAATGACTTTGGAAGTCATAAAGGAGTTCTAAAAGTCTAGGTTGAAACCAAGTTAAATTTATTGTAACCAAAAAGGGTGCATTTTCGGTTGTACCCGACACCCAAAATTATGGTCATTGTAAAGACAATTTGAAGAGATATTTCATTTGTTGTTTGCAGCAAAGACGAGCGATGAGAACTCATGAAGTAAGGTTCAAGTGAAGTGAACTGTTGGTCGAGTTCAGAAAAGACAACTTGATAAAGTGATTCAATTGCAGGTTATAGTGAACAAGGTGAAGTTCACGATAGAAGATGAAGAGGGATCGAGAGAAAAGTCACAACAATTATGCCATAGCAGTTGGCATTGGTGATGACGAGAAGGATATCGATGAATTAAAGGCACGACTTGACATATTAATGGAGCTTTTATCAAATCAAAGACACTGAGGGGTGATAAATAAAACAATTAAAATGGTCAATTAAACAATCGATGGAAAGAAGGTTGAAGCGCAAACTGAAAGTTTTAGAGAAATTCCAGACAAAGATATATATTTGTGAACCCAAGCAAGGATAATTTTTGGGTAACGATGATGATGATATGAACGTGGTTTTGATTCCCACAAATGGAACCATAAATTATTCTAAAGAGTAATCATTGAAGACTATTGTGTATATTGAAAATAGGCCAGAACAACCTGAGGATTATGAACGTATGGATATGGACACCAATAACCAAATTGAAAAATATGAGGAAGAGTCAATGGGAAACTTGAAGGACTGTATGTTACATAAGGAAGGGATGCCGGAAGCCATAAGCAAAACCTCCAGGTCTCAATTTTTTTAAACCAATACTTGTTTTGTGCTCACAAATAGTGGAGAATCGCAAGAAGACAAGTTGGACATAGAAATTGAAGATATTAGAAGATTGATGGTGAAAGTGTCCCAAAAGAAACATATTGCAAGAAGGAAAGAAGATGGTAGAAGTTGGTTGATGACAACAGAACAAGCATACATCGGCAAGGAGAAGGAACAACTACAACATAAAGTTTTTAAGCCTGGAAGATTGAAAAGGACAACCATAGAAATTCAACAACATGACAGAGCAACTAATTTACTGCAAATGAAAGTTTGGGATCCGGGAGGATTCTTTTCATTTTAAAGACTAATGGTCAGGAGACCATGATTTTATTTTACCTTGGTTTTCTGATGCAGGTGCATCTAACCTTGGTTAATCATTTACTAGAGGAGTAAGTTTCTAAAGTGAGGGTTTAATTATTTAATGGGTTTTCTATAGTTTTTTAGGAGAGAATGATATTTTGTAAATAAGATAAGATTAGAAAGGATTGTGGAACGTTTGAGAGGATTATGGATTAGTTAGCTTTCTATCTAGGGATAAGAGATTGAATGAGAGATTTTAGAGATTAGCCGAGAGATGTTAGGCATAAGAGAGATATTTTGGGAGCTAGTTTAGGATCTAGAAATTGTGAAACATTAAATATACACTCAATTTATATTTCATTCTATCCATGAGATGGAGATATATGAAGTTTCTTGAGCTAAAAGAAACTGCATGTGAAAAGAGTTGACTGGTGATGATTAATGGAGAGTTACATTTGAAAAAGAGTGAGCTCTCTTAAATGGTTGTGTTAGGGTCCTATAATAATAGGGTTCATAATTTTTTAATTGACTTTGATAGTCTTGTAAATATTTACATACCTTGCTTTCTGCAAGTTGTTTTCCCATATTTGAAAATAATAATAAAATTAAAAGAGGGTAAAAGTCCTAAAAGAAATATCAAATGACTCAGAAAAAATAGACCCCAAAAGAAAAAGGAGAAGAATAAGACATGAAAGTGAGCAAGTCAAAATGCCACTACTATTTACTTTTACTGCAAGAATAATGATTATGTGCAGCTTGTCAATAAATGCCATAATCCATGATTAGTTAACTAGTTTAATCTTAACTTTTCATGTTTTGAATTTCATGTTTTAGATAGAGAATAAAGATATGTCAAACAGTATAAAACTGACAAATCAGTAGGTAAGATAGAGAATAAATGAGGAGCTCAATAGTTTAATCTGAGCCCTCAGATGAAATAAGGTTAGATTTAGATAGTTTTTATGCTTTGAAAGAAAAATTAATTTAGGTTTGAAAGTTTAAATGCACCCATGAAAATGAAGTAAAAAATGTTAGAAATAAATGATGGGTAGGTAGAAAGCAGTTGTGCAAGACATGTAATAAAGCTTCATTAGGCAAAAAATTACTAATTCCCCCTCCCCCACAAAGATTCAGTATTCTAAATCTTTAGTTAAAAAGGCTCAGAGCATTTCTCTGACTTCTGTTAGGACCAAACCCAAGGCCCGATAACTGATTGGTTAAAAATATTGAATTTCTGCATAAAACCCATTTTCATCAACATTTACCCTTCATCCGTAATCATGATCCATTTTCCTAAGTAAAAACACATTTTTGCTTAGTAAAAGTAAAAACCCTACATAATTAATTTCATTTTCATTCAGAAACACTCAGAAACCTACAAAATACATTTATCCTAATTTTAAGTGTGAAAGACAAAAATGGGACAAACTATGATTTATTTATCTATCTTTACACTTTACCTAGTTTTAAATCATGTATTTTTCATTCATTTCTTACATTACACCTTTATTTCATATTAATTTCTAACTTATATTATTAATTCCCTAAACTATACCTTTCCCGTATATTATTAAACTCTTTATATTTAAAATCACCCCAAAACCCTTTTATTTTAAGTTTAAACTTATGTTTGTATTATCCCACACGGTGAAATAAATCTCCACCCTTTCCCATAAGGTTTAAACGTATCAATAAAATTTACCCCACCCCTATGGTATTAAAACATGTGTTAATGTTTTATCATACCATATAATATACCTGCGCCAGTGTTATTAGTTGAAAACTTTGCAAAATGTTTTAATTAAAATACATATGACATTAGCCCTCCGCATACCATATAATATAAAGTTTTAAACTTTATAAATGTATTTATTTATAAAGTTAAAAAACAATCCCGTCACAACGATAAACCTGGACCCCACCCCGAATCCCGATGCAACTTCCAAAGCAAATCTACACCGTTCACAATCGAACTTCCCGATCCAACGATGGAAAACCCATATCACAAATAAAGCTGCACGACTTTAGAAATTTCATTCCAATGCGAAATAGGTAGTTTTGCCTTTTTCTCCCTCCTCCACGTGGCTTATGTTTATTGGATCGCGTCTGATTCATTTGAAACTACTTACCGCCTAAAACGAGTGCGATAACCACTCGTGGTTTTTACCCTTTGAAGTCGAAAACAACTAATGACTTGACTTGACTGCCATTTATTGCAGGCCTGATTCAGCCCTAATTTTCCTAATAAACCATGAAAATACAATGTTATTCCCTTCCTTTGCACTTATCAGCTGTATCTGCCTTTCGGACTCATAGAAAAGAAGCCTGTACATGATTTTCATGCCCAAAACCTATTTAAAGCCTGCAAATACCATTGAAGATTGCCGAGAAGCCTTGAATTACTCTAGAAACCATAAAAAATACCACAGAACCTGTTATAAAGCCTCAAAGCCATTTTCAAAGACCTGTACCTGCGTATAACAGGTATTTTTTGAGAAATTGAGCCTTTTATCGATTTGAAAGAACCTGGATAAAGAATAAATACATTCATAGTTCAAATTATCCAAGGAAGCCTATTAGAAGATCCAAAAAATAGGCCAAACCCTAGCAAAAATTTTGAGAAACCCTGTTTTATACTGCGCACTATTTTAAATGAAAAATATTGAGTTTTTCTAGTTTTTCAGACTATATAAAACTCTAATTTTAGCCCAGAAATCCTCTGAAGGTAACCTAATCCTCTATGCCTTAAATTAAAACAAATTTTAGCCCAATTATCCATTGAAAAAACCCAAGAAACCCCTATTTCAATTTCAAAACCTGTAAGAGTCTGAAATACATGTTAAAACTCAAAAATTGAAAGCAAAATCCAAGAAAAGAACATATTCTGCATGTTTTAATCCAAGAACCCCTTCCAAAGTCAAAGAATACTTTTGTAAATTGTTTAATCTTACAAAAGTAGCTAAAAAGCCAAAAAACAGAGTTTTGTAGTCCTAAAAGCCTAAAAATGCCTAAATATACTCCAGCTGCATCTTCCAAGACTGCCATCATTATGAATCCTCTACAACCTCCTGTTGTAGAAATTGAGCACACCCCATTAGCAGATGTTGACTACAATATAGTAGACCTAATTGTAGAATTCAATTTGTTGGAACTTCACAACTCGAGCTTTGAAAAGTCTTTAGTTCAGGTGGAAGAAGTTCAAATTTGGGAATCAACTTGCCCAGATATGTTGTTCTAGTTACTCATTCATGCCCTGAGCTAATTAGGTTGTGACAACATTATTATGTATCTGAACAAAGAGCCATAGTAAATTCACATAAAGAAGTACTTTTTACTATTACTGTTGAGTCCATTAACCAAATGTTACAGCTCAAACCTGATCCTCAAGCAGTTCCTTTGTCCATAGAAGCTTTTACCAAGTCTTACATTGGCCTTGATTTTCCTAAAAGATTCCAGATCTTCCAAGTATTCATGCCCTTACATGTGGAAATTCTTCAAATTAATCCTCCATATTCCACTTCAAAATTTCCAGAATTTTCAAGCCATGTCATTTCCATGCTATCATTCATCCTAGGGTATTTTACTGCATACAAATTAATCCATTTTAGGTTTCCTATCTACTTTCACACCAGGACAACCTCCATCTGTTATCTTCAATTTTGCTAAGTATATTGTTGACAATATCCATGACCAATTAGTTAAATTTCCAACTAAAGGGGTGTATAGATACACATATTTCCTTTTCCACATGTTTTTGTATTTTCAAGCAGATAAGTTTCCAGTAACCCTCCATAAGTTTGACATAGAAGGAAATCCTCTTTCAGTTATTTTTTGGACATTTTTGATCAGAAAAGAGTCCACAGAGTTTACATATGCAGATTTTTCTGATTTCTTTGTCCATCCATTGATTAAAATGTTAACAAATATTGAACAGCCAAGGATAAATGATGAGATAAAGAAGATTTTACAGTTATCAGAGAAAACCAAGACTGGATATTGGTATTTGTATGAAAAACACACAGATATCAAAGTTTTTGGATCCAATTTGTTGCCCTACAGATTACCCAAATATGTCCAATGAGGGTTTTTTCCTTGGAATATATCAGACAAATATTAAATTCTGATTCAATCAATTTCCTAGCAGCAAAAAAGAAAACACAATTTAAATTGAAGAATCAAGTGGGACCCTTCATTTGTAATCATAGAGATGCAGAGGCAGAAGCAGCTAGACAGTTATCAGAATACAGATTTGAAGAGATTTTTTACTGGAACTATGATCCACAAAGAATATTGAGTAAAATGAGGGTTAAGTTTAAGCTAACACCCTACATTCATGAGAAAAAACCATAGATTAAGAAATATGCTAATCAGACTAAGTGGACTGAAAGCACTTTAATAGATGCAGTAAAGCAAAGTGATACTAGTCGCAATTTACAAACTGCAGATTAACCAGAGAAAACCACCGAGAGAGTCAGAGAAGAAGGTTATTATGTTGATCTAAAATTGTGTGAAAAAAATATTTCTTATACAGAGATAGACAGTAGGGACTTTTGCTGGTTATTTCACCTTTACTAGAAAGGATGAAACCAGAAGCTTTTGGCCCTGATACTGGCTCTGCCTAAAGAAATATAAGGTAAACACTAAATTGATCTGGCAATGAAAGTATTTGTTTATGTTTGCAAAGTATTCATTAACCAAATTTTATGTGTGAATAAGCAAGTTCAAGTATTCTGCAAGGGAAGTAATGTGGTTTGAAGTGAAACAAATGAGTTTTGATCACTGTATAAATCTCATTGTGAAAAGTGGACTTATTAAAAATTATTGTTTAATGTAGTAAAATCCGGAATATAGCAGCAAAAATGCACAGCATAACAGTAAGCATTTGTTTAAGCAGTTCACCCCTCTCTTGGGCTACCTCTGCTGGGTCCAAAAGCCTCCAAATAGGCTTTTCCCTCTTTCTCAAAATAAGTATTACACTGTGAAGAAAGCCTCAAAAAGATAAAATAGCTGCAAATTCATAAATAGAGGACCGAAAAAAGTAAAAATGGACTATTCATTCACCTCAAATGGATGAGTATAGTCCAATACAGCTGATCTTTCACCAAGCCCTCGTGGCTCCACAAGAAAATTCGCTGATAAAATCACTGATAGAGTTCCTTGATGGCTCTGCAACCTATTCCAACAGCTCCAGAATGCTTCAATACCCCCAAATCAAAAAAAAATTCACTCTAAAAGGACTTCCCTAGCCAAAGTTATGGCTAACTGAAGTTTTGCCCAATGTCCCCTTGAAAAGCTCCACTAAATGTGGAGCAACTCTAGATAAGTCCGACAAATTAGGAGTCGGCACTGAAATAGGTGGACTCTGCCATAAACTCCGCCAATTTGTGGTGCTAAGAAGTAGGGCCACATGACCGTGACCGTTCGAAAATCGGTTGAAAAAAACTGAAGTTTTCCGCACCTTCCGGCATGTAATGTGACCACGTCCAAATAAAACTTAAACTTTAAGTAAATTTTCATGCGGATGTTTTAATAACAAGCACATCTGGCCCGACGGTTAGGCTGCCTGGCTTTGAACGCGCCCACCCGGTTTCAAATCCTGCCGCGTGCAATAAAATTTTAAAATGCAATTTTGTTCCACCTTGGGGCCATGTGGCGGCCTCTGGGATGGCCACGTGGCGCCCTTTGATTGGTTGCTTGCAGAATATTCCCCAGAATATTTTGTGGAATATTCCCCAGAATATTCTATAGAATATTCCCCAAAATATTCTATGGAATATTCTTTTTTTAATAAATTTTTTTTTTATAAAGTCAAATTGGCCATTTTTTTTACTGAAATTGGCAAACTTCAAAGCTGAATAACTTTCTCATACAGCGTCGGTTTTCAGTGTCGTTCACGTCTACAGGATCTTTTTTCCGAGATCTTTCTAGTCATTCTGGTTTGGACCAATTCTAAGCAACTTCATTTTTGAGCATTTTTCTACAAGAGATTGGATCTCCTGATCACACCTCCCAAATGGGAAGATTTTGGACCCAAAAATCTCTCTAATTACTGAAACTGATGATGTGGAGACTGATTCTCCACTCTTCCACCCTTGAATAACTGAAATCTACCCGATTTCATCAAATGAAGCTTTTGAGAAAATGATAAACTGTCTCTGGAATCAACTGATCGACCCTTGCTAAGATTGACAGAGTCATGATGCAAATGATTAAAATTTGCAGAACAGAAATTGTAATCTGCAGAAAAAAAACTTTTTCTACACTGATTAATCTTCCAGAAAGACTTAAAATAACCTTCACCTTGCAAACTGTTCACATGGAAAATTCTACCATTCTGAAACCAACTTTGTCCCATGCTGAATTATGTGTCCTCCTTGCTTGCATTTCTTTGCTTTGACACTTCATTCTCTGCATTGGATGACCCAAAAGGTAATTTGTGCAACATAACATCATCTTCTTTCAAAGACAAACTGTTATTAAACTGAGACATATTATTAGCAACATCATAAAAAGGAAAATGCTCAAAATCTGGTCGTTTCAACATCAACAAAGTTAGACTTTGACTTGCATTAACCAGTCTTTTCAATTGACTTGTATGGAGTAAAGAAGATTCCAGCTTCTTTTTGTGAGCTCTCACAATGTACTCTTTACCATCTTTGAACAAGTGATACTTGTTTTCATGGCGATGAAAGATAGCCTTCCTGTCAAATAAATAAGGACTTCCCAAAACAATTCCTGAGATATCAAGCGGCACCACATCAAGTTCCATTGTGTCAATAAAGTGTGCAGTTATTGCAAAGCGCAATATGCACTTTCTTGAGACTTGCAAATTGGCATCCTTGCATATCGATCCAAGTGGATAAGGCTTCGGATGTGGAATGGTCTCAAGTTTAAGCTGCTTGACCAAGTCTTCAGATATGAGATTCGCTTGTGACCCACTGTCAAATAGTGTGTCAATTTTGGTATGTTTTGAAATTACCCTCACATGGAAAAGCTCTATCCTCCTCTTTTATGCATGAGTATCTCTGTGATAATTTAAAGAGCTAGAACTGGGAGTTGTGTCTTGCACCACTTCTTTCCCCTTAATGTTATTTAAAACCATGGCTATGCTTTTTGTCTCATCTCCTGAGTCTGACCCTAAGTCTTGCTCAACTGTTGCTACATTTTTCTCCTTTTCTTTGGTCTTGTTTGTGTTGTTGTATTTTTCTGGTTTCAGTTCAGGATGAAGCTTCCAACAATGATCTTCATCATGACTTGTCTTTGAATAGTTCTTGCAAAAGAACTTTCCTTTTTCTTTTCTTGAATTTGCAACTCTCTTCTTTCCTTTGTTTTTGAAATTACTATCCTCATCAAAAGTATTATTTCCTCTAGCTTCTAAATGTGTAGCCTAGACACAGACTTCATCTAAGCTGGTAGGATTAAACATTAGAATAGTATGTTGCAGATAATTGTGCAAACCTCCTATGTATTTCAAGAAGGTGTCTTGACTTTGTAAGTCTACTCCAAGTAGAAGTGCTCTCCTTCTAAACTCTTGGGTATAATCTTGCACATTTTGACCCTTAAGTTGCCTAAAATTTTGCCAATTCATGATTGCCTTCTGAATATGAGCAAGAGGATAAAATTGTTTCTTAATAGCAGTAATAAACTCATTCCCAGTTAGAGTTATCTTACCATGCTTTTTTATTTCCTCCCTGGTCTTGGCTTCCCACCAAACCAAAGCTGCTCCATCCATTATCAAAGAGGTTAATTGGATTTTTGTGTCATCATCATGCAAATTATGAATTCTTAGATAGACTTCCTAATCCAATTATCCAATTTTTCTGCATTCACATCACCATTAAACATCGGCAACTCAAAATTTACATCAAGTTTTAACAAAGGATTTTTAAGATATGTTTTTGTTTTGTGTGACTCATTAACAGAGGTTGAAGAGGATGATGTGGAGGAAGAGGATGATGATGGAGATGAAGGATCACCATTTCCTCCATTCCCTTTCTTAGACTCATCCTTGTCTTTCTTCCCTCCTGAAGAATCTCCTTCTTCTCTTTGGTTTCTAGACCCTTCTCTAGCAATCCTATCATTTCTCTCCTGGTAGAGGATCCTAACCATCTCAGTCATGTCCAAGAAAGCTTTTCTAAAGACTTTTTCTTCTTCCTTGGGATCCATTTCCTCATGTACTTCTCCTTCTCTGGAAGACATGTTTGTGGTTGATTCTAAGGCTAATCAGGATGAAATGGAAGGTGGAGATAATGGCACCCTAGCCCTCCTTGGTTGAGGATTATCTTGTTCTCTAACCAATTGACCTTCCCCTCTTTTCAATTTTAGCCTAGTAAGCATAAAATTTTGCAGAATAACACAATATTCTTGCACAAATTTCACAAACTCTTAAGCAAAACCTAGAGCTCTGATACCAATCTGATCTAAAATTGTGTGAACAAAATATTTCTTATACAGAGATAGACAGTAGGGGCTTTTACTGGTTATTTCACCTTTACTAGAAAGGATGAAACCAGAAGCTTCTGGCCCTGATACTGGCTCTGCCTAAAGAAATATAAGGTAAACACTAAATCGATCTGGCAATGAAAGTATTTGTTTATGTTTGCAAACTATTCATTAACCAAATTTTATGTGTGAATAAGCAAGTTCAAGTATTCTGCAAGGGAAGTAACGTGGTTTGAAGTGAAACAAATGAGTTTTGATCACTGTATAAGTCTCATTGTGAAAAGTGGACTTATTAAAAATTACTGTTTAATGTAGTAAAATCTGGAATATAGCAGCAAAAATGCACAGCATAACAGTAAGCATTTGTTTAAGCAGTTCACCCCTCTCTTGGGCTACCTTTGCTGGGTCCAAAAGCCTCCAAATAGGCTTTTCCCTCTTTCATTAATGCTAAAAATAAGTATTACACTGTTAAGAAAGCCTTAAAAGGCTAAAACAGCTGCAAATTCAGAAACAGAGGACTGAAAACAGTAAAAATTGACTATTCATTCACCTCAAATGGATGAGTATAGTCCAATAAAGCTGATCTTTCACCAAGCCCTGGTGGATCCACAAGAAAATTCGCTGATAAAATCACTAATAGAGTGCCTTGATGGCTCTGCAACCTGTTCCAACAGCTCCAGAATGCTTCAATACCCCCAAATAAAAAATAAAAAAATTCACTCCAAAAGGACTTCCCTAGCCAAAGTTATGGCTAACTGAAGTTTTGCCCAGTGTCCCCTTGAAAAGCTCAACTAAATGTGGAGCAACTCTAGATAAGTCCGAAAAATTAGGGGTTGGCACCGAAATAGGCGGACTCCACCATAAACTCCGCCAAGTTGTGGTGCTAAGAAGTAGGGCCACGTGACCGTGACCGTTCGAAAATCGGTTGAAAAAAACTGAAGTTTTCTGCACCTTCCGGCATGTAATGTGACCACGTCCAAATAAAACTTAAACTTTAAGTAAATTTTTGTGCGGATGTTTTAATAACAAGCACATTTGGCCCGACGGTTAGGCTGCCCGACTTTGAACGCGCCCACCCGGTTTCAAATCTTACCACGTGTAATAAAATTTTAAAACACAATTTCGTTCCACCTTGGGGCCACGTGGTGCCCTATGATTGGCCGCTTGCGGAATATTCTGTAAAATATTTTGTGGAATATTCCTAGAATATTCTATGGAATATTCTTTTTTTAATAAAAAAAAATTTATAAAGTCAAATTGGCCATTTTTTTTTACTGAAATTGGCAAACTTCAAAGCTGAATAACTTTCTCATACAGCGTCGGTTTTTAGTGTCGTTCACATCTACAGGATCGTTTTTCCTATCTCTTTCCAGTCGTTCTAGTTTGGACCAATTCTGAGCAACTTCATTTTGAGAATTTTTCTACAAGAGACTGGATCTCCTGATCATATGTTGTTGAAACCACCACTAAAACTAGGTTCAAATTAAGATACAATAAGAAAGCTAAGTTAAATAGAGTTAGTAAAGAAAAGGTAACCGTTGAGGTTGAAGATACAGATATCCCAGTTACCAACACATATGTCACTACAGTTATCAGAAATGAGCTAGTTATAGAGAATCTAAATGAAGAACAAGTTAATAATTAAAATGCACAGTTGATAGAAAAACAACAGAACATGGAAGCATCATCCTCACAAACAACTGAGGAAAAGGATCTTGATATCAAGGAAAAGTACAAACATATTAAGTTAAAGAATGAAGAAATTAAAAACGAGATTTTCTCTCAATATCTAAAGCAAACACCAAGCATTCAAAACAAACTTTTATCTGCCTTTGATTACTAAAATAAAAATTTGATCATGTTAGTATTACAGCCTACAGTGAAAACTCCAAATACAGTTGCATATTACAAGAAGTTTGATTTAGAAGTGCCAACAGAAAGCATTCATGCACTTGATCAAATAAAATTTCATAGACAGAGTTCAGAGATGTTGTATTCTACTGTTACAACCAGAGCTATGAGTGTTAAAAAACTTCAGAACACTATCACAAACATGAAAGATCAAATGAAACTTGAAAAAGCCTCATTATATGCTAAAAGATCTCATAATTAAATCTTTAGAAGAGTTGGTAATTCAAGTGGGATATGATCCTACAAATGTCAAATAATCAAAAGAGTTAGTAAAGAAAAATAATGAGGACATTGCAGCATTGAGGAAACAACTTAAGCTTCCATCAAGTGAACATCCTCAAGCCAAAGAAATTATACAGGAACAAACTTAGAAGGATGATATGATGAACTTAATCTTTCAGTTAACAGCACAGATCAAAAAAATGGACATTCAAATGGACAAGATTGTCCATGAAAAAGAAAAAATAAAAGCACATGAAGCACCTACAGTAATTCCTATGGTTACTATAGTTGTGCCTTCAACTCTAGAAGAAGAGTTGGCACCCAAAGTACCATTGGCTACTGTAGTGCCAATGACATCATCTACAACATCAACTACAGAGTCATCTACTACAGCAGCTCACCCTTCAGATGAGGCTGGAAAGCTAGTAAAATCCGTGGAAGAAATGTCACTTCAAACAAGTGAGATTAACAGATTGAAATAGGTGATTGAAAATATTGAAGATCAAAATAAATTAGCCCAAATTAATGCCAAAACTCATGAGCAAAAGCTTAATAGGCTAAATGAAGAACTGAAGAAACTTCAAAAAGATTTCACTTTGAAGGAGCCAATGTCATATGTAAAAAACCAATTATGGAACAAGATCATTGAAGCCATCAATGATGTGTGGCCCTCAATTCAAGTAATCTTTGAACAGAGAGATTTACGAATAGCAGCACAAGCAGAAATCTAGAAGACTAAAGAAGAGCTAGGCAACAAACCTGAGCAAGCCTTAGAATTGATAAAGTTTCTTAACAGTAAAAACAGGCAAGAGTTAGAAGAAATTGAGATTACTGACAGGACTGAAACAATCCTTGAAATAAGGAAAGTTATCACTAAAAATAACCTGATGAAACAGCTTGAAGAAAAATGTGAGAATATGAACATAGCCATAACCAGGTTTATAGTCAAATTTGAGAATTTGAGACAAAGAAATATACCTAATATTTTGGTCATAAATGATAAAATTATGCCTCAGGAAGATTACAATAAGAATATCAAAGAATATGCAAAGGAACAGGTGAACAAGACAGATGGACAAGGAATCCCCACTGGAAAATTTTTGCATAGAAGCTTTGAAGATTTATTCTAGCTGCAGCATGAGATAAGACATTTATTTGTCATAAAGCCAACTTTTGTCAAATATACTGAGGCAGATGAAAACTTCAAGAAGCTAAAGAAGATACAAATTCCAAAAAATGAATATTGGTAGTCACTTACTGATTTACTATGAAAGGTAAAAGGTAGAAAAATAGTTTGCTGATTTTCAGTCAAAACATATTTTTATTACAACAGTAAACAATTTTATAGTGGTTAAAGAGTATCTGAGTTTAAAGAGAATCAGATTGAAAGAGTAAAAGATAAAGCAGATCAGATTTCAAAACCAACTTGAAATATCTGAGCCAACAAAGAGGACACCAAGGCAACCAGCTGCACCTAATCCACAATTAGTTTCTATTTTATTTGGATAGATAAGACAACTTGCTGATTTGTTAAGCAGCTGTCACTATTTTGTTGTAAATATTTATATGTTCCTTAGATAATTCCTAGAAGCATTCTAGGATATTTTCTACACATTTTTGTATAAATACTTCACTCTTTGAAGTATTATTGTGGAATAAATTGCTGAAGATTTCTATAGTCATTTTTGTTGGACTTGAAGGCTTGTGTGTTTCAAATTTCGAGTAGCAGACTGGATCGAACCAATTAGCATCATATTTCAGGATTCATGTGATGAGCTATTGAAGTAAAGTGTTTTCTACTTGTCATTGTTTATCTTTCTTTGTTTCATGAATCCATATATGTTTTCTAAATTTGAATGAATAAACATAAGTATTGCTTCAGGATTTGTTAAAAGCACCCTGTCTTTACTGTTTATCATTTCTATGTTTTCTGCTGATTTCCAGAGTAGGGAACCCTTAATTTCTCCATCTTTCATTTGACCTCTGTCTATTACTTCCCTTTTCCGGATCAAAGAACCCTTCGTTTCTCTTTATCCCGATCATATCACCTCACCAAACAGTTTTCCAAGATCTTCAAAGGGTTATCTATCTTGCCCTGAAAACATTTGACTTTTTGGCCTTGATCCTAGTTCTGTCTACCTGACTTTAGACTCCTTAGCCCAATGGACAAATAGATTCCCACTGTCCATCTCATTAAGTGATTTTTCCCACCAAATCAAACAAACCAAAACCAAATTGCACATTCATAACTAGCCTAATATCTTATAATTAAAACAAAGTTAAATTTTGTAGAAAGAGCCCTCTCTGAACCCTAGGAAGGCTAGATCCTAGAGTTTAAAAGTTGGTTTCTGGTTACCTCTAGTTTTCTTTTAACTATAAATCAAATTCTCATAACTTAGAGATTTACTAGAGTGATAACATACTAGAGACTCCATTGGGGACTTAACCAATCCTTAGTTGTTAAAAATATCTTAAAAGAAATCATTTTTATCATCCTTTTGCCTCTAAGAATGTTTGACTAGTTGTGAGTATAAAAAACTGTAATTCTGGCTTCTAGGAAAATTTACTATACCAGGTCTAACCCGGATCCTAAACTTGTTGTTATAGTAGACAACCCGGACAGAATTGGGAAAAATAAAAAATAAATAGAAGATTTAGATGCTCAAATTCCATTAATAAGAGTCAATTCATTACCACAAGAATTAGTAAGTTGACATGATATAGAGTTTGATTTGAAATTTGAACATTCTTTATTCAGAAGAAAATCTGAAAGCAATTTAAGTACTGTTGTTTTAGACCCTATTTTTATTTCATTTTTGGAAAAAAAATAGAAAAATATTGCAGCAAACTCTGAATTAAAGAAAGTCACAAATCAGGACAAACTTGAAGAGATTAATGCTACTATTCTTAAGGAAATTGATGAGGCCATAGAATTAGCCCAATTGTTAGCATATACATCTAAACCTTCTATTCCCCATTTAAATACCACTACATCTATAGTTTCTACTACCATCCAATCTATAGATCCATTTAGTCTTAGATTACACTTACAATCTAGAATGTTATTTCCTTCATCCCCTACATCCACTTCATCCACTAGTTCACCTTCTACTTTTTCAAGCACGTCATTCTCATTTCCTAGTAGTTTCATATATATTCCAGTTTCACTTCCTAGTACCTCAACTTCAGCTTTTAGTTCATCCACTGATTTTTCTAGTTCAACATCATATATTCCAGTTTCATTAGTTACTTCTGTTACTACATTAGCCACTACTTCCAATTTAGCCCCAAGCACTTCTACTTTACCTCCTAGCTAAGCTAGAATTCAAGCTATGGATGCTAGGTATGCTCCCCTTGTTCTTCCAGTACAGCTTCATGATATGCCCCAAGATTACCAAAGTAAGATACCGCAGTTTGATGCTACTATTCATTACAAAGCTCAACAACATATTAATAAAATGATAGATTACTTTGAACTCCATGAGATAGATGAATCTGATGTACAAATGAGGCTCTTTGAAAAAACATTAACAGGGGAAGTCAAAAAATGGTTTAAAGGTCCTGCAGCTGGTAGTGTAGCTGATTTAGCTGTTTTTCATAGATTATTTTTAAATAAATGGGAAAATAAGAAAAATCCACTTCAAATATTTTCTAAATTTGATGCAATGAAAAGAGCTCCCAATGAATCAGTGCAAGACTACTGCACTAGATATAATAGTGTTTACAATTCAATTCCTGTAAATCTCAAACCCACTCCTGACTCTGTCTTACTTAAATTCCTAGATGGATTTTACACTGACATGGCATATCAGTTAAGAGAGAGAAATGCAGAAACTTTGGAAAGAATGCAAACAGATGTTGTAGGTGTAGAAGTAAACATTCTAGCTAAAAAGGCCAGATTAAGAAATGAGAGGAGAGTAATTATGAAAGAAGAATCCTCTAGTTCAGACACAAAAATAGATATGTTAGCTAAGACTTTAGAGAGGATGATGGATAGATTAGACAACATTGAAAGAAGACCTCAATGGGATAATCAACAGAAAATCAGAAATCCCAACTTTAGGAAAAATACAAATTCAGGAAAAACAAAATAATCAGCCCCAGACCAGAAAATAAGACCTCCCTTTCAGGAGAACTATGCTGAGAGTTCTCAAAATAATGATGATGATGAGGATACCATAAATTTAATGGGAATAGATGAAAATAAAATTATCTTTCTCACGCAGGAAGATCAAGAGTTATTTGAGCTCCAAAAACTCCAATTAGATTCAGGTGAATCCTTCGATTACAAACAAGGTTATGATTTTGCCATCAACGAAGTACACAGTCAATATAACCTAAGAAGTAAGAAAAAAAATGAACCTTCTACTAAGAAAACTTCCCAAACACAAAATAAGAAAACAATAGAAGCTTCCAAAACAAAAGTTCTGCAAATTCTCCCCAAGGAAAATAAGCAAAACTCTAGTTTTTCCCAAAAAAATTCCAGCCCTAAGATTTCACCAAGCCCTAAGATTGTTGATATAACTGATGAAGTTGTTCAAGCTGCAAAAGATTCACAAAAATCTGCTGCTGCTAAAACACTTAATTCTGTTCAAACAACAAACTTAGATCCTAAAATTCCCAATGTTGATCCAAAATCAGCGGAGCCAAAAGCTGCCACTGCAAAACAACTTCTGATAACTCAAAATCTAAGAAAACAACTACTGCTTCACACAACATTCCTGAAAATAAAACAAAGAGCAGTAAAACACAAGAAACTCAAACTGAAAGTGAAAAGATAACTGTAGAAAAACAAGATAGACCAACCCAAAATACAGTTACCAAAGAAGAATTGATTCAAATCAGTAAATCACAACCTTCATTCAACATACAATCTGAAATTGCAAAGCTAAAAATACCAATTCCTCTAACATAATTGGTAAAACGTGACTTGTATAAATCAACTATCACTAAAACATAAAACATTAATGATGGAGAAGACTCCATAAACTTGAATGATGATCAACCAGAGTTGATTTTTGGCCCAGATGTGAATGGAAATCATCAAAATGGAGCAGTTCCTCCATTTTACATTAGTTTAACTATTCATGACCAAATTTTACACAATGCAATGCTAGATTCAGGAGCTTCGCATAATCTAATGCCCAAAGCTATAATGGAAACCCTGAAATTAGACATCACAAGGCCCTACAAGGATTTATTTTCATTTTACTCAAGCAAAGTAAAATGCCTATGTTTAATCAAAGATTTATGTGTAACACTAGTTCAATATCCTAGTAAGAGTATACTAATGGACATTGTAGTAGCTGATATCCCACCTAAATATGGAATGTTATTATCTCGCTCAAGGGGAGAAAAGTTACAAGGATCTCTACAATTGGACATGTCTTATGCTACTATATCAGTTTCTGGTCAACCTAAGAATTTAGATAGGAAAACATTGATGAAATATATGGTGAGTAGTGCAGAAAGGTCAATAAATTAACCAATTTACACTACACCTACTGACCTATATTCATTCATCCTATGTAATGCTGAAACTGATAATGAAATCAAGACTGAACTAAGGGAAGAAAAGAAAATTCAAAACAATGACAAAATCTTTCATGAATCTTTATGGAATTTAGATTTTGATGGCCTAGTAAACAAATTAGGAACAGGAGCAGGAGTTTGGATAACCAATATAGAGAAAAATCATGCAGAAGTTCATGCTTTCAAACTAAATTTCAAATGCACCAACAATATGGCTGAGTATGAAGCCATCATTTTAGGACTCCAGATAATCAGAAACTTAGGATGTAAAAGAATAGAAATAATGGGAGATTCAGAGTTGATTTTAAAGAAAATTAATGGAGAATATTCTATTTTCAATCCTAGACTAGGCCGATATAGTGAGACTGTACTAGATTTGATTGATGATTTGTTGGAATGTAATTTTTCTGCAATACCAAGAAAGAAAAATTTACAAGCACATTCTTTAGCAACTTTTTCTAGTACTTGTAATTTACCTTTTTAGCCTAATTGTATGTATACTGCAGAAGTAAAACACAAACCAATAATTCCAGATAATCTCAAATATTGGCAAATTTTCTCACAAGATCAACAAATTTATCACTTTTTGAATAATGAAGGTGAATTTCAGAACTGTAAAATAGACACTGATTGTACCATAGATCAAGATTTAGATACTGAAATTGATTTGAATAATGTAGATGTAAATAAAGTAAAGTTTGATAGACCTATTAAAATTATTCAATCAGATATAGATAAATTAGAGATAGTAGAAATTGATGAGCTAATTGATGATGAATCTGATATACTAAATCTCAAAGATAATTACCTACCAAAAGGTTTAACTCCATTAGAAGATTTATTTGACTCAAATGATGTTGCTAGAAAACCCAAAATGGAGCCACTTAGGTCTGATATTGAGGAATATAATATTGGCACAGATTTAAAACCCAAAATTATCAAACTTTCAAAAGCCCTACCTCAACAAGAAAAGGAAAAATATATTGCTCTTTTCAAGGAATTTCAAGATGTTTTTGCTTGGAGTTATGAGGACCTAAAATCCTATGACACCAACATAATTCAACATAAAATCCCTATAAAAGAAGATCAAAAGCCTTTTAAACAAAATTTAAGGAGAATCAACCATTTTTTGATGTCCTTAATAGAAAAAGAAGTAAAAATAATGTACGATGCACAAATAATTGCACCAATCAGGTATTCTGATTGGGTTTCTAACCTAGTTCCAACTAGAAAAAAGACAGGAGAGATTAGATTATGTGTCGATTTTAGGAATCTAAACAAAGTATCCTTAAAATATGACTATCATTTACTAAAAATGGATCACATATTACAAAGGGTAGTTGGTTCTTCTAGGATTTCACTTTTAGATGGTTTTTCAGGATATAACCAAATTTTAGTCCAACCAGAGGATCAACCCAAAATAGCTTTTACTACTCCTTGGGGCACTTTTATGTACTTAAAGATACCTTTTGGTTTAATGAATTTAGGGGAAACATTTCAAAGAGCTATGGATATAGCCTTTGCAAATGAAATCCATGAATTCTTGATAATTTACTTAGATGACATAACTGTATTTTCTAAAACTGATTATGAACACTTGGATCATCTTAGACAAGTCTTTATAAAATGCAGAAAGTTTGGCATCTCTTTAAACCCTAAGAAAACCTTATTTGGATTAGAATAAGACAAGTTACTAGGACACATAATATCTAAGGAAGGAATTAGAATAGATCCTGCAAGAATAGAAGCAATTCTTAACATTATTCCACCAAGAAACATAAAATATTTAGAAGCCTTTCTAGGTAAGATTAACTTTTTAAGAATATTCATATCCAATTTAGTTGAGATAATTAGATAACTAAATAATATGCTCAAAAAATATTCAGTTCTTAAATGGACTGTTGAGGCTAAACAATCTTTTGAATCCATCAAACAGGCCTTAACTAAAACCCCAGTCCTTATAAGTCCTGACTTTAAAAAGGATTTTTTCATTTGTTTCAGGACACACCATTGCTGCAATTTTACTGTAGAAAAATGACCAGGGTTATGAACAGCCCATAGCTTTCTTTAGAAAAACACTTATATATGCATCTTTGAAGTACAATATCATGGAGAAACAAGCCTTAGCTTTGTTAAAGGCCATTAAAGACTTCAGAGTTTACATTCTCTATTCTCACATCATTGCCTATGTCCCAAATGTTGTAGTAAAAGACATTCTTACTTAGGATGATCCTGTTGGAAGAAGAGGCAAGTGGATTGCCACAATTTTAGAATATGACATAGAGATAAAACCCACAAAACTGATAAAAGGTCAGGGTTTAGCCAGACTTATGGCTGAATCAAATTGTCATGCCCTAGACATAAATTTTATTGCCCAAGTAGATGATCAGGAAGAGATGGTGACTCCAGTGATCAGTGAAGCCTTTTCAGACTCACCATGGTATGCATATATTATATTTTTATTACTAAAATTACAAGCTCCTCCTGGATTATCAAGAACAAAAGCTAGATTCTTAAAGCTAAAGGCAGTAAAATTTTGTATTTTTGACAATGTACTTTTTTGGAAGGATCATAGTGGGATTTTATTAAATTGTTTGTTAAAAGAAGAAGCTGACAAAATATTAGAAGAATTTCATGAAGGTGATTGTGGAGGACATCTCTACTGGAAGACTACTGCAGACAATATCCTGAGAGTTGGTTTTTACTGGCCTAATTTGTTTGCAGATGTAAAAAAGTATGTGACCTCCTGTCACAAGTGCCAAATATTTGAGGGTAAGAAAAAGCTGTTACCCCTACCCTTAAAGCCCATCTCAACGGAAATGCCATTTCAACAATGGGGTCTTGACTTCATTGGTGAAATTCACCCCCCATCATCAGCCCAACACAAGTGGATTTTGACAGCCACTGACTATTTTACCAAGTGGATTGAAGCCATACCCTCTAGGAAAGCCATAGATACTGTCATTATCTCCTTCTTAGAAAGCAACATTCTTTCAATATTTGGATGTCCCCAAAAGATAATTACTGACAATGCAGCAGCATTCAAATTTAAGAAGACGATTGACTTTTGCCATAAATACCATATTACCGTATGCCATTCTACTGCATATTACCCTCAAGGTAATGGTCTAGCTGAATCTTCAAATAAGAGCCTTGTAAACATTATCAAAATGTTACTGGAATATAATAAGAATTTAGTCAATGCCTTATGGGCAGATAGACTCACAACTAAAAAATCTATTGGTACCTCCCCTTACTATCTTTTCTATGGAATGGATGTTGTTTTTCCATCTTCCTTAGGAGTACCAGTAATGAAGATTATCCAAGAGTTACAAGTTGAAACAAATGACATTCAAAGAAGGATTAATCAAACTATTCACTTGCAACAAACAAGAGAAGAAGTTTATATCAAGTCTCAAGTTATCCAGGATAAGATAAAGAAAATTTTTGACAGAAAGAGTAAAGAAGATGATTTATACATTGGAGATAAAGTGTTAAAATGGGATTCAAGAAGAGAAGACAAAGGTAAACATGGAAAAATTGATTTTATATGGAGAGGACCTTATGTTATTTATGGTTATAGAGGTAACAATGCTTTCTTTCTGAGATAAATGGATGGGTCAAAGATGTTTGATGGACCATTAAATGGTAGAATGATGAAGCACTACTACTCCTCTGAGATAACAAATATTTAGTTTCGTTTACTTTGATCATTGCACATATACATTGAAGATTTTAAGATTGGATTGGATGTCTTCCTAACAAAGTTGAAGCTCGGAGAGAAGGCCCTAAGCTTTGAGAGATAAAATTTCATAAGTATGAATAATTGCAGATATCAGAAGATACTTACAGGGTCATCACAGTTAAATTTCAAAGGCCACTAGTCTTAAAGTTCTTGACACTTCACAAGGAAATGCCATCCCCAAGTGGAGCCACTGTTAGGGTCCTATAATAATAGGGTTCATAATTTTTGAATTGACTTTGATAGTCTTGTAAATATGTACATACCTTACTTTCTACAAGTTGTTTTCCCATATTTGAAAATAATAAAAAAATTAAAAGAGGGTAGAAGTCCTAAAAGAAATATCAAAGGACTTAGAAAAAATAGACCCCAAAAGAAAAAGAAGAATAAGACATGAAAGTTGAGCAAGTCAAAATGCCACTACTATTTACTTTTACTGCAAGAATAATGATTATGTGCAGATTTTCAATAAATGCCATAATAAGACATGAAAGTGAGCAAGTCAAAATTCCACTACTATTTACTTTTACTGCAAGAATAATGATTATGTGCAGATTTTCAATAAATGCCATAATCCATGATCAGTTAAACAGTTTAATCTTAACTTTTCATGCTTTCAGTTTCATGTTTTAGATAGAGAATAAAGATTTGTCAAACAGTATAAACTTGACAAATCAGTAGATAAGATAGAGAATATAATATTAACTTTTCATGCTTTCAATTTCATGTTTTAGATAGAGAATAAAGATATGTCAAATAGTATAAACTTGAAAAATCAGTAGATAAGATAGATAATAAATGAGGAGCTCAACAATTTAATCTGAGCCCTTGGATGAAGTAAGGTTAGATTTAGATAGTTTTTATGCTTTGAAAGAAAAATTAATTTAGGGTTGCAAGCTTAAATGCACCCATGAAAATGAAGTAAAAAATGTTAGAAATAAATGATCGGTAGGTAGAAAGCAATTGTGCAAGACATGTAATAAAGCTTCATTGGGCAAAAAATTACTAATTTCCCCTCCCCCACAAAGATTCAATATTCTAAATCTTTAGTTAAAAAGGCTTAGATCATTTCTCTGACTTATGTTGGGACCGGACCCAAGGCTCGATAACTGATTGGTTAAAAATATTGAATTCCCACATAAAACCCATTTTCATACCCTTCATCCATAATTATGATCCATTTTCCTAAGTAAAAACACATTTTTTCTTAGTAAAAGTAAAAACCCTACATAAACCCAAGGCTCGATAACTGATTGGTTAAAAATATTGAATTCTCACATAAAACCCATTTTCATACCCTTCATCCATAATTATGATCCATTTTCCTAAGTAAAAACACATTTTTTCTTAGTAAAAGTAAAAACCCTACATAATTAATTTCATTTTCATTCAGAAAGACTCAGAAACCTACAAAATACATTTATCCTAAGTTTAAGTGTGAAAGACAAACATGGGACAAACTATGATTTATTTGTCTATCTTTACACTTTACTTAGTTTTAAATCATGTATTTTTCATTCATTATTACATTACACCTTTATTTCATATTAATTTCTAACTTATATTATTAATTCCCTAAACTATACCTTTCCCGTATATTATTAAACCCTTTATATTTAAAATAACCCCAAAACCCTTTTATTTTAAGTTTAAACCTATGTTTATATTATCCCACATGGTGAAATAAATCCTCGCCCTTTCCCATAAGGTTTAAACATATCAATAAAATTTACCCCACCCCTATGGTATTAAAACATGTGTTAATGTTTTAGTATACCATATAATATACTCGCGTCAGTGTTATTAGTTGAAACATTTGCAAAATGTTTTAATTAAAATACATATGACATTACCCCTCCGCATACCATATAATATAAACTTTTAAACTTTATAAATGTTTATTTATAAAGTTAAAAAACTACCTCGTCACATTGATAAACCTGGACCCCACCCTGAATCCCAATGCAACTTCCAAAGAAAATCTACACCGTTCGCAATCAAAATTCTCGATCCAATGATGGAAACCCATTTCGCAAATAAATCTGCCTGACTTTAACAATTTAATTCCTATGCGAAATAGGTATTTTTTCCTTTCCCGCCCTCCTCCACGTGGCTTATGTTTATTAGATCGCGTTCGATTCATTTGAAACTATTTACCGCCTAAAAAGTGCGCAATAACCACTCATGGTTTTTACCCTTTGAAGCCGAAAACAACTAATGACTTGACTTGGCCGCCATTTATTGCAGGTCTGATTCAACCCTAATTTTCCTAATAAACCATGAAAATACAATGTTATTCCCTTCTTCTGCACTTATCGACTGTATCTGCCTTTCAGACTCATAGAAAAGAAGCCTGTACATGATTTTCATGCCCGGAACTTGTTTAAAGCCTACAAATACCACTGAAGATTTCCGAGAAGCCTTGAATTGCTCCAGAAACCAGAAAAGATACCACATAACCTGTTATAAAGCCTCAGAGCCATTTTCAAAGACCCATACTTGCGTATAACAGGTATTTCTTGAGAAATTGAGCCTATTATCGATTTGAAAGAACCTGGATAAAGAATAAATACATTCAGATTTCAAATTATCCAAGGAAGCCTATTAGAAGATCCAAAAAACAGGCCAAACCCTGGAAATTTTTTTAAGAAACCTTGTTTTATACTATGAACTTTTTTAAATGAAAAATATTGAGTTTTTCTAGTTTTCAGACTATATAAAACTCTAATTTTAGCCCAGAAATCCTTTGAAGGTAACCTAATCCTCTATGCCTTAAATTGAAACAAATTTTAGCCCAATTATCCATTGAAAAAACCCAAGAAACCCTTGTTTCAATTTCAAAACCAGTAAGAGTCTGAAATACATGTTAAAAGTCAAAATTTGAAAGAAAAATCTAAGAAAAGAACATATTCTGCTTGTTTTAATCCAAGAACCCCTGCCAAAGTCAAAGAATACTTCCATAAACTATTTAATCTTATAGAAGTAGCTAAAAAGCCAAAAAACAGAGTTTTGTAGTCCTAAAAGCCTAAAAAATGCCTAAATCTACTCCAGTTGCATCTTTCAAGACTGCCATCATTGTGAATCCTCTACAACCTCCTGTTGTAGACATTGAGCACACCCCATTAGCAGATGTTGACTACAAGATAGCAGACCCAATTGTAGAATTCAATTTGTTGGAACTTCACAACTTGAGCTTTGAAAAGTCTTTAGATCAGGTGGAAGAAGTTCAAATTTGGGAATCAAACTTGTCCAAATATGTTGTTTCAATTACTCATTCATGCCCTAAGCTAATTAGGTTGTGCCAACATTATTATGTACCTAAAAAAAGAGCCATAGTAAATGCAAATAAAGAAGTACTTTTTACTATTACTGCTGAGTCCATTAACAAAATTTTACAGCTCAAACCTGATCCTCAAGCAATTCCTTTGTCCATAGAAGCTCTTATCAAGTTTTACATTGGCCTTGATTTTCCTAAAAGATTCCAGATCTTCCAAGTATTCATGCCCTTACATGTGGAAATTCTTCAAATTAATCCTCCATATTCCACTTCAAAATTTCCAAAATGTTCAAGCCATGTCATTTCCATGCTATCATTCATCCTAAGGTATTTTACTGATGAACATACAGATGAATCCATTTTAGGTTTCTTATCTACTTTCACACAAGGACAACCTCCATTTTTTATCTTCAATTTTTTTGAGTATATTTTTGACAATACCCATAACCAATTAGTTAAATTTCCAACTGAAGGAGTGTTTAGATACACATCTTTCCTCTTCCACATGTTCTTGTATTTTCAAGCAGATAAGTTTCCAGTAACCCTCCAGAAGCTTAACATAGAAGGAAATCCTCTTTCAGTTATTTTTTGGACATATTTGATTAGAAAAGAGTCTACAGAGTTTACATATGCAGAGTTTTCAAATTTCTTTGTCCATCCATTGATTAAAATGCTAACAAATATTGAACAGCCAAGGATAAATAATGAGATGAATAATATTTACAGTTATCAGAGAAGACCAAGACTGGATATTGGTATTTGTATGAAAAACACACAGAGATCAGAGTTTTTGGATCCAATTTTTCTCCCTACAAATTACCCAAATATGTATCAATGAGGGTTTTTTCCTTGGAATATATCAGGAAAATATTAAATTCTGATTCAATCAATTTCCTAGCAGCAAAAAAGAAAACAATTTAAATTGAAGAATCAAGTGGGACCCTTCATTTGCAATCATAGAGATGTAGAGGCAGAAGAAACCAGACAGTTATCAGAATACAGATTTGAAGAGATTTTTTCCTAGAACTATGATCCACAAGAAATATTGAGTAAAATGAGGGTTAATTGTAAGCTAACACCCTACATTCATGAGAAAAAACCAGAGATTGAGAAATATGCTAATCAGACTGAGTGGACAGAAAGCACTTTAGTAGATGCAGTAAAGCAAAGTGATACTAGTCACACTTTACAAACTGCAGATCAACCAAAGAAAGCCACCAAGACAGTCAGAGAAGAAGGTTCTTATGTTGTTGAAACCACCACTGAAACTAGGTTCAAATTAAGATACAATAAGAAACCTAAGTTAAATCCAGTGGGTAAAGAGAAGGTAACCTTGAGGTTGAAGATATAGATATCCCAGTTACCAACACATATGCTGCTACAGTTATCAGAAATTAGCTAGTTACATAGAATCTAAATGAAGAACGGGTTGATCATTCAAATGCACAGTTGATAGAAAAACAACAGAACATGGAAGCATCATCATCACAAATAGCTGAGGAAAAGGATCTTGATATCAGTGAAAAGTAAAAACAGATTAAGTTAAAGAATGAAGAAATTATAAATGAGATTTACTCTCAACATTTGAAGCAAACTCCAAGCATTCAAAACAGACTTTTATCTGCCTTTGATTACTCAAATAAAAAGTTGATCATGTCAGTATTACAGCCTACAGTGAAAACTCAAAAGACAGTTGCATATTACAAGAAGGTTGATTTAGAAGTGCCAACAGAAAGCATACATGCACTTGATCAAATAGAATTTCACAGACAGAGTTCAGAGATTTTGTATTCTATTGTTACAACCAAAGCTATGAGTGTTCAAAAACTTCAGAACACTATCACAAACATGAAAGATCAAATAAACTTGAAAAAGCCTCATTATATGCTAAAAGATCTAAGAATTAAATCTTTAGAAGAATTGGTAATTCAAGTGGGATATGATCCTGCAGATGTCAAAGCAGCAGAACAGTTAGTAAAGAAAAAAAATGAGGACATTGCAGCATTGAGGAAACAACTTAAGCTTCCATCAAGTGAATATCCTCAAGCCAAAGAAATTATATAGGAACGGACTCATAAGGATGATATGATGAACTTGATCTTTCAGATAACAGCACAGATCAAAGAAATGGAGATTCAAATGGACAAGCTTGTCCATGAAAAAGAAACAATAAAAGCACAGGAAACACCTACAGTAATTCCTATGGTTACTACAGTTGTGCCTTCAACTTTAGAAGAAGAGTTGGCACCCAAAGTACCACTGGCTACTGCAGTGCTTGTAACATCATCTACAACATCAGCTACAGAGTCATCTACTACAGCAGCTCACCCTTCAGATGAGACCAGCAAGCTAGTAAAAGCAATGGAAGAAATGTCACTTCAAACAAGTGAGATTAACAGATTGAAACAGGTGATTGAAAATCTTGAAGATCAAAATAAATTAGCCCAAATTAATGCCAAAACTCATGAGAAAAAGGCTAATATGCTAAATGAAGAACTGAAGAAACTTCAAAAATATTTGACTTTGAAGGAGCCAATGTTATATGTAAAAACCCAATTATGGAACAAGATCATTGAAGCCATCAATGATGTGTGGCCCTCAATTCAGGTACTCTTTGAACAGAGAGATTTACTAATAGCAACACAAGAAGAAATACAGAAGACTAAAGAAGAGCTAGGTAACAAACCTGAGCAAGCCTTAGAATTGATAAAGTTTCTTAACAGTAAAAACAGGCAAGAGTTAGAAGAAATTGAGATTACTGACAGGACTGAAACTATCCTTGAAATAAGGAAAGTTATCACTAAAAAGAACTTGATGAAACAACTTGAAGAAAAATGTGAGAATATGAACATAGCCATAACCAGGTTTATGGTCAAATTTGAGAATTTGAGAGAAATAAGTATGCCTAATATTTTGGTCATAAATGATAAACTTATGCCTCAGGAAGTTTACAATAAGAAGATCGAAGAATATGCAAAGGAACAGGTGAACAAGACAGATGGACAAGGAATCCCCACTGGAAAAGGTTTGCATAGAATCTTTGAAGATTTATTCTATCTACAGCATGAGATAAGACATTTATTTGTCATAAAGTCAACTTTTGTCAAATATACTGAGGCAGATGAAAACATCTGGAAGCTAAAGAAGATACAAATTCAAAAAACTAAAGATTGGCAGTCGCTTACTGATTTACTATGAAAGGTAAAAGGAAGAAAGATAAAAGGCATAAAAACAGTTTGCTGATTTTCAGTCAAAATAGATTTTTATTACAGTAGTAAACAATTTTACAGTGGTTAAAGAGTATCCGAGTTTAAAGAGAATCAGATTGAAAGAGTAAAAGATAAAGCAAATCAGATTTCAAAACCAACTTGAAATATCTGAGTCAGCAAAGAGGACACCAAGGTAGCCAGTTGCACCTAATCCACAGTTAGTTTCTATTTTATTTGGATAGATAGGACAGCTTGCTGATTTGTTAAGAAGTTGTCACTATTTTGTTGTAAAGATACATCTATTTTCCTTAGATAAATCCTAGAATAATCCTAGGATATTTTGTAAAATTTTTTGTATAAACACTTCACTCTTTGAAGTATTATTGTGGAATAAATTGTTGAAGATTTCTATAGTCATTTTTGTTGGACTTGAAGGCTTGTGTGTCTCAAATTTCGAGTAGCAGACTGGATCTAACCAATTAGCATCATATTTCAGGATTCATGTGATAAGCTATTGAAGTGAAGTATTTTCTACTTGTCATTGTTTATCTTTCTTTGTTTCATGCATCCATATATGTTTTCTAAATTTGAATGAATAAACATGAGTATTACTTCAAGATTTGTTAAAAGCACCATGTCTTTACTGTTTATCATTTCTATGTTTTCTCCTGATTTTCAGAGTAGGGAACCTATAATTTCTCCCTCTTTCCTTTGGCCTCTGCCTACTACTTCCCTTTTCCGGATCAAATAACCCTTCATTGCTCTTTATCTCGATCATATCACCTCACCAAACAGCTTTTCAAGATCTTCAAAGCGTTATCTATCTTGCCCTGAAAACATTTGACTTTTTGGCCTTGATCCTAGTTCTGTCTGCCTGAATTTTGACTCCTTAGCCCAATAGAAAAATAGATTTCCCACTATCCATCTCATTAAGTTATTTTTCCCACCAAATCAAACAAACCAAAACCGAATTGCACATTCATAACTAGCATAATATCTTATAATTAAAACAAAGTTAAATTTTATAGAGAGAGCCCTCTCTGAAACCTAGGAAGGCTAGATCCTAGAGTTTAAAAGTTGGTCTGTGGTTACCTCTAGTTTTCTTTTAACTATAAATCAAAATCTCACAACTTAGAGAATTACTAGAGTGATAACAGGTTGCATGGAGAAATTTTTTTTCTTGAAGCGCTTTGCATGGAGTCCCTCGGTTAATTTTTTTTTTGCTTTGGTAGAAGTCTGTTGAAGTATTTGAAAAGTTTCTCTAACTAATTACTTCACTAGTGTGCATTTTTTATGATTTTACATGCATAAATTATAAAGTTCTTTCAAAGGAAAAGTCATATCACTTTTAAGTGGTTTCTTAAAGTTTTTTTAATTATTTTGAGATTCATGTAAAAGCACGTAAAAAAGAAAAGAAAAGGTGAGCTATTTATTTTTGAAATTCAAATGGGGAGATAAGAAGTTTTGTGTAGTAAGGTAATTTTTCCATGGAAGTGTAAATTTATGGAAAGATAAGGTGTGAGGTAATTGTAGTGGTGGAAATAAATACTAAAAGTAAATGGGTTGTATTAAAGGTGAAAGTAAATGGTAAAGGTAAATTGATATTGTAAAATATGGCAAATCTTATTTCCCTATCTACTGGCCATTTAATGCGGTGTGGCATATATTGCCCACTGTTAGATTTAAATAACTTTAAATCTAACGGTGGGAAATATATGCCACACTGCATTAAATGGCCAGTAGACAGGGAAATAAGGCTCGTCGTAAAATATGGTGGAGGAAAAATGGTGAATTGTTGCACACAAATTTGAGTGAATGATATATGGTTTCATAAAACCATGTGTGGGTTTGAGAATGCATAGCTTCATAGTGTAATTTTACATTTTTTATTATGTGTTTCAAGTAGAAGAGTTATGAGAGAGGGGATTTATATGGGATTACGTAAAGAATTTGATGTTATTGGGGCTTTTTATAAAGAGTAGATTTAGTTATGAAATGTGATTTTCTAGAGAATGAAGTTGAAGCGATCTAATGACTTTGGAAGTCATAAAGGAGTTGTAAAAGTCTAGGTTGAAACCAAATTAAATTTATTGTAACAAAAAAGGGTGCATTTTCATTTATACCCGACACCTAAAAGTCTTCTCATTATAAACACAATTTGAAGAGATATTGAAGTTGTTGTTTGCACCAAATAGGAGCAAGGAGAGCTCATGAAATAACGTTCAAGTGAAGTGAACCGTTGGCCGAGTTCAGAAAAGAAAACTTGATAAAGTGATTCAGTTGCAGGTTATAGTGAACAAGGTGAAGTTCACGAAAAAATATGAAGAAGGATCGAGAGAAAAGTCACAACAATGATGCCATAGCAGTTGGCATTGGTGATGACGAGAAGGATATCGATGAATTAAAGGAATGACTTGACATATTAATGGAGCTTATATCAAATCAAAGGCACAGATGGGTGATAACGAAAACAATTAAATGACCAATTAAACAATTGATGGAAATAAGGTTGAAGCGAAAACTGAAAACTTTAGAGAAACTCCAGACAAAGATACATATTTGTGAACCCAAGCAAGGATCATTGTTGGGTAACGACGATAATGATGTGAACGTGGATTTAATTCCCACAAATGGCACCATAAATTATTCTAAATAACAATCATTGAAGACTATTGTGCAGATTGAAAAGAAGCCAGAATAACCTAAGGATGATGAACGTATGGATATGGACACCAATAAGAAAATTGAAAAATATGAGGAAGAGTCAGTGGGAAGCTTGAAGGATTGTATGCTACACAAGGAATGGATGCAGGAAGCCATAAGAGAGACCTCCGAGTCTCAATATTTTGAAACTAATACTTGTTTTGTCCTCGCAAGTAGTGGAGAATCGGAAGAAGACAAGTTGGACATGGCAATTAAAGAGAGTATAATATTGATGGTGAAAGTGTCCCAAAAGAAACATATTGCAGGAAGGAAAGAAGATGGCAGAAGCTGGTTGATGACAACAGAACAAGCATACATCAGCAAGGAGAAGGAACAAATGCAACATAAAGTTTGGAAGCTTGGAAGACAGAAAAGGACAACCATAGAAAATCAACAACATGACGGGGCAACTAATTTACTGCAAATGAAAGTTTGGGATCGGGGAGGATTCTTATCATTTTAAAAACTGATGGTCGAGAGACCATGATTTTCTTTTACCTAAGTAGTCTGATGCAGGTGCATCTAACCCGAGTTAATCATTTACTAGATGAGTTAGTTTGTAAAGTGAGGGTTTGATTATTTAATGGATTTTCTATAGTTTTTAGGAGAGAATGATAATTCTTGTAAATAGGAGAAGATTCAAAAGGATTGTGGAATGATTGAGAGGATTATGGATTAGTTTTCTCTTATCTATAGATAAGAGATTGAATGAGAGAATTTAGAGATTAGATGAGAGATGTTAGGGATAAGAGAGATATTTTGGGAGTTACCTTAGGATCCAAAACCTCCTTGGGTTCTCATCCAATTGTATAAATAGAGGTGAGCCTATGAGGCATGAGGCATGTAGAAGAGTGTGTGTGAGAGTGAGGAATGAGTGATGGCCAAGCATTGGGCCAATAGTTCTCTTGTAATTATTTTTATTCATTAATTAATCATGTTGAGTTTATGTACATACTTATGTTGGGCTTTGATTTGTGTTGTTTGTTTTGTTAATTAATTTTTGTACAGGCATATGGCCTGTGCCATCACTAAGCTTAAGGAAATGATTTATTAAGCCATATCCAATGTAAAAATCTATCACGAACCATCTCTCTTGTGCAAGTATTTCACAAACCATCCCAAGGGATGAACATTTTACTCCAAATTTCACGAAGCACCCCCAAACATCGTGTAAACACTTCTAGAGTAACCTAAAATTTGAAATCACAGAATCCATTTGAAAACTTTCATCCAAGGAATCATGCTATCAAGAGTATATAAACAAACTTCAAATTTGGCCAAAAATCAAGGCCAACGTGTGAAAATTTATGAATGTTACTTTATGCATAGATTCTATTGTTAGATATGGTTATACTTCTCCTACTTAAACAAGTTATTAATGTTGAAATATTCAGATTAACATTGAAGTAAACACATAGCATACTTTCACCAGTTCAGATCTAAAACAGAAATACATGCACACAAACAAAGTGACACACAAGATTTTCTGGACAACTGTCCCCGGAAAAACCCAATGCAGGAAAACTAGTCTTCTAGCTGCTGGAGGGTTTATATTACTGAGTAGATTCTGAATACAACAAATCTGGACACCATACTGGTTTACCCGACATAGAAAATAATAGATCTGCAGCTAACCTGATGTTCTAAGACCAAAAACTTGACTGATCCACACCCTTAAATGGTATTTACAAGACTCAGCCATTTCTGGCCCTAGAAACCCCAGTGCTGCCCCTGAATCCCCTGCGTCAGCCCTGTCAGCCTCTGCATTCCTCTGTGCTGGCTTGGAGAGGGTTGTGTAACCCCAAACTGGGTGATGCAGACCATACATTGCCCTAGAAGTGTCTCTGTGTAACCCTTTAGGGTCTCCTGCTATCGACCGCTACCCTTTCTGGGCCTGCGTAGTAGTTGAATCCTCTTCGTTGCGCAGCTACTACTACTACCTCTGATTCTCTGCGTTTCTCCTGGTTGTTTCCTCTCTGCCTCTTGTTGATTCTTGGCTCTGGGATCAGACCATCCCCTTAGCCAATACCACCCCTCGCTGCAACTGAAACACTTCTGAAAATTCTTAGCAAACCCTACCCTAGAATTTCAGCTTTATCTGAGTGCTCTACCTTCGTGTGTGTGTGTGTCCTCCAACTGACCCCAAGCCTTTCCCTTATACTTTCTCATTGGGAAACGAACAGCCATGATTAGATATTGAATCGATGGCTAAGATTAAAAGAAAGCTTGATTCGTGTGACTTAAGTCAATTCCATCACATGTTTTAATTAATTACCTTTAATATTTTAATTTTCCTAAGTTAGACTTAGGATCCCTAATTTAAAATATTAATTAATTAATTTTCTCCCAAACTGGATGGAATTTCCCAAATCCTTTTATGGGTCTTGGAGATCTGATATACTCTAGTCCCTCCATAAATTTTGGGAGCTAGAGCACATCTGATGCTACCCAAATACTCAAAATCTCAACACAACGATAATGGAGAAAATGTTAGAGACTCCTACATTTTGAATTTGACAGGTAATATAAAAAAATGAAGTTTCAAATCTTACACTCAACCAAATTATAAATGTCTATACAAATACACATGATTAACATAAGTAAAGGAATTGATTATTTATAATTAGGAAATATCAGTGAAACCCCAAGACAAAGTTGAGAAAATAAGGGCAATATTCAAGGAAATAAAATGTGGCAAGGCACAAGAAATAAAAATTGTAACAAGTGTAGTGAGCCCTAGTCAAGGGAACATAGATGCAACGTCAAAATATTTTTAATGATACTAAAATAAATGGAATATGATAAAGAAGGTTGATATAGAATGGATTGATACAAAATAATATTTTCCCATCAATGTCAGCAAATCTAAAGTGGAAAGTAAGTCTATAAAGGTAGCAGATTTAGATAAACCATTAGCCTCACTAGAATCTATGATGAGATTGGACAATCAAGAAGAATAGCTACTCATCATGGTATACCTAGGGAATTTTACTCATGTACATGTAGGGGTAATCCTAGAAGAAATTTGTTCTCCTAAGATGTGGATTTCTAGCCAAAAACCTCATATGATCGTTCGTTAACAACATCTCATATGCCTCTCACCCACACATTATTCAATGTATCCACTTCATCAGGTTTCTCACCAGATGAAGGTAGGTCAACTACCATGAGTTACATTATCCATTCTCCCATAAGAAGTGAGTACATTTAGTAGTTTATAAAATCTAAGGATTGCAATTTGAAGTCTGATAATGGATAACGATGCTTGGAAGTTGTATTCATTTCCTTATTTTACCTTAGGGGTTATTCTTTCTTCCTATTCAAGTGTACCACTTTGGATTTTTCTTTCATTGTCTAGGATGGGAAATAATAGGAGGTCTAGATAAAGTTAGGATGCCCACATCCCTCCATACTTGACACTTTTCATGTGTCCTTGATTTGTTGTCCGTTATTTTATTTGGTTGTTTTCAATCACTCGTTTTGATTCCCTATTTTCTTGATCCTATGAGAAGAGGAGCAAGAAAATTTCCTAGGAGTTGGTGAAACTAAAAAGAGAAATAAATACAAAAGCATGTGATAAAATGTTAAAATGTAAAATAATGGAAAGTTGTGTGTGTTAAAAGCGAAAGTAAAAAGTAGTTATAATAGTATCCCAAGCCCGATGAGCAATAAACCACATCATCCTAAAAGGGGTATCAAATGAAATTAATAAAATCTTGTTAATAATGCCAAATAAAACAAAGAAAAAGGATAAGTAAAGGGTGGAAAAATCATTTCCAAGGAAAGGGAAACTCAAGCACTCCCTTCACAATGGCACTCATGGATAAAGGTCTTGCATAACCTAGTATAGGACTATGACACCTCTCATGAAGTATACCCATACCATATAATTTATCACTTACATCTAGGGATTGAAGGGTCAAACTAGAAATTTTTCTTCCCCATGGTTCTAGAAGCACTTAATAGGGACATTTGATGATCACCCCGTACCTAAATTTGGAAAATAGTATGATATCTTAAGATAATGTGAAATTTGAAGAAGATACTTTGAGTGAGATAATTAAATTTCTTTGAAATTAAATATTCTTCAACTTTTATGCTCCAAGGACTTTTGTGATCATGATAGTTGGTTTTACTGGAGTCTTTGAGCCTATGTTGATGATGCCCTACACATGGTTGAGGTCCTTTGGAGGATGTTGATTTCGCTTCACTGATCTTACTTGGACATTGTTGAGGCACCCTTTGGAGGATAATTCCACTACACTTTGGATGTTGTACACTAGATGAGGGGCATTGATTTATTGTTGACTTGGCATGCTTTGAGAGACAGTTATACACCTTGACCACCTGAAAAAATACCCTTTGTAACTAGGCCTTGCCCTTATAAGGTGATTTTGTACCTTTGATGATGATGTTGGATAGTGGTTATGAAGTTGGCACTTTAGGGGGAATATTTTGATCATTAGAAATGACCTTTTGGCTAGGACATGCCCCTTTGGTGAGTAGATGCACCTTTTCATTATAATACATGGATTTTGGGGTTCTTTAGACCCTATTTGGAAATGATATCACCCCTAGAGGAATTTTTACTCACACACTTAGGTTAGCTTGAGCATAATTTTTATGTTTTATTGGTGAGGAGGCTATTATTGGGGTCAACTTGATGACCCATCTACCTTGTATCATGAAATTTATGTTTTTGATGGATTTTATCCTAACTTGAGTTAAATTTCTTGGTTACCGTAGTGCAATAGGGGAGTAACTTATTCATTTTGATCATTGTGACACTAGGAGATCATTTTGTCTCGCGTTTATCACATTTATCTAGTTCAGCATAACACACTAGTTGACAAAATTCTCTTGGGGACTCAATGTGATGTAGATTGATCTTTTTAAATGGATGGTTATGGTGAATGTTCAATGAATGCATGGAGAAGTATATTTACCTTTTTAATCTTGGTTTGGTCTTTTATTGTATGGATGATGCATGTATTAAGCTAGTTAGCATGGTATTTTCTCACAATCCTTATTAAACTAACCCTACTTCCAAAAAATCAATGAAGTAGCATGTTATTTTAGATTCAAAAGTGTCCTCAGACACATACTTTTATTGATCATGGAAAAGAGATTACATAACAAATTGCAGGAGTTTACAAACGTAAACTCTCACTACAATGAAATTAGGAAACTAACCTATTTATAAGCTCTATGTCCTAAATTAATTTAGTTATGGACCACTTGGTAAACCAACAAGTGTCCATTTACAATAAATGATCTTCTATCCAATATACTAACTTTATTCCTATTTTAGAGCCTAAGATACGACTCTATTCTAGAGACCTATATTTTCTAACAATACTCTATTTCTAAGTGTCTCTAATATTTATTAAATATTCTAATTTAATAAATATATTTATCCTAACTTTACATTATTTAATTTATGTATTTTGGATTTATAATTGTCTTATGAAAGAGGCTAACATTCCCCCCTTCAAGGATAAATCCAAAATAAGAACGAGGAACCATCTTCCAAGTTCTCAAGTTGATGCTGAAAAAATATTCAATCTGAAGAGATCATGAGTCATCTGTATGTCTGATTCATCTCTGAATGTTGCTTGAAAACTCCATCACCTGCCAAGTTGTAAAGGATCCCTCTATCCTTTGCGTGAAATCAAAATCCTTTGTCCACTGACAAAATTTGTTGAATGTCCATTGGCTGATGATGTCAAAAACAACTCACTGTTGCTTTTGCTGTGTTGAAAATTACTCACTGCTTGTTTGCTGTCGACTGCCCACTGGAAAATTTGTTGACGCCCACTAGCTATTGAAGATGCCCACTGGCTGCTTTTGTTGGTTTTATCGAGACTTTCAGTCTGACAACCACCGTCAATTTCATTGAAATTTTCCCCCCTTTGTCATCTGAAAGGAGAGACACTTCTCTGGAAAGTTTTCCTGAACTCCCCCCCTTCAGGTGTAGGAGTTTTACACTGGTGTACTCCCCCGTTCAACTGCATGAGAGTACCATCATATTTTCATTGTTGGCTGCAATATGTGTGATTGTATTCGGTTGTAGAACTGAGACAATCTTTTTACTGTGGATGACCATTTCCAAGGGTCGATCCATTCATAATGTATCTTCAATCTGGCTGTTTGTTGTTGGTTGTGAAATTTCTCTAAGGAATGATTGGGCTTGCCACAATGGCGACAAGGATGGAGATCAAAACAATGATCTTCCATATGACCAGTTCATTGACAATGAGAACATTTTGGTTTGACTTCAACTTCAGGTTGCGTGCAATTTTGTTTGTCTGCAATTTTGGGTTGTGTGCATTGCTGGTCGTCTACAACTTTCTCAGAACTTACTGAGGTGAGTTGTGCAAGAAATCCTACACTGACGAACTTAATTGGCTTTGAATAATCTGGGATATGCAAGTTGGTGTCATCATTGACATATCCTAAGCCTCATCGATTCTTGTTATTTTGACTTTCTTCCCATGGCTTGATGATGGGCTTGGAAGAAATTGGAACTGGAGCAACTTTGACACTTGAAGTTGTTTGGATGAATGAATTATCGTCTGGATGGTTCAAAAACTTGAAAGTATCACTCTTTTCTTCCAATTCATTCCTTTGAAGTTGTGACTCTAGTTGAAGAAACTCAATAGTTTCTTTTGTTTGTTGTAGATGCCATGAAAGATCAGCAAGAGTGTCTTTGCTGATTTTCACCATGTCTTCATCACTGGAGATGATCAAACTATGAAGAATGTTTAACAACTAAATATGTTGCACCATCTGAACTTGCTCATTTGAAATCCGACTCTCTTGTCGGAGATGTCGTGCTTTGAACTGTTTCACTTGATTTTGGTACTTGAATGATAGGCTCACTTGCTATGTGGCTTGAATGGAACGCTCGCTTTGATTTGTTGCTTATTAAGCTTTCTTGGAACACTTGCTAGAATTGTAGAATTTTCTTGCTTAAACTCTAGAATTCATGCTTGCTTGATGACGATCATTTTTCTTGAACGGTCACTTGACTTGCTGGATTACTTCACGCTCACTTGAATGAGTTTATCACGCTCTGTTGCTGTAGAGTTCAACTTGCTTGATTGGTGTTAGAGTTGAACTTGTGTGGTTGCTTTGATGGTTGCTGCAATGAAATTCACATTGGCTCACTTGATGGTTTGAACTTTGTACTGAATTGATGCAAATTTCTTGAATGAATACTCACACTCGCTTACAGGAGATGTGAACTTGTTGCTTGTTTGCTTTAGAATTCGTGCACTCACTTGATTTTGCTTAAAGAAAGGGTGTCAAACACTATTGAAAATGCACCCAAAAATGCTTACAATGATTTGAATGATTCACTTAAAACAAGGAATTCACTTGTCTTAATTTGACTTACTGGAAGATAATTGATGCTCTTGACTTCTGATCAATTCAAAACTTGGGTGTCGGTTTCAACCGAGAGTGCACCCTTACAATTCAATGCAATTTGAGTTTGATTACAAGTTCAAAAAATGTTGATGTAGACTGTGCTCTGAAACGCCGAAGTTTGCAGATTCATTAACTTCACTATAGTGATGTAGACTTTGCTTTGAAATGTTGGAGTTTGTATTGAGTGAATTTTATTGTTGAGGTAGAATGTCGATGTTGGAAACTTTGATTATTTGTTGTAGTGACGCAAATGCATATGTTGAGCTTAATTATCCTTCCTTGTAGCTACTTTGTTATAGATGTTGTGCTTGTTTGTATTGAACTTTATGTATGTGTTAAATGAAAACATTTATGTGTCAAAACTAGACACAGATCATAAGCAACAACATGAAGCCATAAAAATACTCGCCATCACAAACACACATGGTGTACCTAAGATCCCCTTATTCAATTTTGGGTGGATCTAGGACACAAGTACCAAAAAAAAAAATGTCTTTATTAATTACTGGAGTACATCATCTTTCAACTTCTGAAGCAATGATAATGCGAAGCTCTAGTTTCAAAGTTAACTGCAATATCTGCTTTACTTATCTTTCACCTCAACTCACACTTTGCTCACTCGGCTCACTTGACATTCTGACTAGTCAATTACAACTTTAATTTGAAATGGACTTGACTCTTTACCAAGAAATTATTTCCAATGACTCTTTACAAGAAATTCTTCAAAAGAAAATCTACCCTTTTTGACTTACAAGACTTTTGACTTTGGATGACATCAACTGCCAATTTTTTTTTCAAATATGACACCTTATCACTCCAATCCTTCACAAATATTACAAAAATTTAATGCATCTTATCACTCCAAAATCACTTATCCCTCCAAAATTTCAAAAACAATAATTTCACCTTATTACAAAATCAATTACAATGTTTACCCTTATAACTCCCCTTACAACAACAAAAATATTTTAGCCACTCCTTATCTCTCCCAAAAATCACTCATTGAAAGATACTTTAATCCACCTCATCCCTCCTTTAAACTTTCCATAAAAAATAAACAATGCTTTTTTTTTTTGTGGATTTTATAAAATCACTTTATGAAAAATGAGTTTCCAAACGTGAATGTAAAAATATAAAAATTATAAATCACCCCCCTTTATGATATCACTTTATAAAAAGTGAATTCACGTTTATTTTCAAAGGTGAATGGATCGGTTTTGAAACGGGAACCTGTGATTTCTTAAAGAAAACCGAGAAGTCTTGAAGAAAACCGAGAAGATGCAGGTTCGGTTGTCATTTCCTTAACAATTTTTGCATCAGTCACCAACTATCAGAAATCAAACACCTTATGCTATTCTTTTCCAGACCAAATAACATAAGTTCTGAACTGAAGATCTTCCTTGAAAAAATTTCTCAACTGAAGATTCACGAAACTGTCGGAAATTCGGAACACGAAATAATATGAACTTAAACGCCTTAAGATTGCGATATTTAAGGAATCTGTAAGAGTCTTCAGCGCAGAAAAATTTAGAGGATAAGCACAAATTTTGAAAAATACCTTTGGTCATTCAACTCCAAATTAAATTGAGACCTTTGGAAATCTATATCGCAGAAGGATTATGCATTGGAAATAATTCCCTGTGAAGTTGGGAGAAGCGGCAATCGTTTTTCTCCTGTCAACACATTACAGCCTTAAAACTCTTGTCTGGTTGCCCGACAGTGGTATATAGATCACGGACGTGCTCTTATCACTGACCACGCCAAGTCCTGTAGACGGTGCTATGTATCACGCTGTCTTTCCCATGCCACCGTAATTATTAACTCCTTCCATCCAACGCGTCCGGGACCTCACCAACAGTGTGGCTTCTCTGTTGCAGCAATCTCATGGTTTCGACCCCGGCTTCATCCAATCTACGGTAGTTCGATATCGATGCTCCCACTTTATCAATGCTGTATCCGATGGCTTGGTTGCTTGGTAGCCACATAGCTTAACAACCAATGACCAAAAAAGAAAAAAAGGAAACACGTTTGATTATATTCTACCGTGAACGCAAAAAATAACGGTTTATTCTAAATAAACATGAATCTCAATGATTTTTTCTTTGAGAAGTTGATGTGTACAAAGATCGCTCTAAACGAGTTTCGACTGACAAAAATTTCTAGAATGGATTGAGCCATATATATATGGCAACACTTTGATGGGATTCTCAAAACAAACTATATGGCAACACTTTGATGGGATTCTCAAAACAAACTAATCTTCGGTTTGCGTGTGACAGCAGCCTTCGTTGGTGGTTGTTTTTGTCTAACATGCACCAATAGAGCATTGAACACCCCCTACTAAATCCAAATTAAATTACCAGGCTTCCAATCTACTCGTTGCAGATGCGGAGCTCCATGCCCAAACAGTTTCTACTGTCCGCCCGCTCCATAGAACAGATCCACACTTGCGAGTGCGCAACACCACTATTCCACTTTCATGCATTTCTCTTTCCTTGTGCAATTACCATGTTGCCTCTACTCACCATATTTTCCTAATAGGCATACTTAAATGGCATCAAGCACATAATCACCAAAATCACCATAAAGCTCTGATACCACATGTAGATTCAAAAGTGTCCTCAGACACATACTTTTATTGATCATGGAAAAGAGATTACATAACAAATTGTAGGAGTTTACAAACGTAAACTCTCACTACAATGAAATTAGGAAACTAACCTATTTATAAGCTCTATGTCCTAAATTAATTTATTTATGGACCACTTGGTAAACCAACAAGTGTCCATTTACAATAAATGATCTTCTATCCAATACACTAACTTTATTCCTATTTTAGAACCTAAGATACGACTCTATTCTAGAGACCTATCTTTTCTAACAACACTCTATTTCTAAGTTTCTCTAATATTTATTTAATATTCTAATTTAATAAATATATTTATCATGACTTTACATTATTTAATTTATGTATTTGGATTTATAATTTTCTTATGAAAGAGGCTAACAATTATCTCATTTCCTTAGCTCATATTGAAAATTGATAACTTTGATCTTAAACCCTAGGGTAAGTAGGTTTATTTTACCTAGTTTTTTAAATTTTGTTTCTACTCCAATGAGACTCTAGATTAGTTTGTTCCTAGACTACATTGGCCATTGGTTGATAAGGCACTAGTCATATCTCTTGTGGCATTCATATTTTATCATAAAATCATTGATTTATTTTAGTTTATCATAAAAATAATTATATTTTAATCAGTTATTGACCTAAATGTGAGTGACTCAAGGTTAGGAATTGGTTTGAGAAGATAGGACAAATAAAATTTACATTTTATGTGCGATTTATAGATATTATCTAGGGTCAATGCCAAATGATTTATTGTTGTTATATGCCATTTTTTTTTTTTTTTTAAGAAACAATTGTATTTTTTTATTAATACCAGTCCAGTTTCAAGGCCAGAACCTATTACATCTTCAATAGAAACTTCATCTACTAAGTTCAAATGCGTACAAAAAAGACTCTATTTCTTCCTAAAATACCTACCTAATACACTTTTGATCTGCCATAGTCTATATATCCTCCAAAAAACTCTTAAACTTACTACATACTTGCAATACATGGATTAATAGAAAATATAAACTAGGCTACACAATTTGCACTAAATTTAGGGATTTATTCTTCAATTTTCTCTTCCTTCTATCTCGGATGCAATCGTATAGACTCATAGACTCCTTCCACCACCTTAAGTTCCCTTTGATGCACCTCTCCAACCACATATAGAGGAACAATCAACCTCACGTCCCTGATTATGGCCTTTTATAATTCAATTTCATTATTTCCACTCAATGCTTCCAATTTATACAAACAAAGTTCCATACTTTCAAGATTCATCTGTATCATATCTATCTTGGTCTACAAGAGACCAATTTTCTAATTTAACAACATTGATTGAGGTTGAACCTCAGATACCTCCACTTTCCCCTACCTATTAAGCAAAGTCATAATATATTCCATGCTCATCATGAGGTAATCTAAGTTCTTTCCAATTTATTCCTTTTTTGAAATGGATGACTGATCCATGACGAATCCTTCTACCCAATCCACCTTTCTTGCATACAAATTTATGAATCTGGCGTAAAGTGGTAATGGCATTGTATTGGATTAACACTTCTTACAGAAAAAAATTCTTTCCCCTACCAATTCATTGATTTTATCTCCAAATTCAATGACATTTAATTTTTTGTGCAGTCTTAGGCTCAAATTACATTCAATCTTTGTATTTAATTCACTACAATTTCATCCTATCGATATTATAGTTTTGTACCTTAAACATGCTAGCTTCTCCTATAAATTGATAAAAACATTCTTTCATGTCCTTTCATATATATTATTTTTATGTACTCACATCCATTTGTATCTTAGTTTGAATTTTATCACATGATCCAACTAGGTGGGTGCACAGACTTAGATCTCGTCGAAGTGGAGAGGCCACATAAATGCTAAAGAGATCGAGAAATTTAATTAAATATGGGTAAGAGGTGGTCGGTCTGACATCCATTTAATTACTTCTTTGATATTACTTAAAGAGATTAAATCTCTTATACTCCAAAGTGTACTTTGAAATTTCATGGAAAATATTTGTACACCTCATTTAGGTTGGATTGAACCAAGATCCCTAGTTCTAGGGAGGCACCCTTGTTTGCTAGTGCATCCACTTTTGCATAGAGGTGTCGCTTGACATGGAAGAATTCAACATTCTCAAATGTTTCTATCTGTAGGATTATTTGTTTCAAGATGGAGGATTGAGCCTACTTTGAATTATCTTACAAATTGCTCACTTATTGGATTACAATCATAGAGTCCCCATATACTAAAAATTGTCATATTATTCTTGAAATGGTTTTTTCTAACCCCTCCCACAAGGATATAAATCCAACTTGGTTATTTGTTTTTCCCAAGCCCCATGCATATTGTATCTCTAATTCTTCAGGGCACAAGATAACCCCACCCGCTCTTGCCTCTCTTGTTGTTATATGCCATTTTATCCATGAGATTTTGCATTATTTATTCTCTTGTTTATTCATAAATTTAACCTTAATTTTACACTTTATTATTATAGTTTTCGGGTCTAAATTTTTTGCTTTCATAAGCTATTATATTCTTGGAATATCTTGATTTTCTAACTAGTTTATGATAGTTTGGTGTAATTTCTTGTTTGGTGTTTTTGGAAAATCTATTTGAGCCTATTTTGGTCAACTTAAGCCTCTAAATTAAGCCACAATAACCTTTTAATCAAAATCTAGAATTTACTATCTTATACACCCTAAAACCCTAATTTCCTATTCTTATCCTTGGGTGGAAATCATTGTAGAATCCTTATGGGGAAGCCAGCTAAAGGTAATTGGGTTATTTGATCCCTAGTATCTACTAGGGAATCCCCCCTCATGTTGGATCATGTCCATCACTAAAACAAGGGGAATTTTTGTTGATGTGATAGTAGCAACACTCCCAATGTTGCACTCTATCTACATAATCTAGTGAGGCTTTGCACTAATGTGCTATATTTTTCCATATGAATGAACATCCTCAATATCACTAATAAAAAATAAGTTAAACCTATTATGTGAAAGATTCAAATTTACTCAATCTACACTGGTGGTTTTGGGCACATGGTTTTGGTTTCCCATGGTTTTATACATGTGGAATGCATGTAATGAAGCATTTAAAAGGCTTGGAAAAACTTCATTGTAATGGGAAAATGGAAGTGAGTGGTGAAGGATCACTTTGTCAACATGGTTGAGTTTTGGTGAAGGACATTAATAGATTTTGTTAGCTAGTTTTTCCCAAATTAAGTTGTTTTAAGATAAAATATTATGTTTGTGTTTTGTGATTTTTTGTTGGTTGTTTTAATTTTTCTCTCAATAAATTTTCTCTTCGGTAATTTTAACATGGTATCATGGTTGAAGGTTTATTCATGGCTTTGCTACTTGAATATGGTGGATATATCAGAACCAAACATTGGCTTCGAAGGGATTCCTTTGTTTCCAATGGTTATTTTATCCTAGTGAGTTTCAAAGACAGACACACAAGTATGGCAATAAGAAGAAATAGGAATCAAAGAACTAAAGGAGAATGGATTCCTAAGCAATGGAAACACAGATCATGTGGAGTATGAATCCGGTTTATGATGAGGTTTGCATTTTTTTTTGTATCGAGAGTATGTCATCCAATTTGTGTGAGGAGGAGGCCCATGTGATGAGAATGAAGTGCAATAACATGGAACTAGAAGCGAAAAATAGATGTCAATGCGCACAGGTTCATAGGGAGATATAGCACAAAATATGTATCTAGAGAGGAGAGCACCAAGTGAGAGGATGGCCATACCAACAATGAAAAAAAATACTATTAATTTAAAATGGAGTTAAAATTGTTATTACATGTAAATGGGAATACTCCTCTAAACCTAGTAAGGAATGCATACCCCTAGGAAATTTCCAATAAAGTATGGAGTTAGGCCTAGGAGATAAGGGGAATGTCGAATTATACCATAGATATAAACTTTGAGGTGGGTAGGGCCTATATGTGAGCAGGTTGCTTCACTTGGTTGGTTTGGTCGAATTTAGTTCAGGGAAATCCCAAGTCAAGTTTTAATGGGGGGTTCTTAGGTAAAACTTGACTTGATGAAAGATTCAAAGTTACTTAGTCTATAGTGGTATTTTTAGGAACATGGTTTTGGTTTCCTATGGTCTTTTTCCTATGGAATTCAAAGGATTCCTATAGGATGGTTCGAGGGGTAATGGTATTGTTAAGGGGAGTTTGGATTGGAACTTTGTATCATTTTTTGGGAAGCAGAATTATTAATTTTTATAATTATTTTTTTATTCCTGAGAGTGGAGCAGGAGAAGGAAAAAAACTTGTATATTATGGAGAAACGACTGTGTTGTGGCATCAAAGACTTGGACATATCAGAGAAAAGGGACTTCAAGTACTACATAGTAATCGTATGGTAGAAGATATGTCTAATTTCTCTTTGGATTTTAATTTCTATGAGAATTGTTTGTATGGAAAGAAGAATAAGGTAATATTATCCTCTTCTTCTACGAGGATGCCCAAGTGATGAGCATGAAGGACGGTAACATGGAACTAGAAGAGTAAATTAGAGATTGGTGTGCACATGTTCATAGGGAGAACAAGCATGGAAGCTAGATATAGAGAGGAGAGCACCAAACGAGAGAATTTCCATAGAAAAAATGAAAAATATATTATTATTGGATAATGTAGTTTAAAAAATGATTACATGTAAATGCACAGACTATTGTAAGACCTGGTAAGGGATGCATACCGCTAGGAAATTACCAGTAAAATATGGAATTATATCTAGGTGATAGGTAGCATGTCGAATTATGCCCAGGATATAAGATTTGATGAGTGTAAGGTATTGAGGTGAGTAGTTTGGTAAATTTGTCCAATTTTGTTGGATTTGCTTAAGGGAAACCCAAATTTTAGTTTTAAGGGTGGATTGTTAGGTGAAACTTGGCTCGGTAAAAGAGTCAAAGGTACTTGGTCTATAGTGGTGGTTTTAGGCACGTGGTTTTTTTTCCCATGGTTTGGTGCATGTGGAATGCATGTAATAAATCCTTTAAAAGGATTGGGAAAGCTTCATTTTAATGGGAAAAGGGATGGCTAACTTGGTTGGGTTTTGGCGAAGGACACTAATAGAATTATTTTAGTTAGTTTTCCCAAGATTGGGGTTTCCTAGGATAAATCAGCGTGCTTGTTGTACATGTTGCTCATAGGCAGTTCTTGCCTGCAGAAACTATGCCGAGAAACCAACTCGACCAGTCTTTAGGTTCAAGCTAGGTTCAAGTTGGCCCTTGAACTAGAGGGGGCTCCCTCAATAGTTACGAGGCCTTGTTTAACACTGTTCACCGTTACTGGAAAGCAACCTATGAAGGACAATGGCTAGATTTATGATTTAATTTGGGTGGTTGCTAATGATTAAAAATATCTATTCATGAATAAATACGCCTCATATAGAGTCCTTATTCAAAGGGTCAGCACAGAATGACATGATTTTTTTAAAAGAATTTGACAGAACAATATTATGGAACTCTTGAAAATTAAGTAGTTAGGTAGAATACTTAATTAACCAGGAAAATTCGGATGCGTGTAAAAGACTTCTACAGCCAAACAGAACACATTCAGGAGGATGACAGGAGGCAACAATTAAAATATGTAGAGAAGATATCTTAGACAAGAATTTCAATAAACTAATACCTTTAAATGATTATAACTTTGGAGGGGATTTCAGAGAGATTGACAATCAATCTATTCTTACCTAGAATTTCCTCATACAACCATGAATATGTGCAGAAATAGAGTATGAAAGTACTGGAAAAATGTACAGGAAACAAAAATTCTACCGAAAGATGGAGCTTGAAATCCTTCAATTAGGAATTTTGAAGAAAAGTTTTACAAAACTAAAAGGTTTTGGCATCAAAATCCAACCCATGTTTATTAAAAATGAAACAATGTATATAATAAAAACTCTCCTAAATTGTTACAATAATTCTGGAATTAAATACTAAATAATAGCTAAAAATAAAATGATATCTCCAATTTATCTATTGGAAATACTGAACTATTTGCAAATATCGTGCATTGAAATCTGGAATTGGTTCACTGACTGCTAGAAATCTGCAAAATGATCCTCAATCTGCTGAACTTCTGCTGCTAGGTGTCTTCTAAGTGTTGATATCTCCATGCCCTTGAAATATAGAGCTGTTGATTATTCCATTTGTCTTTCAACTCATAATTTTGTGCCTTAAAATCTGGGGTTTATGAAGTTTCCCCTGAAGATCTATCAATTGCTTCAATTGACTAATGATTTATGTAACCTTTTGGCAATGCTTTTGATCCAGGTGGATATTAGTGGCCACCCACCTATTCCATTTGGACCCCCACCATCGGTTCTTTTAGTTTTTCACTTTCAGCACAACTTACTATTTATAACAAGTTTTTTGGTCCTAAACTTCTGGAGCCATTTTGAGGCCCTATGTTAGGGTCCTATAATAATAGGATTCATAATTTTGAATTGACTATGTAAAATTTTGCAATATTGTACATACCTTTTCTTTCTGCAAATGTTTTCCCATATTAAAAAATGTAAAGAGGGTATGTCCTAAAAGAAAAATCAAAGGACCAAAAGAAACAAGAAAAAAAAAGAATATAAAGTATGAACCCCACAAAAAGAGATAAATATAACTTCAGAAAGTGTTGCATATTCAAATGAAACTACTTTAGTTTACACTTTTTCAATAAAATTGTGTGCAGCTTGTCCAAAATGCCACAATTCATGTTTATCATACAGTTTAATCTTGATTGTTCATGCTTTTAAATTTCATGTTTTGATATTTAGTGAATAAATATCTCGCCAAACCATTTAATTTTGGTAGATCATTAGTTAGGTAGAGAATAAATGAGCTCATCAGTTTAATTTGAGCCATTGGAAGTTATAAGTTTAGAAGTAGATTAGTTTTCTCATTAAAAAGAAAATAAAGGGTCAGCAACCTCAAATGCGCCCAATAAAGGAAATGAAAATGTTAGGATAAAATAAGGGTAGGTAGATTACTTCACAAGCATTGGAAAGCATCAATTGGTTTGTTTCTTATCACTAATATCTTACTAATTTTCGCCTTCCTAATCCAAAAACCCCTTCCCTCTTCATTTTCCCTTATTCTAACACATTTCCCTTGTAAAATCCCTTTCCCTTTTGATAAATAACCCTTTTCCCTAACTTAAAACCCTTCCTCGATATTATTTTAAACCCCCCTCCTAATGTATTTCTAAAAACCCCACCATTATAATTTCCCAAAATGCTTTATCATTTTTAACCATAGTTTATTTTAAACACCCATATTATACTAATCCCCATCGTTCCCCATTATTTAAACCTTTGCCACATATATATTTAACCCAACCCCTTTATATATTAACCCATCATATATATTCCCTAAACCCTTCATATATTACATCCTCCCATATCATTTAAATCCACTTATATTATTACCCCTTCGCTTTAAACCTTTCACCGACCCTACTTACATTTAAATCTCCACCTTTTAATTCCCGGTCCCACCTATATGAACCTCACAGAGCTATTATTGATCCAAGTGGATATCGGTGGCCTCCCACCTATTCCATTTGGACCCGCAGCATCAATTCTTTCAATTTTTCAGCTTCAGCATAGCTTACTATTTTTAGCAGGCTTCGGGGTCCTACACTCCCGAAGCCATTTTGGGGCACTAATGATGAAGGTGGATATTGGTGGCCACCCACCTACTCCATTTGAAACCCCACCATCAGTTCTTCCATTTTATAAGTTTCAGCACAACTTACTATTTTTAGCAGTTTTTCGGGTCCTGAACTTTTGGAGCTATTTTGAGGCCCTAAATGACTTTGTTTTGGAAAAATGAGAGCAACATGGGTTGTAAACAAATGTTTCTCACTCAAAAGTTATATTCCTCGGATATATCTTTCTAACGAGCTATTGAGTGCGTCAAACGAAGATGAGATGCCAAAGTTACGTCCCCGGGAAGTTGAAACACCAATTTACCCAAACGGGACCCACAGTTTTGGCGCTTCATCTCCTAGGGTTATGTTTTTGGATGTTTAGGATTTTACATTGTTTCTCAACAATAAATAGGCCTTCGAGCCTCATTGTAAGACATTTCAGGGGCTGGTAGCCATCACATCTCTTCTCAAGGATACGCTACCAGTGCCCTAGCTCGTCCATTTCCTTTATTTCTATAAGCATGTTTCAGTCAGTTGTTTTGTAACATAGTTCATAGGCCTGTAGTCACCACATATCTTCTCAGAGATAAGCCTACCAGTGCCCTAGCTATTTATTTCCATTCTTTCTGTAAACAACTTTTAGTTCTGTAACACAGTTCAGAGGCCTGTAGCCACCACATCTCTTCTCAGAGATACGTTACCAACGCCCTAGCTTTTTTATTTCAGTCATTTGATTTTTTTTAATAAAATGAAGCATTATTTCTACTACATCTTTGTATATATGGCTATATGTGTATTATGTTGCGTTCCTGCATAAATCCAGATCAGCGGTATCACCCAATCTCCTTAAAACTGATTGGATGGCCCTCGTGCCATTTCGCACCCCGGACAATCAAAATGTTTAACACCACAGGGGGGTTAAAAAATGGGTATTTTTTCCCATCCCCCCCTGCCACACAGCACCACCATATTTCATCGCACCCTCATCCTAAAAATTGCCAAACCATTTCCTATTGTGTGATAAAACCAATAAACCGCTCACAATATTGTGCGGTAGACCAATGTGATGAATCCCCGCCATTGCCATGAACGTGTATGCTCCTCCATTGTACGATAAACTTCCTATCCTCTATGCGTTGTGAAAAACCATCTAAACCACACCAGCGTCATGTAAAAAATCTGCATAGTTTGTAAAAGAAGCTCTGTTTTTCTGTCCATTTACTTATCTCTGAGGAATTGCGAAAATCTAAAGCCATTGCCAATAGAATTGAAACCTCACTGTAGACATGTGTTTTCATTAAAAATTGTTTTAAAATATGTAGGTTATTAGCAGAAACAGAAGCTTGAGCCAACAGTTTTAATACTAGTTAAAAACCAGTTTCTTCCATACTCTCGAGATTTGAATTCAAAGGCTTTACTCAGCAAAAGTTTTGTACAAGAAAGTAACCATTTTCACAGAGACAGTCATGATTTAAAAGAGATGAAATCATTTTCACCAACACAGTGAAATATTCTTACAAACTACTCTCCAAGAAAAATTTTGTATTCTACAGGTGTCTTTTAGTAAAAATATTTTTTACAAAAAATACAGAAACATAAGAGAGTTAGAGTAATTTACTCGTAAAAGAGAAACAGGTTAAAGAGTAGGAAAATAAAGAAAAGACAGGTGAAATATTTACTACAGATGAAAGATAGAAGAAGAAAGCGTGAGAGATAAATCAGCATGAGAGAAATAAACAGATGAAAACAATCAAATAAAATAGGGACAACTTTTCAGTCAGTTGAAAGGTGTCACTACCTTTTAGCATTCAGATATTTTATTTCCTAGAATAAATCATAAATTAGTTTTAGGATATTTTGTATTATTTTTTGTATAAATACTTCATCCATTCAAAGCATTAGTGTGGATTCCCGAACATTTCTATAGTTGTAATTGATTTAAATACCCGAGGGTTTATTGTACCATTTTCAAGTCAGCAGACAGGACTGAGTAATAAAGGCATTTCATTACAGGATTCATGTGTTGAGCCACTTCACTGAAGTATCTTTCAATTGTTCAATTTGTTATTTTTCTTAATTTTTCCATAAACTTGTATGTTTTCCAATTTAAATGTTATAACAGGAATATTATTGCAGAAATTGTTTAAGTACACTCTGCTCTGAACTGTTATTAATTTTAATATTTTCTTTTGATATCTAGATCTGAGAATCCTTAATTTCTCTCCCATATCGATTGATCTCTTTCTCCTTCCCTCATTATCCGTTTTAAGGAATCCTTAACTGCTCCTGGATCCCAATTGAAAATCACTTCACCATCCAACCTAAAATATCTGAATTTTCTCAGCTACCTTGCCCTGTGAACACTTCCTTTAGAACTTGATTCAGCCATGTTTTCTTGATACATTGACTCCATAGCCCAATGGAAAATAGAAATACTTCTATCCATCTAAATCAGTAATTCCACCACCAAACCAAAATCAAAACCAATCAATCTTACATAATTAGCCTAAAATCAATTAAACAACAAAGTTAAATTATAAACAGAGAGCCCTCTCTGAGCATCAAGAAGGCTAGATCCTGATCTCAAAAAGTAGGTTTGTGGTTACCTCTGTGAGTTATTTCTTTAACCTTGAGAAATTACTTAGTGATAACATATTGGCGACTCCATTGTGGAAAAAGAACATTTTTTTTCAGAAATATTATACTAGTATCAGATCTGATCTATGATGGTGGATAGTGATCAGACACACAAAGGTTAAAATCATCCACCTAGTGACTCCAAATCAATTTCAAAATCAAGACTCCACTGGAGGAATGAACCTAAAATAACAGTATGGAAAGATCAGGCTTTTAACTTGGATTATAATTCAAGACATCATTTTATTTCTTATCAAGAAGGTTTTTCAATGTATATTGTATTTTAGAGAATATCTTAGATTAGTATTTGATTATTTTCCTTTGAAAATTGTAAATATGAAATCTCCTTATCCATTTGAGTAGCTTTCTTCTGAAACTTATGATGATCATTCTTCGATTGATAACCCTCAAGTAATCAAAAGTAATCTTACCATTCCTGTACATATTCCTATACCTTGTAAAGTTCCTTATAGATATAAGCCACTCATCTTACCTCCTATACTCCATGATTTCCCTGATAACTATTGCAAATATCTCCCTAAGTTTGATGGAGAAAATGGTAACATCACTACTGAAAAACATATTCAAGGTTTTGAGAATTATCTGGACCTATTTGAGATTGATGAAGATGATGTTAGAATCAGGCTTTTTGCTCTTTCTTTGCAGATTAAAGTAAAACGTTGGTTCAAGAATCTGCCTATTGCAAGTATCTCAAATTTCCAACAGTTTTTGAAATTTTTCCTTGATAGGTGGATAATCAAAGAAAATTTTTTTGTGATCATAGAAGAATATAATCAGTTCAAAAGATAGCCAAATGAAACAATACAACAATTTTCTGCCAGATTTAATCAATTTTATTATTCGATGCCATAAAATATAAGACTTCCTCCTGATTCATCTCTCTTGCATTATCCAAAGGCATTTGATCCAGAAATATAATTTCAGCCAAGAGAAAGAAAACCCTCAATACTTGAACAGATGCAGAACATTGCAGTAGATGTAGAAGTTAATATGTTGATTAGAAGGGAAAAGTTGAAAGTAGCAGAAGAGAAGAACAACATTGCAGAGCACCTGACATCTTCATAGGTAAAACTAGACATTTTGGTAAGTAAAATAGAGGAAAGGATACAAAGAATCACCATGAAAGATGGATTTTTCGTTCAAGATCACCATGACCCACTTATTGCAGAAAAAGAAGAAGTTGTTGTTCATAAATATTTTCCTGCTAATTCCAACTACCATAGATCATAAAATGGATTTATAGATCAATATGAGGAAGAGAAATTTTTTGATTTAATGTGTATGTTTGATGACATTCCTTCCTTTGATGATTTGGCTAAGTATGATCAGTATGATGATAATTATGTTCTCAAAATTCAAGCTAACTTTACAGAGCAATCAAGAGCTAGTTTGTGGGATGAGGAAATTCAGTTTCAGCAGCTTGAATACAGTGATCAGCCTATACATATTAGCTGTGAGAGTGAGGAAGAAAGTGCAGAAAATTTGGAAATAAGTAAAGAATCTTTGCCTCTTTTTTTTGCTTCATTTCAGTTCATCAGAGACAACTTTAATGAAATCAAATATCAACAGTATTTAGGTATTGTTATTGACAAAAAAGAAGACAATAAAACTTTTGATCAGGATTCTTCAGTTTCACAATTACAGTCATCAAATTTCATTGAAATACCTGATCAGATGACATAGGAAAGTTAAATACCACTATGTTTTGAAGCATTTCAGTTTTTAAAGGAAAAATTTTATAAAGAAAAGGATGAGCAGCTTGCAGAAATCCATGAAATCCCATTAAAACCCATATGTAATAGGTTGCAACAAACCTTCCAAGTTTTTCATGATCCAATAGCTGATGTGTTGAATGATGAATACATTCAAAAACTTTACTAATTATGAGCTTCATAATCATGATAATAAAGGTTTCATCAGACATTTTATTAGTAGAAATATCATCACAAAATTTATCTAAAAATCAGCATTTATCTCAAGACAATCATAGGATAATTTTTTAGCAAAATAACAATTTAGTTGCATGGCATGGAGGCCATCCAAAATAGATGTACAGTTGATTGGATCAGTTGAACATTAGTGTGTATACCTTGGAATATCCTTTTGAACAATTTCTAGAGTCAACAAAGGAAATTAAATATTTCCTTATCAAATTTACATTTGTTGGCAAGTTTCTATTAGGATGCAGAACTTTATTTTTTATCATAAACAAGCAGATGCAACAAAATACCTCAATGTATATAATGCTTGAATGGTTGCATTAGCTGTTTCATTTTACCTAACCAGTATTTGGACAACTGATTAGAGTAAGTAGGTATAATTATAGTTTCATTGGATTTTGTTTTCAGCAGCAAGTTTATTTCAGTCTCAGATTTCAATTTTCAGCAAGTGATAGATAGCATTTGTTAAGATTTAAAGCCAAGGAGAATATCCTAAAGGTATTGATGATCTAGTATTTGGTTTGAAGGTTGCAACAGTTAAACATATATCAGATTTCAATTTGCAGAAAAGGTTGTGATTTCAGTTTGATATTTTCAAACACAAAGATTATATAACAAAGCATGTGCAGGCTTGGGACCGGCCCAATGGATCAGGCTACTAGTTAGCGGTGTTCTTTACATCTCACAAGGAGATGCCATCCCCAAGTGAAGCCATTGTTAGGGTACTATAATAATAGGATTCATAATTTTGAATTGATTGTGTAAAATTTTGCAATATTTTACATACCTTTACTTTCTGCAAATGTTTTCCCATATTAAAAAATGTAAAGAGGGTATGTCCTAAAAGAAGAATCAAAGGACCAAAAGAAACAAGAACAAAAAATAATATAAAGTATGAACCCCACAAAAAGAGATAAAAATAACTTCAGAAATTGTTGCACATTCAAATGCCACTACTTTAGTTTACTTTACATTTTCAGTAAAATTGTGTGCAACTTGTCCAAAATGCCACAATTCATGATAATCATACAATTTAATCTTGATTATTCATGCTTTTAAATTTCATTTTTTGATAGTTAGTGAATAAAGATATGGCCAAAACATTTAATTTTGGTAGATCAGTAGTTAGGTAGAGAATAAATGAGCTCATCAGTTTAATCTGAGCCACTGGAAGTTATAAGTTTATAAGTAGCTTAGTTTGCTCATTAAAAAGAAAATAAAGGGTCAGCAAGCTCAAATGCACCCAATAAAGGAAATGAAAATGTTAAGATAAAAGAAGGGTAGCTAGATTACTTCACAAGCATTGGAAAGCATCAATTGGTTTGTTTCTTATCACTAATATCTTACTAATTTTCGTCTTCCTAATCCAAAAACCCCTTCCCTCTTCATTTTCCCTTATTCTAACACATTTCCCTTTTGATAAATAACCCTTTTCTGTAACTTAAAACCCTTCCCCGATATTATTTAAACCCCCCTCCTAATGTATTTCTAAAAACTCCACCATTATAATTTCCTGAAACCCTTTATCATTTTTAACCATAGTTTATTTTAAACACCCATATTATACTAATCCCCATAGTTCCCCATTATTTAAACCTTTCCCACATATATATTTAACCCAACCCCTTTATATATTAACCCATCATATATATTCCCTAAGCACTTCATATATTACATCCTCCCATATCATTTAAATCCACTTATATTATGACCCCTCCACTTTAAACCTTTCACCGACCCTACTTACATTTCAATATCCACCTTTTAATTCCTAATCCCACCTATCTGAACCCCGTAGAGCTATTAGTCACCCGATCTCCTTAAAACTGATCAGATGGCCCTCATTCCATTTCACACCCCTGACAATCAAAATGTTTAACACCACGGGGGGTTGTGAAATGGGTAGTTTTTCCCATCCCCTCCCCTACCACACGGTGCCACCATAGTTCATCGCACCCTCATCTTAAAAACTTCCAAACCATTTCCTATTGCGCGATAAAACCACTAAACCACTCACAATATTGTGCGGTAGACCAATGTGATGAATCCCCTCCATTTCCATGAATGTGTACGCTCCTCCACTATGCGATAAACTGCCTATCCTCTCTGCATTGTGACAAACCATCTAAACCACACCAGCGTCATGTAAAAAATCTGCATAGTTTGTAAAAGAAGCTCTATTTTTCTGTCCATTTACTTACCTCTGAGGAATTGCGAAAATCTAAAGCCATTGCCAGCAGAATTGAAACCTCACTGCAGACCTGTGTTTTCATTAACAATTGTTTTAAATTTTGCAGGTTATAAGCAGAAATAGAAGCTTGAGGAAACAATTTTAATACTAGTTAAAAACTTATTTCTTCCATACTCTCGAGATTTAAATTCAAAGGTTTTACTCAGCGGACTTTTTGTACAAGAAATAAACCATTTTCATAGAGACAGTCATGATTTAAAAGAGATGAAATCATTTTCACCAACACGGTGAAATATTCTTACAAACTACTCTCCAAGAAACATTTTGTATTCTACATGTGTCTTTTAGTAAAAAAAATTTTTACTAAAAATACAGAAACATAAGAGAGTTAGAGTAATTTACTAGTAAAAGAGAAACAAGTTAAAGAGCAGGCAGATAAAGCAAAGATAGGTGAAAGATTTACTACAAAGGAAAGACAGAGGAAGAAGAAAGCGTGAGAGATAAATCAGCATGAGAGAAACAAAAAGATGACAACAATCAAATAAAATAGGGACAACTTTTCAGTCAGTTAAAAGGTGTCACTACATTTTAGCATCCAGATATTTTATTTTCTAGAATAAATCCTAAATTAGTTTTAGGATATTTTGTATAAATACTTCATCCATTCGAAGTATTAGTGTGGATTCCTAAACATTTCTATAGTTTTAATTAATCTAAATACCTGAGTTTTTATTGTACCATTTTCAATTCAGAAGACAGGACTGAGTAATAAAGGCATTACATTACAGGATTCATGTGTTGAGCCACTTCAGTGAAGTATCTTTCAATTGTTCAAATTGTTATTTTTCTTAAGTTTTCCATAAACTTGTATGTTTTCCAATTTAAATGTTATAACAGGAATATTATTGCAAAAATTGTTTAAGTACACTATGTTATGAAATTTTATTCATTTTAATGTTTTATTTTGATATCTAGATCCGAGAATCCTTTATTTCTCTCCCATCTCGATTGATCTCTTTCTCCTTCCCTCATTATCTGGTTTAAGGAATCCTTAACTGCTCCTTGATCTCGATTGAAAATCACTTCACCATCCAGCCTAAAAGATTTGAATTTTCCCAGCTACCATGCCCTGTGAACACTTCCTTTAAAATTTGATTCTGCCCTGTTTGCTTGATACATTGACTCCATAGCCCAATGGAAAATAGATATAATTCTATCCATCTAAATCAGTAATTCCAAAACCAAACCAAAATCAAAACCAATCAATCTTACATAACTAGCCTAAAATCAATTAAACAACAAAGTTAAATCCTAAAGAGAGAGCCCTCTCTGAGCATTAGGAAGGCAAGATCCTGATCTCAAAAAGTAGGTTTGTAGTTACCTCAATGAGTTATTTATTTAACTTTGAGAAATTACTGAGTGATAACAACCTAAACGATGTTTTTTTGGAAAACTATGAGAAACATGGGTCAAAAGTTGTAGTCCTCGGATACATCTTTCTAACGAGGTATGGTGCACATCAAATGGAGATCATATACCAAAGTTACGTCACCGGGAAGTTGATGTACCAATTTACCCAAATGAGGCCCATAGTTTTGGCGCTTCATCTCCTAGGTTTAGGTTTTTGGATGTTTAGGGTTTTCCATTATTTCTAAATAATAAATAGGCCCTCGAGCCTCATTGTAACACAGTTCAGAGGCCTTTAGCTGCCACATCTCTTCTAAGAGATAAGGTACTAGCTCCCTAGCTAGTTTATTTCCATTATGTCTATAAGAATATTTCTGTTATTTGATGTTAATGAAATGAAGTATTATTTCCATTGCATCTCTGTGTTTATGTCTATTTCTTTATTTTATTACGTTCCTGCATAAATCCGGATCAGTGGTATGAGAGCGGTCTACTCTTTCTCTATTTTTCTTTGCATGTCCCCAACGAGGTCAGGGTATAAGGAGTTAGGGCTCGATCTAGTTGAACCCCTGCAAGATCAACCTTGCAAACCTTGACTACCTCTGATTGCGGAAGAAAAGAAAGACGAGGGAGCAAAAGATCCTATCAAAATATTTCCTGAGGAGGCCCTCGAGAAACAAAGGAACGTGATGATGGATAACTTTGCTCAGATCCTTCAACGGATGCCCACCTATGGCGCATCTGCATCCAAAAACCACTCTGGAGGCGCCACTCCCTTCAAGGTACAGGTAAATTTTGACATTCATGTATTTGAAGGCCAAAATAGATGCAGACGATATAGAAATATGGTTGAATTTTCTAGAAGGGCATTTATTGATCCATAATTTCTCCAACTGAGAAAATATTATTTTTTCACTCCTCAAAGCCGCCCCCCATGTCAAAGACTAGTGGGAAACCTACTGTGATGAAAAGGATGAGAGGGAACCCTCTCTATTATCGGCTGCACCCACTTGGAATTCATTCCGAGATGGCATCAAGGAATAATATTACCCCATGGGGAGCTATGAGGACAAGTACATCCAATAGACCATGATGCGGCAGCAAAGGGATCAAGATGTGCACAAACTGATGAATTTGTTCCATACCCTGCACACAAAGTTGGGTATTAAAGATTCATAGATACATTTAGTGCTCAAGTACCGCATATGTCTACACAGACACATTCAGGAGGAAATGGATTTCCTCGACATTACCTTGCTTGGCACGACATATCGCTATGCCGCCAAGATCGAGCAGAAATTTAAGCAGAAGAAGCGAGACTTTGGATCTACGAATCTGAAGCCAGGGAAAGTCGCCCCTGAACCACAGAACAAGGGGAAAATCCAAAGCGGTAAAACTCATAACAACACCAAAAATACAAATAAGGACACGGGGAAGTGGTCTGAATTTCATAACATCCCCACTCACAGCACAAACGAGTGTCAGGCCAAATAGTCGTTGGTGGCCGAACTAAAGGCACCTGAATTAGATGCACATTTTGATCCTAATCTAGAACCAGACAAGGGAGATTACAAAGGGAAGCAGATAATTGATGTGAACCCCAGTGCCATTGTTTCCACCACCAAGCTCAAGAGGGGGATCCCGAGGATCCATAGGAGGGGGAGCGCCTCTTCCATTCGCAGATGTGGGTGAAGGGTTCTCCACTGAAATTCCTTATCGATAGCGGAAGCCAAAAGAACCTCATTTCAGCAGAGTTTGTGAAGCGGCTCAGCCTACTGACCATGGCACACCCATAGTTGTATACCTTCGGGTGGCTTGACCGACGGAGAGATCTCCGTGTCCACCAGCAATGTCGCCTCCCATATAGCATCAAGCCATTCACGGATGAGGTATTGTGTGATGTTTCTCCCCTCGATGTAGCTGATGTATTATTGGGCCAACCATACTTGTGGAGGCGACATATTGTGTATGATTCTATGCCTAATGTTGTTATTATTACTTTGGTAAATAACTTGTACAGGATACTGGAGGTAGTACCGCCTCTTGCCATCTCTTTGATTGCTGCAAAAAAATGCAGTAAAATTGTTTCCCAAACTAGGAAATTTATTTTCATTACCATTCTCCCACAAGGAAATAAGAAGAGTGTGACCACAACCTCGAAACAGGGCTCCCCTGCACGGCAGTAGCAGATGGATAAAGGCATGGAGGAATACGAGGACATTTTCTCCTCACCCACAAAGGTTCATATACACTGTCAGGTCAAGCACTCCATTGATCTAACCCCAGGCATATCGCTGCCTGATATTTCCATAACTCATGCGACCACATAGACAGAATCCACACATATACTATTTGAGGTTGATAAAGAAACCAAATTTACTGCACACATCCATCATATCCACTCGCTAGTCCATGGCATATTCGACAAATCCAATACCCAGATCAACATAATTTGCCTCATATCATGGAGGATCTCAACATAATGGTTACCATTGCTTCCTAAGGGGGGAGGAATGATCCAGGTGGATATTGGTGGCCACCCACCTATTTCATTTGGACCCCCACCATCGGTTCTTTCAGTTTTTCACTTTCTGCACAACTTACTATTTTTAGCAAGTTCTCGAGTCTTGAACTTCCAGAGCCATTTTGAGGCCTTAATGATATAGGTGGATATTGGTGGCCACCCACATATTCCATTTGAAACCCCACCATCGGTTCTTTCAGTTTTAGCACAACTTACCATTTTTAACAATTTTTTGGGTCTTAAACTTCCAGAGGATGTTTTTTGGGAAAACCGAGATCAACATAGGTCAAAATTTGTAGTCCATGGATAGATATTTATAACAAGGTAGGGTGTGTGTCAAACAGAGATCATATGCCAAAGTTACGTCCCTGGGAAGTTGAAGTACCAATTTACCTAAACGAGGCCCATATTTTTGGCGCTTCATCTCCTGGGGTTAGGTTTTTGGATGTTTAGGGTTTTCCATTGTTTCTCAATAATAAATAGGCCCTAGAGCCTCATAGCAACCCAATTCAGAAGCCTATAGCCACCACATCACTTCTCAAAGGTAAGCTACCAGCGTCCTAGCTAGTTTATTTCCATTATGTCTGTAAGCATATTTCTACTATTTGATATTAATGAAATGAAGTATTATTTCCACTGCATCTCTGTGTTTATGTCTATTTTTATATTTTATTGTGTTCCCACATAAATCCGGATCAGCTTCATCATTTATAGAATATTTTGGAAGGAAATATTTGATAAATGTTTTTTTTCAAATATTTTGTAAATGAATTTCATATTTTTCTTTTTTATGAATTTCTTATACGAAATTCTCAAAATATCTCCTAAAATAATTGCATCCCATAAATCCATCCATTATTTGAAATTATGTCTTGTTTTTCCTTCTCATGAATTTCCAAAAATATGGGTTGTTTTGCCTTTCCATGGATTTCCAAAACTATGTGTTGTTTTGCCTTTCCATGGATTTCCAAAACTATGTGTTGTTGCCTTTCCATGGATTTCCAAAACTATGTGTTGGTTTGCCTTCCCATGGATTTCCAAAACTATGTGTTGTTTCGCCTTTCCATGGTGTTACACAGTAATTTGTCACCGTCCCTACCATTCCCCGTCCCGCACAATGGAGGACCCATTATGTGACCTGTGAACACTGTCATGCCTTGAAAACATCATCAATGCATCCCTCTGAGTATGAGCTTCATTTCCCCTTGAGACATCTCCTTGCAAAATCCATGAAAAACAGCTCTTTTTGCATTGGCGCGGGTAGACGGTTCAGTGATCGCGCCAATCAGGGAAATCCTGTAAAGAGGTCGCGCCACTTGGCGCTCTGTCATAGAGCAGCAATCGCGCCACCCTGGATTTCCAAAACTTTGTTGTTTTTCCTTTTCCTTTTACCCCTGTAAAATTCCATTTCCCATGCATTTCTCCTCTTTATGTCATAGTAAAAGCAAAAATATCTTTCTTCTCTGTAAAAACTCAATTTTTACCCCTCTATTTACTTTCACCTGTAATATTAATTCACACTTGTACATCTTGTTTTGACAAACTGATTTACATGATTCTCATTTTTTCTCACCTGTACATTAGTTTCATAAACATATGATGGCAAAAGCCTCCTTTTATTTTCTCTTGTAAATGCATTGTCTTACACCCTTGAATTCATTTCACCTGTAGTTGTAAAGTCATTTTTACATGTACCTGTAAAGTCATTTTTACATGTACCTGTAAATTCATATTACAGTGTAACTAATAAAATCATTTCACCTATACCTAATTTACTTTAGCCTTATTCATCAGTAAATTCATTTTATAATATATCTCCCAAGCTTCACAGGAATCCAATTAATATGCTTTTCGGAGGGGGGTGGGTAGTGTTATCACTCCACCAGATTCCCAAGGCTGAGGAAGGAAACCCAACAGAGTTAACCACAAACCAAAATTTCGACTTGATAGCTATCCCTATCAAGCCAGAGAGGGACTCTCCAAAAGGGTCACAGCCAGGAGGGCTGGATAAATTAGGGTTTTAGGCTAGGTGTTGTTTTGAATTGAATTGGTTGGGCAAATCAGTGGATAAAGGAATTAGGTCAAGGAAAGCTTGCTCAGGGAAAATGGGTTAGGCTTGTAGGGATCAATGGGGCAAGGTAGGTACAATGCCAATCACTTGATGAAAATGGTTGTGGAATGGTTTTCAAACTATAAGAAGGATGAGAAAATCATAAGAGATGAATTTCTCTCAAATAGAAGATAATGAACAAAATATGATCAGTTACCCAAAACAGAGCATGGAAAACATGTATTCTTAATTTATAACTTGTAAAATATCATAACATAGATATGAAAGTGACATGAACAATAAATTCAAACACGTGATATTGAATAATAAACTATGAAATACATTCAATACCACAGGTATCCCATAAATTTAGCTACAACTCCTTTTATTAGCTTGGCCAAAACTAAGTACAAGTTCCCTTGATCAACTAGAAAAATCAAATTGATTCCAACTATTAAAACCTTTGAAAATGAGTAAAAATTGACATGATATAGGCCCCAAACAACCTCTCCCAACCTCAGGGGTCGAATCCATGAGAGGATGAGTTGATCCACTAAAGTCTGAACTGAGACCTAGAGTGTAGGGTGGTCAAAGTGACTCATCCCTAACTTTTGTGAACTGATTCATTACACCTCATTTGCTTGATTTACCTAATGTATTTACCCTAGGTAATAGTAAAAACATGATAATTACATTAAAATCATCAATTAAATGAGGTAAAAATATGATTCCCCAAGGTAAAATTCAAATTTGTAGAAAAACTCAAAAAATCAGTCAATTGTGAAACGTGGAGCGCCATTTTACCCCATCTTGCAGGCTGTTTTTGACTGGGTTTCAGGTGTCCAAATTGGCTCCAAGATAGCTTGTTGGAAAGCCCTTCACTTATGTTTTCCATAAATACCTTTAGTTTGAAAAATAAAGGTTATTATCCCTGTCAAAATTCATTTCTCCCAAGACTAGTAAACACGCAACGACCAGCCAAAAATTGAGGCAGAAACATGGTTTTTTGATAGTTTTTTTTCTTTTTCAGTGACCAGTTCTCCTCCAAAAGCTTAGAAAATTCATAGGTTTGATGTCCTCATAATTATGAATCTACTGGTGGTGGCCATTTTTCCATTATATGCCTCAAAAAAGAGCGTAGCGTCCAAGGTGTTGTGTGTCAATTTTATTGGGCAAAAAATACCCTTAAAAACACAGAAATGTACCAACATGCTAAATTTTCCAAAAAATTGTCAAATTTGGTGGTATATTTTCTCATAATGTGTTTGAGGCATGCAATTTCACCTTATCAAGTATATCTAGCCTCCTTTTCTCTTCTTTCTTTTTCAAGTCTTCAATTTTGGCATTGGCTCTTTTCAACTTGGCCAATGCAATTCTCTCTTTCCGGGCATGAAGTTTGACCTTTGTCCTTAACAAGTAATTATGTTTGTTGGCCTTCTGTAGTAGCTTTTACAAGTGTATATTGGCTCTATCAAGCCTTGGTTCCTTGTTCTCACTGATTTCTATGGAAAGTTGTTCATTTAGGGTAAGATGGTCTACTACCTTAGCTTTCCCTTTGTCTCTCTAGGGCTAGAGCTCTTTTCAGCCCTCTAGTCCTAGGTCTATGTCTTGGAGGCTGATTCTCATCATCATCAAGTTCGCCAAAATTCTCTAATGTCTCCTCAAGAAAGGCTTTAGCCTTCTCTGCCTCTTTTTTTTATTTGATGCATCTCACCTCATCAGTTGTGTGTTTGGTATTCAGCTACTCATTTTCATGATCAAGAAAGTGAATCACATATTTAGCCCTCTCAAGACTAGATTGGAGCTCACTAATCTTAGCCTTTTTACCTTTGATTACTGCATTTTTTATTTTGTCTTTATCCTCCTCATCTATGTCAACCAACTGAAATTCATGCTCTGTTTCATGATTGTCCTCTTCATCATGAATGGCAGGCTCTATCACCTTTTAATTACCTTTATCCACCTATTGTGTTGATGAAGAAGGCATGGCCCCTTTGGTAGGTTTTGGGAAATGGCTCAAATAAACCCTCTTAGGCTTACTAATTTCACCTCTATTAGGTTTCCATGATGTTTCTTGGTGCCAAAACCCTAGGGATATGATGAAATGAAATGAAAGTGTATGAAGTGAAGGGTGGTGTGAGGAAACGGAGGAGATGGGAATATGGAAGGGAGCCTAGGCAAGTGGAACCCTAGGACTTAGGTTTTTAAAGGATATGATAGTTTAGGGAATAAGGATATAAATGTAGGGAGTTGGGAAAATGTTTTAGGATTGTGAGGAAGAGTATATGAAGGTTTAGGGACCAGCTTTAGGATGTGGATTGGATTTTAATGAACATTAGGGTTTTTCAATTTAGAAGTAGGAACTAGATTCACATAAGAATAATGAAACCTCAAATTTGATGTTTAATAGAATGAAAAGATGAAAAATTGTTACTTACTGGCATATGGAGGGATGAAGACTCATTTTGGCAAAGTGTTAGCATCAAAATATGAAGTGGAAATCTGGCAGAGACTTCTTGGAAATTTTTGGGTGAACACGCAGCGACCCCTGTGAACATGCATCGTCCTAGCTAAATGCACAATTCAGTTAGAAATTACATTGTGATTTTTTTCAAACGCCCAGTGACCAAGCTAAACGTGCAGCGTCTAACTCTGTTTTGCACAATTTCACTCAAACACACCCTTTGTGTGCAACATTTTTTGCAAACCACATTTGGAGGCCTTCCTGGTGTCCAAATTGGACCTAGGATATCTCGTTGGAAATCGTATTCTGTCTACTTTCCAAATATACCTTTTTTTTATGATTGGAGTCGTTTTTCCTTGTCAAAAGTTGATTGTCCCAAGACTGGTCAAAAAGTGCAGAATGAGGGTGCAGAAATGCAGAGTGATGTTGCAGGAAACTATCTTAGACCTTCCGCAACTCCAAATTGAGCTCATGATATCTCATTGGAAATATCTCTTTGTATAGTTATCATTTGATGCATCAATCAAGTCATTTGGACAGTTCAGCTAGGAGAAAATTTGATTTTCCCAAGGTCACTCCATAAGTGCAGTAACTCTCCTGTGGCGCCTGTATTTTAGACATTTATCCAAAACCATGACACCTATGTAAAAAAATAAGGAGGTTTTTCTTCCTTGACCTATGATGGAAAAAATATCTCTCACTTTTGTTGAATTCATCTCTGTTTGTTCATAAACACATTTTGAAGAAAAATTGGCGCTATGAATGGCAAATGACTTGACCCTTGGAATGATTTCTTAAAAAATTATGGAGACATGATCTTATGAGTTGGAATGGCCTCATACTTACTGATATGACCTACCTTATGCCTCCTCTACTCAAATGTCTCATTTCCATATCAAAACCTAACTCAGTGGGAGAGGAAATTAGGGTTTGGTGCTTGTGAACAATGATGACTTGGACACCCTTGGGAAAAATGATTAAGAAAATGAAGCGAGGTCAATGATAATGATGTAGATGAGGTGAAAGAAGAGTAAACTAAGCTGGGATTGGTGGGATGAAAATACCAGTGCTAACATTGGCTCCAACTAGGGAAGATAGCTCCAAAGGAGGTGTCTAGAACCGCAGATCTTTGGGAACTCGTAGATCAATGCCTTCTTGTTGGGCATGGAGTCCAATCTGTAAATTGAAACTAAAACCAAAACTGAAAACATACTGCAAACTTCAACTCACACTAACAGATCATCAAATCCTTAGGGCCTTCACCTCGAGCTTCAAACCTTGATGAATTCTGTTAAAACTTGCTGAAAATTAAATCAAATCAAACTGAAATGATACCAACCTACTATAATCTGTTGCATAATTGCTGATTAGGTGAAATGATCCTTCCATTGTAACCAATCCAGGAGATGGCTACTTACTGAAGTTCTGCTCTCACTTTCCTCAAGCAGGGAAAATGATGTGCATGTAGGCAACTCACAATAAAAATGAAACCAAGACTTATGCTGACAAACAAGACAACATTCATCTTCTCCAATGCTTTCAAAAGACTGCCAAAGGGATCTTGAAAATCCCGAAGCATTACCTTGTCTTCAGATCTAGCAACAAAAATACAATTACTCCCTTCATTATGATCTGAAAGGACACTTGGTTTTTGATCGATAGGAAGGCATAGGGATGTATAACCTTCTGCTATCTGAGTGTTGGCTGAAAATTCCTTAAGCATGAGAAATTCTGACTTAATCTATGGCATTTTGTCTTTCTCTGGTTCATACTCCTTAAATTCATAGTCTAAGTCATCCTTAAACAAGAAACATTCTTCAAGATTAACAAACATGATAGCCCTATCATCTTCATGAAAGAAAACAATAGTATCTGCTAGTTGATCTCCTTGCATGGAATCATCATCATAAATTGGTTTACTCAAAAAAATTTATAGTTTCATCAAGCTCCTCATTGAAATTATCTTCATATTTATCGTACTTAGGCAAATCAGGTTTAGGAGAAACTTCATCAAATATGAAAATTGAAAAAGGAGATTGAATTTCTTCATGATGATCTATAAATCTAGTTTCAGGATTGTCCTCATTTAAACTTAGATTTTCATTTTTAAAAATGGAAGAAGTTTTACGAACACTTTCTTGACTATGTGAACACTGCAAACCTGCTTTATCTTGGACTATAATATTAGTTTTGAGGAGTTTATATATCTCATCTTCAGACAAAGGAGAAAGAAATTTTTTTTTCTTTTGATAACATAGTAATTGTCTTCTTTCTCTCCTAAAGATTCACAAGGATGTTGAATATCTTCTTTAACCTTTGGCTGATCAACTTGTTGTACTTCTGCAAGAATTTTCTCATGTGGGAAGTCTTTATGAACATCAAGACAATATACGTCATCTTTTTTTTCAATGAGAGAAATCACTTTCTCTTTTTGGTGATGAAAAGGATTGTCATGCAAAGCCTCCAAGATCTCTTCATCCATGAACTCATTATCATCATAAGAATCCTCTAGGTTTTGAATTAAAACTCCAAATTTATCACAAAAATTATTAACCAAAGACAAAGAAGGGTAGGACTCCTTGTATTCCTCATAAAATATTGAATGGAAAACTCTAAGAGAACAAATATTGGTAGGTGGAAAAACTTCATACCAAGATCATGCTTTTCCTTCAAGAGAAGCCATGAACATATTTAAAAAACAATCTTCAAGAAATTCAACCTTCAACTTGTGTGTATGCGTGTGAAATTTAACCAGATGTAAAGCAGCATCATTCCTATAATCATATTTAAACAAAGGCAAATTCCTTTTCTAATCTACCTTAGGCATTTTATTTGGGAAACCTAGAATGTGATCCCGGCTCATGGGAGCATACCCTCTTGCAACAGTTTCCATCTTGAAAATTCTTGAAGCTACTGATCTTCATGCAGTGGAGTCACCATGAAGTGTTGATTTTTTGGATCATTCAGTCAATAGAGTCGTTAGGTGAATGGTTCAACCTTCATATGTGTCCAAATTTTGTTCACCATCAACAATTAGATCTAAATATTTGTCGTTCTTTCCCAGGGAGGATTTTTATTTTCGCCTCCCCGGAAATGGTGCCAAGATGTTATCACTCCACCAGATTCCCAAGGCTGAGGAAGGAATCCCAACAAAGGTAACCACAAACCAGGCTTTTGACTTGATAGCTAGCCCTATCAAGCCGGAGAGGGATCTCTCCAAAAGGGTTACGGCCAGGAAGGCTGGATAAATTAGGTTTTTAGGCTAGATAATGAATGCAAGGGGTTGTTTTGATTTTGTTTGGTTGGGTAAATCAACGGATAAAGGAATTAGGTCAAGGAAAGCTAGTTCAGGGAAATTGGAGTTAGGGTTACAGGGATCAATGGGGAAAGGTAGGTAAAATTCCAATCACTTGAAGAGAATGGTTATGGAATGGTTTTGAATATGTAAGAAGGCTAAGAAAATCATAAGGGATGTATTTCTCTCAGACATAAGATATTGAAACAAAATATGACCAGTTACCCAAAACAGAGCATGTGCAAGCATGTATTATGAATTTCAAACTTATGAAAGATCATAACATAGACATGAAAGTGACATGAAAAATACATTCAAACAAATGTGACTGAAGAAGAAACAATGAAATACATTCAATACCATAGGTATCCCATAAATGTAGGTGCAACTCCTCTTTATTAGCTTGGCCAAAACTGAGTACAAGTTCCCTTGTTCAACTAGCAAAATAAAACTAATTCCAACTTCCAACCTTTGAAAATGAGTCAAAAATGACATGATATAGGCCTAAAACAACCTATCCCATCCTTAGGGGTCGAATCCATGAGAGGAGGAGCTGGTCCACTAAAGTTTGAACTGAAACCTAGAGTGTAGGGTGGTCAAAGTGATTCATCCCTAACTTTTGTGAACTGATTCATTACACCTCATTTGCTTGATTTACCTAATTTATTTACCCTAGGTAATATTAAAAACATGATAATTACATTAACATCATAAATTACATGAGGTAAAAACATGATTCCCCAAGGTAAAATTCAAATTTGTAGAAAAACTCAGAAAAAATCAGTCAATTGTGAAACGTGCAGCACCATTTTACCCCATCTTGCAGGTTGTTTTTTACTGGGTTTCAGGTGTCCAAATTGGCTCCAAGATAGCTTGTTGGAAATCCCTTCAAGTCTATTTTCTAGAACTACCTTCATTTTGAAAAATGAAGGTAATTTTCCCTGTCATAATTCATTTCTCCCAAGGCTGGTGAACGTGCAACGACCATGCATAAATTGAGGTAGAAACATGGGTTTTTGATAGTTTTTTGTCTTTTTCAGTGACCATTTCTCCTCCAAAAGCTTACAAAATGCACATGATTTATTTCCTCATCATTATGAATCTTTTTTTGGTGGCCATTTGTCCATTAGATGCATCAACAAAAAGCGTAGCGTCCAAGGTGCTATGCGTTCAGCAATTTTACTGTGCAAAAAATACCCTTAAAAACACAGAAATGTACCACCACGCTAAATTTGCCAAAACTTTGTCAAAATGGTGGGATATTTTTTGATCATGTGTTTGAGGCATGGAGTGTCACCTAGGAAACTATATCTAGCCTCCTTTTCTCTTCTTTCTATGTCAAGTCTTCAATTTTGGCATTAGCTCTTTTGAGCTTGGCCAATGCAATTCTCTCTTTCCGGGCATGAATTTTGACCTTTGTCCCTAACACGTCATTATCCTTGTTGGCCTTCTCTAACATCTTTTCCAATTATATATTAGCTCTATCAAGATATGGTTCCCTATTCTCACTAATTTCTAGGGCAAGTTATTCATTTAGGGTAAGCTAGTCTACTAGCTCGGCTTTCCCTTTGTCTCTCTAAGGCTAGAGCTCTTTTCAGCCCTCTAGTCCTAGGTCTCTATCTTGGAGGCTGATACTCACCATAATTAGGTTCACCAACCTTCTCTAATTTCTCTACAAGTAATGATTTAGCCTTCTCTGCCTCTTTTTGTGCTTTGATGTATCTCACCTCATCAATGGTGTGTTTGGTATTCAGCTACTCATTTTCATGATCAAGAAAGTGAATCACATATTTAGCCCTCTCAAGACTAGCTTGGAGCTCACTAATCTTAGCCTCTTTACCTTTGATTACTACATTTGTGATTTTGTCTTCATCCTCCTCATCTAGGTCAACCAACTGAAATTCATGCTTTGTTTCATGATTGTCCTCCTCATCATGAATGGTAGGCTCTATCACCTTTTCCTTACCTTTATCCACCTGTTGTGTTGATGAAGAAGGCATGGCCCTTTTGGTAGCTTTTTGGCAATGGCTCAAATCATCCCTCTTAGAATTACTAATTTCACCTCTGCTAGGTTTCCATGATGTTTCTTGGTGTCAAAACCCTAGGGATATGATGAAATTAAATGAAAGTGTATGAAGTGAAGGGTGGTGTGAGGAAATGGAGGAGATGGGAATATGAGAGGGAGCCTAGGCAAGTGAAACCTTGGGACTTAGGTTTTTAAAGGATATGATAGTTTAGGGAATGAGGATATAAATGTAGGGAGTTGAGAAAATGTTTTAGGATTGTGAGGCAGAGTATATGAAGGTTTAGGGACTAGCTTTAGGATGTGGATTATATTTTAATGAACACTAGGGTTTTTTAATTTAGAAGTAGGCACTAGATTCACTTAAGCATAATGACACCTCAAATTTGATGTTTGATAGAATGTAAAGATGAAAAATTGTTACTTACTAGCATATGGAGGCATGAAGACTCATTTTGGCGAAGTTTTGGCATCACATTGTGAAGTGGCAATCTGGCAGAGACTTTTTGGAAATTTCTGGGTGAACTCGCAGCGACCTAGGAGAACGTGCTACATCCTAGCGAAAAGTGCAGCGCAATTAGAAATTACACCTTTATTTTGGCCAAACGTGCAATGACCAAGCTAAATTTGCAGTGACCAAGCTAAACGTGCAGCGTCCAACTCTGTTTTGCACAATTTCACTCAAACGCGCCCTCTGTGTGCAACACCTTTTTGCAAGCCACATTTGGAGGTCATACTGGCGTCCAAATTGGGCCCAGGAGAGATCGTTGGAAATCGTATCCTTTCTACTTTCAAAATATACCTTTTTTTTTTATTGGAGTTGTTTTACCTTGTCCAAAGTTGATTTTCCCAAGATTGGTCAAAAAGTGAAGAATGAGGGTGCAGAAATGCAGAGTGTTGTTGCAGGCAACGTTTGGAGAATTTCCACAACTTCAAATTGAGCTCATGATAGCTCATTGGAAATATATATTTGTCTAGTTATCATGTGACTCATCAAACAAGTCATTTTGACACTCCAGCTAGGAGAAAACGTGATTTTCCCAAGGTCACTCCAGAAGTGCAGCAACTCTCCTATGGTGCCTGTATTTTTGACATTTCTCCAAAACCATGAGATCTCTATAAAAAAATAAGGATTTTTTTCTTCCTTGACCTATTATGGACAAAAAAATCTCTCACTTGTGTTTAATTCATCTCTGTCTAGTCAGAAACACAGTTTGAAGAAAAACTAGCCCTATGAGTGGAAAATGACTTGACCCTTGGAATGATTTCTTAAAAAATGATGGAGATATGACCTTATGAGTTGGAATGGCCTCATAATTACTGATATGAACAACCTTATGCCTCATCTTCTCAAATTTCTCATTTCCATAGCAAACCCTAGCTCAGTGCGAAAGGAAATTAGGGTTTGGTGCTTGTGAACAACGATGACATGGGCATGCTTGGGGAAAATTATTAATAAAACGAAGCGAGGTCAATGATAATGATGGAGATGAGGTGAAAGCAGAGTAAAATAAGGCAGGATTGGTGGGATGAAAATACCAGTGCTAACATTGGCTCCAACTGGGGAAGATAGCTCCGAAGGAGGTGTCTAGAACTGCAGATCTCTGGGAACTCGTAGATCAGTGCCTTCTTATTGGGCATGGATTCCAATCTGTAAACTGGAACTAAAACTAAAACTGAAAACATACTGCAAACTTCAACCCACACTAACATATCATCAAAGACTTAGGGCCTTCACCTTGTGCTTCAAACCTTGATGAATTATGTTAACACTTGCTGAAAATCAAATAAAATCAAACTAAAATGATACCAACCTACTCTAATCTAGTGCACAATTGCTGATTAAGTGAAATTATCCTTCCAGTGTAACCAATCCAAGATATGGCTACTTACTGAAGCTCTTGCCTCACTTTCCTCGAGTAGGCAAAATGATGTACATGTAGGCAACTCACAATAAAAATTGAAACCAAGACTTATGCTGACAAACAAGACAACATTCATCTTCTCCAATGCTTGCAAAATACTGTCGAAGGGATCTTGAAAATCGTGAAGCATTACCTTGTCTTGAGATCCAACAACAAAAATACAAGTACTCCCTTCATTATGATCTAAAAGGACACTTGGTTTTTGATCGATAGTAAGGCATAGGGAAGTATAACCTTCTGCTATCTAAGTGTTGGCTGAAAATTCCTTAAGCATGAGAAATTCTGATTCAATCTCTAGCATTTTGTCTTTCTCTGGTTCATACTCCTCAAATTCATAGTCTAAGTCATCCTTAAACAAGAAACATTCTTCAAGATTAACAAACATGACAGCCCTATCATCTTGATGAAAGAAAACAATAGTATCTGCTAGTTGATCTCCTTACAGGGAATCATCATCATAAATTGGTTTACTCACAACAATTTCCTGTATAGTTTCATCAAGATCCTCATTGAAATTATCTTCATTTTTATCGTATTTAGGCAAATAAAGTTTAGGGGAAACTTCATCAAATATGAACATTGAAAAAGGAGATTGAATTTCTTCATGATGATCTATAAATGTAGTTTCAGGATTATCCTCATTTAAACTTAGATTTTCATTTTCAAAAATGGAAGAAGTTTTACCAACACTTTCTTGACTATGTGAACACTACAAACCAGCTTTAGCTTAGATTGTAATATGACTTTTCAGGGGTTGATCTATCTCATCTTTAGATAGAGGAGAAAGAAATTTTTGTTTTCTTTTGATAACATGGTAATTGTCTTCTTTCTCTCCTAAAGATTCATAAGGATGTTGAATATCATCTTTAACCTTTGATTGATCAACTTGTTGTACTGCTACAAGAATTGTCTCCTATGGGAATTCTTTATGAACATCAAGACAATATACGTCATTTTTTTCTTCCATGAGAGAAAACACTATCTCTTTTTGGTGATGAAAAGGATTTTCATGCAAAGCCTCCAAGATCTCTTCATCCATGAACTCATTATCATCATAAGAATCCTCTAGGTTTTGAATGAAAACCCAAAATTGAGCACAAAAATTATTAACCAAAGACAAAGAAGGGTAGGAATCCTTGTATTCTTCCTAAAATATTGAATGGAAAACTCTAAGAGGAAAAATACTGGTAGGTGGAAAACCTTCATACCAAGATCGTGATTTTCCTTCAAGAGAAGCCATGAACATCTTTAAAAGACAATCTTTAGGAAATTCAACCTTCAACTTGCGTGTATGCATGTGAAATTTAACCAAATGTAAAGCAGCATCTTTCCTATCATCATATTTAAACATAGGCAAATTACTTTGCCAATCTACCTTAGGCATTTTATTTGGGAAACCTAGAATGTGTTCCAGGCTCATGGGAGCATACCTTCTTGTAACAGTTTTCATCTTGAAAATCCTTGAAGCTATTGATCTTCATGCAGTGGAGTCGCCATGAAATGTTGATTTTTTGGATCTTTCAGTCAATGGAGTCGCCAGGGGAATAGTTCAGCCTTCATATGTGTCCAACTATTGTTCACCATCACCAATTATTTCTAAATATTTGTCGTTCATTCCCAGGGAGGATTTGTCTTTTCGCCTCCCCGGAAATGGCGCCAAGATGTTATAACTCCGCCAGATTCCCAAGGTTGAGGAAGGAATCCCAACAGAGGTGACCACAAACTAGGATTTTGACTTCATAGCTAGCCCTATCAAGCCGAAGAGGGCTCTCTCCAAAAGGATCACAGCTAGGAGGGCTGGAGAAATTAGGGTTTTAGGCTAGACAATGAGTGAAAGGGGTTGTTTTGATTTTTTTTGGTTGGTTAAATCAGCGGATAAAGGAATTAGGTCAAGGAAATCTAGGTCAGGGAAAATGGAATTAGGGTTGCAGGGATCAATGGGGAAATGTAGGTACAATTCCAATCACTTGAAGAGAATGGTTATCTATTGGTTTTGAAACTGTAATAAGGCTGAGAAAAGCATAAGGGATTTCTTTCTCTCAGACAGAAGATAATGAAACAAAATATGATCAGTTACCCAAAACAAAGCATGTGCAAGCATGTATTCTGAATTTCAAACTTATAAAAGATCATAACATAGACATGAAAGTGACATGAACAATACATTAAAACATATGTGACTAAAGAAGAAACAATGAAAGACATTCAATACCACGAGTATCCCATAAATGTAGTTGAAACTCCTCTTTATTATCTTGGCCAAAACTAAGTATAGGTTCCCTTGATCAACTAGCAAAATTCAAACTGATTCCAACTTCCAACCTTTGAAAATGAGTCAAAAATGACATGATATAGGCCTAAAAAAACCTATCCCATCCTCAGGGCTTGAATCCATGAGAGGAGGAGCTGATCCACTAAAGTTTGAACTGAAACCTAGAGTGTAGGGTGGTTAAAGTGACTCATCCCTAACTTTTGTGAACTGATTCATTACACCTCATTTGCTTGATTTACATAATGTATTTACCAAGGTAATAGTAAAAACATGATAATTACATTAACATCATCAATTACATGAGGTAAAAACATGATTCCCCAAGGTAAAATTAAAATTTGTTGAAAAACTAAAAAAAAATCAGTCAATTGTGAAATGCGCAACGCCATTTTACCCCATCTTGCAGGTTGTTTTTGACTGAGTTTCAGGTGTTCAAATATGCTCCAAGATAGCTTGTTGGAAATATCTTCAAGTATAGTTTCCAAAAATACATTCAGTTTGAAAAATGAAGGTTATTTTCCTTGTCAAAATTCATTTCTCCCAAGACTGGTAAACACGCAGCGATCAAGCAAAAATTGAGGCAGAAACATGGTTTTTTGATAGTTTTTTGTCTTTTTCAGTGACCATTTCTCCTCCAAAAGCTTAGAAAATGCACAGGGTTGATTTCCTCTTCATTATGCATCTTCTAGTGGTGGCCATTTTTCCATTAGATGCCTCAAAAAATATCATAGCGTCCAAGGTGTTGCACGTTTAGCAATTTTACAGTGCAAAAAATACCCTTAAAAACACAAAAATGTACCAACATGATAAATTTTCCAAAAATTTGTAAAAATTAGTGGGATATTTTCTTATCATGTGTTTTAGGCATGGATTTTCACCTCTACAAGTATATCTAGTCACATTTTCTCTTCTTGCTTTGTCAAGTCTTCAATTTTGGCATTGGCTCTTTTGAGCTTGGCCGATGCAATTCTCTCTTTCCGAGCATGAAGTTTGACCTTTGTCCTTAACAAGTCATTATCCTTTTTGGCCTTCTCTAGTAGATTCTCCAAGTGTATATTGGCTCTATCAAGCCATGGTTCCCTGTTCTCACTAATTTCTAGGGCAAGTTGTTCATTTAGGGTAAGTTGGTCTACTAGCTCAGCTTTCCCCTTGTCTCTCTAGGGCTAGAGCTCTTTTCAGCCCTCTAGTTCTAGGTATCTATCTTGGAGGCTGATCCTCATCATCATCAAGTTCACCGAAATTCTCTAATGTCTCCTCAAGAAAGTATTTAGCCTTCTCTACCTCTTTTTTGTCTTTGATGCATCTCACCTCATCAATGGTGTGTTTGGTATTCAGCTACTCATTTTCATTCTCAAGAAAGTGAATCACATATTTAGCCCTCTCAAGACTAGCTTGGAGCTCACTAAGCTCAACCTCTTTACCTTTGATTATTTCATTTGTGATTTTGTCTTCATCCTCCTCATCTAGGTCAACCAACTAAAATTCATGCTTTGTTTCATGATTGTCCTCCTCATCATGTATGACAGGCTCTATCACCTTTTCCTTACATTTATCCACCTATTGTGTTGATGAAGAAGGCATGGCCCCTTTGGTAGGTTTTGGGAAATGGCACAAATCATCCCTCTTAGGCTTACTAATTTCACCTCTGCTAGGTTGCCATGATGTTTCTTGGTGTCAAAACCCTAGGGATATGATGAAATGAAATGAAAGTGTATGAAGTGAAGGGTGGTGTGAGGAAATGGAGGAGATGGGAATATGGAAGGGAGCCTAGGCAAGTGAAACTCTAGGACTTATGTTTTTAAAGGATATGATAGTTTATGAAATGGGGATATAAATGTAGGGAGTTTGGAAAATGTTTTAGGATTTTGAGGAAGAGTATATGAAGGTTTAGGGACCAACTTTAGGATGTGGAATAGATTTTAATGAACACTATGGTTTTTTAATTTATAAGTAGGAATTAGATTCACTTAAGAATAATGACACCTCAAATTTTATGTTTGATAGAATGGAAAGATGAAAAATTGTTACTTACTCGCATATGGAGGCATGAAGACTCATTTTGGCGAAGTTTTGGCATCAAACTGTGAAGTGGAAATCTTGTAGAGACTTTTTGGAAATTTTTGGGTGAATTCACAGTGACCTAGGAGAACGTGCAGTGTCCTAGCTAAACACACAACATAGTTATAAATCTGTGATTTTTTCCAAACGCGCAGCGATCAAGCTAAACGTGCAGCGTCCAACTCTGTGTGTAGTACCTTTTTGAAGAGCACATTTGGAGGCCCTCCTGGCATCCAAATTGGACCCAAGATAGATCGTAGAAAGAATATCCTATCTACTTTCCAAATCTACCTTTTTTATGATTGGAGTTTTTTTACCTTGTCAAAAGTTGATTTTCCCAAGACTGGTAAAAAAGTGCAGAATGAGGGTGCAGAAATGCAGAGTGTTATTGCAGGCAATGTTTGGAAACCTTCCTCAACTCAAAATTTATATCATGATAGCTCATTGGAAAGCTAACTTTGTCTAGTTATCTTTTGACTCATCAAGAAGGTTATTTGGACACTCAAGATAGGAGAAAACTTGATTTTTCCAAGGTCGCTCCAGAAGTGTAGCAACTCTTCTGTGGCACCTGTAGTTTTGAAATTTCTGCAAAACCATGACACCTGTGTAAAAACCAAAGGAAAATTTTCTTGCTTGACCTATGATGGAATAAAACCTCTCTCACTTTTGTTGAATTCATCTTTGTTTGGTCAGAAACACAGTTTGAAGAAAAATCGGCCCTATGAGTGGCAAATGACTTAACCCTTGGAATGATTTCTTAAAAAATGATGGAGACATGATCTTATGAGTTGGAATGGCCTCATACTTACTGATATGACCTACCTTATGCCTCCTCTTCTCAAATGTCTCCTTTTTATAGCAAACCCTAGCTCAATGGGAGAGGAAATTAGGGTTTGGTGCTTGCGAACAATGATGACTTGGGCACCCTTGGGAAAAATGATTAAGAAAATGAAGCAATTTCAATGATAATGATGGAGATGAGGTGAAATCAAAGTAAAATAAGGCGGGATGGGTTGAATGCAAATACCATGCTAATAGGTAGTAAATGGTTTTTATGAGGGAGTGTGACGAGTGAAGCAAGAACTGACAAGTGTAAAACCCAGTAAATTTGAAAACAACATTTCAGACCCCCACCTTAAATTTCGGAGGGGATGGGGGTCCTAAGTCCATTACTTACCATTGATATATTTATTCACATATCTCGAGACTTTTAACATTGGGGAAAATTAATGCATTAAGTGTGGGGTGGGCCATGGGCTTTGATTTTTGGATTTTTGACTCATTGCCTTTGTGATTAGGCTTGACCCCAATAATTTTTTATAGCATAACTTAATAGATATTTTCATAAAAATATACAATTATATTTTTATAAAAAATAATATTATTTTAAAATAAAAATTATTATTATAAAAAATCATTAATAAGTCATTCAAAGGCACAAATAAGCATATGTTTGAGCATTTATCCAAGAAGGAAATTGGAAATTTCTTAAAAAATAATTTGTAGCTTTCTTTGGTGAAATAAATTGCTACAAAATTGGCTCCAACTGGGGACTGCCTCCCCCCGTGGGACACAAAGAACTAGTGGACCAACTGCCTTAAGTGTTGGACACGGAGTCATACTGTAAACCTATGACCTGAAGCTGCAATCTAATATAATCAAACTAATACTCCCAACCTAAATACTATAATCCTTAACTGTAAATTCAACTTATAATTTGACCATTGTAACATGTTCCTTGTATGCCTCCTCTATCCATTTCTGTCTATTCTTAGCAGAAAGAATATAAATCTTAAAAAAATTAAGAAAATCTCACCAAGGCCTCTAGCACCATTGCTTGAAAATAATTCTTTATTCATACCTACCAGCTACTTAAAATGAAACAATCCTCACACTGCACACCAAATATAAATAATCTAATGCTCACTGAATCTGAAAATTATTAATTCAACCCCACATAGGCACTATCTCAATGAATTGAACATATTCACTGTTAGGTGTAATCTGCTTTCCAATGTAACCAAGTGAGGAGTGGATTTACTGGCAGATCACTTTGCCAATAGCTGAAAACTTGAAACATATTTACAATATAAATTTGAAAGTCCATAGGCAACAGATACTTACATGTGAATTTTAAAATCTGCATCCTCTTTGGACATCTTAGATTTTTTATCATGGCTGAGAGGAAAAAACATATACTGTTAATTGAAAATATCAATGAGCCTTGCACAAACACAACAGTAAAGGCAATTGACATTTCAAAATAGTGGAATCGGTAACCCAGTGGAATTTCCATATGAAAAAGTGGAGTCGCCAGGTGAAAACAATGCAACCAATAAAAATGCCTACTCCTTGTTCGTTGGAAAGGAATAGATCTAGTTGTTATCATGATCCAGTGAAAATTTTCTTCGTCACTTCACTCCCCGACAACGCCGCCAAATGTTCTACCTATTTCTTGTAGGAAGTTCTTGGCTGCAGAAAATACGTCGAGAAACCAACTCGACCAGTATATAGGTTCAAGCTGGCCCTTGGACCAGAAGGGGCTCCCTCAATAGTTACGAGGCCTTTTTTAACGTTGTTCATTATCACTCAACAACAGCCTATGAAGGAAAATGGCCAGATTTATGATTTAATTTGGGTAGTTGTTGATGATTACCAATATATGTTCTTGAATAAATACCCCTCTTACAGAGTCCTTAGTCAAAGGGTTAGCATTCCAGCCTAACAGAAAAACATTATTTTTTAAAAATAATTTGACAGAAGAATATTATGGAATTCCTGATAATTAAGCAGTCAGACAAAATACTTAATTAACCAGGAAAATTTGGATGTGTGTAGAAGACTTCTATAGCTAAATATAACACATTAAGGAGGATGACATGAGGCAACAATTAAAATATGTAGAGGAGATATCTTAGATAAATAGTTCAATAAAATCATCTCTATAAATTATTATAACTTTGCAGGGGATTTCAGAGAGATTGACCCTCAATATATTCTTACCCAGAATCTCCTCATACAACCTTGAATATGTGCAGAAATAGAGTATGAAAGTACTTGAAAAACGTACATGAAACACAAATTCTGCCAAAATTTGGAGCTTGAAATCCTTCAATTAGGAATTATGAAGAAAAGTTTTACAAAACTGAAAGGTTTTGGCATCAAAATCCAACCTCTGTTTATTACAAATGAAACAATATATAGAATAAAAACTCTCCTAAACTGTTACAATAATTATGGAATAAAATCTTGAATAATAACTAAAAATAAAATAATATCTCCAATTTATCTGCTGGAAATATTGAACTGTTTACAAGTATCGTGCAATGAAATCGAGAATTGGTTCACTAACTTCTGGAAATATACAAAATGATCCTCAATCTGTTGATCTTCCGCTGTTGGGTGTCTTCTAAATGATGATATCTCCATGCCCTTGAAATCTAGAGTTGATGATTCTTCCATTTGTCTTTCAACTCATAATTTTGTGCCTTAAAATCTGGGGATTGTGAAGTTGTCCCTGAAGATCTTCCAATTGCTTCAATTGAATAATGATTTATGTCACTTTTTGACAATGCTTCATCATTTATAGAATATTTTGCAAGGAAATATTTGATAAAAAAAAAATTCAAATATTTTTTAAATGAATTTCATATTTTTCTTTTTTTATGAATTTCTTAAATGAAATTCTCAAAATATCTCCTCAAATAATTGCATGTTAAATCCATCCATTATTTGAAATTGTGTCTTGTTTTTCATTCTCATGGATTTTCAAAACTATGTGTTGTTTTTCCTTTCCATGGATTTCCAAAACTATGTGTTGCTTTGCCTTCCCATGGATTTCCAAAAGTATGGGTACGTTTTTTTTTGTGTTTGCCTTTTACCCCTATAAAATTGATTTGGATAAAAAATTTATTCAAATTCCATTTCCCATGCATTTCTCCTCTTTATGTGACTCAAATAAATTTGGATGATATCTCCATGATATCCTTATGAGACTCAATTCCCTGTTGGATATTTCGATGGGGCTTCACAGCACTCTATCTATGGCTGTGGGGTCTGGTTGAAGATATCTCCTTAATGCCACTACAAAATTTTCTGGAATGGAGTTAATGGTTTGAACACGAAGGCTGAAGTCATGGCTCTATGGGGGATCCTTTGGTTTGCTAACCAGCTTTACTTGGACAATATTTGGATAATTGGGGATTCCAAAGTTCTGATCGATCACATGAACCATAAGATCACAATTAATCAGGGATCGATTGCTCACTGGTTGGAAAGATTAAATTCCCTAAAGAAATCCTTTTCGGATATCACCTTCAGACATGTTTACAGGGAAAAGAACACTATTGCTGATCGGCTATTGAAGAAAGGCTTGGAGGGAAGCTTTGGAATAATGTTCTATCATTTGCTCAGGTTGGACGGTTATAGTACTATGGGTTCCGTTAATTTTCTTTGACCGGGAGCCTTTTTGGTTGTGTCTGTAATGATTTTTGTTCTTGGAATCTCTGTCGGATTTTATTTTTGCAAGTGCCCTTTAAGGTTCTTCTATTTATATTTGCTTTATGCTTAGAAGCTCGTACTTTCTTGCGTTATCTTGGGTGTTTGGTTTCATTCCAGTTTCTACAGTAAGAAAAGTTTCTGTAACCGGGTTGGAACCGGTATGACCTGGTCACTTTTGATAGGTTCTTTTTTGACATTTTGGTTGAAGAAGCAGTAATGTATTGAATAGTTTATGGCTTATACTGTTTTTCCTGATACATATAATATAGACCAGTGTATTTTTCGTTCTTGAAAAAAAAAGCAAAAATATCTCCTCCTCACATTTACATTCACGTGTAATATTAATTCACACTTGTACATCTTGTTTTAACTTAGCCCCCTATGTGTAAAAATCATTTACATTATTCTCATTTTTTATGACTTGTACATTATTTTCATAAACATGTGATGGAAAACGTCTCCTTTTATTTTCTCTTGTAAATTCATTTTCTTTCACTATTAAATCAATTTCACTTGTAGCTGTAAATCATTTTTAAATGTACCTGTAAATTCATTTTACATAGTAACTAATAAATGCATTTCACCTATACCTGATTTACCTCAGCGTTATTCATGATTAAAGTCATTTTATAATATATCTTCCAAGCTTCAGAGGAATCCAATTAATCGAATGTCAAATGACCTTCCCTCCCCATTCTATAAAATTCGTATTAATAGGGAGTATGGTTTTCAGAGGGGGGTGGGTAGTAAAAGGTTTTTATGAGGGAGGGTGCGGAGTGAAGTAGGAATTGACAAGTGTAAAACATGGTAAATTTGAAAACAACATTTTGAACCTCCCCTAAATGTCGGGTGGGCTATAGACTTTTACTTTTGGATTTTTGACTTGGTTGAACGTTGTCTTTGTGATTGGGCTAACATAACTTTTAACTTTAAATAGATATTTTCATAAAATTATACAATTATATTTTTATAAAAGGTATTATTATTTTAAAATTAAAATTATTATTATAAAAAATAATAATAATCTATTCGAAGGCATAAATAAGCATATGTTTGAGCATTTATCAAAGAAGGAAATTGGCAATTTCTTATCTTTGGTGAAAGAAATTGCTACAACAGTGTTTATGTTTTGTGATTTGTTGTTGGTTGTTTAGTTTTTATCTTAGTAAATTTTTTCTCTTTTAATTTAAAAAAAAAAACTAAAAAACTATCCTTGGACATCAAAACAAGCAAAAATAGTTCCAATAAGCATCAAAGGAAATAATTACATGCATTGTATAGTAGTAAGGAATATGGAGATGGAAATTTTGGAGTAAACTTGAAACTTTTGTTTTTCTTGATTGTAGAAGTAGTCAACTCAATACTTGGGATATAGTGGATAAAATCACCTGGACGCTGCAGTAAAGACCATGAAAAAGAGAGCATGTTCTCTGTAAGGACTTTACAATTGAGCTAAAATAATGCAAGTTGATTAATTCCTAGCAAAAAAATGTGGTTCTTTGAAATGTCATTTTGATTTTCTAGAAATACTATATTACATGGAATTCCATAAACAATCAAAGGTACAATTAAGAATAGGAGACTATTGAACCTACCAAATAAGGGAAGACTCATCAATTGCATTAGATTTGATAGTGAGACAAAAAATGTCAAAAGGAAGTATCAACTAGTCTTCCAATTTTATGTACAAGTACTTTTTCTCAATAGAGGTATGGAACATGTGATTTAAATAAATCCCCAGAAATTCCCTATAATAGTTGAGCCATACCACTTCCACTTCGAATAAAAGGCACAAAATATAAAGAACTAGCCAAAAAGTTGTTAGAGATGGGTATTATAAAAGAAAGAAATCCATATATTTAATTTTTTGTTTTTAGGAAAATAAAACAACTATATATATTTTTCAGCTCCAAATATCTAAGAAAAATCATCATCAAGATGATTGATAATTAAATATTTGAATTTTGTTTTAAGCTAAGGCTACTATCATAGTTCCATTCAAGTAAAAGGCAAGAGAGACAACCAAATTCACTCATGAAGATATTATTAGTTCATAGTCATTTCATTTTGTTTTGTCATGCACCAACAATATCCCAAGTTTTTATGAATAAGATATCTTGTAAATACTTGTGAAAATATGTTTCTATATTTTTTGATGAAATACTAAACTATGGAAAACCATTAGAGTGTACTTTCCATATCAACATCATCAAATATTATTAGAAGAAATCAAACTATGTTGAATAAATGAATTGTGAATTGTTGAATAAATGAAATTGTGAAATTTTGTTGAATATATAATTATCATATAATTTCAAATTAGCCACCAATATCAAACAAGTATTCAAGTGTAATCATTTTCAAAGAAACAAGACACAAAACATCAATATTTTTCAATAGAAAGTGTGAGATATTAGTGGACTTCATTACAAAAATTATCTTTTTGAAGGAAGAGACAAAATTTGAGGTGGTGGAAAAATTGACCAAATATGCACCCTTATGGCATTAATATTAAATGAAATGCACCTCAAATAAATAATGTATGTCAATTCTAGGCCTTCCCAAAATAATAACATGTATTCATATCCAAAATCCATTAACCACTTTTGGAAATAGCTTGTTCAAATTACAAATCATGACACTTAACATGAGCATTATTCATCATCCACATATCAATGGTCTAACATAGGCATTCATCATGCCTTAAGAATATTGAGAGTTTATATAGGCAGAAAACAATGAATGGATAAAGTGGTTACAAATGAAAGTATTGATACAACACAACTTACCCCTCTTTAGAAAGAGTGACTCTTTCAAGGTCCTATATGGGTAGGGACCCCATTATAAAGGATGAAATCCCTAAAGAATCAAAGGCATAAGCAACATATAAGTGAAACAAATGAATGGATGAAATTTTTTATATCCATAAGGACAACCGTTGGCATAGTGGAAAACCACATGAAGCAAAAAACACACCAAGAGCATGTACGAAAATATTGTAGGTTTTAACCTTGTTCCATTAATTACTGCAAACATATTCTTAATAAAAACTATTGAGCATGGCCTCCATAAACCACTAACCCATGTACCTTGGATTATAATACAATTTTATTTCCTTAACCAAAACTAAAAAACCATGGGCTAAAACCACCATGCACTGCAAAATCGTTAAAAGTGAAAATTGTGTGTCAGAAATTGCCAAAAGTAGATGCAAAAAATTCCCTATATGGGTAGGGACTGAATTATAAAGGATGTAATCCATGAATAACTAAATTTATAAATAGCATACAAATGCAACTAAAAATTGAAAGAAAGTGTTTATATACTTAAGGACAAATTTAGCATAATGGAAAACTACATGAAGCAACAAGCACACCAAGAGCATGGTATGAGAATCTTGTAGGATTTAACCTTATATTATTAATTTCTACAAACATATTCTTAATAAAACAAAAAATATGCAATGGAAAATGCACACATTAACACAGATATTTTACCCTAGAAACTCAAACTGTGAAAACCAAAAATATTTTTCAATATATTTTTCTTTACATTATTACACTACAATATATATCCCATGGCATCCATAAAACACCAATGAATTTTCCATGAATTATAATACTATCCTATTTCCTTAAAAAAACTACAAAACCATGGTATAAAACCACCATGCACCATAGAACCACTAAAATTGAAAACCATGTGAAAAATATGGATGCAAAATATGCCCAATTTTTTTTGGGGGGCATTTCCCTCAATCCATTGGCCAAGGGGTCTTATGCCCCCCTGTGAACCCCCTAAGAAGTGATCCCTTCTCCCCCCTTGTTACCCCCCTCCCCCCTAAAATTGGGGGTAACCACCCTTACTACGCCCAACACAACACACAACAAATAGAGTTAGTTGTCCAAAGAATATAACACATACCCAACATTCTCCCACGTATTGCTTAATTTTCATATATGGTACCATTGGAGTACATAGCTAATAATATAGGGAAATAATGCCCATTTTTTCTCTACACGAAGAGAATTTCTTAGTTCTCACATATTTTTTTAATGAATCTATAACATTCTTCAAATTCTCCACCTTTTCTAGTAGCATATTATTGTCTTCAGACATATCTTTCACAAATTGATATTGAAAATAAACATTTATTTTCTTAGAATGCTAAGTTGGGATCGTTTCTTTAAATATTTCACTCTGACTATCGCAATATATCCTTATAGCTTGTTGTAACAACCCAATAAATAAACACAATCTTTGTAACCATACTACTTCCTTGCTTACATGAGTAGTTGCCATGTATTCAACTCATGTAGTTGAGAGTGCCACTACAAACTATTTATTTCTCATCCAACTTATTTCTCCTCCAAATAGGTTAAACACATACCCACTTGAATATCTTTTTTAATCCACATCTACAATCTAGTTTGCAAAAACAAAGCCATGTATGTTGAATACCATGTCTGATACTAATCATCTTGGTAGCATAATTCATAGCCAGTAGTACCATGAAAATTCCTAAAACCCTCTTCACTATTGTCCAATTATCCTCCTTGGTTTTGACATATACCTACTTAATACTCCCATTTTATGTGCAATGTCCAGTCCAGTGCAAACCATTGCATACAACAAAATTCCAACTACACTAGCATATGTAACATGGCCACATCCTATTCCTCTTTTTGTGTCAAGGAGAACTAATCTATAGATAGTTTTACACCTATAGGAAAAAATATCTTTACCAATTTACACTCATCCATATCAACATCTGCAATATTGGCTCAACATAATTCCTATAATATAATTAAAGTTTCCTCTTTGCCTAATATCTTTTATTTTCCATTCCTAGAATGAAATTTGTAGCGCCACGATCATTCATGTTAAATTTAAAGGACAAGTAATTTTTCACTTACGGATGATTTCCATATCATTTCCAACTATCAATATAGCATCCACATACAATACCAAATAAATGAGATAATCACCAACTAATTTTAAATACACACAATGGTCAACTTTACTCTTTATGAAGCCAAGTTTGAATATATAACCATCAAATTTTTCACATCACATCCTTGGTGATTGATTTAACCCATATATTGACTTTTCATCCTACATGCCAAATCTTTCTTTCCCTTCACCATAAATCATTTTCGATGATTCATAAATATTTATTCTTCTAGATCTCCATGTAGGAATATTGTCTTCACATCCATCTATTTTACTTCAAAAACAAAAGCAACAACAATAGATAACACAATATAATAGAAGTTAACTTGGAAACAAGAGAAAACATATCACCAAAGTTAGTTCCCTCTAACTGAGAATAACTTTTTTTCTACTAATTGTGTTATGCAACCATCTCACAAAATAGAAGAAAAGATAGATCAACGACTTACAAATCAACCTCTTCGAGGGGGAAACCTCCTTTACATTACATAAATGACAATTCTTGGATGATTCAAATGACAAAACCTCCTTTCTATATATAGGATTATAAGGGGTTAGAATATAATCAGAGCTGACATAACAATATAATGTAAAGGCACAACAATAACAATAGTGGGCTTCTATGGGGCACAATAATATCAATATGGGGAGTACATGGGTACAAAAATAACAATAAGGGGTCTACACTAACAATAAAAATAAGGGCCTGGATGCGAGTGACATGACACACATGCATGAAAAATTTCCCTCCCATGCGCGAGTTGACGAAGATCTGCAACGCATGCCTTCACCAAAAATGGAACCACCTCTCTGCAATAATTCGCATGAGGCTATGGAGGCACGGGATGACGAAGAAACGCACTGCTAGCAACCACCTAGTGTGGAAACTCTCCTCTGCAATCATTTGAATGAGCTCCCAGATGTACATGATTCACTGCCATAACTCGAAGTACGTGCTATCACATGAGAACTGTCGCAGCATGCACCTAAGAGGGTGTCACAATAATGCACATCATTTGTGCTTGTGCCAGAGGTCTACAAAAAGGGAGGCCCCTCCACATTGTGTCATTCATAGTTTTCTCCTTCTGGTCTACAAATCCCTCCTCGCCCTCTTAGCCATTCTGCTTCATTTTCAGCCCACTTGCGTGCTCCACCAGCTGCACAGCCTCCCCCCAATTCCAAGCTACTGGGTACCCTCTCAGCTGCGCACCTTCCAAACTGTGCGCCTCCCCTTGGCTCCCCCTACCTTACTAGTTTTTCCCAACTGCATGCTCCCAGAAAAAAGCTCCCCCAGCTGCACACCCCCCACCTACATGCCACCTTACCCAATAGCACTCAGTTGCGCACTTCCCTACTCTGCTCCGGTATCAATCACCCCCCCAAAGAGAAAATTTCCAATACCTTTCAACCCCCTACCCCTTTGTTGCTTCACTCTCCCATGGCTCTGCATCTGTGCCAAAGGACAATCAAGGGTGGCCAAAGAGGCATGTTCCCTGGACGCTACTAGCAAGGGCCAGACAATCGTTTGAAATCCTTTGAGGGCTCCTCTTCTGGCATCCATGCTAGGATTGCTCCTCAGCGCCCAGCACGTGACCAGGAGGAGGAGGCCCCTGCTCAGGAAATGGAGAGGGGCATAAGTGGACCCAGGAAATCCACCATCGTGCACCAAGAGCACCCCACGTCGCGTAAAACCGAGCCTCTTTCGGTTTAGGAGGTCGGGGGGGAAGACACCGATGTATGGATTATTTACTCAGAGGCCGTTTGGACGCGAGTATCGGATGTTGAGTACCTAGTTTCTCCCATTCTTTTCAGACCTGCTTCTAGGCCTTAGCACTGACCTACTGCTGAGGAGGAGGCCATAGTGCAGGAGTACGATTGTTGTATCGAGGAGGAGGACCTAGGCACCGAGGACGATACAGGAACACCATGACTGCGCAGTCGGTCAGCTCTTTTTAGTTTTCTATTATTTCAGCTCATATTATATAACTTTTACTTACACAAGTGCCTCGAGACATTTTATAATTTTCTGTTTGATGTTATTACAGGGTTAGTTTCCTCCAAGGAGGCAGCCCCATACCTGCACTACTTTGAAAGCAATCAAGGTTGGGATTGGATAAGCGCAGCTTACCAACTCAGCTTGTAGCCTATGTAATTTTTTACTTTGAATTAATATATTTTAGCCTAACTTACCAAAAAAGAAACAATAACAATAAGGGGATATGCTAGCCTTATAGGGACCTAACATGCTTCTCTCCTTCAAAAAATTGTTGTCATCAATGCTTGAGTAGTTTTAGATGCTTTTGTATAAATTTCTCATCCTCCCATGAGGAATCTTCAATGGGTAAGTTCTTCCACTTGATGAGATACTCTTAAATTGATCAATTTTGTAGATGTCGAGTTATAGTTCTGTGACAACTTCAGGTTCCAATATGATTTTTTCTTCCTCATCAAGTACTGGGAATATTATTTGAACTGGGAGCTTGTCACCTATAACCTTCTTTAAGCATGAAACATGGAAAAGTGGGCACACTCGGGAAGTTTTCGGAAGCTCCAATTTGTATGTCATAGTAAAAATCTTTTGCAACACCTTGTAAGGACCATAATATTTTGGTGATAATTTATTCTCATTCTTAGCTTGCTTGAGGGACATTTTTTTGTATGGTTGTAACCATAAAAATACCCAGCTGCCTACATCAAAACTTCTTTCACTGCGATGTTGATATGTCTATTGTTCCATTCGATTCTCCGTAAAAATGAGGTTATCCTTTAAAAGTTGGAGAACTTGTTGTTAATACTCTATGTGATCTTCAACTACTTTAACCTTATAATTTTCTCTTAAATATGATCTGATGGATGGTGGATGATATCCGTAAAGTACCATAAATGGGGTCATTTTTGCTGCAGTATGAAGGAAGTGTTATACCACCATTCAGCTAGAGGTAACCACTTGACCCATTGTGTATGTTTATCAAATACAAAGCAACGAAGATATCCTTCCAAACATTTTTTCATTGTCTGTGTTTGCCCATCAGATTGAGCATTATAAGATGAGATAAGAGCTAACTGAGTAGCGAGAAAAGAAAATATTTTTTTTCTAAAAACTTCCAGTGAAAATGAGATCTTTGTCACTTACAATAATCTTTGGGTTTCCATATAGTTTTTGAATTGTTTCCATAAATGCAGTACCAACTGTAATGGATTTGAGTTAATGTGATATTGCACAAAACTATGTACACTTGGTAAGACTATCAACTACCACCATGAAGACACTCTTTCCTTCGGACTTGGGTAAGCCTGTGATAAAATCCATTGGAAACTCCTCCCAACATTGACTTGGAATGGATAGAGGTTGTAACAGACCCGGGGTCTTAATTGCCACAAATTTATTTTGTTGGCAAAAAAAAAACATTTCGCCGCAAACTTTTGAATATCGTATTTAAGGTCATCCCAAAAAAAATCCTTCTTAACCCTGTGGTAAGTTTTTAAAAATCCCGAGTGCTCTCCTAAGGGAGAGGTGTTCAATTCCAAAAGAATATTTTGTTTGAGTTGGGAATTCTTACAAATATATAAGCGATCTTTGTACCATAATGAATTAGTTTTCTAGTTAAATGTATCAAATGTACTGGGATCTTGCTGCAACTTTTGAATGAGTGCCCACACTTCTTCATCATTCTTTCATTCATCCTGTTAGCCACCTATAATATTTTGTTATACCAAAAGGTGGCTAAATCTGTTTTGAGCCTTCAAGGAACAATTTTTCATTACTAAAATTTGTTGGCTCTTGAAGACTCCTTGTAGGCCTCATGCCTCTGTCCAAAATCTTCATTACTTTTCCTATTAATTCTGTTGATTTCCTATAAAAAATTGCTGAAGAAACCATCATTTTTCCCCTTTCTCCCCCTCATAACTAACCTTCATTTGCTTCCCCTTTTCTCCATATTTTTTCCCTACTTTCCATAAGTTTCTCCCTCCATTCATGAAAATCCTCCTGACATGGTTTAAAACTTCTGGTTGAGCTGTGCCGAACCCCCAGAATCCCCTTTAAAATCTTTCCCCTAACCTCTGTTGGCCATTTTCTTGCCTTACCCCTCTATCGTTCCTTTCCTCGGCCTTCAAATTCCATTTAAAAAGGCCAAAACCCATTTTCCGACCTTAATATAGGCATAAGCCCCCTCCCGCTAGCCCCTTTCAAACCACTTCCCCACACATGCCCCGGCGCTGGGACCAAGCGCTTAAGTCCCAAGCGCTAATCGCAATCGAAAGTCGGGCGGGTGCACAAATCCTTTGTAAAAAGTCAAAACTCCGATGTGATTTATTTATAACAATAAGTCTGGCGATGCGTTCCACACCGTTGATCTTCCGCGGAGATCTGACGGTGGAGCGCTAATCGCAGCCCCCGCCCAATCGCAATCGCAATGCTTCAAGTGTGCCCTCCGATAAATCACAGTCCATACCTCCGATCTTCCGATCCTGCTCTCCCTCCGATCTATTCTTGACCGTTGATCTAATCCTTGATCCAACGGTCCGCGCAAAATCGCATTTCAATGCTTCCCCCCCTTGCGATTACCCCCGATTCATTCCCTGCCGTCGATCTCGTCCTCAGATCAATGGCCAGCGCTCAATCGCAAAGGGCTCAATCACAAAATTTCAATCGCATCCCCTTATCTGCCACCCCCGATCGAGACCCTCCGATTAAATCTGGACCGTCCACGTGTCCAGATCGGACGGTCCAAAACTGCTCCTCCTTATTCTTCTCCCGCTATCCTTTTTGCCTTTCTATGCAGATCTCCACCGTTGGTTGCCTTCATCCGACGACTACGCTCCTCCCCCGCCATCTGAAGCAGTTTAAACCCATTTCGCAGGATTTCTTAATTGTTTTTGTTTTATGCAGGTGTTTTCGATGGTTTTCCATTGTATAACGAGGAAATGCCAGGGGCTGGGAATGACTATTCTCACACCCTCGTCTCATTACAGAGAAACCATTCACGGGGCTCTATTCCATGTTTCGTCAGTACTCTATGAGTATTGATGCCGTAAAGCCCAGTGCGGGTCTGCACATCGACAAGACACGGTTTTAATTCAAACACAGTTAAAGAGTATCAGTTTGAAGACAGAGCACAACATATGAAGATTTAAGACACGCTTTATGGGGTTTCGCTAAGATCACATTTGGTGCTTTCCATTCCCAATCTAAAACATGCTTTAAAGGAAAACCTAAAGTGTTTACCGGGGACAAGAAGCCTGTCTGCTTCACCAAGAAGCACAATTGATTCTCGCTACCACCGAGCTCCACCTGTTGCCTCAAACCATTCAAACCAAAGGCTGAGTTATTGAAGAAAATTAGATATCCGCCTCCAGCACAGCCATGGAGTTACTTCTGCAAGGAAACCAATGAATAAATATCTGCAGAGTTACTCCAAAACGCGGCATATGAGCCTCAAAGTCAAATAAAACTCACTTCGAGTTTTAAATCATAAATGTAAAAGTTAATGCAGCACTTCCACCTGTAATTTCTCCAATCGACGCCTCTCAAAGGGCCGAGAAGTCTTCACTCTGCATTAACTGTCCTTGAGATATTTTGTTAAAATCTCACCTCCTCATCTTCCATAAATACTTCTACAGAAGAGGAGAAATGGTTGGTCACTGCATATCTGTAGCATGTAAATAGTTTTCTGAAGCTGTTGTAAGCTCTGTTTGTAAGAGAAAATACCTATGTTGAGCTGAGAATCCTGAAGCTGTAACGAACCATTGGACTTAAAGATTGTAATTGGTTTGGAACATCAATACAAGCTGATTTATGGGATCCTAGTCTATGTTGACGGTGATGTTATTCTCATTTGTAACTTGTTATTTTATTTCTATTTTCATGTTGTTTCATTTTCCACTGTAAAGAACAGTTTAAACAGGGTTAGGACCTACTGTATATCAGTAACCTTCTCTGGCTGAGAAATCTTTATTTGAATGTTTTCTTCCAATCTGTGTTATTCAGGAATGACTTAATTCAGTTTAGGCATGAGAATGCTGGCGTTCCCTCATTTTATCGTCCTAACTGAATATTATTTCTGAACGTTACTTTCAGTATATGTTATGTGATGATGAATCGAAGGAAGATGGTTAGCCCTAGTCCCACTTGTCCGTACAACTACCGTATCGTTTCCCTTGAATGCTAAAGTCGGCTAGTTTAGAAGTACTTGCTAGATCTTAGACCATTCTGTGTTATCTTTGTGTCTCCCCTTGTTTTGTATGTTTTCTATTGGAAGTGTGTCAAAGGCTGGTTGGTTTAAAAGCACTTACCAGATACTAGTCTGCTTTCGTGTCCTCCTTAAGTGTTTGCCAAAGGCTGACTGGTTTAAAAGTACTTATCAGATCCTAGGCTGCTCTTCGTTCTGCATCTGTTTAATTCCCCTTCTTAGTGTATCACTCCATTCCATAAATCAAAATTTAAAGAAATCCATAGACATAGATGACTTGCCCCTTGGATCACACTTGATGTTGTTGTTCAATTAAAGCCCAGATATGACTCCATAGCCCAATGGACTAAAAACCAGCGTTATATATATATGTCTGCCAAATCTATTCTATTTGCTTGCAACTTCTCACTTTTGAAACTTTTGCACTTAGGAATTTCCCCTCAAGTAACATTCCATGCTCAACCATCCAAAACAAAACAAAACCCGTGGCCTTCATAACTAGCCTAATATCATTACCTTAAGCTTTTCAAAGACAATATCCATCTTTTTACATATTGGAGAGATCCCTCTCCGGATTCAGGAGGGCTAGATCCTAGAATCCCAAAGTTGGTTGAAATGATGTTAACTCTGTGATTGGACTCTCCCAATCTTGCTAATAAATTACAGAGACCTAACATTTCTGGCGACTCCGCTGGGGACCTTACCCAGAATCTTCATAACATCTTGTGAGTCAAAAGCAGCCTTTCCAAGCACTACCAAGAAATGGTAATTAAGATGAAGCTCAATTGAACCAGTGACAAACTAGGTCAATCCTAGGATTCTTTTGAGTCTTTATCTAACCTTGGAAAATCAGCTAGTTTAGCCATAAGGATAGACTGTCTTTGTTTCATAACCGTAGCTAAGTTTGGGGCAAGGTTAGCATGTTCTTAAACAACCACAAAACTAAAAAATGACTCAGAAAAACCTAAATATGTCAGATTGGAATTAAATAAACATGGTGGTGGACCATGAGACCTTTTACCTCTGAAAGGAGCTAAAAATTTCCACTTGGCGACTCCATAATCCTAGCAGACCTTAAGACTCCACTGGGAAGAACCCTTACCATTATAAAATCATTCAAACTCAATTAGAGGACTGTGGGATTTAAAGTTGTAAAAACAGATTGGTTAACCTCTCCAAGATTGTCATATCTGGTTGAACTTTTCTTGTTTCAGGTCTAAACAACATAGCATAGTGGCTTCTAAAAAGATTCACACTAGAGCCCACCCAGACCCTAACCCACCTGAGATAGTTGATAATCCAGAAAGTGTCCTTTGGAAGTCTCCTAAGGTTAAATTATTAACTGTTTTCAGATCACCCTTGAGAGCTAAATCAGTCCCTGAAAATCTTTCAGCTCTGCAACAATCACAAACTGACTTAGTGAACCCATTTAGGACTAGGTCATTTGATGATATAATCCAGTTAGACTCTGAATCTTCACTTTCATCTCCTGAAACAAGTGAACATCCTGGTAGCAGGGAAACAACACCTCCTGATTTACATTTCCTTCACAATTTAGGTGTTTCCCATCCAAGATCATCTCAACAGTCTACTCCTGGTCCATCCACTTCTACTCACCCTACATCCATTGTTCAAACCACTTCACCTCGGCCCACTTTCCCTTCTGTAAATCCACCTCCACCTCCTGCCATGGCAACATGGTATGCTCCCTTAGCCCTTAATATACCACTAGTCAATCTTCCACCGGACTATCAGTCCAAAATTCCATTATATGATGCTAATAATGCTACAACTGCATCACAACATGTGGATAAGATGAATGACTATTTTGATCGAAATGAAATTGATGATGATTCTATCAAGCTCAGACTGTTTTCTCAGAGCTTAGGGGAGAAGTAAGAAAATGGTTTAAAGGTTTAGCCCCCCGTAGTATAAATGACCTCCAAGGCTTCCATCAGACATTCTTAAATAAGTGGGAAGTGAGAAAGAATCCTCTCCAAGTCCTTGCTGACTATAACAATCTCCATAGGAACCCTGGGGAAAGTGTACAATCTTATTGTACCAGATTTAACAACGTCTATAATGCACTTTCCCCCGAACTAAAACCTCCTCAGGGCTCAGCTTTAAACAAATTTCCTGAAGGGTTTGATCCAGACATGACATATTCACTTAGAGAAAGAGTTTTTGCAACCCTTGAAGACATGCAAAGGGGTGCTCTTTCTGTGGAAGTAAACTTGATGGAGAAAAGAGAAAGAATGAAGAGCGAGAAGAGAGTATCTTTTAGAGAGGAATCCACCCCTTCCACTTCAAGCTCAAAGATGGAGAGAATGATGGAAGAAATGATGAAAGAGATGAGCATAATTAAGAGAACACAAGCAAATCAAAATCAAACTGCTCCTCAAAATAGGAACCAGAATCAGAATGTTAGAAGGAACCAACCTCCAAACAGACCCAGGGATGATGATCAACAGATCACCCCTCCCTTTCATCAAAACTATGTAAGTGAGGTTGAAGAAACAGAAGACATAACAGAGGAAGAGGATATTAAAATGTTTGGGGAAGAGGATGATGACTTTGAGGCTCATTGTGATAATAAACAAGGTCTTTACACACCTTACGACGACAAAAGAGATGATAATAAAAATTATTATCAGGACATGGAAAATGTCGTCATAGAACCTCAAAGAGAATATGACCTTAGAAGCAAGACCAGTCAACATGCCCCCAACTCCAAAACCTCTGACAAATCCTCTCAAAGCAGCACCACAGTTAAACCCAAAACAGCCAAACAAAAAGACAAAACAGTGGCTGTTAATTCTGATAAGGATAAGGAGAAAAACACTCAAAATTCTGAAAAACAGAGTGAAGACATCAGCAGTACTAACACTTCAGCTAGTACTCCTTCTACAACAGTTGTGTCAAGTAAAAAAAATCAGCAAGCTGTAATTGTTGATAGAGTGACAGCTAATAAGGTTGAAACAAGTGCTTCAAAGAATCAAACCCCTTTCAGCCTTGAACGGGAAATCTTAAAGATCAAAATCTCTGTTCCATTAACTGAGTTAGCTGCCCAACATGTATATAGGAACCAAATTTTGAAGGCTTTAAATATAGAGGAAAATGGAGATACCGTTAATCTTAGTGACGACCTACCAGAGTTGATTTTTGGCCCTAAGATTGAAGGGAAGTTTCAAGAAGGACCAGTTCCTCCCTTTTATGTGAGTTTGAACATTCATGACAAAATTCTACACAACGCTATGCATGATTCCGGGGATTCTCATAATTTAATGCCTAAAGCTGTGATGGAGAGTCTTGGTTTAGAAATTACCAGACCCTACAAAGACCTATACTCCTTTGACTCAAATAGAGTGAAATGTCTAGGATTGATCAAAGACCTCTGTGTTAACCTAGCCCAGATTCCAGCCAAATGTTTACTTATGGACATTGTTGTGGCTGATGTTCCCCCAAAGTATGGAATGCTATTATCAAGATCCTGGGGAGCTAAGTTACAGGGGACTATGCAGATGGACATGACATATGCGACCATCCTAGTTTTCAATCAGACCAGAAGACTTTACAGGGAGTCTCATATGCAATACACAGTTACAAGTCAAGACAGACCACGAAATTCTCCTATATATTCTTTCAATATAGGCCTTGATTCTTTTATCATGTTTAACAATGAAACTCCTAGTGAGCAAGTCACTTTAACAGAATTAAAGGCCGACAGGGAAGAAGAGTATAGTAACGCAGAAGTGTCCAAACAGTTTGCCACATGTAAAAACATTAGTAAACAAAGCATAGGTCTTGATTTTCCGGTTATGAGTCCATTTTTTTTAGGACTTAACAACCCAGAAAATACCCCTAACATTTCTGGCATCATCCCTCAATCTATTGAAGAATTTGAGGAGTCAAAACAAATTCAATTGGGTGCTGCTAATCATGAAAAGTCAGAAGGCACCATAGTTAAAAAGGACAATCGCCAAATAGACGAAATCGAAGACAGTCCTTTATGGAGTATGTATTTTGATGGGTCATGCACTAGAAATAACGCTGGTGCAGGGGTTTGGATCATTAACACTGAAAACAACCACACAGAATGCATCTCATGCAAATTAAACTTTCAGTGTTCCAACAACATAGCAGAATATGAATCCCTTCTCCTAGGCTTGCATCTCTTGAAGAAATTAGGAGCTAGAAGAATTAATGTGTATGGGGATTCTGAGTTAATCATTAGGCAAGTCAATGGGGAGTATAATGCAAATCATCCCAGACTTAGAGCCTATCGGAACGATGTCATGGATCTGTTGACCACATTTGAGGAATCAAACCTGAGTTTCATCCCAAGGAAAAAGAACATTGCGGCCCACAATTTAGCTTTCGCGGCTAGGACATGTCTAACGCCATATGAGACTGGAGATAACACAACTCCGATAAAATTTAGACCGGCAGTGCCTGATAACGAAAAATATTGGCAAGTGTTTAACGATGACAAACAAATAGAAGACTTCATGCAATTCAGAAATGAGTTCGAACTGCACAGTTCAGATTCAGATTATGATACAGACTGCGGTGAAGAAAACTTTCTTGATGAAGAAGAAACGTCTCCTCAACCTGCCAATATTAACCTATTGTCTAACAAACTTAGGAGCAAAACAAAATTAAGTGCAGAGTTAGAAACGGAACAATTACCAACTCTGCAATCTAAAGATGAAAATCTGCCAAGTGGTTTAACGCCTTTAGAGGAGTTGTTTGATTTTAACGATGTGGCCAATAAACCAAAACTGGAACCTGTAGAGACTGAAGTAGAGGAGTGCAATATAGGCAGTGAGGAAAAACCGAAAATGATCAAGCTGTCCAAAACTTTGCCAGCTCACATTAAACTCAAATACTTAGAGCTGTTCAAAGAATTTTCCGATGTTTTTGCTTGGAGTTACGAAGATCTCAAATCCTATGACACTGAAATAATACAGCACAAAATCCCTCTTAAAGAAAACCAAAAACCATTCAAACAGAAACTGCGCAGAATAAACCCTGTCCAGTTGCCATTGGTTAAAAAGGAAATCATGAAGATGCACGATGCTGGCATTATTGTCCCTATTAGATATTCTGAGTGGGTATCTAATCTGGTGTCCGTTAGGAAGAAGACTGGAGAAATCAGGCTTTGTATAGACTTTATAGACTTAAACAAAGCTTCGTTAAAAGACAACTACCCTTTACCAAAAATGGATCACATTTTACAAAGGGTGGTGGGGTCTAAAAGGATTTCGTTGCTTGATGGCTATTCAGGGTATAATCAGATTTTAGTTCACCCTGCTGATCAATTAAAGACGGCTTTCACTACTCCATGGGGCACTTTCATGTATGTGAATATGCCTTTTGGTCTAATGAACGCTGGAGCAACCTTTCAGAGAGCCATGGACATAGCATTCTCGGAAGAATTGGGTTTCTTCATCATTATCTATCTAGATGATGTCACTGTGTTTTAAAAAACAGATGAAGAACATTTAGAACATTTGAGAAAAGTTTTCGAGAAGTGCAAAAGGTTTGGAATATCTTTAAACCCAAAGAAGACACTATTTGGTCTCCAAGAAGGTAAGCTTCTTGGACACATTATTTCAGAAGAGGGTATAAAGATAGATCCAAAGAGGATTGAGGCTATATTGCAAATCTCTCATCCTCGAAATATCAAAGAGTTGCAGTCTTTCATTGGAAAGATTAACTTTTTGAGAAGGTTCATCCCTAACTTGGCTGAGCTCCTTAGAAATATCACAAACATGTTGAAGAAGGAGCAAGGGATAAAATGGACCTTGGAAGCAAAGACATCCTTTGAGCTGGTGAAACAAGCATTAACCAAAACACCGGTTCTCATAAGCCCTGATTTTTCAAAAGATTTTTATATCTTCGCATTTGCATCAGAACATACTATTGCTGTTGTCCTTTTACAGAAAAATCCACAAGGACAAGAGCAGCCTATTTCATTCTTTAGCAAGGCATTGAGGGATGCCCCTTTGAAGTATAATATTATGGAAAAGCAAGCTTTTGCTTTGGTTAAAGCATTAAAAGACTTCAAAGTATACATCCTTCACTCACACGTCATTGCCTTTGTCCCAAATTCAGTGGTAAAAGATATTTTAACACAGGACCCAGATGGTAAGAGAGGTAAGTGGATTGCTGTTATTCTCGAATATGATTTAGAGATAAAACCCACTAAACTCATCAAAGGCCAAGGTCTAGCTAGATTAATGGCTGAATCCAATTTTGAAGTTCTTGATATTAATGTGATTAATGCTTTGGACAGCCAAGAAGAATTCTCAACTCCCATTATTGAAAACCATTTTCTGAATTCTCCTTGGTATGCTGATATCATTTATGTTTTGCTTAATTTAAACACGCCTCCTGGTTTATCGAAAACGAAGGCAAGGTTCTTAAAGCTGAAAGCAGTAAACTATTGCATTATAGATAGGTGTCTTTATTGGAAAAATTCTAGTGGTATATTGCTTAAATGTTTGCCTAAGTTTGATGCAGAGAAGATTAAGCAGGAGTTTCATGAAGGAGAGTGTGGAGGCCATTTGTATTGGAAGTCAACAACCAACAAAATTTTGAGGGCTGGTTTCTTTTGGCCCACCCTTTTTCCTAATGTTCACAAAATGACAACTACTTGCCATAAATGCCAATTGTTTGAGGGCAAGAGAAAATTATTACCCCTTCCTCTGCATCCAATCACTGTTGAAGCTCCTTTTCAACAGTGGGGACTTGACTTCATAGGTGAAATCCATCCCTCATCTTCTGCCCAGCATAGATGGATCCTTACTGCCACAAACTATTTCACTAAATGGATAGAAGCCATTCCTTGTAAGCAAGCCAATGATTCAGTTATTATAAAGTTCATAGAAACCAATATCCTTTCCAGATTTGGCTGCCCTACCAAGATCATCACGGATAATGCAGCAGCATTTAGAAGCAAGAAAATGGTGGAATTCTGTCACAAGTACCAGATAACATTGGGACACTCCACGGCCTATTATCCTCAGGGTAATGGACTCGCAGAGTCTTCCAACAAAAGCTTAGTGAACATAATAAAGAAACTGTTGGAAGACAACAAGAAGTCTTGGCACACAAAGCTGATCCATGCACTTTGGGCTGACAGATTAACTTTGAAGAAATCCATTGGTATGTCACCTTTCCATCTTGTATATGGTACCGATGCAATTTTTCCTAACAGCCTGGGTGTACCAGTTATGAAGTTAATTCAAGAGTTGCAGACTGAGGATAATGACATGATCAGAAGAATAAATCAGACCATTCATCTTCAGCAAATCAGAGAGGAAGTGTACAACAAAACATTGCAGAAACAGGACAGCATTAAGAAGCTTTTTGACAAAAGAACAAAGGCCAGCAATTTCAAGATTGGGGACAAAGTTTTAAAGTGGGACTCAAAGAGAGAAGACAAGGGAAAGCATGGTAAATTTGACAATCTATGGCTTGGCCCTTACTCTATTCATTTAGTTGCTGGAAACAATGCATTCTTCTTACAAGAGCTGGATGGAACAGATTTGTTTGGGGGTCCTGTCAATGGCAGGATGCTCAAGCATTACTTCTCTTGATTCATGATATGTTTTTAAGCCTTCTTTTTTCTTTTTCCATTGTAAACATTTCATCCATCATTGCATTCAAAGTTATGAAAAATCAAAAAATACAAAAACAAAGAAAGAAAGAAAAGAGGGCAGAAATGAAAAACAAGAAAGGCACAGCCCCATGCCAAAAAGAGAAATAAATCTGAAAGTGTGCAAGCTTAAATGCCACTCCTACAAAACACACATCTAGTTAGTCAAACAGCCTAATCTTGACTAAATAGCTTTCAATTTTCTGCTGATAGGGTAGTGAATTTGATTTGCCAAACTGTTTAATCTTGGCTCATCAGTAGATAGATTAGGATAGAAATTAAGGTTCAAACATGTTCAAAATCTGAACCAAAGTTTCCAAAGAGAGATGACTCAAAACTGTTTTATTTTCTGAGTCAAAGAAAGTGTAAATCTGGTTCTAAATCGCTCAAAATCTGAACCAGAAGAAAAGAAAAGACAGCTCAAACAAAGTAAAAAACAGAGCTGTGAAGAAAGGGAAGGCAGTACTTAAACTTTCAGATCTTAAGCCTTCTATTTTTGATTTTAATTTTCTGCAAATAATAATCTATGTGCAGCTTGTTTTTATGCCATAGATCACAGCAAGTCAAACTGCTTAATCTTGACTTATCTGTTTTTAAATTTCTGCTTTAGAATTTAGAGAATGAAAGTTTGTTGGACTGTTTAACCCCAACAGACAGTAGATTAGGTAGAGAAATATCTGAGCTCAACTGTTTAATCTGAGTTCAGGAAGGAATAAGGAGTAGAATTAGATTAGTTTTTATGCTTTCAAAAGAATAAAATGTTGTAAGAGAGTTTGCCAATCCAAGTGCACTCTAAGAAGAAAAAATGTTAGATCAGTAGGATTGGGTAGGTAGAAAGCTTGTAGATGAAAATCCATTATTTTCATGGCTTTTGAATATGTTTTCAGAACCAGATCATCCAGCAAAGGAAGGACAGCCCAATGGATCAAGCACAAGTCAGTGTCCCAGAGAAATCAAGTCTGAATTCTTGATGCCTTCAAGAAGGCACCATCCCCAAGTGGAGCCACTGTTAGCCACCTATAATATTTTGTTATACCAAAAGGTGGCTAAATCTGTTTTGAGCCTTCAAGGAACAATTTTTCATTACTAAAATTTTTTGGCTCTCGAAGACTCCTTGTAGGCCTCATGCCTCTGTCCAAAATCTTCATCACTTTCCCTATTAATTCTGTTGATTTCTTGTAAGAAACTGCTGAAGAAACCATCATTTTTCCCCTTTCTCCCACTCATAACTAACCTTCATTTACTCCCCTTTTCTCCATATTATTTCCCTACTTTTCATAAGTTTCTCCTTCCATTCATGAAAATCCTCCTGACATGGTTTAAAACTTCTTTGGTTGGTAAATGTAGAACCCCAAATCCTTAAGAATCTTTCCCTAACCTTTGTTGACCCATTTTCCTCCCTTGCCCCTCACATCAGTTCCTTTCCTCGGCCTTCAAATTCCATTTAAAAAGGCCAAAACCCACTTTCCGACCTTAATATAGGCATAAGCCCCCTCCCGCTAGCCCCTTTCAAACCACTTCCCCGCACATGCCCCGGCGCTGGGACCAAGTGCTTAAGTCCCAAGCGGTAATCGCAATCGGAAGTCGGGCGGGTGCACAAATCCTTTGTAAATAGTCAAAACTCCGATGCGATTTATTTATAACAATAAGTCTGGCGATGCGTTCCGCACCGTTGATCTTCTGCGGAGAGCTGATGGTGGAGCGCTAATCGCAGCCCCCCGCCTGATCGCAATCGCAATGCTTCAAATATGCCCTCCGATCAATCGCAGTCCATACCTCTGATCTTCCGATCCTGCTCTCTCTCCGATTTATTCTTGACCGTTGATCTAATTCTTGATCCAACGGTCCGCGCAAAAACGCATCGCAATGTTTCACCCCCTTGCGATTACCTCTGATTCATTCCCCGCCGTCGATCTGGTCCTCAGATCAACGACCAATGCTTAATCGCACTGGAAGTTCAATCGCATCCCCTTTTGTGCCACCCCCGATTGAGACCCTCCGATTAGATCTGGACCGTCCACGTGTCCAGGTCGGACGGTCCAAAACTGCTCCTCCTTATTCTTCTCCCGCTATCCTTTTTGCCTTTCTATGCAGATCTCCATCGTTGGTTGCCCTCATTCGACAGCTACGCTCCTCCCCCGCCATCCGAAGCAGTTTAAACCTATTTCCGCAGGATTTCTTAACTGTTGTTGTGTTTTGCAGGCGTTTTAATGGTTTTCCATTTGTATCTTGAAGAAATGCGAGAAATTTTGGGAACCAGCGATTCTCCGCCCTCGTTTCATTAAGAAAGCCATTCACGGGGCTCTATTCCATGTCTCGTCAGTACTCTATGAGTATTGACACCAGTAAAAACAAGTCTTGATCTGCTATCGACAGAACTGCAGTTTTTAATTCAAAATTCAATTAAAAGTATCTGGTTGTAACCGAAACAATGAGATGAATATTTAAAATGAGTTTTTATGGGATTCACATTAGGCCAAAGAACTGTGTCGCTAATCCCCAAATTAAACACAGTTAAAGAAAAATCATAAGCGTTTAAACAGACAGAAAGGCTTCCACCGTTTCAACTAAAGGCGAATTAATTTCTCAGCTACCGTAAAGACCACCTGTTGCCTCAAACCATTCAAACCAAAGGCTGAGTTATTGAAGAAAATCAGATATCCGCCTCCAGCACAGCTAGGGAGTTACTTCTACAAGGAAACCAATGAATAAATATCTGCAGAGTTACTCCAAAACATGCACAGAGCCTCAAAGTCAAACAAAGCTTCCACCGAGCTTTGATCTTTATTGTGAAACAGTTAATGTAGTGATCCACCTGTAAATTTTTCCCTCGAGCCTCTCAAAGGGCCGAGAAGTCTTCACTCTGCATTAACTGTCCTTGAGATATTTTGTTAGAATCTCACCTCCTCATCTTCCTATAAGTACTTCTACAGAAGATGAGAAATTGTTGGTTGCAGAACTTTGAAATACACTTGAGCTCGAGACTTCTATTTGTACATAGTGTTCACTGGCCCTTGAAGCTCTGTTTGTGCTAGAGTAGTTAGGTTGAATAGTGAAGATGATTTCTGAACTGAAACATTGGACTTGAAGTTTGTAGCTAGTTTGACATCAATATAAAAGTTGTTTCATGGGATCCTGATCTATATTGATGGTGATGTTATTCTCATTTGTAACTTGTTATTTTATTTCTGTTTTCATGTTGTTTCATTTTCCACTGTAAAGAACAGTTTAAACAGGGTTAGGACCTACTGTATATCAGTAACCTTCTCTGGCTGAGAAATATTTATTTGAATGTTTTCTTCCAATCTGTGTTATTTGAGAATGATTTGATTCAGTTTAAGCATAGGAATGCTGGCGTTCCCTCATCTGATTGTTTAGCTGAATATCAGTCTTGAATGTTATGTTTAGTATTAGTTAAGTAGAGATGAACGTTGGAAGATATGGTGCGCCCTGGTCCTAGTTTCATCCCCAAAGATTGTCTGAATGTTTCCCTTGGAATGTGTTAAAAGTTGGCTAGTTTAGAAGTACTTACCAGATCTTAGACCATTCTGTGTTATCTTTGTGTTTCCCCCTGTTTTTTATGTTTTCTATTGAAAGTGTGTCAAAGGCTGGCTAGTTTAAAAGTACTTACCAGATCCTAGTCTGCTTCCATGTCCTTCTTAAGTGTTTGTCAAAGGCTGACTGGTTTAAAAGTACTTATCAGATCCTAGGCTGCTCTTCGTTCTGCATCTGTTTAATTCCCCTTCTTGATGTATCACTCCATTCCATAAATCAAACTTTAAAGAGATCCTTAGACATAGATGACTTGCCCCTTGGATCACACTTGATGTTGTTGTTCAATTAAAGCCCAAATATGACTCCATAGCCCAATGGACTAAAAACCAGCGTTATATCTATCTATCTGCAAAAGCTATTCTATTTGCTTGCAACTTCTCACTTTTGAAACTTTTTGCACTTAGGACTTTCCCCTCAAGTAACATTTCATGCTCAACCATCCAAAACAAAACAAAACCCTTGGCCTTCATAACTAGCCTAATATCATTACCTTAAGCTTTTCAAATACAATATCCATCTTTGTACATATTGGAGAGATCCCTCTCCGGATTCAGGAGGGCTAGATCCTAGAATCCCAAAGTTGGTTGAAATGATGTTAACTCTGTGATTGGACTCTCCCAATCTTGCTAATAAATTACAGAGACCTAACACATCCCTTACTTTAGTTATCCAATCTAGTTGGATAATATAAACGGAACAAATAAATGCTTCCACATCCTCATCCTTTATTGAGAGTGCATCTCCAACAACATTTTGCTTCCCTTTTTTCTAGATGATTTCAAAGTCATAACCCAACATCTTTGTGACCCATTTTTTATGCTCTTATGAAGATAATATTTGTACTAATATTTATTTAAGGCTATCATGATCTGTTTTTACCTTGAAGTGTCTTACCATTAGGTAAGGTCTCCATTGCTTAAGTGCATGTAGTATTGCCAACATTTCCTTCTTATAAATAGGTTTTTGTAAATACTTTCCTTTGATTGGATGGATTTCAAAACCAATGGGTCGTCCTTATTGCATTAAAATAGCACCAATTCCATTTCCTGAGGCATCATATTCCATAATAAAGGTTTTTGTGAAACCTGTTGTAGCTAAGACCGGTGCTTGGTACATTGCCTCTTTAAGATGTTCAAAGGCCTTAGTTTCTTCTAGAGTCCAAGAAAATGCATCTTCCTTTAGTAATGTTGTTAGAGGTGCTAATATTCTCCCATAATTCTTAACAAAATTGCAATAATACCCTGTCAACTGAGAAATCCTCGCAGATGCTTTATGGTTGTGGGGATTTTCCATTTATTAAGGGATTTACTTTTTTTAGGGTCTACCTTAAAACCCTCATGAGATACAATATGACCCAGATATTCCACCTCTTGTACTCCAAAGAAAAATTTGGAGGTTTTTGCATATAATTGTTCTCCTCCAATAGTTTGAGCATCCTATCAACATGTTGAACATGATCCTTCCTAGACTTGTTGTATATTAGTATATCATCAAAAAATACTAACACAATTTTCTAAGGAAGGGTTTAAAAATGGAATTCATCAAACCCTGAAATGTAGAAGGTGCATTGGTAAGGGAAAAAGGCATGTCAAAAAATTCATAATGACCCTCATGAGTTCTAAATGTTGTTTTCAGAATATCTTCAGTCTTAATTCTTATTTGATGATATCCTGAATGAAGATCCAACTTGGTAATTAAATTTCTTCATCTAATTCATCCAATAATTCATCAATGACATGAATGTGAAATTTATCTTTAATAGTGAGATTGGTGAGCTCCCTATAATACGGACACATGCGACATGATCCATCCTTCTTGTGCACCAATAATATTGGAGCAGAGAAAGAACTTTGACTAGGTTGAATTATACCGACCTCTAGCATTTCTGCAACCATACGTTCAATCTCACTCTTTTGGTCATAAGGATATTTGTAAGGCCTGATGTTTGGAGGAACACTTCCTGGAATAAAATGAATAACATGATCATGATCACGAATAGGTGGGATGCCTTTGAGAGTCTCAAACACCTTGGAATGATTGTCCAAAAGTTTTTGGATATCTGAAGAAATATATGATTTCAATGTTTGAACTTGTAGTGAGAATAATTGTGCAATTACGCCTCATTTTTATTTCTTCGAAAGCTTTGTCATGACATTAGAGCCGATTATCTTTCCTGGTTTCCCTGGCATGCCCTGTAATTCAAATTCCTTTCCTTCCCAAAAAAAAATCAAGAAAAGTTCTTGAAAATTAAAAGTTGTAGGCCCCAAAGATTGTAACCATTGGACTCCTAGTACAACATCAGCACCATGCATTGGAATAGAAACCATTGGACTATTCAATACATATTCCCCCATGGTTAGCTTTCTATTATGGCACTTTCCAGATCAATTTATAATTCCTCTATTTGTAACCATCACTTGAAACTCATGTGCTAATTCAATTCATTGGCTATCTTGCAATGAATAAAATTACGGGTACTACCCAAATCAATCAGCACTATTAACTTTTTTTTCTTGATATATCCTTCTATCCTAAGAGTTTGAGGAGTGGTAGTTCCTGCTAATGCATTACAATATATGGCTAGATTCATTTATTCCTTCTTTGGGATTGGTTCCTGGTGTATATCCTCATCTTTTTATGTTTCTTGTTCCTTCTCTTCCTCCTCTTCACAATATATGTAAAATAATTTCTTCTCGGCACACTTATGACCTTTAGTGTATTTTCTATCACAACTATAAAAAATCCCTTTTGCTCTTTTTTCCTCCAATTTTTGTTGTGTCAACCTTGTAGGTTGTGGAAGGCTAGGAGCAGGAACATTTCCATCTTTATAGGTGTGATTGGTATGCTTCCTTGTTGCCATAATTTTGCTTTCAACTTTTCTTTCCACCTTGAATTCCTTCTTCAATGAATCAGGTTCCCAAAGGTGAACCTCATGTTGGATGTTATCCTTTAAATTCCCTATGATGGCATCAATAATATGCTCCTATGGAATATATGCTACCCTGATATTCAGTTTTTGGAAGTCCTCAATGTGATCTACCATTGAACCCTTTTGTTTGAGATTTATCAATTGGCTAAAGAAGGTGTTTATCTTTGTATCCTATTAATATGCTATCATTTCCTGTGTAAAAATTGACCAAGTTATAAGTGGTTTACGAGAACAAAGCCATCGATACCATACAAACTAATTAGGTTCTAAATATAAATTTTCAATGCATACCTTTTGTGAGTGTTGCACATCATGGAGATCAAAATATTTCTCCATTTGTAGTATCCATGTTATCGTATCCTTTCCATCAAACTTCCTCATATCCAAATTTGGAATGTCGTGGTCCTTAAACCCAACATTGGAGTTTCTAAAATCACAATTCATATTCCTTTCATCATTATTTTCATGGATTACCTTGTCACCACCGGGAATCCTTTCTTGCAACAATTTTTTCAAACCTTCCATGCCCGCTTTCAAACCATCCATCTTAGATTCCATTCCATCCATCTGAGCTTCCATGTCTGATTTTAAAAAATCCATGTCCTCTTTTAATCCATCCTTAAAATATTCCATTTTTCTTCTATGCCATCCATCTTAGCTTCCATAACATCTATCTTCACTTCCATTTCATTTTTTGTTACTCTTTGCGAGTGAAATTTGTTTCACTTGGTCTCGTAATTTTGATATATCATATTGCAATTCTTCCTCTTCATGTATCATAGAAGATATTTCTAAGGGCTTAATGGGTGTGGAATTATTTTCGGGTGGCATTTTTGAACCCAATACTGATATGTATGCTTCAATATTCCCTTGGAATCACTTCAAACTTATTTTTCAAACAAAATTTATGCAATTTAAAAAACAATACACACATTTTTCTTACTTTTAAGGTGCTCTATATTGAAACTGATGTAACCTTGTGATTTAGGATCCCTAAGATTTTAACTTTCGTCATGTATTATCCCTCTGAGTCTTCCTTCCAATGCCACAGGTCAGACCTAATTTGGATTCTTCAAGATAAAGTTATGTCTGATCTCCCATGATGGCCTGATTATAGAATGGTTCAGTAGAGAAAACTTGTACAAAGTTCCACATGTCATTGTTTCAACCTTCGGACATGAAATTTCTACACAAAAAACTAAAATTCCTTTCAATTTCCTCCACTTTTTATAGAATTCAAATCCGATGTCTGAAACGAAAGTTAGGACGATTGTCCCTAGATCACCTATTTGAGATTCAATTTTGGAACCTGCAAAAACCCTAAATTCCCTGGATCATATATCTGAAAATATAATGAATCAAGATCTGAAATTTTTACACGAAGTTCATCAAGATTTCGTCTCCACTTGGTAACAATTTTAGCATACTAAGCCTTGTAGAAAAAAAATTATAGCTAAAATTCAAATATGACCTGTTTGAAGAAGCGAAACCCTAGAATCCAAAGTTCTGATACCAAATTTTATGCAACTAGCTCACAAAATAGAAGAAAAGATAGATCAACAACTTAGAAATCAACCTCTTCAAGGGAGAAACCTCCTTTACATTAAAAAAATGAATAATTATTGGATGATTCAAATGAAAAAACCTCCTTTCTATATATAGGATTCCATGGTGTCACAATATAATCAGAGTCGGCATAACCATAATAATGTAAGGGCACAACAATAACAATAGTGGGCTTCTATGGGGCACAATAATAACAATATGGGGACTACATGGGTACAATAATAAAAATAATGGGGCTACACTAAAAATAACAATAAGGGTATACACTAGTCTTATAGGGACCTAACAAATTGAGATTTGTATCTCTCCATTCTAGCTTCTCATTAAACTTCTTTAAAACCCACTTTCTACGAATGAGATTTCTTCCAACCTAGAACTCTAATAGATCCCAAGCATCATTTTTTTCTAAGGCTACCATTTCTTCAAACATGGCCTTTTTCCAAATTTTTCTATCCTCTTAATCCAATAGTCGCCTAACAGTTCTAGGGTCATCATCAGTAATAAAAAAAGAAAAATTTGAATGGAAATTATGTGGAGTATACATTTCTAGCTACCTTGTTTCCTAAATTGATCTCCTTAATACTAGATTAAGTGGTTATTCTTCTTCTTATTCTTGTTCTTCTATATATTTTGATTCATCATATTTTCTTTCAAACTTTGTCTTCTCTGATTCTTTCTCCTTTGGTGGGGCTTCTTAATTGACAACATCCTTGATTTTCTCTAAATACTACATCTTGATTATACACAACCTTCCTAGTTTTTGGGTTTTAAAGCTTATAACCTTTTATACCATGCTTATATCCATTAAGGATAAGATTTTCATATTTTTTGTCTAGCTTACCCCTATTCTCTTTTGGAACATGTACATAAGCATTATATTCAAATACCTTGAGATGTTTAAGAGAGGGTTTCTTACTAGTCCATAACTCATGTCGAATATTATTATTAAAAAATGATGATGGTGATCTATTTTCTAGGTAACATGTAATATCCACTTCCTCTACCCAAAATTTTTTTCATACAAGTGGTACTAAGAATTCCCTCTACCCTTCTAGCACCAAAAAATAATATTACCCAATATTCTTCCCATATAAGCAATGTTAACAAAAAATAAAATCTAGAGAGCCATTTAGCATACCATTAACATGTAGTACTCAAAGGCCCTTATCTCTATTATGTCCCGGTCCTTGATGCCTCAACATGGTCTTCTCTATAAAGACTATATGAGCTTTTCCTTCTTCATATTAATGCTCAGGAACAATAAAACTACTACACCTTTCACAAACAATGCTTCTTAGCATCTTATATAGAGTTCCAATATGAACTCACCTTATCAATACCATTGCCCCTCAAACCATCCTACAAGTATCATTTTCAAATGTTATTTTTACACCTGCATTTCTCATCTTGCTTACAAAAATAAAATTTCTAGACAATATTGGGATGTGTAGAACACTAAATAGTGTTATAATCCTTCCACCCATGAGCTTCAACTTGAATTTCCTCATCCTATGAGTCTATATATCAAGTCATCTCCTAGGAAGACATCACCAGGATCATATATTTCATACTCAAAAAACACTCCCTATGAGGAGTCATATGAAAGGATGCCCATTAGTAGACTAGCCTTTCTTGTAATTCCCTTCTTTTTCAAATCTCCAACATACCTTTACAATTTTTTCTATGTATTTATACATTCTTCTAGATTTATATCTCCCACATGAGGACTTTTTTTTACTTCTATTTTGGGAGCATCCTCTTATAGAAAAGGAATTTATGTTTTGAATTTTCATGTTTTTCCATCTCATCTCCTCCAATAACAAGGATAAAATATTGTATCGTCAAAACTTAAAGTAGTTGCATTACTACCTATGGAAACAACCAAACTATCCCACTAAATCTCCATCCTCCATCCTTCAGTTATACATATTTTTCTGTAGGAATAATTCATTCACTAGAGACTTATATTAATACAATGTACCTAACTCGTTCAAAAATTTCTTTATTCTAGATTCTCTTGAAACATTTAGTAATAATTAATATAAAAGACATAATAATATTATTGGGCCTCGTATATGCCCATGTTTTCATCATGAAATATCACTATTTATAACCTAAAACCCTATGTTTTTAGCCCGCTCTATACCCTAATTCCAACACTTGCCGCCAAATATTCTCTATGGTTGATTATCATTAGTTTTCTTAGATTTTACATGATTAAAGATTATTATACCATGTTTTAATGATGACGGTTTTTTTGAAGTACATTTATCACGGGGTTCCATCGCTGAAATCCCTCACAAGCTAGTTAAGTATGAGAATGCCTAATTTAGGGCTTTGGCACTTTCGGCACGCTTCCGGAGAAACCGAGAGAGGTTATTATCAAAAATTATATTATGATACTCTCCATAAATCGGATTCCACCCATCTCACTCATATGGGTCTCTAGAAGGAAATTAGCCAATTTGTCCAAATCTGTAATAAATTCTAAACTGCCAACTTCTACCTTGATTTTTGTGCAGATGAAGGCGAAGGAAGAAATTAGGGCACATGGGTTTTGATGCCAGTATAGCCAATTTACTAACACTATATCAATTTTTCAAAATACCTTACAATTTGAGAGGATATTCAAGGGGCTTTGTGGCTAATTTATGTTAAACTCGAAATTTCCAGATTTGTCAAAATCTCCCAAAACAACCCTATTTTGGATTTTTGGTCAAAGGCAGTTTGAAAATACTATAGATCAGCACATCACAGCCTTCAAAATTAATTTTTTCTTACCTCAATAGCTACATATGGAGTGTTGTTAAGCATCCATCTTTGAATGGACAATGCAATCAAATTTGTACAAACTAAGTTAGGCGTAGCATCTCAATGATTTGATCCTTTCTATTTGTAATTCTAAGGTTGTGATTATAAAGTCTGCAATAGAGAAACATTAAAAAATAGACATCCGAAGAGGATTGTAATTCGATTTTCCCATCAAAACCTGAAGATTGTAACTATGTTCTCCAGTAATTAAGCTTCATTCTGTAATCTATCATGGTGTGTTATTGATTGAATTGTGGATTGTTATGGATTTCATGAGTTCGTGAATCAATTTTTTTGAAGCTTAGTTATTTCCTGTAAGTTTCAAGCTTCTACGGGTGTGGCAAGTGCCCACCACAATCCGGATAAACTTCTATAAGTATATGAGTAGGCAATTCGTGTGTTTTTTTTTATTAATTTTGCATCTTAGTTTACAGCTGCTCTTAACAAATCAATTTTACCTATGATTTCAATTAGCTATTCATGTGTGTTAATTTTGGATTGGGTTTCAATTGGAGAAACGATTTCATGTGTTGTTCCCCAATTAAACAAGTTAAATATCAATGATGAGGATTACGCAGTGAACGATTTTGAGAATTGTTTGTTGTAGGTGTGTGTTCAGTATATACAAGATTTGCGTTGATTTCTTTACATTTAAACTTTTCCATTATTCGTTTTATCTACACAGGGATCCAAGTTGTTGATATTATTATTTAAAATCACTTAAATCTGAATGAGTATTACCTTGTGTGTTTACAAGTGAACAAATCAAATTGAAAATAAACCTTTGCATTGACAATATAAATCAAACAAAGCATGACTCGAATTCACATGATTTCATAGTTTCATTACTCAATTTGCAAAGGATCGTAGCGTTCCAGTGATAGGATAAGGGTTTTGGATTCCTAGCATCCCGATTTAGCACAAATTTCATTTGCAGAGTGTTAGGTCCCTATATTACTAGTATAGTCCCTTATTGTTGTTAGTGTAACCCCCTTATTGTTATTATTGTACCCCTGTAACCCCCATATTGTTGTTATTGTGCCCTTAAATTATTATTGTTAGGTCGGCTAGGATTACATTGTGGCCCCATGGACTCCTATATAGAAAGGAGGCTTTGTAATTTGTATCATCCAAGAATTGTTCATTAATGTAATGTATTAGAGGTTTCCCCCTCGAAGTGGCTTATTTCTAAGGCGTTGATATCTCTTTTCTTCTATTTTTGGAGCTGGTTTCACAAAATTTGGTATCAAAGCTTTGGATTCTAGGGTTTCGTTGCTACAAACAGGTCATCATGGCATTTTTTCTATAACTTTTATTTCTACGAAGTTTCAGAAGTCGAAATTTTTAGGGTGCAAAGTTGAAATCCTGAGGAACATTGTCACAAAATTTCAGAGCTTGGTTCACAAAATTTTTGGAGATATGATCTGTGGAAGTTAGGTCTTTTTGCAGGCTCGTCAATTTAATCTAAACAGGTCATCGTGGCATTTGCACTATAACGTTTTTTCTACGAAGTTTCAGAATCTGAAATTTTTAGGGCGCGAAGCTAAAATCCTGAGGAAAATTGTCACATAATTTTAGAGCTTGGTTCGCAATATTTTTGGAGATATGATCTGTGGAAGGTAGTGTTTTTTCAGGCTCTTGAATTTCATCTCAAAGAGGTGATCATGAGAAAAGATTCATAACTCTCTCTCTGAGCATCGGATTGGAGTGCCGTAAAAACTGGCCACAAGTACATACTGTAGTTTATTTTCTATCAATTTCAGAGCTAAAAGACAAAATAGTGACACGTGGCAAGTTTTACAATTTTGATCTACTGAAACAGTCCATAATTAGGTCATTATGGGAGATTGGACATAACTTTATCTTGAAGAATCCAAATCAGCTCAGACCTGTGGCATTCAAAAGAGGATTCAAAAGGCTACCTAAGTGTCAAATTTTAGATATTAAAGAGCTGTAACCACAGAGATAATCCAATTTAAATATTGAGCTCTTCAAAAGCAAGAAAAAGGTGTGTAATTTTTTCCGAATTGCATAAGTCTTGTTTGAAGAATCAATTTGAACTGATTCCAAGGGCATATTGTAGAATAGATATCAGTATTGGGTTCTAAAAAATGCCCTGTAAAAATAATTCAACACTCATTAAGCCTTCAGAAGGCTCTACTATGAATCATGAAGATGAATAATTGCAACATGATCTATCAAAATTACAAGAGCAAGTGCACCAAATTTCTCTCTCGCAAAGAGTAGCAAAAAATGAAATGGAAGTTTTGAAGAAAGGCGTGGAAGCAAAGATGGATGGTGTGAAGAATAATATGTATGGTTTGAAGAATAATATGGATGGTTTGAAGAAAGGTGTAGAATCTAAGATAGATGGCATGGAAGCTGGCATGGAATCTAAGATGGATGACATGGAAGTTAAGATCGATGAAAAAATGGAAAACATGAAGAATGATCTAAAAGCAGACATGGAAGGTTTGACAAAGTTGATACAAGAAATGTTTCCTAATGGTGAAAAGATAGTAGAGGAAACTCATGATGAGAACAAAATAAATGTTAATCGTGATTTCATAAAATCTAATGTTGGCGAGAAGAACCACCATATTCCAAAAATGGATATGAGGAAGTTTGATGGAAAGGATCCTGTAACATGGATACTACAGATGGAGCAATATTTTGATCTCCATAACATGCAAAACACACAAAAGGTACGCATTGCAACTTTACATTTAGAACAAAATACATTTGTATGGTATCGATGGCTTTGCTCCGTAAAAAAATTGTCACTTGGTCAATTTTTACGAAGGAAATGATAGCACATTATGAGGATACAAAGAGAAACACCTTCTTTAGCCAATTGATAAATCTCAAACAAAAGGGTTTAGTGGGGCAGCACATTGAGGACTTCCAAAAATTGAATATAAGGGTAACTGATATTCCATAGGAACACATGATTGATCTCTTCATAGGCACTTTAAAGGATAACATCCAACATGAAGTTCGCGTTTTGGAACCTGATTCATTGGAGAAGGCATTCAGGTTGGCAAGAAAAATTGAATGTAAAATTATGGCGACAAGGAAGCCTACCACTCACTTCTATAAAGAAGGAAGTTTTGCTACGCCTAGATTTCCACAACCTACAAGGTTGACACCACAAAAAATGGAAGAAAAAAGAGCAAAAGGGCTTTGCTACAGTTGTGATAGAAAATACACTAAAGGTCATAAGTGTGCTGAGAAGAAATTATTTTACATAGATTGTGAAGAGGAAGAACAAAATGAACAAGAAGAGGATATACACTAGGAACCAGCCCTAGAAAAAGAAGAAATGAGTCCGACCATATCGTGTAATGAATTGGCAGGAATTACCACTCCTCAAACTCTCAAGATAGAAGGACATATCAAGAAGAAAAAGGTAATAGTGTTGATTGATTCAGGTAGCACCCATAATTTTATTCATTGTAAGGTAGCCAAGGAATTGAGTTGTTTCCTATACCCAGCACCAGAATGTCAAGTGATGGTTGCAAATGGAGGAACTATAAATTGCTCTGGAAAATGCCATAATATCAAGCTAACTATGGGGGAATATGTATTGACTAGTCCAATGCTTTCCATTCCTATGGGAGGTGCTGATGTTGTATTAGGAGTACAATGGTTACAATCTTTGGGGACGGTAGCTTTTAATTTTCGAGAACTTTTCTTGAAATTTTTTTCAGAAGGAAAGGAAGTCGAATTACGGGGTATTGCGGGGAAGCCAGGAAGGATAATAAGCTCTAATGTCATGACAAAGATTCTAAAGAAAGAACAGCGAGGCGTAATTGCACAATTATGCTCACTAGAAGTTCCAACATCAAAATCATCTATTTCTGCAGATCTCCAACAAGTCTTGGACAATCATTCCAAGTTGTTTGAAACTCCCAAAGGACTCCCACCTATTCGCGATCATGATCATGCTATTCATCTGATTCCAGGAAGTGTTCCTCCAAACATCAGGCCTTATAGATATCCTTACGTCCAAAAGAGCGAAATTGAACGTATGATTGCAGAAATGTTAGAGGCGGGTATAATTCAGCCTAGTCAAAGTTCTTTCTCTGCTCCTGTAGTATTGGTACACAAGAAGGATGGATCATGGCGAATGTGTCCGGATTATAGGGAGCTCAATAAGCTCACCGTTAAAGATAAATTTCCCATTCCTGTGATTGATGAATTATTGGATGAATTACATGGAGCAATTTATTTTACCAAGTTGGATCTTCATTCAGGATATCATCAAATTAGAATGAAGACTGAAGATATTCCGAAAACAAAATTTCGAACTCATGAGGGTCATTATGAATTTATGGTCATGCCTTTTGGCCTTACCAATGCACCTTCTACATTTCAAGGGTTGATGAATTCCATTTTCAAACCCTTCCTTAGAAAATTTGTGCTAGTATTTTTGATGATATACTAATCTACAACAGGTCTTGGAAGGATCATGTTGAACATGTTGACAGGGTACTCAAACTATTGCAGGAGAAACAATTATATGCAAAAACATCCAAATGTTTCTTTGGAGTACAAGAGGTGGAATATCTGGGTCATATTGTATCTCACGAGGGTGTTAAAGTAGACCCTAACAAAATTAAAGCCATTAAGGAATGGAAAGTCCCACAACCATAAAGAAGTTGTGAGGATTTCTCGGGTTAACAGGGTATTATCGCAAGTTTGTTAAGAATTATGGGAGAATAGCAGCACCTCTAACAACATTATTGAAGAAAGATGCATTTTCATGGACTCCTGAAGCAACTAAGGCCTTTGAACATCTTAAGGAGGCAATGTGCCTAGCACCGATCTTAGCTACGCCAGACTTCACAAAAACCTTTATTGTGGAATGTGATGCCTCAGGAAATGGAATTGGTGCAGTTTTAATGCAGGAAGGAAGACCCATTGCTTTTGAAAGTCATCAAATCAAAGGAAAGTATTTACATAAACCTATTTATGAGAAGGAAATGTTAGCAATACTGCATGCACTAAAGAAATGGCGAACTTACCTAATGGGAAGACACTTCAAGGTAAAAACTGATCATGATAGTCTTAAACACTTTTCGGAACAAAGACTATCTTCAGAAGAGCAGCAAAAATGGGTCACAAGATGTTGGGTTATGACTTTGAAATAATCTACAAAAAAGGAAAGCTTAATGTTGTTGCAGATGCACTCTCAAGAAAGAATGAAGAGGTGGAAGCATTTCTTTGTGCCATTTCTATTATCCAACCAGATTGGATAACCGAAGCAAGAGATGAATGAAAGAAGGACAAAGATGTATGGACACTCATTCAAAAGTTGCAGCAAGATCCTAGTACATCTGATACATTTAGTTGGAAAAATGATTCCTTATGGTACAAAGATCGCTTATATCTTTGTAAGAATTCCCACCTAAAACAAAATATTCTTCTGGAATTGCACACTTCTCCTTTAGGAGGACACTCAGGATTTTTAAAAACTTACCACAGGGTGAAGAAAGAATTTTTTTGGGAGGGCCTTAAATCTGATATTCGAAAGTTTGTGGCGGAATGTTTGGTTTGCCAGCAGAATAAAGTGGAAACAATTAAGACCCCAGGACTTCTACAACCTTTATCCATTCCAAGTCAACGTTGGGAGGAGATTTCAATGGATTTTATCACAGGTTTACCTAAGTCCGAAGGAAAGAGTGTCATCATGGTGATAGTTGATAGACTTACCAAGTATGCACACTTTTGTGCATTATCTCATCCATTTAAAGCAAGTACAGTTTCTACTACATTTAAGGACACAATTCAAAAGCCACATGGAAACCCAAGGGTTATTGTGAGCGACAGAGATCCCATTTTTACTGGAAATTTTTGGACGGAGTTATTTTCTTGTTTGGGTACTCAATTAGCTCATAGCTCATCTTATCATCCTCAATCTGATGGTCAAACCGAGATAGTAAATAAATGTTTGGAAGGATATCTTCATTGTTTTGTATCTGATAAACAAACACAATGGGTCAAGTGGTTACCTCTTGCTGAATGGTGGTATAACACTTCCTTCCATACTGCAGCAAAAATGACCCCATTTATGGCACTTTATGGATATCATCCACCATCCATCACATCATCTTTAAGAGAAAATTCCAAGGTTCAAGCAGTGGAAGATCACATCGAGCATCAGCAAGAAGTTCTCCAACTCTTAAAGGATAACCTGAATTTGGCACAAAATCGAATGAAACAACAGGCAGATCAACATCACAACGAGAGAAGTTTTGATGTAGGAGATTGGGTATTTTTACGGCTACAACCATACAAACAAATGTCCCTCAAGCAAGCTAAGAAGGATAATAAATTATCGCCAAAGTACTATGGTCCTTACAAAGTGTTGCAAAAGATTGGTACTATGGCATACAAATTGGAGCTTCCTGCTTCTTCGCGAGTGCATCCAGTTTTCCATGTTTCATGCTTAAAGAAGGTTATAGGTGAAAATATTCCAGTTCAAACAATATTGCCAAAATTTGATGAGGAAGGAAAAATCATATTGGAACCTAGGTAAATCAGGAAGCAAGAACTCGACATTCTGGGTGATCAAATGGTGAGCTCTTGGTGGATGAACTTACAATAGATTTCTGTGGAGAGTGAAATTTTATCTCAAGCCTGCAGGCTACTCAACATTGAATGCTTTGTACACACAGAGAGACAGCATGTTGGTCCCTATATTATAAATATATTATAATAATTAATTACTATTTATTATTTACGGGTGACAAGAGTGAGAGCGCATGAGGGATAAAAGTTAAATCATATGCATGAATGTGAGCTAGATCAAAAGCCTGTAGCCATTGTTCGAATTAGATTACAGAATTAATTTGATGATTCTTGAATTATATTAGCAATGAATTTGGTTTTAATTTGAAAGACAGAGTGCTAGTTTAGGGATTGATTAGCATCAAAGAAGTTTATAAGTCTTTCAACATAGAAGTGTAGTCTCCCATTTCTTGCTTGGTGTGACCTAGAATGGAACTTATAGGTTATGTCCCTTATCATTTAAACCAGCATTAGGACATTAGTTTATTTGATTTCTATAGTAAGTTGTAAGAGGATTTCCAGGAGTGCATTCTCATCTTGTTTAATTGAGTTAAGATATTTAGGTCAATCCTTAATGCCAACATTTATCTCTGCTTATCATTTAAATAATTGAGTCATTGTGAAGACTACCTCAATATTTCATTTTGAATACAAGATTTGTCGAATTGTGTGTGTGTGTGTGAGAGAGAAAATTAGGTCTTTAAGTTCCTTTATAAACTGTAATGAAGTTAGGGTTTTTAGTCATGCATGCAATATTGAATTTCTAGCTTATGAGTGAAGTGTTGTTATAGGTCAATTTGGGAACCATTCCCAATGACCTGTTTAAATGGACATCATCTCCAGGACCAATGATCAAGGGTCTATCATTCCCTATCATTTCAGTTGCTACATGCCCTAAGACAAGAAACAAGACAAATCAAGCAAGACTTTCATCAAGAAAAGGTTTCCAAGGTTTGAAGCTTATTATATAGCATATAAGAGTTCATGAACGCAGGCTCTAAGGGGCCTAAGTGTGTTTCATATGCAGGTAGCCCCATGCAAGGTTTCTCTGTAAATCACTTCCCGACATTCACAGGTGCGTTGGTCACATTGGGAGTGAAATTCTCATTGTTCCAGAATCTCCACTTGGCCAGTGCCTTCTATAAGAGTTCACATGTGTCAAGTTTCAGATCCAAATGTCCATTTGACATCTACATGACTGGAAACATGTCTTGCCTATTTTTGGAAAGTTATTGATTGCAAAACAACCTACAGGTCATCTATAAATCGAGCACATATCTAAGTGCTTAAGAAGGAATAATTTGAGTAGAGAAATGCTGGAGGATTTTCAATTGAGAGCTAGGTTTGTGAAGCTTCTACTTGAGAGATTTATACTGTGATGAGGCTTGGGAACGTTGTTGGAAGGTCACTTCAAATCATTCACTAGGTTGTAACCTCTCCTTCTATCATCAATAAAGAGTACTTCTTATTTTTCCCTATATGCATCTGTATTGGCTTTGATTTTCCATATTGCAAGATCTTGGTTGATGTATATGGTTTATGCTTTACTAATTTAGCTAACTAGCTTGAATAGATATCTATATTATTGCATCTTGTGTTTTTTCAGCGTTCTTTCTTATAGGAAGCATTCAGCTCACAAACCGCATGAATTTGAAGTTGCAACGGAAGCAACAGAAGGAGTCATTTGGAAGTGACTAAACAAGTAAGCCTCCAATCCTCTTTATATATCTATTCTGAGTTAGGAGAAATAGTCGTATAGTCTTTCACCTGTTGTACTAGACTAACACCTGTCTAGGGAAGCGTGATTTATCCGTAATTCACAATTCTGGCCCAACAAATTGGCGACTCCACTGGGGAAATTTTATCTTGGTTCTAGGTGTTTTAGCCTCTGATTTTCTTTATTTATCCACCCAGTAGCTATTACACATAAATATTAAACTTTTTCAAAGCCTAATTTGCAAATATAGTGAGTTAAATAGTAACATTTTTCTTTGTTTACTGTGCCCAACACACCCTTAGACTGGACACAGTGCTTTGCATAGCACTGTCTCCCCTTGGAGACTACGTTGACTCCTAAAAGTACCCAAATTCCCTTGAATTTGACTTTGCAACTTGCTTCAGTTTTGTTTGATGTTGTGTTCTGAAAAGTTTGATGCTCAATTGACCAGTGATTCTATACACTTCTTCCTCCTTTGGCTGAAATTTGGTTCAATGTTTGTTTAAAAAAGTTTTTCTTTATCATTGAAAAGTTGATTTCAAAGTATTTTTTATGGTCGCATTAAGAATCATTTTCTTTCAAAATAGGAAATTGTCGTAAAATCTTCATTTCCTTGATAGGAGAAATTGTTTTTGAAATCCTCGTTTTTCCTTCAAAAGAGAAATTGTTGTTTGTATTCTTCGTTTCTCGAAAGTAAAAGGCATTTGAATTATTGATCTAGTGCACCTAGTTTCTTTTCTTAATTCATAACATTAAGGAAACTGAAAAGAAAAACTTGCATTTGCATGTAGGATTGTGTGTGTTTTTCAAAAGGAACATTAGGAAATCTGCATTTAGTTTTTGTTCATTGATTTGTTTGCTCACAAACTATTTGCTCTCTTCCCTTACTAGCTAGGTTCTTCATTGAAAAATCTGAAAGTGAAAGTTTGTTTATAATTCTTAGCTTGAATTTTAGGAATTTCATACACATCATCGCGGTGAACCTTTGAAAGGAAAATTGTTAAGCAAGATCAACATAAAATAAATCTCAATTTACTTAACAACGCATTGGAACCATAACGATAACATTTAGAAGGTCTAGGCTAGAGACGTGTTCCAGCGTCGTAAAACATAGCAGCTGTCATTAACTTATCTGTGATACATTCCAAGTGTGATACCTCACTCCACGTACGTAAGTATATCGTAGCTCGTCCACGTACTTTCGGGTATATCAGGCGGTGTTACAGTACGATAAGTATAAAGGGGTGCTCTCACTGTGCGATTTCGCATCAGACAGCGCTAATACAGACTTGGACCTCCACGTACCTTCAGTTATATTTGGGAGGACAAATTTTAGGTGCTATCCATCCATAGTGAACCGAGTCGGCTGATACACCGAACATAGAATTCGGGGAGATTACCTGCCCGTACTTCTTGGTTCACCAAGAGGTATTCTGCAGTTCAAAATTTCTTGGTAAACCCTTTTGCCTAGCATTACCCTCTTTTTTTTAATTTGTTTTTTGGTTAAAATAAATCAGTAATCATGGAAGAAAAAAATCCTATCCCTCATCGTTCGCGTAGATTAGCTTTAAAACCACCTTTACCACCGGAAGTTACTTCTGGAAAGTGAAGGCAATCACGATCTGCCGAATCAAGTACAATTCGTATCTCTGGCGAAACATCATCTTTTAAACCAGAGTTAACTCAAATTGTTTCCACACATCCCAGTTCATTTACTGTTGTCGAAATGGAGTCTTCACAGCTACCTGTGATCACGATCCATTCAATCGTTGAGACCATACCTCCTGGACCCGATGTTCTTCAATCACAAATTGAACCAGATCCTGTCTCTTCTTTGCCAGAAAATATGAATCCTGAAGTCGAACAACCGGAAGTTGTTCCTACCTTGGTCATCCCACAAATTTCTGTAGCCACTGAAACTCCTATATCACACAGTCAACCGTCTGAAATATATTTTGGGCCTGACGGTGAAGTTCTTCATCCTAGTTTAATTTAGATTGAAGAAATCCCACAAGACGATACACCTTTAACTCCAACACATTTTGGGGGGGACCTTTACCTGTACTAGTCTTTTCCTCAATCGCTTCCATTTGCTTTTGTTGATCCTATTTCCATTCAATCTCCCATCGATTTTTGAGGGTATACATTTGGTCACATAACCATTTTTGAACCAACATCTTCAGCTGGGTCTACTATTCCAATTACGTCAGCTCCTACCCTCACTACTCCATCGATGTTCACAACTTCACCAAAGTCATATTTGCACAGTGGCCCTTCGGTCCCAACAGGCTACAAATAATTGTCTGGCACTTTCTCTGGTGCATCTTCACGTTATGGTCTTTGCCAATGTCATCATCTGGTATTTTAACTGGTAGTCCTATCGTTAGTACTGAATGACTTGATTCCTTACATACATCATCAGGGCAATATCAAGTCGGTCCTTTTGGGTCAATTCCTTTAAGTACCATATCAACTGGACTCCCAGCATTTGGAGAAAATCATTTTCTGTCTTATTATCCTCCTTCTGCTGGGGGGAAACCTTTGGTCACCCAATATGACAGTACTCAGTCACTTTTTAGTCAAACTAATGTTGACATGAATGTTTGTCAATGGCAGCCCCACTCTACCTATCCAACCACAAACGGTTGTACACTCATATGAACATGTTCAACCTGTTACACCCACTTCTTACCACTTGTTAATACATCTATACCCCTGTTACAGAATCAAAATATTGTACATCAACCTTATCAGGCAGGTTCTTCGACTCAATATCATCAAATGTTGGGTCCACAGACTCAAAATCCTTTGGTTAATTTACAACAACCTGTATCAGGGATCATTTATTCACAAGCTAGTGTACCATTTTATGGGATGTCACAAACACAACCTAGTTATACATATCAACCGAATCCAACTTATACTAATTTGGGTTATAATATTGGTGGACAGACCCCTTGGTAGCCACAAGCATAAATGCCTCAAACTTCATTTCAAAAAGTATCATATTGAGGTTTTGGTAAACAGAATTCTCAAGCGTTTGCTATGCAAAAGAACCCCTATCTGGGTTATCAGCAACAAATTCCATATGTTGGTGCTCAAAGACCTGTTGCCCAAGCAATTCCATCTTACCCTGGCTTTGCTCAACTTGACCTTAATAGAAAGTTTCCTTTTGTTGCAACCTTGGAATTACCAGATTTAAACCGGTTAACCAATGATCCTATCAATTATGCTCCTTGGTGGCTGATGATACCTCATAAATTACCCTCCGATATTCCTAAATTCAATGGAAACCATGGAGAAGATCCGTCGACTCATGTCATGACTTATCATTTATGGTGTTCATCAAATTCCCTGAATGATGATTCTGTTCGACTACATCTTTTCCCGCATACGCTCACAGGTCCGGCTACTAAATGGTACATTGAGTTACCTAGAGCTTCTTTCGACAATTTCAGTACTTTAGCTACTGCCTTTTTGACCCATTTCTAGTTACCGATCAGATATGAAACTGGAACGGAACTCTTGACCAATTTCAAATAGACTAATGCTACTCACATTTCCGATCATATTCATGAGTGGCATCGTTGTCGACGAATGGTTAAGACATTTGTTCCCGATCAGCTCCTTGCTGAATGGTTCATTAATTCCCTGTTACCATCTATAACGGAATATGTGGCTAAAGGTGGCGTCGTCACAGAAGAGAAAGTTATCGCTCGTGCCCAATATTTAGACTTGATTTACACTCAGTCTGGCACACTTTATGAAAAAATTCCTAATGTTCCACGATCTAATTTCAATGTTCCTTCTCAAATAAAGGACTCTCATGATGGAGATGGCTTGATAGGCACTGCAAACACACACCACGCTACTGCATCTAATCCTACTCCTACTTCCAAATTTAATGCCATGTCATTTGACAAAGGAAAAAGTGACAAGCAACCAGGAGGTAAGAAAAAGGGGAAATCAAAGAAAAAGAAAACTTCTAACCTGCAGGAAAGATCATCTGATCAACTGTTTGGACCACAGAAACCTCGTTATCCATGCATAATCTATAACAAGGAACACTTTTTTAGGGATTTTCCCCATCGTGCTGAAGTCTCAAAAAACATCAAGACTTCTCATGCATCAGCTATGTTGACAGACCCATTTCCAAATCCGGACACAAATTTGGTTGCTATGGATCCAGCTCCTAGTTCCCAAGTGTTAATGTTATCCACCATAAAACCTTCACAAGATATTTTGGTGTCGATGCAAAATAAATACTATGGTAGTCCAGCCACTGATCAACCTACTACCTTGACAACGAATCCATCTAATGAATCAGTACCACCTACTGTTATTCCTAAATTTAAAATTAAACCACCAAAGGGAGTAATTCATAAATCGACATATAATCCTCGAGCAAGAGCTGCACAAAATTATAATATAGTTGAAGATTTGGCTCAATCACCTTCAGCTATGTCTGCCCTTGAGGTATTACAAAATTGTCCCTCCCAGAAGTAGGCTTTATTTTCGGCCATTGGTGGAATTGATTCGACTAATTCTAATCGTGTCGTCTTTAACCATGTGGGATATGTGCCATAATTACCAACAGAATTGGCATTCTCCATACAAGTAAGTGTTCTCAATGACCTTGTTCATCGCACTATTATTGATGAGGGAGCATCTACATGCATTATGTCTCTAAACTGTTGGAAGTCACTTGACTCACCATGATTATCACAATCATCAACGACATTGAAGGCTTTTGATGGAAGAACATATAAACCTTGTGGTATTATCAATAACCTGCAAGTTGAATTAGGGGGCAAAACAGTAAGTATTGATGTCAAGGATGTTGATGGACCCCTTGACTATAATATTTTACTCAGAAGACCATGGGTATATGTAATGACTACCATTGTTTCTACATACTTTATAATGATTGTCTTTCCACATAAAGGTACAATCACAGTCATTAATCAATTATCCTTTTTTGCCTCCCGCTTCGCAGGTAACTGGAACTGTTCTGTTTGTTCACTTACCCCAACTATAAATTCATAACATTAGTGTAAGACTCGTAAAGGATTCCACTCTTATGGAAACCTTTGCATTACCGCCGCCCGCAACGTCAGCAGAAATTGCAAGCATAAGACCTGCTACATGATATCTTCCACTCTATCTGGATTAAGAGAGAGTACGGGTGATTCTGATATTTCTACATTGGATGATGTTTTACCACCCAGCCCTATTGAGCTGGCATAGCAATCAATATATTTGGCTTGTGCGGCAAATCCGAAATCAGCGTCGCCGAGTGTTTGGGTTAATCGTTCATTAGATTTTGGTACCCCATCTTTTCCATTTGCCTCAAAAATTTTGACAGATGAAAATATTTTGGAAGCTATGATGTCAAAAGGAGAACCATGGGAAGATTATCATCATCGTTCCCATCTTCCTGATTATGAAGAAAATAATCTCAGTGAACTATATAACCCATCCATCAAAACTTTCTTTTCGAATTCTTTACCGATTAATGCAATTGACTCTGAGCAAAATTTATCTAATATCGAAGAAACGATTTCTATCGACATTTCAAACAAACCTGGAATTGTAGAAAATATTCATGTCAGTGTATCTTGTTCTCCATCAGAACTTGATTCATATCGCTCTCTTTTTCGTGAATTTCGTGACGTATTCGCTTGGTCTTCCGAGGAAATGCCAGGCATAGATACTAGTATAGTTGAACACACTATCAATATGTATCCTGATGTCAAACCGGTGCGTCAATGGCTTCGTCCCATTCATTCAAAGAAATCCGCTACCATCAAAGCAGAAGTTAAAAAACTTTTGCGTGCTAATTTCATTTACCCTGTTCCGCTAACTAAGTGGGTTTCCAATATCGTTCCTGTTATGAAAAAACAAGGAACCATTAGAGTGTGCATCGATTATCGGGATGTCAATCAGGCTTGTCCAAAAGACAACTATCCTACTCCCTTTATCGACCAGATTATTGATGATTGTGCTGGATGCGAAATATTTTCGTTCATGGATGGATTTTCCGGTTATAATCAAATCAATATCCACCCAAATGACCAACATAAGGCAGCATTCATCTGTCCCTGGGGCACATTCGCATATAGGAAACTTCCGTTTGGTTTAAAGAACATTGGGGAAACTTTTCAGAGAGCAATGGATTATGCTTTCAACGACATCAAGCACATTGTTCAACCATATCTAGATTATTTACCAGCACATTCACGAAATCGAACTGATAACCCGATGCATTTGAGAGCCATTTTCTTACGCTACCGACACTACAAGATACGCCTCAATCCACACAAATGTGTGTTTTGTGTTGGTTTTGGTCGATTGCTCAGATTCATAGTCTCAAAAGAAGGAATTCAAATAGACCCATTGAAGGTACAGTCCATTCTTGATTTTCCTACACCATCAAACTTACTTCAGATACAGAAACTTCAAGGAAAGGCTAACTTCCTGAGAAGGTTCATTCCAAACTACGCCGAAATGGCTAAAGGATTTACTCGATTATTGAAAAAGGGGGTTCCCTTCCATTGGGACCAAGTTGCGCAAGCTTCTTTTGATGCTTTCAAGGTCCATCTTGTCCGAGCGTCATTAATGTATCCTCCTAATTATCAAAATGATTATTTCCTATATATCGTCACAGCTGAAACGACCATCGCTATGGTTTTGGTCCAAGTAGAAGATGGAATTGAACATCCAATCTATTATTTGAGTCGTAATCTCAATAATATAGAAGTTAAGTACTCGTGCATGGAAAACCTTGCCTTGGAAGCTATACAAGCTGTCCAAAAAAATTTCCATTATATCCTGCTTCAAAAAACAACAATAGTTTAAGATTGCAACCCCATGACTTACATCTTATCACGTCAATTGCTGGGGGGGAAATATTCAAAATGGATTGTCATTTTTCAGGAATTTGATTTGGAATTCATCAAATCCAAGTCAAATAAGTCTTTATTTTTGGCTGAGCTTCTCTGTGACCTTCCCTCTGATAGTACTGCTACTACGTCGGAACCATTTATTCCAGATGAGTCTCTGTTTCTAGTCAGATCATCTGATCCCTGGTATGGAGATTTCATCATTTATCTCCAAACCCAAAAATTTTTACCTAATACCTCTCACTCTGATCAGCGACGTATTCAATACCAAGCCAAATAATTATCTGATCGTTGGCGATACACTTTATCGTCGTGGTGTCGATATCATTTTAAGGAGGTACCTCACTCATGAGGAGGCCGAAAAAGTGTTAAATGATTGTCATGCCGGGGCTTGTGGTGGACATTTATCTAGATATGCTACCGTGCAAAATATACTCCGTGCTGATTACTTTTTGCCACCTATTTTTCGAGATTGTATCCTCGTAGTCAGAAGTTGTCATGCATGCCAAATTTTTTATCGTAAAATCCGCAAACCGGCAGTGCCAATGCATCATGTTGTCTCTGCTGGACCATTTACGAAATGGGGTATTGACTTCATGACCTGTAACCCTCCTTCGTCTGGGGGGCATGGTTATATTATTGTCGCAGTCGAATATTTTACCAAATGGGCCGAAGCGATGCCTACATTCAACAACAAAGGACAAAAAGCTGCATTGTTTTTCTTCAACCATGTTATTGCACAGTTTGGGGTCCCATATGCTATAGTTACGGATCATGGGAAGCATTTTCGAAACCATATGATGTCTGAATTGACTGCCAAGTTAGGATTGTCACATGATAATTCTACTCCTTATTATCCACAATAAAATGGACAAGTTGAGGCTATTAACAAAATTCTTAAACAAATGCTTCAACAAATGATAGGAGTCCGTAAAAGGAACTGGCACTTGATCCTATACTCCGCTTTGTGGGCATATCAAACCTCGGTGAGAAACGCAACTGGATTTACTCCTTTTCAATTGGTGTATGGTCTGGAAGCCATCTTACCAATCCAATACGAAATATCATCATTAAAACTCGTGATAGACTTGTTACCTGACACCTCAGAAGAAGAAGCGCGTCTATTTAACCTCATCCATCTAGATGAAACGCGTCGTGAAGCACAATTGGCCAACGAAGCACATAAGAGACGTATAAAGGTGAAATAAGACAACAATATCCAGCCTCGCATCTACTCAGAGGGCGACTTGGTCCTTCTTTATGATGAAGAAGCTGATGTAATAGGTGCAGGGAAATTCGAACAATTATGGCATGGCCCCTATATTTTCAAAAGAGTTCTTGCTAAGGGCGCCTACGAGTTAGTTGATTGCGATGGGATTCCATTGGCATATCTTAGAAATGGATTTTATTTGAAATGTTACTATGCTTAATCATGATCGTAGTAAATTTTTTTATTATATTTTTTATATGTTGTTGATTTTCATTCACTATCTTAATTTTTTTTTAGATTTTTCTTAACGTTAGCAATCCGCTTTTCATTTCATCGCAGATGACTAAATCTTTGGAACCATTTGTTGGATATGTTGATGGTTCTAGTTGTAGTACATAGAATCTATGCTCTACAGCGTCGGCCATTTTCGCTCTGAATGGTGAGTTAGTGAGTTTTCAAGGGATTTGTATCAGTAGATCGACGAACAATATCGCTGAGTATAGCGTGTTGATCGAACTTCTCTCTGATGCCATTTCATTTGGTATTAACCTCATAATCATAAGGTTCGACTCACAACTTGTGGTACTAGTATTTATACTATTAGAAATCCAACACTTCTTAGATTGTTCCTAAGAGTTAAAATTTTGGAGAGACATTTTGATTTCATTCAATATCAACATATTTCCAGAAATTTGAACACTTTAACTGATTCATTAGCTAATCAAGTTTTAGATAGACATTTGCGACATAGGTAAAGAAAACATTCACATCATTGAATAGGATTGTGCATTAAACATAAGAAAAACTCTGAAAACATATAGATAGATAGTTATAGTTTTTTTACAAAATTTGTGCCTAAGACACATTGGTCATCTGACCTCAAAATGTATGCAAAATGTCACAAGTAAACTAGTGGTGCTCATGGTAACATGCTATAGATCTAGCAATCCTACAAAGCAACCACATCCAATGGTTAGGAACCCCAATAGTGTGTCGTTGCAGTCACATTGGAAGCTCTTCGATCTGACAATCTGGAATCCCGAAGGTCAACCCCTCTATGTGTTGCTGAAGCTCAGCCAGAGTCTCAGCCATATCAAGGTCCTGAAGGACTTCTCTCCCGACATCCCTCTCTACTGGTACATCTGCTTCGCACTCTGATTCCTCTACTGGATGAACACGACCAATATCTAGATTACATCAAACATTTAGTTTAGTCTTGGAAAGAAATCAAAACAAAAAAACATTGTATAAACCTTATAAAAATCAAAAAACATGGTCAAATCATTCTTACCTATTGCACCCCACCGAGCACCTTCTGGTAATACTAGATCTGGATCTCCTCGAAATTCGACGCCTGTGTATTCATATTCATCGATGGTGACGATCTGTCATTGGAACCGGGCAAAGAATATAGTCGAGAACACAATGGTCGATTGGCCTTCACACCGACCCATGAGTTCTACCCATCTCTAAATTCGAGGATCTCTAAGACTAGATATATCTAATGTTACATGTTGTGGCTACATCAGTGGAATCCGTTCCAAAGAAAAGGAGATCAGGATTGAACCATAACTGAAATTTTTTCTTCCTTCCTCCCTTTGCTTTATTCAATTGTTCCTTTACCTGAGATAGAACAGCTTCAGACCAGTTGAATATTGTTGGCTCTAAGCACTCTAGCGCATACTTCATATACGATCTATTTTCATGGCACTAACTTGGATCAAACGGCGACGAAATCCATCCACAGAAACAACCGCAATCAACGACTAAAGTTCGGGGGAAAAATCAGGTTCATAGCTCCAAAATACAAATGGTAACTATGGAATGGTAAAAATGAATAGTGAAACTACTTTTTATAGTCATTTAATTGTTTGCAAGTTAAATTTATTGCTATGACTATAGTTTTATTATGTTTTTATCATGAAACAGGTATTTTTAATCCATTTGATGTTGTTCTGAACAAGAAATACAACTGATGAATAGATTAGTCGTGTAGATTTAGTCAAAGAATGACTTGACCACAAAGCATACGTTTTCTCCTTATTGTTAGAGCTTTGTTAAAAACAAAAAAGGATTTGAAGCGCACTTTTATCTCTTTTTCGAGCTTCAATAACAACGAAAAAGGAACCCCTAAAGTCTTATTTCAGCTCTTTTCAAACTTCGATAATGTGAAAAGACTACCAAGCACTTGTCTTTTCGAGCTCGTTAAAGTAAATGAATTGACATCTAATCAGTATAAGTTTAACCCTTTTCCAGACTGAGATGGATTATTTACGAAAAAGGAATACCTTGGTTAAACATGACCAAAGAGGTTCTCTCAGATATTATTTTACACTTTTTCAGATCTGAGTGACAAATTTACGAAAAATTACTTTTGGAGTTCTCTTTCATCCTCTTTTTCAGACTCTCTAAATATGAAAAAGGATCGGGCTATCACTGTCATTAAGCTCGTTAAAACATAAAATAGCGACGGGCTTGTCGATCATGGCAAGAATCGATTTTCATTCATCGCTAGACTCATTAAATTATTAAATAGTGATACTTTATTCACCTGAAGGGTTGAATTATAGATCAAGAAAATGTTATCCTCCTCAAGCTTGTTAAAAAATAAAGAGGTACTGGTCGACAAATTACTGGGGAAAATTTGGGAAAAGTAAGCAAAGTTTCTTTTTGGTAGCAAGTCGCTCTTGACCATGACACTTCTTTCACTCCATGTCCATGAATTTTTGGGTTGGGTAATCATCTTGACGGTTCATTCACACCTATGGTTCATCATACCTTCACTTAGGTTTTGGGTCAATGCTGCCAACTCATCATAGTGTCGCCGATATGTTCAAGAGAAGTCATCCAGTGATTAAAAACTCATCCATCTGCAATACTCATAAACCTTCATTTTCATGACCATCATCCCTGAAAAATTGCTATATCAAGTCATACCCTTGTCTCTGAAATCAGTAACTCCTGTTTTGCAATAAGGTGATTTACTGTCGAAGAAAAATCAATATCCAGGAAGTTCACTTAGAAACATCAGATTCCAGTACCATGAGGCTTGTTACAGCATTGACAAGATCCTCGCTTCCGATCCTTTGACCAAAATATTTTGTTTGGCGTTCAACATCAAATCATCTATTCACACCTTACAAAATGTACTGCAATACCTTGAGGGCCATTGACATTAATGGTCGTTCTCTAGCGTTTGTTAACAACTCACATCATTGGCTGGTAATCAAACGATGTCTTTCCATGTTCGATTACAAATCATATATTTGCATGGCTAGACTTGTACCCAAATGATCGAGTGAACGAGATAAGAAGACCCCAGATCTAGTTTCATCCAACTGGGCTACAATTTCAGGATTGTTGTACACATCTTCTGTACGGTGACCTTACATACAGATTGTCATCTGAACATGGGCCTATATCTCTAGGCATGTCTGCATCTGGGCAACATTCCAATGAAGACGACTTTCTGAACTATGTACATGTTATTAGATTGTTTTATGTGCTGAATATGGGAATGCTTACCCTCAACAGTTATGATCGAAAGAGGATATATCATAATGTAATGTATTGTAAGATTCATGTAGGTGACTACTCCGCTTCATTTCCAGACTCATCACAGTGTAAATCATCTCAATCAAATGTTCTTATTATTTGATTCTCGTGCTTTAGGGGGAAATTGTTATAGGTCAATTTGGGCACCATTCCCAATGACCTGGTTAACTGGACATCATCTCCAAGACCAATGATCAAGGGTCTATCATTCCCTATCATTTCAGTTGCTACATGCCCTAAGACAAGAAACAAGACAAATCAAGCAATACTTTCATCAAGCAAAGGTTTCCAAGGTTTGAAGCTTATTATATAGCATATGAGAGCTCACCAACGTAGGCTCTAAGGGGCCTAAGTGCATTGCATATGCAAGTAGCCCCATGCAAGGCTGCTCTACAAAGCACTTCCCAACATTCACAGGTGCGTTGGTCACATTGGGAGTGAAATTCTCATTGTTCCGAAATCTCCACTTGGCCAGTGCCTTCTAGAAGAGTTCACATGTGTAAAGCTTCGGATCCAAATGTCCATTTGACATCTACATGACTGGAAACATGTCTTGCCTATTTTTGGAAATTTATTGATTGCAAAACAACCTATAGTTTATCTATAAATTGAGCACAGATATAAGTGCTTGAGAAGGAAGAATTTGAGTAGAGAAATGTTGGAGGATTTTCAATTGAGAGCTAGGTTTGTGAAGCTACTATTGGAGAGATTTATGCTGTGATGAGGCTTGGGAACGTTGCTGGAATGTCACTTCAAATCAGTCACTAGGTTGTAACCTCTCCTTCTATCATCAATAAAGAGTACTTCTTATTTTTCCCTAGATGCATCTGTATTGGCTTTGATTTTCCATATTGCAAGATCTTATTTGATGTATATGGTTTATGCATTACCAATTTAGCTAACTAGCTTGAATAGATATCTATATTATTGCATCTTCTGCTGCTTCAGTTTTCTTTCTTGCAGGAAGCATTCAGCTCACAAACCACTTGAATTTGAAGCTACAACGGAAGCGATAGGAGTCATTTGGAAGTGACTAAATAGGTAAGCCTCCAATCCTCTCTGTCTATCTGTTCTGAGTTAGGAGAAATAGTCGTATAGTCTTTCACCTATTGTTCTAGACTAACACCTGTCTAGGGAAGCATGATTTATTCGTAATTCACAATTCTGGCCCAGCAAGTGTGATTAAGTGATTTTATTTGTTTCAATTGTTAGTCTTTACAATTCAATTTGGAAATGACTTTTCATTTGAGTCTCCAAAGCATTAGACAAATTAGCTACATTGATTGAAATGATTGAATGATTTCTAATTGTGATTCTCACTAGCATTGTGATTGACACCTTAGTTTCATGGTTGAAGTAGTTTCCATTCCAATACCTTAGTACAGTGTCTGTGCTTGTTGAAATTTTAAAGAAGAGTGCCTTATTTTTTTCTTAAAGAAATAGAGTATTGATTGCTGAAGACTTTGGGTGAATTTTTTAGAGTTCAGTTTAAAGATTTGATTGATGTTAACAACAATTGTAGTGTAGTTTTCCAAGCACATTTCTGTGTGTCTAGCACAGTTCTGTGTGTCTAAACAATTCACATTTTTCTCAGTTTGTTTTTAAAAGTGAAATTAGGGTTTGATGATTGAAACTACTATGGAGCAGGTACTATACATATAGATTGGTTAAGTGTGAAAGATCAGTTGTTCACTCTGATTGATAAGTATATGAGACAAGCATTCAAACCAGTTATGATATCGCAATCTCTTGCTTGATATTAAGATAATGGAATTGGTGTGAAGTGTTCTCATCATAGGTTTTGAGTGAAGGAACATTAAGTGTGTGTGAAATTGATGGTGTGAACATAAGATCAACTTACAGATGCATTTAGACTAAATTCTTCAGTTTCTTTCAAGTGTGACCTATGAAAGCTATAATTAGGGTTTTGGGATTTTTGAATGAAATATTGAGTTGTTGGATTGAAGAATACCATTTGCTGAAACTAGGCATTTTCTTTGAAGTAGAAGTTATGGCAATTAGGTTTTATTGAATCCAAATTCTAGTTCAATCATGAGATAGATTAAATTTCCAAATATTTTAAGTGCTCAAATTGAATTTGATTATTGTTTCTGCATGTAGTGGTGAGATGGATTGATTTCTTTTCAAAATATTGTTTGTCCATGATATGCATTTGTGTGTTGTATTACTTAACTGATCATTATAAAGGAAACACTAAAACTCTGACCTACAACCTGAATGAAGAAGTGCAATTCAGCTTGTGTTTATGAGCCCAGATTGACAATTAAATATTAAGAGCTTTAATTCACCAATTAAAACTCTCAACATTTTGGCATCGCTGTCGAGGAGTTGCAATTTTTTATTCAGGTAACTATTATCAGAGTTTCAGGATCTTGCAGGGTTTTTAGAAGGTGGAGAGTGTACGGTACGACGTGAGTGACGAGCCATGCATCCACTTTTGTGGGGTTGCTCCAAAGTCTAGCTGATTACTGCTTGTTCTTGAGTTTTTATTTCCTTTTTCTTTATGCGTAGAAGTAAAGGTAGATTTATTTCCAATGCTATTTTTCTTTCAATTAGCATTTTTTAATTCATTTAGATTAAAAATTCAAGTTTTGAAGGACAAAATATTTTTTGGGTGCTGTAAGAACCCCCTTTTTGTACTAATCCATATTGCGAATAGGATAAATTCAAGAATGACCGAGAGCTTGAAGAATCTCCATCGACACGCTTTCTCAAATCCTAGCAGTGGCTGGGGTATCTTCTTCTCAGGAAGATTTCATCCTGACTGCATTTAGCAAAGTATCTGTCTCTCCATAGCTAGAATAGGATTTGGAAATCTCCCTTGAGTCATCTTGCCTATCTACCAAGAATATCACTGAGCCATGTAACAAATCTGATGGGGAGCATCCAGTTGAACTTGAAATAGAGGAACCTTCACCATGCCCAACAAAAAGCCTTGTGTGCATTCCAGAGACCAATTATCTAAGTTTTCCTAGCATGACCAAGGAGGAAATGTAGAGTGGTCCAAATGAAGAAATGAGCCAATACAACCAGAATTACATCGAGCATCGGTTCTAGGTCACAATCCATTCAAAGTACCACTCTCATCTTCAAATATTATTGGTACCATATCAATTGAAGCAATTGGTTTCTCATACTCTGGTATGTGTTGAATTTTATTCTTTCAAATTGAGTGTGAGTATATTTATCATGTTGTTACAAACATGGTTGCATTGGAAGTACTCCTACACTTGAAGGAGACTTTCCTCTCTCTAGATTAGGGTAGGGTAGAAATGAATAAAATCATTGTTACAACATCATTCTTGAAATTGCAATTCCTAAGGCATAACCATTGAATTTTTTTTCATTATGCATTCTTGTGGTAAGACTTGTCAGGAGAAATTCACTCTTAATTCCTCATATTTTATAAAGTGACTCTGATTATTGGCTGAGATTATTCATTGGGTGAGTTAGGGGAATTGTTATTGTTATACTTTCCATTCATAAGCTTAACATACTATCATCCAAGAAACCTTTTCAAGTTTCTCTTTGAAGGTATTGATGAAAAGCCTCCTATGGTGGACCACTCCTATAAAACCCTAATGAGCTCTCATAAGAACCCTAGTATGACCTACACGAGGAATATTTCAGTCATTATCTAAGTTATTTTCTTTTCTTGAGACTTTAGGGTAGTAGGATCAACCAATAAAGAATAGTAATTAAAAAAATTTCACGCCATCATGCGCTCTTAAGGAGTAGATATGTCTCCCCACTTATTAAGTTACCTCTAAGGCTAATCCTAATCGTATTCTACAAAAATATTTAAGGGAGGATAGGAGGTCTCGTAATGAGCCGACCTACCACGATCATGAGACCTAACATGCATGAAATTACTGCTCCTAGTTGCCAAGCCAGAGTAATGGGTTTCAACCCAAAAGCTAAAAGATAGGAGGTCTCATCACGAGCCGACCTGTTCATCCATGTTACTTCTTGTGAGTGGCACTGCCATCAGCTAGTTACCAAGCCAGGTCAATGTCCTTTATCTAAAATTCAAATAAGCTAACTCTGAATATATCTAGTAAGTGGGACACGGACATTTCGTTAGGTTAAAAGGCATCCCTGTCGAGGCTATAGATGCCTGCTAGGAGCAGGGCCATGCTTGTGGTATCAAAGTTAATTTTACACTATGATTTTCTTGGTTGTTTTTGTCTTTTCCCTGAACTCACTATCATATCTCTCTGAGAATGGCTTTAATATCCTTCATTAGTGTGCTTTGGAATTCTATATTTCAAAAATGATTTGGTTTTTATGGGTGTGGGACCCTTAGTACAAGTGATCCACTCTTCTTGAATAAGAGGAGCTTCAACTATAAGCTTGGGTGATGTTAAGACAGTCATCATGGGAAGGTATCATTTTTTCATTTTTCCCTACTTTCAATCCATTTTAAGGCCTTTGTTTTAAAATAAAGTCACTTTTACTTGTAATAATGAGGCTATTGAAAGTGAAGACATGTTGCTTTAGATTACTCTTGAGATGCTTTGTGGAAATTATTATGGTTAATCATTTTAGGATGATATTATCTGTACAGTAACAACATTGTTAAGCATTCCTTTAGTAGCCCTAGAATTAGTTACTCTTTTGGAATAATAAAACTCAGTCTTAATGTCACTGGGTCCTTGGTCACTACTTTTCTTATGTTATTGATGCAAAGGAATATGACATCCGATGAAACTTACTTACATGCTCTCACAATTAGCCCTATGGTTTTATTCAATGAAGCATGACTTTAATATAGAAACCCTAGCCCTTCAGTCTTTGGTCTTTGTCAGAGGTTTTGCTTGTATGAGGACATGCAAGATGATAAGCATGCGGGGGGGGGGATGTTAGGAAACAATGATGAGAATTGTCAGGTTTGATTCATATTTTCACTCTATCCTTACTCATGGTTCTCACTATCATTTTTCACAATTGTTGGGCTTGGAGCATGATCAGGTAATTATTCTCTAATTTAACCTATTTCCTTTATTTCAATAAAGAGGATTATTAATGATGGTTCTTGTTTTATTTCATGAATCTGTATGAAAAATACACATGCATCGACATTTTCGGGATAACGTGGATATTGAGACCTTTTTCCTTCTTCAACAGATCATATCAACAGTCACATCAGCTAGATCCATTCCATCATTTACTTCATATTCCAGCACCAAGAACATCAACAACAAGGGTAAAACTGGAGGTAGAGGTGGCTTAAGATTCTTTAATTGATTAGAGATCTAAGAAAGATTTGATGATTAACCACTACATATTTCATATATTTGGTTTTCCATATACTGTCCATTTGCATGCTACTCTAGGTCATAATTATAATGGTTCATATAAACAAAATCAGTAACTATAGTGCCTTCCCCTCCTACATTCACACATATTGACAGTTGAATCCAATAGAGGATGAATTCATTGTTGCCTTTCATGAAGGAACCATCCATAAGCATTAGCCTCGCAAAAATAGAGCATGCAAGCATATGTCTTCCCATCTCCATCACCACCTCATCTCATCTACCATTTCCATTAACACCTATCATCCTATTCATCATTTTCCTCCTAACATATCTATTTTTTCTTCTCGATTGGTATCGCTCTCAAAATCAAATCTTCATGTAGTGTTGCTCCACAAGAACTAACCCTACCTAAAAGCCATGATGACATAAAAACCTAGATATGAGCAAAGTCTTTGTTTTCATGAGGACATGAAAAACCTCAAGCATGGGGGGATGTTGGGCCTCATATATGCCCATATTTTCATCATGAAATATCACTGTTTATACCCTAAAAGCCTAGGTTTTTAGCCCGCTCCTTACCCTAATTCCATCACTTGCCGCCAAATTTTCTCTATGGTGGATTATCATTAGGTTTCTTAGATTTTATATGATTAAAGATGATTATACCATGTTTTGCTGATGACAGTTTTGTGGAAGCACATTTATCACAGGGTTCCATCGCTAAAATCCCTCACAAGCCAATTAAGTATGAGAATGCCTAATTTAGGGCTTTTGTCACTTTCGGCGCACTTCTGGAGAAACTGAGAGATTTTATTATCAAAAATTATATTATGATACCTCTCCATAAATTGGATTCCACCCAACTCACTAATATGGGTCTCTAGAAGTAAATTATCCAATTTGTCCAAATCTGTAATAAATTCTAAACTGCGAACTTCTGCCTTGATTTTCGTGCAGATGAAGGCGAAGGAAGACATTCGGGAACATGGTTTTTTATCCCAGTATAGCCAATTTACTAACCCTGTAAATTTTTTCAAAATCCCTTACGGTTTGAGAGATATTCAGGGGGATTTGAGGCTAATTTATGTAAAACTTGAAATTTCCAGATTTGTAAAAGTCTCCCAAAACAACCCTGTTTTGGATTTTTTGTCAAAGGAAATTTCAAAATACTACAGATCAGAACATCACAGCCTTAAAAATCAATTTTGTCTTACCTCTTTAGCTACGTATGGAGTGTTGTTAAGCATCCATATTTGAATGGACATTGCAATCATATTTGTACAAACTAAGTTAGGTGTAGCATCTCTATGATCTAGACCTTTCTATTTGTAATTCTAAGGCTATGACTAGAAAGCCTGTAACAGAGACATATTAAAACATAGATATCCAGAGAGGATTGTAATTCGATTTTTCCATAAAAACCTGAAGACTGTAACTTTGTTCTCCAGTAATTAAGCTTCAGTCTGTAATCTGTCATGGTGTGTTATTGAATGAATTGTGGAGTGTTATGGATTTCATGAGTTCCTGAAGAAGTTTTGTTGAAGTGTAGCTAGTTCTTGTAAGTTTCAAGCTTCTCCGGGTGTGGCAAGGGCCCACCACAATCCCGATAAGCTTATGTAAGTATATGAGTAGGTAATTTGTGTGTGTGTTTTGATTAATTTTGCATCTTAGTTTACAGCTGCTCTTGAAAAAATGATTTTACCTGTGATTTCAATTATCTATTCATGTGTGTTAATATTGGATTGGGTTTCAATTGGAGAAATGGTTTCATGTGCTGGTCCCCAGTTAAACAAGTTAAATATCAATGTTGAGGATTACGGAGTGAAGGATTTTGAGAATTTTTTGTTGTAGGTGAGTGTTCAGTATTTACAAGATTTGTGTTGATTGCTTTACATTTAAACTTTGCCAGTATTCATTTTATCTACGCAGGGATCCAAGTTGCTGATATTATTATTTAAAATCACTTGAATCCGAATGAGTATTCCCTTGTGTGTTTACAAGTGAACAAATCAAATTGAAAATAAACCTTTGTGTTGACAATATAAATTGAATAGAGCATGACTCGAATTCACATGATTACATAGTTTCATTACTTAATTTGCAAAGGATTGTAGCGTTCTAGTGATAGGGTAAGGGTTTTGGATTCCTAGCATCCCAATTTAGCACGAATTTCATTTTCACAGTGCGATTTTTGCATGTTGAGTTAAATATGGGAAACACATTTTTGACTCTATCAATATTATTTCTGAATTGTCAAAATAAGTGAGAGCGTGTGAGGGATAAAATTTAAATCATATGCATGAATGTGATCTAGATCAAAACCCTGTAGCCATTGTTTGAATTAGATTACAGAATTAATTTGATGATTTCTTGAATTATATTGGCAGTGAATTTGATTTTAATTTGAAAGACAGAGTGCTAGTTTAAGGATTGATCAGCATCAAATGAGCTTATAATATTTCAACATAGAAGTGTAGTCTCCCATTGCTTGCTTGGTGTGATCTAGAATGGAACTTATAGGTTATGTCTCTTATCATTTAAACCAGCATTAGGACATCAGTTTATTTGATTTCAATAGTAAGTTGTAAGAGGATTTCCACAAGTGCATTCTCAGCTTGTTTAATTGAGTTAAGATATTTAGGTCAATCCTCAATGCCAACACTTATCTCTGCTTATCATTAAAAGCATTGAGTCAATGTGCAGACTACCTCAGGATTTCATTTTGAATACAAGATTTTTCGAATTGTGTGTGTGTGTGAGAGAGAAAATTAGGTCTTTAAGTTCCTTTATAAACTGTAAAGCAAGTTAGGGTTTTTATTCTTTCATGCAATCTTGAATTTCTAGCTTATGAGTGAAGTGAGATTAAGTGATTTTATTTGTTTCAATTGTCAGTCTTTACATTTCAGTTTGGAAATGACTTTTCATTTGAGTCTCTGGAGCATTTGATAAATTAGCTACATTGATTGAAATGATTGAATGATTGCCAATTGTGATACTCACTAGCATTGTGATTGACACCTTAGTTTCCCGGTTGAAGTAGTTTCCATTCCAATACATTAGTAATGTGTGTGTGCTTGTTAGATTTTGAAGAAGAGTGCCTTATATTTTTGCTTAAGGAAACAGCGTATTGATTGTTGAAGACATTGGGTGAATTTGTTTGAATTTAGTTTAAAGATTTGATTGATGTTAACTGCAATTGTAGTCTAGTTTTCCAAGCATAGTTCTATGTGCCTAAATAGTTTAGATTTGTCTCAGTTTGTTTTTAAAAGTAAAATTAGTGTTTTATGATTAAAACTACCATGGAGTAGGTAATATACATATAGATTTTTTGAGTGTGGAAGATCAGTTGTTCACTCTGATTGATAAGTGTATGAGACAAGCATTCAAACTAGTTTTGATACCGCAATCTCTTGCTTGATATTAAGATAATGGAATTGGTGTGAAGTGTTCTCATCCTAGGGTTTGAGTGAAGGAACCATTAGTAAGTGTGAAATTGATGGTGTGAACATAAGATCAACTTACAGATGCATTTAGACTAAATTCTTCATTTTCTTTCAAGTGTGACTTGTGAAAGCTAGAATTAGGGTTTTGGGATTTCTTAATGAAATATTGAGTTGTTGGATTGAGGAATAACATTTGATGAAACTAGGCATTTGTTTTGAAGTAGAAATTATGGAAATTAGGTTTTATTGAATCCAGATTCTAGTTCAATCATGAGATAGATTAAATTTCCAAAGATTTTAAGTGCTCAAATTGAATTTGATTATTGTTTTTGCATGTAGTGGCGAGATGGATTGATTTATTTTCGAAATATTTTTTGTCCATATGAATTCGTGTGTTTTATTACTGAACTTATCATTATAAAGGAAACATTAAATCTCTGACCTAAAACCTAAATGAAGAAGTGCAGTGCAGCTCGTGTTTACGAGCCCGGACTGACAATTAAATATTAAGAGCTTTAATTCACCATTTAAAACTCTCAACACATATTATGATATTTTCCTTTCAATCCAACTTGTTCTAGTCTTCTATCGACATCCTCATCGGTTCAATACATGGATCCACAGTGATCCACTAATATTTTTCCACCAACAAATATTCCATTTTGAGCTTCCACAACTCAAACTCTACCCATCAAAATTCTTGATCTCTAACTTTGAATTACTTCCCATTCCCTTTAACCATAAGAATTGAATCTATAAATATCCCACTATAATAGGGTCTACAGTATACCTAAGCCAAACCCTGTAACCACAAAGGCATCCCCTTGAAGCCAAAACTACTTTGACACCAAATGTAAGTTCTAACCCTCAACCATTGATTGTTGCATATAGATTCTAAATAAAGAAGAAAAGATGCAATGGTTAAAGAAATTTTCCACCATGGTCCATACCTCATTTCCGTAAGATCAAATTCTATGATGTTTTGTCTGAAAAATATTTCTAACTTTTTTAACCACCAACACTAAGTCTCCAAAAATAGCTAGATTCAAAATCTAAAGTTTCTTTGTAGCTTCCAATACTATAATTAATGATCTTTATTCAACAACGTTGTTAGTGGTTTCAAAATCAAGTTTAAAAGAGAGAAATATTTTCCTTTGAAGGAGAGATTAAAAAAAATTCTTCACCTGATCCTTATTTTAAAAAACCTCCATCAAAATATAATTTCCATACTTGATTTGTTGAAGGATTAATGTTATCAGAAAGCCTTTCTAAAGTAGCAAATGCATCATATTTTTTATTTAAAAACAACATACAGTGACCCAAATATTGTTCTACACTATATATATGAAAATTGTTAGGATATTTAGCATCATTAGCTATGTAGACAAACTTGAATTCTCTATAAAATATTTTGGTTTCACCCCCAAAATCAAGGACTATAGCATTGGTCATATCTAGTTCTGACAACAAGCCAATTTCACACCCCATGACCTTGATAATAACATTCCAAACTTATATAGTATGTCTACAACTACCACATCCATAAAATTTCTTTTTACACGAATTTGAGATAATGATACTGGAAAATCCTTAATCATACCAATGCACTTGATTTTCTAGATTCAAAAGAATATAAATCATGTTATGATGTTGCAATTTCTAAAACCAACTTCTCCATTATGGATTTTGGAATTAAATTATGAGAAGCTTCAAAATCTAAAATACAATTATGTAGCAAAAAAACATGAATATTTAATGTCACATAAAAAGGTTATATAATATCTTCATGTTCTTATACATGTGGCCCAAACATAATAGTAGGCCTTTCATCCTACAAGTTAAAAGTGTCTTGTTGAAAAACTATTGTTGTATACTTAATTACCTTAACTATTTGTTTTTGGACAACTCATGAAGAGAGATAGGAATTTTTATCTTTTCCAATTTTTTTTCCAAACTAAAAGAAGCTAATGTATTTTATGCTCTAGCATATTGCTCATTATCATTGTTCTTCTTCTCAGGAGTGTTTGAGGATGAAGGCCCCTACTCATTTTATTTAACTCTACTTTTATCACTTGGAATCCCTTTACTCTAATCAATTTGTTTAGTTAAAATTTACCTATACTTTAAATCATATTTTTTATTCAATTCAAACTAAAGAAAACATAAAAAGAATTTTATTTAGATGGTCAATCAATATCCATACCCTATAATTGATATTCATTCTAATTTATAAAATTTTATTGGTCAAAAACATCTTGAGCAACAAGAATGAAAGTATATTGATCTTCAAAACAATATATCTCTTCCTCTTCTTGTACAAAATCACCTTCAACTTGATCATAAATTACCAATGGGGTTTGGATGGGTTATTCTACATTTCTTCTTTCTAGTTGCAAAATGTATGGATTGAATGGTCTTCGACACTCAATTAGATTTCTATATATGGGTTCTTCAACTAGTATTTGAGGATTTATACCTTCCATCTCCATTATGGGTATTGTATTTGAGAGATTCCTAATCATTGATTATTTGTTCCTATACATATTCACTTACTCCTAAAGGACCTAATTCTTCCTTCTTCTTCTTTTTCTCCCAAATATACCCTCACCCTGATTTTACCTAAGGCGGCCATATTAGCTTTTATTTCTATAACATCAACATGCATTATTGACAAAGTTATTGATCTCCTTTACCTTATCATGAATGCAAACTCAGAATCAAAAGAAACAACACATGTAATGTTTTTATTAAGCTAATATGGCTTAATATCTATGGCAATTTTGTTGTATATTTTATTAAATATTTTGGTAAAATCAAGTACCGATTCACAATTTTTCTTCTTTATAGCCCCAAATTTTGTAAGTTAATACAAATGGTCCCTCCTTTCACCTTGTTTTTTACATAAAGGTTTCATATAATGTTGTCCATGAAGGAATCGAGTTAGCAGGAAACTGTATAAACCATTTTCTCACCTTCCCTTCTGAAGATTGAATAAAAGGTCTTGTGTACACATCATCTAATTCTATATTCAAGTTATCAACAAAATTGAGGAAAGTTTCCATATGCTCTTCTATATTTATTTCACTTTCTCCATTAAATCAAGGTAAAATTTCAAGTAACCTTATGGTAAGTGATGCATATTTCGAGGAAAATGCAATGGGGCATATCTGGAAGCTACCAGGAAATTTACATTTCCTAGCATCTTATGTTTATCTTGTTGAAATTCAAGTGTAAGAGGATTAATATGAAATTGTACTTGTCAAGTGGGTGTAACTTGGGTGGTAAGGAGGATTTTTTATTATCCTCCCCACATGGGTTCTAGTCCCATCGATATCAACATGCTCGCTCCTTCAGAGCCATTTCTACATGAAATATAACTGAATCACCTAGAAAAAGGTGTGTTTTCTAGGGATGTAGCTAGTATCGACCTCTGGTATAATGATATATATATATATATATATATATATATATGTGAAATTTTACTTCTTTTTCCTCTCTAGAAGGACTAAGGGCAATATATATATATATATATATATATATATATATATATATATGAAATTTTACTTCTTTTTCCTCTCTAGAAGGACTAAGGGCAATTTAGAACATATTAAAAATGAGACTTCAATATGAGGGATCGATGTTATATGTTCATAAGAAGGGGATGGTTTTACTATATATTTAAGTTGTTCTATAAGGATAGCAAGTTGTAGGGAAATAAATTTATTAAGGAGATCAATAAATTTTGAAGAAAACTTTGAAGTTTAAAAATGAGTAGCTTCTACACAGATAGATGAATATTCAAGAGAAGGAATAATTTCTAGAACGTTGTACTTGAAGAAGTAGCTTGATGTTTATCCCTTAAATTTATTTAACCAAATTCTTTGGGTATGATAATACTGTTACTTGCTTAGGATTAGTATTACTCCTTGTATGAATTATTTAGGTTCCATATTATGATCAATATAGTTGTAGGTGTTGGATTGAGATCAATAGAGTTCACTATGTGAATATGCTATCCAAACCTTTCTTGTTCACCAATGGGAAAAGTGTATTTTTTACAGGGAACCCAACTCAGAAAAACCCCTCCATTGCTTTGCATTAATTCAGATGAAAAGAGAAACAATTACAATGTCTTTCTTCAACTATGAAGCACACCTTGCACTGCAATTGTGTTATCATGCTTCCTAACCTACTCTATCTAACACTTATCCAATTCAAGCCTCCTCCAACCTCTTATTTCCTACGCAATCCTAAAGGAATAAGCCCCTAAAAAATAGGATAAATTACCTATTTCCTTGTGCAATAGATTGAGGAATTGATCACCTTCTTAGTGAAAAAGCATTGTACACTAACAATATACATTTGTAAATACAAATGTGCATTTTCCATCCACTCAAATAGGAAATTAAAATTCCATGCATTGATGGGTCTATTTTTAGCTAATTGAGTAGTTAACTAAGAGATCGGTGAGTTAACAACAGTCTTAACTACTCATATGGCCTTCAACTTACTCAACTAATGATTAGAGAGTATTTGACTGAGTTCAACTAACAATAACTCAACTATATTGCTAAATATTAGAAATCAATATGTGCACAACTCTACTCTTAGGCTACACACTTGAATTTACTCATCTAACTAGGAGACAAGACCATTACACTCTATCTAACTGAAATCCAAGTCATTTTGTTGATGTGGAAAATCGAATTACACAATTTGACTAAGGCACAAGTCAAAATTGAGCCTTTTATTGCTACAATTTCTAACATATTTCATTTATCTCCGAAAGTTGTTTTTTACAACAAAAAAAAAAATGGTTCCAATTTTAGTGTTGTTCCTCAAGATATTCCTGGCTAAGGAACTATGCCAAGGCACTAGATTCTCTCAAAAATAATTGATGAGGATTAATTATATATGTCTCATTGTAGGACAATAATTTCTCTAGGCTACTTTCCAACTAAAACATACAACTAACTTTGTATTGAATAATTATGAATGAAGAACAAAGAAAAATAAATAGTAAAGATTTCAAAAATTAAACTAATATCTTATTCTTTCTGTGAAGAATATGTATTAAAAATTAGTTTTAATAATCCAACAATCTAGTTAATCATAATTATATAAATTGTTGAATATAATTCCACAAGAAATAAGGTATGTTGAATATAAACGATATTTTACATAAACCGTTTAACTTATAAAATCTTGGAAAATAGTATATAAAGGAAATAATGATAATTAATTCTCACTTTATAAATTCAACCTGTATAACTTAGATTAATTTTTAGAAGAAACAGATTTTGACTTATAGAAAATGCTTTACATCTAGCAAATTAATAGACTAAAATTTGCTAGAAATATAATCTATTTGGACTAAATACAATAAACTATTGTTTATCCACTTAATATAAAATTTCTCTCCTTTTTTTTAAAAAAATAAAAAAATCCCTTCACTTAGAGTCCCTTACTATATTTTGTACACACTTAGTACAAAGCATTAGTTTTGAAAGAAACCTTTTAGGAACTATATTACAAAATAAGGAAAATTGTTGAACAACTTTAGTACATAATGTTGGCAAGTTCCCAAAACATTCATTATGCAAATTTGTCTAGCTGATTCCAATTTTCTCCAATTGGACAATTAAGAGTTATCATATTTCTATAGGAAATATCCAACTTCATGTATTTATGATAAGTGGGATCAATTGATAAAGATCTTTAACTTTCCAAAGAAGATAGAAATCATCAATTAACTTGTAAACTATTGTATACTCCTTCAATGTTCCAATCATATTTGAAATGTTTCTACTATCTTTCTTTCCCTAAATAGTAATTCTCTATAGTCATCTAATGAAATCAAATCTTCATTTTGATCCCAAGAAGATTACAAAGCCATTTCTTTAAAATTATTAGATTTATTCATAAATGTATCAACATTATTTTTTGGCATTATGTATGTGTTGAGGCCTTAGAATTTCGCTGCCAAAACATGGGGGAAAACCACTCGGTCCGAACCTTAAAGCATCTCCTTTTCTGTTTGATGTAGTGGCTCCAACTAGGGATAATGGGACCAGTTTCTCAATAAGGATGATTTTGGGGTGTGTTTTGATTATACAACATGCAATGGATTTTGATTCTAATTTATCACATGCATCTATCTAAACTATATATTCTATTATATACTTGGGGTGTTTCTTCCTTTATGCGATCTAAAGTGATATCCTTCAACTATTAGTAATGTAGATTATTTAACAGTTGAAAGAGATGAAAATTATGTAAGATGATTCTTCTAACAAAATAGTTTGATTAGAATAATTGTGAAAAATATATCACATTCATATGTGTGATTATATATTCAATATGAAATCACAGACAAATATTAGAACAAAAGTGCATGTAACACTCATCTATAATAATGTTTCAAATATAAAATGCAATAAAAATATGATTGTCAATCTATAAAGCAAGTCTTAATACAAGTGAATAGAAGTACCATATGTACAAAGTTCTACCCATGTAAACTGAAATTAATTGATCTACTCCTCTTCACTTTCAAGCAATTTAAAGAGTACAGTAGTGCAACATCAGTTAAATAGCTTTAATTGTCAAAAGATAACAGATTGTGTTCCATTAATTCATCAAAACACTCACAAACTTACAATAGTGAATTCTTTGCAAATGTTTTTGAAAAATTTCTGAACCCTCTCTAAATGCATGGGAGGGGTTTAAATACTAAACTAACTATGTTCTAAAATATATTGTTACATAAAAATAGAGGAGGTTTCAAACAACCATCCTCGTAATACTAACTTTAACTACAATCTAGGAAAATAAAGTAACAATATGACTTAATATTTCGATCTTTCTTTTGGATTTCCTCTCGAAGTTGACAAATATCTAGCATGGGCTTGAGTTGAGCTAGCTATGAAATCTGTGATCTGACCTGTCCTTTGAATATCGCATTTGAGAGTGTTGGTTGCGATCTTCTTGTTGAATTTGTTAAATACTGCAGGATCGGGTATTGATGATAAGGTTTGATCAGAAAATTCCAATAATTTTCTTGATCAAAATTATTTACTTTTTTAATTATTTCTCCATGCATTTCTGCCTTTTGTTTCCACTGTGTTTCTAGTTGTTTGACTTCTAGGAGCACTTCATACGTGCACTCTTTGATAAGTTCTGCTTTCACAAGCTGTTTATACACATATTCAATAATTTCCTTTCCCAACATGAATACTTTTGTTGCTGCTTTATTTGCCTGCTTTATATGTGCTTCCCAATCTTTGAATAAGATTTCCTTGTGAAACTTATCTACCTAGGGTAGATCAACTTCCTTGCCTAAGTCTGACGCTTGTCATTGAATGTGTTCATTTATTTTCTTCTCAATCTTCTCACATTCAAGTTTCTAGATAGCTATTTGTTGGATTAGTATTTTACTTGAGTCACAATAAGAGCCAGTAATAGAAGCTTGTTGACAAAATACTTCTTGTTGTTGCTTTAACTTAGAATTTACATCTAATGCCTCCTTTATGAATTACTCTAACTATGGCTGGCTTTGTAATCTGGTCATTGTTGCTTCCAGTTGTGTTTGCTTCTCAGTGATTTCTACTCGATGCTGCAAATTAAGACTCTCAAAATCTTTTTGAAATTAGGCCATCTTTGATTTCATTTTCTCGCTGGAGTTAGACTTTTCTTGGTGTAACATCCTCTCTAATTCTTGTAGTCTATCTTCTTGCTGCTTCAGTAACATTTTAACCTCAGTGGCCTTATCAATAGTGGCAATAGCATATTCCCCTACAAACTGTGATATTTTAGTTAAATGTTTAGTAGGATTAGTTAGGGGATCCTTCCATAAAATGTCTACTGGTTCATTTGTAAGGTTTGAGACCGTCCCATCAATTCTTCTCCTTTTGCTTCTCTTGACTACAGCCTTATGACTAGGACTGTAGAAGATATCTAGTGAAGGAACTTCCTCGACTTGTAACACTATTTATTCTGTAGGGTAAGCCGGATTGATCTCTCGATCATGAGTTTCTAGAACTTGTTGTAGTGGAGTAATAGTTTCCACTAGTTTTTGGAAATGTTCAAGTGCCTGAAAACTAGTAGCTTGATCAGTATTGGGATTGGTTTTATGGTTTTTTATTGCTTTATAAAACTCATGCCATTCACTATTCAAATTCTTTGGTTGGGACTTTCTTGATTGATCAAGTGTATCATGATTGTGCTGAACTTCTTGAGAAGTTGACTCTGTTCCATTACTTCCTTTTTTCTCCTGCATCTCAATCTCTTGGATTACTTGATCAATTATCTTTTGTGGGCTTTCCTTTCTGTTTTCGGATTCATTTTTAGAATGATCCGAATTATGAGATCGATGTTCTGATTGCCCCGACTTGTCCTCATACATGTCTTTTGCTTCATTATCTAAGCTAATACTTGGAGTAGTTCTGTTGACATCTTCAATAGTTAACAAGTTAAGAGGAATTCACTCCAGTCTCTTATATTTGTATATTTGGGAGGCTTCCAAATCATCTTGGTTGAGTTGACTGGATGAAAACTTAATTATATCTGAAAAATTTTCCATGCCATGAAAGAAATCATCAAATCTGTCAATTTCTTTTACAAAAGTATTCATTTTGAGCTCAATGATGCAGTTTTTAATTACATCATTTGGATCATATGGTCATTTTGGAATTACTACCAAATTCAATAGATTAATCTTTGCAACTTCCTTGTAGGCATGACCAATATCAAAAAGTGCAAAAGTATCGCATTGTAAAGGAAAATTAGGCTAAACGAACTTCTTAGGACTTTAAGTTGTTTAGAAATACCATTAACAAGCTGGTAGGCTATCTCTCTTGTAAGTAACTTATCAAGAACATAATATGGTAGGACGTGGGGAGAAGCATAACTCCCAAATACTCTGACATATGTGAAACTCTCCTCTACAAACCATCTAGCAACAGAAATAATATTTGTACTATCCTCTTTGGAAACCCTAGGGGCTTTCTCATTAAATATCATCTGGTGCATAGGAAACATGACTCTATGGAAAATTTTGTAAAAAAATCAAATGGAAGTATGAATCCCAAAGGGCTCTATGATAAATATGGATTGGATTAGGGTCTTAGGTAGTCCATTTCCATCCCATGGTAGGAAAACTAGAAGAAAACCAAATTGTGTCCATGACATAAGCACTCATGTAAAAGGGAGGTATTTATCTTGATGAAACACTTCTTTTACTCCTATACTCCATGATGTATATAGCCAAATTATCAGATAGGATATTTTCCCAATTCAGTAATAATTGACGATTGCATCAATTAATTGGACCCAATCTACAGCAAACCTAGTGGTATCAGGTTTTGCATATAATCTCGATGACATACCGGTAGCATAACAGTAAGGGGAAGGAATTTGGGCAATTGGGTACGTACCGAGTTTTTCTTGCTTAATTTTTCCTTGGTCTTCTTTCCATTCCTTTATGACTTTCATCAGATCTAGATTTTTTGTTCTAAAGCTTTGAATAAAAGCCTTGTCATATTTCTGCTGCGGGGAGGGTAGATGTTACATTTCTTGTAAGTCTTCTACCATGAATGACGCAATATTCTTGCATTTTGAATCTTTGAATGTTTTGTCTTCTATGCTAAGTGGTGGATTACCCATTTAACCTTGTCAGTGTAGGGAAGAATCTTTGGCCTTGCTGCTACCTTATGGACGAATGAACATGCAGTGTCAAAGTAGGTTGGGTCTGAAGAAACAGATTCGCTTATTGGAGCAACTTTTTCTATTACCTTTGCTTTTCATCCTCGAAAATCTTATACATTACTTCCCATGATGAAATGCCGCAATCCTTGTTGCATGTGGTGTCTGAAAACAGGGGAGACATAACTGAGTCTTTGATAGACGATGCTTTGTCAATTTATTTGCCTTTCTTGTTCATTTCAATTTTCCTCACTCCTTAAGTGGTCTTCTAATTTCAAGAAAACAGAGAGAAAATTAAAAGTATAGAGAACAAGGAAGAAAAACGGAATTGAAACAATTGTGGCATTCAATCACTTCAACGCATGCACAAAATAGATATGAATCTATCAAAACCTTACTTCTATTAAATGTTATTAATCACCAATAATCTTTATAAATCAAATTTCTTACACCTTCATGTGAAATGTCTATCGATCAACTTAAAGACGTTGGATCTCATATTTCAGTTTGATATGACATAAGTTATTTCGCATGTTTGAGTATTTAAATGTCATTCATCGCATATCGCAACTTACAACTTTTTCATTTATGATGTTACCCATAAATTCTTTGAAATGCGATCTGCGCAAATCGCACATCGTAAATTTTATGTGGTAAATGAATTTTCTTGTACGCAGTATTGGTTACCAAGCTTGTTTTTCAACAGATGAATTAGTTTTGCACCTTGCAAATTGGAACTGAAAAATGATATTGGTGCTTCAAATTTGTTTTCATTAAGCTATGTTAAAACAATAGTGTATGATGTATCTGATGAAAAATTATATAAAGTAAAAGGATTAATAAAATTGGGGGTAGTCAGGAATGGAGCATTGACAATGGATTGTTTAATAAAATCAAATGCTTCTCTTTCATTATGTCCCCATTTAAAGACTGAATTTTTCTTAATCATGTTTTGTAATGGTAAAACTATTTGTGAAAAGTCAGGGACAAACCTTTTGACAAAATTAATTTTCCCAAGAGATGACTACATAGCTTTCTTGTTATGGGGGAAAGGAATTCTTTTAATCTCTTCAATTCTTTCAGGATCAATATAGATACCTCTTTTTGACGTAATGAATCCTAAAATTTTTCCTTCATCTAATGCAAAAAATTATTTCTTTGGGTTTAATGAGATGTCATACCTTTTACATCATTCGAAGACTTGCTTTAGGTCATTCACATGATTGGTTACTTGTTTATAAAAGACTGTAATTTCATATAAATAAATAACCACTAATTTATTTGTGAGCCCCCTAAAAGTTGTGTCCATAGCTCTCTGAAAAGTGGCACCTGCATTAATTAATCCAAATGGCATCTTTTGATAGGCGTAAGTTCCCCACTTAGTCATGAATGTAGTCTTTAATATGTCATCTAGATGTACGAGGATTCGGTTCTATCCTGAAAATCCATCTAGAAAGGATATAAGTTCAAAACCAACTATTGTCTGCAGTATTTGTTCCATGGTTGGTAAAGAAAATTGTCCTTTTGACATGCTTTGTTTAAATTCCTAAAATCAATGCAAATTCTAATATCGCCATTCTTCTTCCTGACATGTACCAAATTTGATACCCATTTAGAATGCATGACTAGAAAGATGGTTTTTTCCTTGAGGAGTTTGTTCAGTTCTGTTTTAATTTGATTTTCCAGATTTGGATGAATCTTCCTCAATTTCTATTGTATAGGTTTTTATTCTGAGATCATGGGAATGGTATGTTGAATAACAGAAGTGACATATGTTTTAAGATCAGTAAAATCCCAAGTAAAGACACTTTTGTACATTCTAAATAATCTGATAAATGATAATCTTTCTTCAAAAGATAAGCCAATACCTAGATTAACATTTTGAGGTTTTTCGTCAACCCCTGGATTTACTAACTCAAATCTTAAGGTAGAGCATTGAATTTTGTAGTTAGTAACTCTTTTAAACCTATATTTTAGATCATATAGGTATTCTAACTTGACAACAGACTTAGGGATAGGATTTTCGTCTTGTTTTTCCTTAACCTGAATGTCATGTTCATTTTCATCCAAAATTTTAATATCATAAGATCCTTCAGATGTTAAGAAATCTATGATATATGAATCATCATTGAATACTCTTCAATTGGTAATATTATCAGGAACATATGATCTAAAAATTAATTCAATGGAAAATCTATTGAGACTAAGCCCTTGAGATGGAATTAACTTTGATGCTACATTAGCCAGTAGATCTGCACTAGCATTATGCATTCTAGGTACAGAAGAAATATTAAATGCTAAGAAATGAATGGTTATTTATTGGACTAATGATTGATAATGCTTTAAATGTCCAGAATTACAATGAATGGTATTTCTTACCTGTCTAACAATGATTTCTGAATCTCCTGGGACTTTCAGATATTTGATATTAAGATCAATGGCTTTGTACAAACCTTGGACTAATGCTTCGTATTCAGCTATATTGTTTGTACAATTGAATTCTAGTTTGCAGGCTAATATGGTTTTTTCTCCTTCTGGGTTTATTAAAATACGGCCAGCGCCTGCACCATCTTCAGATTTAGAACCGTTAAAACAAAGAGTCCAAAACAAATAATTAACTACTACTTTATCTACAAAATGTATCCACTTGGAACTATTTGTCTGGGAAAAATTCTCATTTTGAGAAACAACTGCATTACCGAAGAAAGGTGATGGTTGAGCATTGAAACTTCCCAAAACGACTTTGCTGAGTAGTTTCCAATAATGTTATTATTGAATGCTACTGGCTCATTTTCTCCTTCAATATCAGTGATTGTATGCTTCATGAAATTTTCACGTTCTACCCAAATTTTATTTGGCTTTCCATTATATGGTAGCCACATATATGACCAGTCTATTCCAAAATACCCATGAAGTTTTTCAGACCATTCTCGGCTTAAAACTAAGCCATAAAACTCGGGAATATTAGCCACCAGTATATCAATTATTTGAGTAACCTTGGGGTTTGATGACAATCTGATGGAAATATAATTTATTTCTCCTACCACCTCTAATTTGGTTCTATCAAGTTGTACTATATGAACAGGGGAACTCTGAGGAGTTATGTTCAACTTAGCACAGACTGATTTGGGCATTATATTAGAGGAATCCCCTGAGTCTATTAAACAATTATGAACGTTTTCATTATATATATCATAGGTTAGGATAAATGGAGGAGTATGAGAGATGGATCGATCACCTATCATAATCAAGTCTATAGCATCTATTTTAGTTGAAGGAGAAGGTGGCTTACCCGTTTCATTAGCAGCTTCTACTATTACTGGAGCAGGTAAGGTTGAAGAAGGAACTGCATTTAAGTCTCTAAGTAATATTTTATGTTGTTGCTTTAATTTAGTAAGCTTGTGAATTGAAATATAGGCCCTCAATAGTGTCTGAGACTACCATTGTCTTAGATGTAGGTAGAGTATCTGAAGTAATGAGACTTGTTTGTGTAGCCTTTGAAGTAGACTTTTCGCTTACTAATTTATTCTTAGCAGGAGTTGAAATCTTTTGTTGTTGATTTAGTTGTATTGCTTCAATAGTATTTTTTCTCCTTGTACTCACAGGTAAAGCTTCATGTTGTTCTTCATTTGGTAGGATGAAATCCCACATTCCATTTAGTTCAACTTCTTCTTATTCATCATCCTCTTCTTCCTCTATTTTCTCTTCCTCTGTATCTTGATCAGATTCAGCATTAGTTATGTTATTCAAAGGTTGAGTATTAGAGGACTGACCTTTCTTGAAGTTTCTGAAAGTCTTTTTTGAGCTAGAATTTTCAGCGACTTGTTTCTTAATATCTGCCATCTCGTTTTTCATATTCTTCAAAACTTTTTGAAGGCCTTCCACATCAAAAGGGTATTTTGGCAGCTTCTTTTTAGAATCATCTTTGAAAGATAACTTTTTTTATTTTCGATCTTCTTGAGAATTCTTTTTCTCAGAGCGGTTATGCGTTTTTCTACAAATAGAGATTCCTTCATGTTTTCTGCGAGTGTCAGCAGTTTTTCTCTATCAACAAAAATAGCTATATTGGATGGAAGAGATGAAATATACCACTCAATTTGAAATTCTGCACCAGGAACTGATGTAGCAGGAATTTTATTGAGTAATTTATTAAATCTTGAATTAAAATCTTTTATCTTCTCTCCTGTTTTAGCTTTTAGATTTGATAAATCATTGATGAGCGTAGCAGTGGTCCTGCCATCCCCAAACTTAGCTAGAAATTTCTCTTCGAACATATTCCAGCTAGTTATAGAGCAAGCAGGCAGTGAAAAATACCAAGATCCTACGGATCCTATTAGAGTATACGGAAATAATATTACAACACAGTCCTCTTCAACCACTTCTTTTAGATTGATGGCTAACATAAAATTATGAATGTGTTCTTCTGCTGGAAGACCGTCAATAGGATTAAATTTAGGTAACCACCTTTCAGGATATTTTGGAAGAGCATGAAGAGGAGAGGTCATATTTACAACCCCTGTAATGTTCCACGGACGTATATTTCGTGGAGGTACTTGGCCTGCCATTGGAGCTTGGTTGGATGTGATGGATTAAGTTTGAGTTGAAGAAGAGGTAGGCTAAGTGCTAGGACTAGTTGAAGGGATACTAGTTTGAGTACTGGGACTAGTTAAAGTAACATTGATTGTTGGAATGGAAGTTGTGGAAGTGAGTGGAGGTAATGATGATGAATGGGATAAGATCTCATTGGCAATTGGCTCTGATTGAGTCCTCTTAATTATCTTTCAAGTACTGTCAATGAGTAATTCAAAAGGAATAATTCATGTCTTTTGACTTTCTGATCAATTTAATATCCTTCAATGTTGTAAAGAAGACGAAATACTGATATCCGATATTTGAGAAGATTCAGGCTTTTCAGCAGAAATGGATACTCTCTCTAACTTTTCTATCAAATACTAAACTTCTGGGGAATTTTGACGAGAATCAGGAGATAGTATGGGTTGAGTATCACTAGGAGACTTAGGAGAAGGATGATCAACTTCAGATTTTAAAGATGAGGATCTAGATAATTTTCTAGAAGTTGATGGGGATATAGAGGGAGAGAGACTCTTAGATTGACCTTTAGATTGATCAGACCTTTTTTCCATTCATAAGGCCCTCCTTATAGCGCTAGAATGTTGAGGCCTTGGAATTTCGTTGCCAAAACATGGGGAAAAAACACCTGGTCCAAACCTTAAAGCAGCTTCTTTTCCGTTTGGTGTAGTAGCTCTGACTGGGGATAATGGGACCAGTTTCCCAATAAGGATGATTTTGGGGTGTGTTTTGCTTATACAACATGCAATGGAAAATTATTCTAATCTATCACATGATGAATCTATCTAAACTATCTATTCTATTATATACCCGGGGTGTTTCTTCCTTTATGCGATCTAAAGAGATATCCTTGAACTATTAGTAATGTAGATTATTTAACAGTTGAAAGAGATGAAAATTATGTAAGATGATTCTTCTAAAAAAATAGTTTAATTAGAAGAATTGTGAAAAATATATCGCATTCATATGTGTGATTATGTATTCAATAAGAAATCACAGGAAAATATTAGAACAGAAGTGCATGTAACATTCATCTATAATAATGTTTCAAATATATAATGCAATAAAAAGATGATTTTCAATCTATAAAGAAAGACTTAATACAAGTGAATATAAGTACCATATGTACGAATTTCTACTCATGTAAACTGCCAGTAATTGATCTACTCCCCTTCACTTTCAAGCAATTTAAAGATTACAGTAGTGCAACATCAGTTAAACAGCTTTAATTTCCAAAAGATAACATATTGTGTTCCATTAATTCATCAAAGCACTCACAAACTTACAATAGTGCATTATTTGCAAAAACATTTGGAAAAATTCTGGACACTCTCTAAATGCATGAGAGGGGTTTAAATGAAAAACTAACTATGTTCTAAAATAGATTATTACATAAAAATAGAGGAGGTTTTAAACAACCATCCTCGTAAGACTAACTTTAACTACAATCTAAGAAAATAAAGTAACAATATGACTTAAGAGTTCTGATCTTTCTTTTGGATTTCCTCCCGAAGTTGACAAATATCTAGCATGGGCTTGAGCCGAGCTGGCTGTGAAATCTGTGATCTGACCTGTCCTTTGAATATTTCATTTGAGAGTGCTGGTTGTGATCTTCTTATTGAATCTGTTAAAGACTACAAGATATGGTATTGATGATAAGGTTTGATCAGAAAATTCCAATAATTTTCTTGGTCAAACTTATTTACTTTTTTAATTATTTCATCATGTGTTTCTGCCTTTGTTTCCACTATGTTTCTAGTTGTTTGACTTCTAAGAGCACTTCAGACGTGCATTCTTTGATAATTTCTACTTTCACAAGCTGTTCACACACAAATTCAATAATTTCCTTTGCCAACTTGAATGCTTTTTTTGTTGCTTTAACTGTGCTTCCCAATATTTGAATAAGATTTCCTTGTGAAACTTATCTACCTGGGGTATATTAGCTTCCTTGCCTAAGTCTGATGCTTGCCATTGAATGTTTTCATTAATTTTCTTCTCGATCTTCTCACATTCAATTTTCTAGATAGCTATTTGCTGGATCAGTATTTTACTTGAGTCACAATAAGAGCCAGTAATAGAAGCTTGTTGACAAAATAATTCTTGTTGTTGCTTTAACTTATCATTTACATCCATTGCCTCCTTTATGAATTTCTCTAACTGTGGTTGGATTTGTAATTTGATCATTGATGCTTCCAGTTGTGTTTTCTTCTCAGTGATTTCTGCTCGATGCTGCAATTTAAGACTCTCAAAATCTTTTTGAAATTGGGCCATCTTTGATTTTATTTTCTCGTTGGAGTTAGACTTTTCTTGGTGTAACAACCTCTCTAATTCTTGTATTCTATCTTCTTTCTACTTCATTAACATTTTAACCTTAGAGGCCTTATCAACAATGGCAGTAGCATATGCCCCTACAAATTGTGATAGTTTGGTTAAAATTTCAGTAGGATCTGCACGGGGATCCTTCCATAAAACGTCCATTGATTCATTTGTAAGGTTTGAGACCGTCGCATAAATTCTTCTCCTTTTTCTTCTCTTGAATACAACCTTATGACTAGGACTGTAGAAGATATCCAGCGAAGGAATTTCCTCAACTTGTAACACTATATTTTCTATAGGGTAAGCCGGAATGATCTCTCGATCATGAGTTTCTGGAACTTGTTGTAGTGGAGTAACAGTTTCCACTAGTTTCTTGAAATGTTCAGGTGCCTGAAAAATAGTAGCTTGATCAATATTGGGATTGGTTTTATGAGTTTTTATTGCTTAAGAAAACTCATCCCATTCACTATTCAAATTATTTGGTTGGGACTTTCCTGACTAATCAAGTGTATCATGATTGTGCTGAACTTCTTGAGAAGTTGATTGTGTTCCATTACTTCCTTTTTTCTCTTGCATCTCAATATCTTGGATTACTTGATCAATTATCTTTTGTGGGATTTCCTTTATGTTTTCAGATTCATTTTCAGAATGATCCAAATTGAGAGATTGATTTTCTGATTTCCCCAACTTATCCTCAGACATGTCTTTTTCTTCATTATCCAAGCTAATACTTGGAGTAGGTATGTTGACATCTTCAATAATGAACAAGTTAAGAGGAATTCTCTCCAGTATCTTATTTTTGTATGTTTGGAAAGCTTCCAAATCATCTTGGTTGAGTTGACTAGATGCAAACTTAATTATATCTGAAAACTTTTCCATGCCTTGAAAGAAATCATCAAATCTGTCGATTTCTTTTACAAAAGGCTTCATTTTGAGCTCATTGATGTAGTTTTTAATTACATCATTTGGATCATATGGCCATTTTGGCATTACTGCCAAATTCAATAGATTAATCTTTGAAACTTCCTTGTAGACATGACCAATATCAAAAAGTGCAAAAGTATCGCACTGTAAAGGAAAATTAGGCCAAACGGCCTTCTTAGCATCTTTAAACTATTTAGAAATACCATTAACAAGTTGGTAGGCTATCTCTCTTACAAGTAACTTATCAGGAACATAATATGGTAGGACGTGGGGAGAAGTGCCATAACTCCCAAATACTCTAACATATGTGAAACTCTCCTTTTCAAACCATCTAGCAACAGAAATAATATTTGTACTAGCCTCTTTGGAAACCCCAGGGGCTTTCTCATTAAATATCATCTGGTGCATAGGCAACATGACTCTAAGGAAAATTTTATAAAAATGCAAATGGAAGTTTGAATCCTAAAGGGCTCTATAATAAATATGGATTGGAGTAGGGTCTTAGGTAGTCCATTTCCATCCCATGGTAGGAAAACTAGAAGAAAAGCAAATTGTGTCCATGAAATAAGCACTCATGTAAAAGGGAGGTGTTTCTTTAGATGAAACACTTGTTTTACTCCTATACTCCATGATGTGTCTAGCTAAATTATCAGATAAGATATTTACCCAATTCAGAATTAAAGAATTGACAATTGCGTCAATTAATGGGACCCAATCTACAGAAAACCTAGTGGTATCAAGTTTTGCATATAATAAGGACAACATACTGGCAGCATAACAGTAAGGGGAAGGAATTTTGGAAATTGGGTACATGTCGAGTTTATCTCACTTAAGTTTTCCTTGATCTTATTTCTATTCCATTATGACTTTCATCAGATCTGGCTTTTTTGTTCTAAAGCTTTGAAGAAAAGCCTTATCATATTTTTGTTGTGAGAGGGTAGATGGTACATTTCTTGCAAGTCTTCTGCCCTGAATGACCCAATATTCTCACATTTTGAATCTTTGAATATTCTTTCTTCTATTCTTAAGTGGTTTATTACCCTCTTAACCATGTCTATATAGGGAAGAATCTTTGGCCTTGCTGCTACCTTATTGACGAATGAACATGCAGTGTCAAAGTAGGTCGGGTCTGAAGAAACAGATTCGCCTGTTGAAGCAAATTTTTCTATTACCCTTGGCTTTTCATCCTAAAAAAGCTTATACATTGCTTCCCATGATCAAATGTCGCAATCCTTGTTGCAGGTGGTGTCTGAAAATAGGGGAGACATATCTAAGTCTTCGGTAGACGATGCTTTGTCAATTTCTTTGCCTTTATTGTTCATTTCAATTTTCCTCACTCCCTAAGTGGTCTCCTTATTTCAAGCAAACAGAATGAACATTAAAAGTATAGAGAACAGGGAAGAAAAATAGAATTGAAACAATTGCGGCATGCAATCACTTCAACACATGCTCGAAGTAGATATGAATCTATCAAAACCTTACTTCTATTAAATGTTATTAATCACCAATAATCTTTATAAATCAATTTTCTTACACCATCACGTGAAATGTCTATCGATCAACTTAAAGACGTTGGATCTCGTATTTCAATTTGATATGACATAAGTTATTTCACATGCTTGAGTATTTAAATGCCATTCATCGCATATCGCAACTTATAAATTTTTCATTTATGATGTTACCCATAAATTCTGCGAAATATGATCTACGCAAATCGCACATCACAACTTTTATGCAGTAAATGAATTTGCTTTCAGTTAAGTCATGCGAACTGCGAAGTGCGCATTCAAGAAGTCAAGCTGATGTGCTTTATGGGACTTTGGAGCTTTATTTTTATTACTTTATTGGCTCGTCGGGTCCGCATAATCGCAACTTATACCGAATTTCTTTATAAGTTTGATCGGTTAAATGAGGTGTGATGCGATTTTAGTTTATAACGACAATTAAATCATTTGCAATAAGATTTTAATATAACTTTGGAGAAAGCTTAACACATTTCGTAGCCCGCATGACTTGGTGGGTTTCAAGTCTTTTAAGTTTGTAAGTTATGCGGTTTGTGATGCGCACTAAGGATTAAAGTGGAAAAGTACAAAGAAACTTTATTTCCTAAATTTTTTTGACTTAAAGCTAAAAATAAATGAAAATGAATTTCCTAATTATTTCTAAAGGGTCCCCATTTATTAAAATAAATGGGGGGTGTTGTATAGCACAACAATATGTATCCTAAGCATTTTAGACTAGATCCTTTTTAAGAAAAACCTTGTTTGTTTCCATAATAATTAAGGTCCTTTCTTAAATTCCCAGTGCATATAATTGGTACCATTTTCTCAAATTCAAAAATTTGAAAATGTTATTAGCTATTTGTGGTTTGTTACCCAACTCATTTTGAATTTATCCAATGTGTTGTTGTGTATTATATACCAAATTTGGTATATCACCCATTAATCTAAGGGAATTCCACATTCATGTGAATTCATTGAAAATTTCTCCCCATGTGATGCACCTAGCCTCTGGTAATGAAAAAGTGCCTATTAACTGATTTTCCATTTGCTCTTTCTCTTGATATTTATTTCAAAAATTGATCAGCTTGAATGGTTGTAGTTATTTTTTATACTTGTTCCCTTAAAATTTTAAAGTCTTCATTTTTTTTTTAAATTATTCTTTTCAATTCCAAGCAAACATAGTTTCAAATAACCTTTCATATGCATCTACAATATCTACTTTTGTTGATGAAGGCCCTTAAAAAACATGTTCAGTTCTTTCCTTTGTTAATATTTCAATTTTCTTTTCATAGTTTTCCATCTTCTTATTCTTTCAATAATTATTATTAGTAAATGTGCTTTATCCTATTCTAGATATTGAGGATTTGGTGTTTGTGCATGCTCCAAATTTAGGATTATAAATTTTCTCTTCAATTCTTGAATATCCATGTATTTTTATTTGTTCAAATCTTGTACTAAGGTTTCATATTTTTTATCTAATGATAAGTTAACAATCCACTGCTCTAGTTGATATATATTCATTTCCTTGGTCCTTGTGACAATTTTCTCTTGCTTGAGTTGTTGTGGGACATTTGAGACCGTATTGTCCACTTTAGACATATTTAATGCAATTTTTGTGATTTCTAAAAATCCTTTCACATTTATGCCTATGAAGGTCCACTTGATCCACTAACATAAATTTTTCGGGTTCACAGTTAATTTTACTACTTCCTAATATTTTCTTTTTTTATAACCTAGTTTTTTGTCTCTAATATAGCCATATTCAATTTCCCTTTCTCATAATATAGGGCTAATAATAAAATTTTTTGAGATGAACTTGATCCTTGAGCCCAAAGTTGTGAATATGCATCTTGCTTGACCTTCATGTTCTTATTCTTAAATAACAATATATATTCTCTTGTCACTCTAGACCTAAAGGTAAAACCCCTACTTGTTCATCTTGGCTCATATATGCTAATGAAAAAAAATCCCAACTAAAGATAGGCTCATTTGATGTAGCTTCCTTTACACTCTGAACTGATAATTCTACTTCATCTTATTCCCATATCCTTTACCTTTTTCGAAACTATTGATCCTCCTATGCTTCTAAAATTGTTTAAAGACTTTGTGCATGAGTTAATTTCAATATTTTCTCTTATGGTTGAGGGGTTTCTAAAATAGGGAGTTTAGAAGACTTCCCTACCTATACAATTTGCTTTGTACTTTGTTCAGGTTCCCAAGTGTCCATGTTGGTAGTATTTTCTATAACTAGTTTTGTAACATGTAGATATGGAGTATATTCTTGCATGATCCTTTTGTTTGATATGATCATATGAGGATAATATGAAAAGACTTACCCAAGAGGAAAATTCCTTTGTTTCAACAACTCTTCAACTAATGTAAAGTAGCCTTGGTGTCAACAATGAGTGGACCTAATTCTTTATTTAGCTTAATGATGGCCTAGTCTTTCTTGGAAATGAAGTGTAGCTAACCCAAACTCAAAATTTTTCTAATATATTCAAGATCAAAAATCCTCATGTGAAGGAAATTATTAGATGATAAGGAGGTAGCTCATGGACATATTTTTTTATTTCTATATACTCTTTAAATAAAAATCAATCCCCAACTCTGGTATCAAGAATTAGCTGCAAAATTTTCTTTAACAAAGGAAAAAATATTGGATTGAATTCTTCACATGAAAATAAATAAGAAACTAACATAAATGTGTTGATGAATTAATAAAAACCTATATTTTGTGGTTACCTTTTAACAATGGAAATCCAATGAATGATAGAGTTTTTCTCCCCATTTTAATCTTGAATTTTTAGATGTAGTTGTGAGAATATTATACCTTTGAAATAAATAAACATGTAGACTATATAGGATTGATATCTAAAATATCTAGCTAAGTTGTACTAAGACAATTGGAAATTCATCGCATCATATAGGTATTGGCTAAAGTGAAACATAACAAATGAATTTGTAATGAGAGAAAGGGGAGATAAGAACCCTAAAATTATTTCATCAACAATTTGGTCATAATATACAATAAGCCATTAACACAAGTCTTAATAACTCAGGGAAGATGCTAGTAGGGTATGGCGGTGGAGTTTCAAGTATTAGGGTTTCAAAAGGTGAGAGTGTCTGGAATAAAGCCCATTTTTCTTATATGGTTAAATCTCATTAATTGAGGCTTAAATTATTTTCGCGAAGGAGTTGGGCTTCAATGGGCATTAACATCCTAATAATTTCTTGAATTGAATGTGGTTTTATAAAAAAATAGAATTTCTCCATTTTGGGAAATGACAACTTTCTTTCTTGAGATATAATTTTCAGCACACCAAGTTACAAATTCTTAGAAGGTTTGGGGAATGGTGAATCGATATAAATAAGATTTTCATACCAATGATATATCTTGAATACTTTTGAATTGTTTAAATGATTTCTCTTTCAACTGGAAAAGATAAAAATAGGTATCAAATAATTCTTCTTCTTTATCAGTTATGTTTTTCTCTTCAAAATAGGTATATTATGAACTCTCGACAAACTTGGGTTTTGATATTTTAATTTTCATATTGGAATAAACAAGAACAAAGATTTCAAAATACCTAGGGAAAGTGGTTGAATAATGTTGATGCTGACTTTCAATGGACATTCTTCGAACATTTTTTGTAAGTGGTCCTTCAATTAGATTTGTTTTCTAATTTAGAAAATAATACAATATTTCCCCTATTAAAACTAATCTATTTATAGTTGGACACATGGCATATTGTAATTGTATAGAAACATGTGAAATTTATTTTCCCGCTTTATTTGTGTGGATTCAAGCGGAATGTAAATTTAAAAGGGAATCATTAAAAACTGAAGTAAATTCGTTACGATCGATTGATTTCGGAAGAGCACTCAAAGCATTCAAATGGGAGGATGAAGTCGAACCTGGAGAATCAATCTGAACACCCATTAGGTTGATCGATGTTGTCAAACCATCATTAACTGCCACCATCTTGGACGCAGGAGAACCCAAAGCCATGGAAGAATTAACGTCCGGATTAGAGAGGGTTGAAGTCGAAACAGACTGCATAGTTCTGGACGAAAAGCACTGAGCACACAAATCATCATCTGCCAATGTAGATCTCGAATTAAAATCGAACGCAGGCTCCATTTAAGATTTCACATGTGGAAAATAAATTTACATTCCACAATAAATGTTTTTTTGAAGTCACATTTCCTCTTTAAGATGTTCAAAGGCCTTAGTTGCTTCTAGAGTCCAAGAAAATGCATATTTCTTCAATAATGTTGTTAGAGGTGTTGTTATTCTTCCATATTTCTTAACAAACTTATGATAATATCATGACAACAAAATAAATCCTCGAATATGCTTTATGGTTGTGGGGATTTCCCATTCCTTAATAGATTTAATTTTGTTAGGGTCTACCTTAACACCCTCATGAGATACAATATGACCCAAATATTCCACCTCCTGCACTCCAAAGAAAAATTTAGAGGTTTTTGCATATAATTGTTTCTCCTCCAATAGTTTCAGTACCCTATCAACATGTTGAAACTGATCCTTCCAAGACTTGTTGTATATTAGTATATCATCAAAAAATACTAACACAAATTTTCTAAGGTATTGAAAATCGAATTCATTAAACCTTGAAATGTGGAAGGTGCATTAGTAAGGCCAAAAGGTATGACCAAAACTTCATAATGACCCTCATGAGTTCTGAATTTTTTTATTTTTTTTTCCGAATTTATTTTGTCTCTATTCTAATTTGATGATATCCTAAATGAAGATCTATCTTGGTGAAGTAAATTGCCCCATGTAATTCATCCAACAATTTTTCAATGACAGGAATGGGAAATACATATTTAATAGTGAGTTTATTGAGTTCCCTATATTCCAGATAGATACACCATGATCCATCCTTCTTGTGCACCAATACTACTGGAGAAGAGAAAGAACTTTGACTAGGTCGAATTATACTAGCCTCTAGCATTTCTACAATTATACGTTCAATTTCACTCTTTTGGGCATAGGGATATTTGTAAGGCCTGATGTTTGGAGAAAAATTTCCTGCAATAAAATGAATAGCATGATCATGATCAAGAATAGCTGGGAGGCCTTTGGGAATCTCAAATACCTTGGAATGATTTTCAAAGACTTTTTGGAGATTTGGAGAAATATATGATTTCGATGTTTGAATCTCTAGTGAGCATAATTGTGAAATTACGCCCGATTGTTTTTTCTTTAGAATATTTATAATGCCATTATATTTTATTATCTTTCTTGGTTTCCCTGTGATACCCCTTAATTCAACTTCCTTTCCTTCCCAAAAAAAAATCAAGAAAAATTCTTAAAATAAAAATCTATCGTCGCCAAAATTTGTAACCATTGGACTAGTACAACATCAGCACCACCCATTGGAATGGATAGCATTGGACTATTCAATACATATTCCCCCATGTTTAGCATGATATTATGGCATTTTTCAGAGCAATTTATAGTTCCTCCATTTGCAACCATCACTTGAAACTTTGGTTCTAGATATAGGAAGCAATTCAATTTCTTGGCTATCTTACAATGAATAAAATTATGAGTACTGCCTGAATCAATAAACACTATGACCTTTTTTATTCTTGATATATCCTTCTTTCTTGAGAATTTGAGTAGTGGTAATTCCTGCCAATTCATTGCAAGATATGGTTGGATTCATTTCTTCTTTCTCAAGGGTTGGTTCCTGGTGTATATCCTCCTCTTTTGATGTTTATTGTTCCTTTTCTTCCTCTTCACAATCTAGGTAGAATAATTTCTTCTCAGCACACTTATGACCTTTAGTGTATTTTCTATCACAATTATAACAAAGCCCTTTTGATATTTTTTTTAAGGCTAGGAGCAGCAACACTTCCATCTTTATAGTTGTGAGTGGTAGAATTCCTTGTTGCCATAACTTTTCTTTCCACCTTGAATTCCTTCATTAATGAATCAAGCTCCCAAAGTTGAACGTCATGTTGCATTTTATATTTTAAAGTCCCTATGAATACATCAATCCTATGCTCCTATGGAATATCAGTTACCCTGATATTCAATTTATGGAAATCCTCAATGTCTTCCACCATTGAACTCTTTTGTTTGAGATTTATTAATTGGCTAAAGAAGGTGTTTCTCTTTGTATCCTCACAATGTGTTATCATTTCTTCCGTAAAAATTGACCAAGCGATGAGTGATTTACGAGAATGAAGCAATCGATACCATTCAAATCGATTGGGTTATAAATATAAAGTTCTAATGTGTACCTTTGTGTGTGTTTCACATCATGTAGATCAAAATATTGCTCCATTTGTAGTATACATGTTACCAAATCCTTGCCATCAAACATCCTCATATATATATTTGGAATGTGGTGGTTCTCAAAACTCACATTGGAGTCTCTAAAATCATAATTTATATTATTTTTTCCTAATCATGATTTTCATGGAGTACTTTGTCACCATTAGGAAGCATTTCTTGTAACAACTTTATCAAACCTCTCGCGTCTTCTTTTAAACCATTCTTAAAACCATCCATCCTAGATTCCATGGTTGGTTTTAAATCATCCCTCAAACCGTCCATGATGACTTTCATTTTTGCCTCTAAGCCATCCATCTTAGCTTTCAGTTCATTTTTTGTTACTCTTTGCGAGAGCAAAATTTGTTGCACTTGGTTTCGTAAATTTTTTGTTAGAGCTAAATATCATGCTGCATTTCTTCCTCCTCTTCATGCATCATAGAAAATCTTTATGGTTTCTTACTAAGTGTTTCCATTTTTTTCGATTCATGTTGGAATCAACAATGATATTTATGCTTCACTATTCCCATTGAATCACTTCAAACTAACTTTTCAAACAAAAATTATGCAAATCAAAAAAATATACACAACTTTTTTCCTTGTTTTTTGGAGCAAGATATTGGAACTGTTGTATCTCTGTAATTTTGGCTCTCCAATATCTGAAATTTGGTCTTGTGGTAGTCCTTTGAGTCTTATTTCCAATGTCACAAGATAGACCAAATTTTGTGTTGTGAAACCAGCTCCAAAAAGAGAATAAAAGAGATATCAACGCCTTATAAATAAGCCACTTCGAGGGGGCAACCTCTAATACATTACATGAATGAACAATTCTTGGATGATTCAAATTACAAAACCTCCTTTCTATATATAGGAGTCCATGGGGCCACAATGTAATCCTAACCAACCTAACAATAATAATTTAAGGGCACAATAATAACAATATGGGGGTTACAAGGGTACAATAATAACAATAAGGGGGTTACACTAACAACAATAAGGGACTATACTAGTAATATAGGGACCTAACATGCCCCTCTCCTTCAAAAGAGTGTTGTCATCAACGCTTGAGTAGCTCTGGGTGCTTCTGTATAAAATTCTCATCCTCCCATGTAGAATCTTCAGTGGGTAAGTTCTTCCACTTGATGAGATATTCTAAAATTGATCGATTCTGTAGCTGTTGAGTTCTTGTTTCCGTGACTGCTTCAGGTTCCAATATGATTTTTCCTTCCTCATCAAGTTCTAGAAATATTGTTTGAACTGGAAGATTTTCACCTATAACCTTCTTTAAGCATGAAACATGGAAAATTGGATGCACTCATGAAGAAGAAGGAAGCTCCAATTTGTATGCCATAGTACCAATCTTTTGCAACACCTTGTAAGGACCATAGTACTTTGGCGATAATTTATTATCCTTCTTAGCTTGCTTGAGGGACATTTGTTTGTATGGTTGTAGCTGTAAAAATACCCAGTATCCTACATCAAAACTTCTCTCCCTGCGATGTTGATCTGCCTGTTGTTTCATTTGATTTTGTGCCAAATTCAGGTTGTCCTTTAAGAGTTGGAGAGCTTCTTGTTGATGCTCGATGTGATCTTCCACTGCTTGAACCTTTGAATTTTCTCTTAAGGATGATGTGATGGATGGTGGACGATATCCATAAAGTGCCATGAATGGGGTCATTTTTGCTGTAGTATGGAAGGATGTTTTATACCACCATTCAGCTAGAGGTAACCACTAGACCCATTGTGTTTTTTATTACAAAACAGTGAAGATATCCTTCCAAACATTTATTTACTATCTAAGTTTGACCATCAGATTGAGGATGATAAGATGAGCTATGAGCTAATTGAATACCCAAACAAGAAAATAACTCCGTCCAAAAACTTCCAGTAAAAATGGGATCTTTATCGCTCACAATAACCCTTGGGTTTCCATGTAGCTTTTGAATTGTATCCATAAATGTAGTAGCAACTGTACTTGCTTTAAATGGATGAGATAATGCACAAAAGTGTGCATAATTGATAATTCTATCAACTACCACCATGATGACACTCTTTCCTTCGAACTTAGGTAAACCTGTGATAAAATCCATTGAAATCTCCTCCCAACGTTGACTTGGAATGGATAAAGGTTGTAGAAGACCTGGGGTCTTAATTGTCTCAACTTTATTCTGCTAGCAAACCAAACATTTCACCACAAAATTTTGAATATCAGATTTAATACCATCCCAAAAAAATTCTTTCTTCACCCTATGGTAAGTTTTTAAAAATCCTGAGTGTCCTCCTAAAGGAGAAGTGTGCAATTCCAAAAGAATATTTTGTTTTATTTGGGAGTTCTTACAAAGATATAAGTGATGTTTGTACCATAAGGAATCATTTTTCCAACTAAATGTATCAGATGTACTAGGATCTTGCTGCAACTTTTGAATGAGTGTCCACACTTCTTCATCATTCTTCCATTCATCTCTTTCTTCGCTTATCCAATCTAGTTGGATAATAGAAATGCCACAAAGCAATGCTTCCACCTCTTCATTCTTTCTTGAAAGTGCATCTGCAACAACATTTAGCTTCCCTTTTTTGTATATTATTTCAAAGTCATAACCCAACATCTTTGTGACCCATTTTTGTTGCTCTTCTGAAGATAGTCTTTGTTCCAAAAAGTGTTTAATACTATCATGATCAGTTTTTTACCTTGAACTAGTGTCTTCCCATTAGGTAAGTTCTCCATTTCTTTAGTGCATGCATTATTGCTAACATTTCCTTCTCATAAATAGGTTTCTGTAAATACTTTGCTTTGATTGGATGACTTTCAAAAGCAATGGGTCTTCCTTCTTGCATTAAAACTGTTGGCGAGGAAACAGGTCTCGTAGGCAAGACCCAGGTTCAAGGGTTGAGACCAACAAAGGAATCCGTTGTAGTCTAGAACCACGCCGGCATTATCACCCCACTCCGGGGAGCAGAGAGTCTCACTCGAGGCATGCCACAACCGCATGCAGAAGGGGAATAGATCGATAGGAGGGGAATAATCCGCAGCTCATGATTATTATTGAATTGATTGCATAAACATATGTATATACGCAAGAACATTCGTAGAGCGAATAGGTATTAAGCAAATAAAATTTTGAATCACCATAACCAACATGCATGCATAAGAATTACGCAATAGGACAGCAACCTGCAATTGTATTGATATCTTCACCCACATTCATAGTTACATAGCTTCCGCAAGGAGAGCTTACAGTCTGATACATATCCCTTACGTAACAGAAAGGTAAATGAGAGAACCCTAGGAACTACAGAGACCTCCTGGCCGATCTCCTTCAATCGCTTTGCATTCCTTCTCCCGTTGCATCTATCTTCTTTCGGCCGGGTGAATGTTATTTATTCACCCATTATCACAACTGTTAGTTCCTCTTTGTGTTCTTCTTCAGCTGCTTCCGGCTTCTCTCCTGTTGTCTGTGTGTTCCACTTTCTGTCTTCTTCTGTATATCCTCATGCATCTGCTTTCTTCAGCTATCTCTTGCTTCTACGCCACCTCGATAGCTTCGTGACTTGCTGTAGTTGCAACATGGTCGCATTTGCCATGTGTCATCATGCCGCAACCCAAAAATCCCTCCTGTTTTCAAAATTCAAAATATTCAAAATGGGTTTCCAAAACAAGGGCCCCAACAGGCCCCAAGTCAATCACAAATGGCAGTCTCTATTTCCATTGCCCCACTTGATCTTGTGCCCTATTCACCCTGTGTGGCTTCATCTTGTGCCTGTTCCCGATGTGTGCCTTCAGCTTGTTCCTGCTCTCACTGTGTGCCTCTAGGTGGTTGTTCAAACAAGGGCCCCAACTCTGGGACTCTGTGGAATGCTATAGCTTTGAGCTCAGTGAATGCTAACACAGCCTACTGCCACCCCTGCATCAGTGAATCCGTTTCTTCAGCGATCTTGGTGACAGCGGCCTCCTCTATGTGCGCCGGGACGGCCCCGAACACCGTGTTAAGCTGGTTTTCGGCCTCGGCGGCTAGCTGTTTCATTGATCGGGCATTGGATTGAATGAGCGAGCGGAGTTCCCGAATTACCCGTTTGGCCACAGCTGAGTTGGCCTCGGTTTGCTGACTCTGAACTTCGAGCTCGTCCGCTTGTGCATATAATTGGTCCAACCTCACGGGGTCCGCGGTCTCCTGAATTTCCCTTGAAATCTGCTACAGGTGCGCGGAAATGGGCTGTGTTTTTACTGTAAGGGCTAATGAACACCCCTACAGACCTTTCAGGAGGTTGTAAGCCTCGTGCACCATAGAGTTAAGGGTCGCCTGCATTTGAGCGGCATGGCCCTGCTTAGCTGCAAACTGTGTGGAATATGCAATCTCAGGTTGGGTAGCGCTGGTCATGCGGCTAACGCTACGTGAAGCTCCTGGTTCTCCCTGTGCAGACCGTTGTACGCAATCCGAAGGTGGAAAGCCTGTACGACGAGCCTGGTCTTCGTGACATCGGGAGGAAACTAAGGGTAATGATCCCTGACATGCGGCCATAGTTCGGAAAACACCTGAGTGACATTGCTTAGCTATCCTTCCAGTTTCTCCTGTGTCGTTTGGAGCTGGTCACACTGTTCAGTAAGCATGGTAATTTGCTGCTGCTGCTCGTCGCACCGCTGCTGGAACTCCGAATGAAGCCTTTCGGCTTGCTGGGCCTCCCTTTGAATAAAGAAGTACAGCTGAGCTGTATCCCAGGTCTCTAAGGTGGTGGTCCCTGAAGCACCCTGTTCCGGCCTCCTTTCCTGCAAGGGTTACCCACTGGCAACTGATCGGTTAGAATGCTCAGCAGGGGATGGTGGCATGGCCTCTGGGTGCGCTGAGTCAGCCATGTTTAGATCCGGCCTTTCTTGCTGATCAATGTGGCCCGGTTGTGGAGGGACCGTTGGCTCAGGCTGAGCCTCGACAGAGTCAGACACAATGCGTGTCTGCTGTGTGAATATGTCAGTAAGAGAAATGTGGGGTTCTTCCGCTACGTTGACCGGTGGTACTACCGCGACAGTACTAGAGTCAACTTCGGCCCCGCGGTCCCCACCAAGGAGTTCCCGGATGATGGGGTCAGACACAGTGGCAGATGAATTGGATGGGGCGGATGAAGTGGTAGGCGGATGAATGGTGGACGGAGTGGTGGACGGTGTGGTGGAGGGATGTGGAAGGTGAATATTGATGAACTCGGATGGGTCAATGAGGGGTTTCTATTGAATCAGCACCCCTGTGCTCGGTGGCAGTGGTGGATCTTCAACAGTGAGGTCCACCACCAGATTTTCCTCGGTGGTGCGGGCCCTCTTGGCTTGAGGGGCGTCTGGTTGATCCGTAGGCTTGCTTTTCTCGCCCATCGGGGTCGTGATTGGACTCGCAAAGGTAAACAGGATAGTGGGGATGGGGGAGGTGAGAGGAGCGGTATGGGGGTGGGCGGTGGAGCGAGTGAGTTGAAACTCAGAAAATAAAGGGAATGGAGCAACACCACTGGAGATAACCTGGGCCACCGCATTGAAATTGCGTACCTGTGTGTTGAAGTGGCGGACGACGGGGATGAGCGGTTTGGGGAGTTCCTGTGGTGGCGCTGCCGCATCCGTCTCAGCAGACTGTTGCAATGGCAACATCCACTCAAAGTTGTATCTGGGGATCCCGTCGCGGGTTTCCCTCGTGACCCCCGGCCACAAACAGACTTAGTGGTGAAAGGTGGCATCGTCCAGCTAGAATTTCAACGGCATCATGTGGAAGGTGTCCTCTGGCACGCAAGTGGGTCGGAGGTAAGTATGCTTGTGACTTACCCCGAACCACACTTGCTCGCTGTAGTCATCTAACAGGTTTCTGGGCACCCGTTGCTGGCCAGTTATGACGTCTGTCATTAACCCATACCAGCTTCGGAACGCTTCAGCATTCACCTATTTGGTGCTCGGATCAGCCGACTCCTTCCATGGAACAAACTTCATCGCGAGAGGTTGGCCCTATGGAATCTCGACTGGGAACCGGATGAGGGGAGTGTGCCATTTCCACATGGCAAAAGAAACGATCAAATATCCATCAATAAAAGTATTAGCATGCTTATAGTTCTCCTCGCACGCGTCGAATAGTTCTTTTAACAAAAAGGAGCACCAATTCAGCCTGGTGCCCTGGACACAGTGCTCTACAATGGAGATAGTGTCCAAAGTGCATTCACCTTTGGTATAGTGCCTCATTGTCTTGCTGGAAATGAGGTAGTAGGCAAATCTAATCTCGGGCTTATTGATGAGGTATATCTTGGCTCCTTGCCCCCCCCGGCGGGTGCCATATTTAAAATAGAGGTCTGCGTCTCCCGACTTTCGTGCGCGCTTGGAGGAGGTCTGACAGGCAGTCGAAAACATCTACGCCATTCTGCGAAAGCCCTGTGAGACGATGAATATCCTCAGTGTGAATGGGAATTTCCTTGTTCAGCCACAAGGACCGATTCTGGATGCGGCTGAGGAGGAAGCGTGTGCACTACAGAGCTGGCCCTGTGGTCCCAAAGACCAGAAGATTTCTTAAGTTCATCAGAGACGATTGCTGAAGGCTCCTGCACTCTGGTAACACTCGGGTGGCTAAGTTTCCGGCGGGGGTGTAGTAGTGCTCCATATACACCTTCCAATGGAGGGATGGGAATTCGGAAGTGTCTGAAAGGTTGGCATCGATCAGGGCTGCATTATCATACTTCCTGACCAGGGACTCAGTCTTGTGGATTCTGCTGTCGAGCTCTGGTTCCGTGACGACTGGGATGGCCTTCAGCATTTTTGCTCGGCGCTGATAGACCTATAGAATTCGCCTTGGTATCCTCTCTTGGTGCTGTGCATCTTGAGACTTCAACTACTCTGGCACTGCTGCAATTACTAATTCGAACTGGTCTGGCATTCTCGTGCTTTTGGTTTTCATGCAAGTTATGTCATCACCTGGCACAAGTGGAGTTGATGAGACCCCCTAACGAGTTAATTCCTGCTGGCATTCTTTTCTGCGATAATCGTGTGATCAATCACATGCCAATGGGTATCCTGACAGTTTCTAACAGTGGCATGGGGAAATTGGCAGACGTAACGGCTGAGGTAACTGCGGATGATGGCAAAATGATTATGGCAAGGTTACGGCCAATTATGGTAATTTATGGTGCAAATCTAGACGATCCTATGGACTGACACAAGTACTGACTGAAATGACCTGGACTGATACTAACAAGTTTATGAATCCTACGGGGATGACAAGCTGGACGCGCCCCTCCCCGACCACAGTCGGTTGCGGTGCGATCCCACAACAGAGCGATTATTGAAAGTTAATGTAGGAACAAAAAACACTACCTATGCTCATCCCGGTTGCGGGAGAGTTATTCGACTATGCTACTCTATGGGTGCTCTCGATTGCGAGAGTTATTGATGAATGTTGAAATAAACTTACTCCTGGTAGGGTTTTAGGTGTGCGTCGTTCACCCATCCCGGTAAAACAGTATCGTCCAGCTGATCCAAACGAATAGCGTCAGACTCTCTAATCTCGATGACAAAGTAAGGTCCTAGCCAGTGCATCTGCAGTTTCCCTGGAAACTTCTGAAACCTGCTGTCATATAAGAGGACCTTTCCACCAACCTAGAATGTCTTGTTCTTAATGTGGCGGTCGTGCCACGCTTTCTGCCTGTCCTTCTGAACCTTTTGGTGAAATTTAGCTAGGAACCGAGACTCGTCCAGTTCCTGTAGCTCGTGGAGGTGTTCCTGAAGTGACTCCTCTTCCAAAAACTTGAGGGATGTGGCAATTAAAAGACTTGGTACAGTGAACTCGGTGGGAACCACAGCTTCCCGGCCATACACCAGCTGGAAAGGGGTCTGAGTGGTCAAATGCTTCACCGTAGTCTGGTAGGCCCATAATGTAGCGGGTAGGCGCTCATCCCAATCGTCGCGCTGGGCATTGCAGATCTTATTTAAGCCCCTTTCAAGAATTTTATTAAATGTTTCAACAGTACCATTGGCCTGCGGGTGGTACGGGCTGCTTTTGTGATGTTGAATCATAAATGTGTCCAACAATGACTTGACCGTGTCGTTAATGAAATGCGTACCTTGATCGCTAGTTAAACTTCGTGGGCATCCAAACCTGCTGATGATGTTTTCAAAGATAAACCGTGTTGCGGTATCCACCATGCAGTCTCATACCGCCGCCGCCTTGGCCCACCGGGTGAGGTAGTCGGTTGCGGTAATGATGTATCGGGCCTTGGAGTGTCTAGTGATCGGGGCTATGGGACCTACGACCGGGGCTATGGGACCTATGAAGTTGATGGCCCATTTCCCAAACAGCCGCAACACATGCACTGGGTGTAACGGAAGCTCGTCCCTATGAGAGGGCCTCCCCGTTCACTGACAGACATCGCATCGCCTAACAAATTTCTTGCAGTCTGCATGGACTGTCGGCCACCATAGGCCAGCCTGGAGTACCTTCCTCTCGGTAGGTTTTGCCCCAACATGCCCTCCCGCAACACCATTGTGGCATTCCCACATCACAACGTCGCGCTCGTGGTCAAGTACGCACCTGCGCAGAACCTCATCGAGGCCCAGTTTGTATAGCTGCCCCGCATTCAGTTGGTATTTGGTAGCGCGGATGACCAAGTGGCATTTCTGGAGCGGGGTGTAGTGTTGAGGGCACTGCCCCGTGGTCAGATAGGTGGTAATGTCGGCCAAGTAATCCGGGACAGCTTCGACTCGGAAGAGGTCAGCGTCTGGCAGCTGATCGTCAAGAGAGCCATCGTTCTCCCTCATCTCCAACCTGGATAAATGATCGGGCTCGACATTCAAACTCCCGGGCTTGACAATCACCTCAAACGTGAATTCCTGGAAAAGTAGAAGCTAGCGACAGATCTGTCCTTCCAAAACAAGCTTGTTCACCAAGTATTTTAATGCAGAGTGGTCCGTAAAGAACTTGAATTTGCCTCCTAGAAGGTAGTGGCGGAATTTCTGGAGCGAATACACCATTTCCAGGGCCTCCCACTCGATCGTGGTGTAGTTCTTCTCTGCATTGGACAACTTGCGGCTAGCGAAGTAGACTGGGTGGTCAATTGTCGTCTCCCCGGGTTGCGCCAAGATAGCCCCAAGTGCAATACTGGACGCATCGATATGCACATGGAACTGCTTATCCCAGTCTGGGTGAACCAGAATAGGTGTCGTCGCCAGCTTTTCCTTCAGAGTGTTGAGGGCCACCCGACACTCCTCCGTCCACTGGAAAACTTCAGACTTCTGCAGCATCTTTTCTAAAGGGGCAGTGATCTTTGCGTAATTTTCGATAAACCGCCTGTAATATCCAGTGTGCCCAAGCAGTGCGCGCAACTGCTTCACTATTTCAAGGGCTTCCATGTGGACTATCACTACAACCTTAGCGGGGTCAACGTAGACCCCTTTCTTCCATACCATGTGTCCCAACAGTGTGCCGAAAGGAACTGCAAAAAAACATTTCTTCAAGTTCAGCGAAATCTGCAACTGGCGACACCGTTCGAACATAATACGAAATAGGGTGGCGTGTTTATTTAGCAAGCTGTAGACGGTCCAATCGTCCATGTAGACCTCCAGGAACTTGTGGATATACTCCCGAAAAGCAGCGATGATAATCCGTGAAAACACAGCCGGGGCGTTCTTCAAGCCAAACGGCATTACGTGGTATGCGAACGATCCCCATTCGGTGGTGAACGTCATCTTCGTCTTGTCTTCCTCCACAATGCGCACCTAATGATAGCCGGAAAAACCATCAGTGAAGGAGTAAGCTTCGTTTCCCGCAACATGATCCAATACTTCGTCACTGAACGGAGTTGGAAACGGATCATGGATGCAGGCATTGTTCAGACTTCGGTAGTCGACATAGACGCGTATCTCCGCCTTGTCCTTCTTGTTCTGAATGACAATGGGACTCACCCACTCTGCTTCTTCCATCAGAAAGATGAGACCTGCGGCCAACATCTTGTCGATTTCCATCTTGACCTTTTCTTTGACCCGTGGGTTCAGCCGATAGGGTCAGTGCTTTACAAGCCTGGCATCTGGTTTCAGCACAATACGCATTTCACCGAGGTCACCCTTGATTCCCTTCAGATCTGCAACCGACGAAGGGAACAAGTCCTCGTATTCTTGGAGGAGGCTGAAAAATTTCTTTATCACCTCCTTGTCCCAGTAATCCCCAACTGTCGCCAGCTTGGGTTTGTCCTTCGTACCTATGTTCAATTTCTTTGTCTTTAACGGCTGTAAGTGGACGCCTTCAGTATTCGGTCCTTCATTAATGTTTCGCTCACCTTCCTTCTCTTTGAAGTATAAGTGCCTGAGGTCCTCCAGACTGTCATCGTTTGGACCGTCGTCAATCCATTGGAAAACCACCTCGCGCTGGGCCTCAGAACATGGTGTAGACGTGCCCCCATCGGACTCGGGGTTGCGGAAAAATAGTACTCCCTTGATAGCCTGTAGTGCCCTGGTCACCAGCTCAGTCACTCCCTCGAACGAGAAGCACCGAACAAACTTGTCCGTGACTTCCCGCCAGGAGCCGGTGCCCCTTTTCCGCTCTTCCTCCAAGTACCAGGCCCTGGGAATGGTATCTAAGGAGTGAATGAACAGATGTACCCACAGCTCTTGCGGGTATCCCAAACCTTGCCACTATTCCTCACAGCTCTTCAGGTGGTCCCGCGGATCAGAAATCCCTTTGTACCTATGCCTGCTCCGAGGGCCTTTGTCTTCTTTAAACCGCACCCATAACGCCTCCGCCACGCAACTCCATTGCGACAGGGTGTTGCGGTGGTTCCTCCACCACCTTGCTGACGTGGACTGTAGTGCAACATCTAGAAGTGGTATCTTGCATCCTTCTGGTACAACATCCTCCACTTTGGCGATAAAGGTATTGACAGCCTACATGTTCGACAAGGTGGGGTAGTTTCTGAACTCAGCCCCAATCCAATGGACTCAGGTAATGGCAGCACATCTCCACGTACTAGTCTCGTACCCACCCTGCTGCCAATCTTCCCACGTGAGCTCCGAGCCCAGCTCTGAGCTCTGGACACTACGCCAGATGACAGAGCCTGTTGAAGTATAAGTGCCTGAGTTCCTCCAGACTGTCATCGTCTGGACCGTCGTCAATCCATTGGAAAACCACCTCACGCTGGGCCTGAGAACATGGTGCAGACGTGCCCCCATCGGACTCGGGGTTGTGGAAAAATAGTACTCCCTTGATAGCCTGTAGTGACCTGGTCACCAGCTCAGTCACTCCCTCGAACGAGAAGCACCGAACAAACTTGTCCGTGAATTCCCGCCAGGAGCCGGTGCCCCTTTTCCGCTCTTCCTCCAAGTACCAGGCCTTGGGAATGGTATCTAAGGAGTGAATGAACCGATGTACCCACAGCTCTTGCAGGTATCCCAAACCTTGCCACTATTCCTCACAGCTCTTCAGGTGGTCCCGCGGATCGGAAATCCCTTTGTACCTATGCCTGCTCCGAGGGCCTTCGTCTTCTTTAAATCGCACCCGCAACGCCTCCGCCATGCAACTCCATTGCGACAGGGTGTTGCGGTGGTTCCTCCACCACCTTGCTGACGTGGACTGTAGTGCAACGTCTAGAAGTGGTATCCTACATCCTTCTGGTACAACATCCTCCACTTTGGCGATAAAGGTATTGACAGCCTACATGTTCGACAGGGTGGGGTAGTTTCTGAACTCAGCCCCAATCCAATGGACTCAGGTAATGGCAGCACATCTCCACGTACTGGTCTCGTACCCACCCTGCTGCCAATCTTCCCACGTGAGCTCCGAGCCCAGCTCTGAGCTCTAGACACTACGCCAGATGACAGAGCCTGTTGCGGTCGGGTTGATATAGTCCTCCCGCTTCCCTGTAGTCATCTGGTAAAGGTGGTCCATCATCTGAGCATCCGCCCAGTTGTCCACAGTTTCTGTGTATCGTGGGCCTTGATACGGGTCAAGGGGTTGAGTGACCCAGACTTCTCCATCTTCGAAAATCATCAGCTCCTTTTTTAGGTCGATGATGGCATAATTATCAAAAGCCCAATCGATTCCTAACAGGGTGGGGTAAGGATCCTTGTCCCCCATAATATCGATAACCTCAAAGTCCGTGTAAGTCTTCACCCCCGCAATGTCAACTTCGATGCCTTCGAGTCGTCCAATTGGCACAATACAGTACTGGTTTTCCACTCTGATTTGGATTGGAAAATAGGTCAGCCGTGGCCGTCCAAGAGCCTCCCATGTCTTCCGCGGCAGGATGTTGACGTCAGACCCTAAATCAAGCATGGTGTCACTGATTTGGAATTCCGCAACCTGTGTGTTAAGCCAGAACTCTTTGCCCATTCGTCGCTTGTTCTGTTTGACACGTTTCACATACTGGGGTGTTGTGTCCCCAGATTCCCTCGGCCCTTTATTCCCCTACAGTGCGTCGTTCGGGGTACGCTTGAGCTAGTCCCACATGGAAGCATTATCAACAATCTTGAGGAACAGCTGAAGCTATTCTTCAACCAAGGTCCCCAGAGCAGTCTGTTCTCCAGAGCCAGTCGTCGAGGGTACCTTAAGGCCCCCGGCTTCCTTCAACTGAGAAAAAGCCTCCACGGCCTCCTGGAAGTACCGCTTCTGCGCATCCGGCTGGATCAGGTGTTTTGGGGAGGCAGGCCGAATAGCCCAGTTCGGCTCCTTTCCATGAGCGTCCTCTCCCATCTTCTTGCCGCCCCGAGTGACGATCGCTACATTCTGCATGGCCAGAATTTCGGTTCCGCGCAGCTCGGAATTTACCAGATTCGTGGCCCTCTGCCGTGCCCGTTATTCCCACTTCTTGATGAGTTCTGGACAATCCTCTGTGGCATGGGCATTCACACGACACTGGGAACACCAGGGACGTCGGGGAAGGGTAAATTCCTAAGCCACGTGACCCTCCTAGTCACAGTTGTAACATTTCACCAGACCGCGTCCCCCTGTGCGGCCTCCGCGCATACCGCCGCCTCTTCCCCTGGAAGCCTCGTTCACCCTGTATGAGGGACGGTCCAATCTATCTGCAAGTGTGTTGAGAGCCCTATACTACTCAGTGTTATGAGTCATGGAGACACAAAATTCACAGTATACATTGTTTGGGACCATGGAGTACTTCTGTAGTATCGGGCACATCCGAGGAGGATGTCCCATCGTCTGGCAAATCTCGCAGTATTTCGTAGCGGTTGTGTTCAGTTGAGGTGGGAAACCCGCATAGGGATGTTGCGGCGGGTATACCCTTGCGGACTCATTGCTGCACCACCCACTGTGGGTGGATCCCCCTGGATTTCCACAAAAGATGGTCCCACACCCGTGCTATGTAGCCTAGGACATTGGGTTGCAACGTGGCCTTCAACCAGGTAGTGAGTGCACCAGACGTTCGGCCTGGCTGGTCTTATAGGTTGCATCTCCTTGAGATTTTCTATCAGACTAGAAATATGATGCTGTAGTCCCACTAAGGAAGCATCCTGCGGAGCCGGCCCCCCACGATATTCTTGAGGATAGCCCGCCATGGCCTCTATCTTCATGGCCTGTTCTAAAGCGTCCTGTAAATTGTCAATATTTTGTTGTGTGAGGGGGGTTCATGTCAAGGGCAACAGAGCCTTGATGAACCAATCCCTCTGATGATTTGGATCGATCGGGTAGCTGAGTTTCCCGATCGCGTCCTTGAATCACCACATCAGCTCCCATGCGGACTCTCCTTCTTTTTGCTTAATCTCCCAGAGCTCGGACAGACCCTGCTGGTCCATCTGGGGTAGTTTGAATTCGCGGACAAAATCCCACTTTATGTCCGCAAGTACAGGATTAGGGTGGGCCTCAGACCACTTGATGAACCACCGTAGAGCCCTCTCTCTGAGCGTGGTTTGGAACTCTGTTAGCTTCCCTACATCTGGCGTCTACCGAGCCCTCCATATGGCTTCGCAGAGATACCAGTGTTGCTCTACATCATCGTTGCCCCGACCAGAGAATTCTGGATACCGGGTGAATGACCCGGCCATATTGACTTGTGAAGGGGTAACCAGGATAAACCCTCTGGGTCCTAGTTGCGTAACTATACCGTTGGGGAATGCAACACTACTAATGACGCTGCTACTGATGTATGTCGCGGTCGATAATGAACTACTGTGCAATTGACTTAATGCTTGTAACTTAACAAAAATATTACTTAAAGTTTAATAAAGTACCAGGGGAAGGAAGGGATCCTTGCCATGCAAGTTGTTGGAAGTAGGGCTGCCTGGAGAGATGAATGCCGCCCGCTCTTGAAACAACCGCTGCATTGCGACTTACCATTCGCCATCGGAACCTTTTTCAGGCTGCCCTCCTGCATCATCTGCGTCAGTCGTCGTCTCTCCTTTTCTCATAGCCAGGCTCCCATGCACCCGTCATACTCCCATAACAGTCCCTTCTCTTTCCAGGGTATCCGTCAGAGTGTCCATAATCTCTATCCGTTGAGGTGCCTCCTCTTGATTCTTCGAGTCATTTTCCCGTCGTCTTAACCCTCGCATCACCCTTTCTCGCCACCTGTCGGCGATTTGCGCCCGCCGATGTGCACGTCACTCCCTTAACCTTCTCATGGCCTCAACATCCATCCCCACTCCCCTCTTCACACTTTACGTAGCATTGGTCCCTTCAGCCCTTCCCCCAACACTGGGGTTTTACGCTTCCATGCTTGACTTTTGAAATTCCAACAGCCCGTCGTCCACCATTAGGGCTTTAATCCACAGCGGAATCTCCTTGAGCAGTTTCCCTCTTAACCCAGAATAGAAGATAGCTTCAGACTTCGAGAAGGATTGGTAGCATTCTGCGGCAAACTCTACAATATACCCATTCAAAGTGGTCTCTACCCAAAACTCCACCGCGCGGGTCAATTCATTATCCAACCGATGCAGAGCCACCAGATCCTCGTGCACCCACTTGTCGTTTATCATCCATGAGCTATCCCTAGGCAACTTCGTCTGTAACCTCCGCAACCAATTATAGAGGTCACTAGGGAACTTTCCCCAGAGGATCTTGAAAGTGTCACTGGCGGAATCTGAGAAAAGGACAAGATCCTTAAGCACACTCTCCTTTTGATTCGTAAACTCCGCTTGCTAAGCAAAGAACTGGTCCAGATGGTTATCCCACCATCTCCATATTTCGCCTTCATAGATCCTGGATACCATGATCTAGTTCCCCTCATAACACGCAGGTCCCGGCAACGGAACCATTTGTTGGCGAGGAAACAGGTCTCGCGGGCAAGACCCAGGTTCAAGGGTTGAGGCCAACAAAGGAATCCTCTGTAGTCTAGAACCACACTAGCATTATCACCCCACTCCGGGGAGCAGAGAGTCTCACCCGAGGCATGCCGCAACCACATGCAGAAGGGGAATATATCAATAGCAGGGAAGAATATGTAGCTCATGATTATTATTGAATTGATTGCATAAACATATCTATATACGCAAGAACATTCGTAGAACGAACAGGTATTAAGCAAATAAAATTTTGAATCACCATAACCAACATGCATGCATAATAATTACGCAATAGGACAGCAACCTACAATTGTATTGATATCTTCACCCACATTCATAGTTACATAGCTTCCACAAGGAGAGTTTACAGTCTGATACATATGCCTTACGTAACAGAAAGGTAAATGAGAGAACCCTAGGAACTACAAAGACCTCCTGGCCGATCTCCTTCAGTCGCTCTACATTCCTTCTCCTGTTGCACCCATCTTCTTTCGGCCGGGTGACTGTTATTTATTCACCCATTATCGCAACTATTAGTTCCTCTTTGTGTTCTTCTTCAGCTGCTTCCATCTTCTCTCCTGTTGTCTGCGTGTTCCGCTTTCTGTCTTCTTCTGTATATCCTCATGCATCTACTTTCTTCAGCTATATCTTACTTCTGAGCCACCTCAACAGCTTCGTGACTTGCTGTAGTTGCGACATGGTCGCATTTGCCATGTGTCATCATGCTGCAACCCAAAAAGCCCTCCTGTTTTCAAAATTCAAAATATTCAAAATGGGTTTCCAAAACAAGGTCCCCAACAAAAACAGTACCAATTCCATTTCCTGAGGCATCACATTCCACAATAAAGGTTTTTGTGAAGTCTAGCGTAGCTAAGACTGGTGCTAGGCACATTGCCTCTTTAAGATGTTCAAAGGCCTTAGTTGCTTCAGGAGTCCATGAAAATGCATCTTTCTTCAATAATGTTTTTAGAGGTGCTGCTATTCTCCCATAATTCTTAACAAAATTTCGATAATACCCTGTTAACCCGAGAAATCCTCGCAACTGCTTTATGGTTGTGGGGACTTTCCATTCCTTAATGGATTTAATTTTGTTAGGGTCTACCTTAACACCCTCGTGAGATACAATATGACCCAGATATTCCACCTCTTGTACTCCAAAGAAACATTTGGATGTTTTTCATATAATTGTTTCTCCTGCAATAGTTTGAGCACCCTGTCAACATGTTCAACATGATCCTTCCAAGACCTGCTGTAGATTAGTATATCATCAAAAAATACTAGCACAAATTTTCTAAGGAAGGGTTTGAAAATGGAATTTGTCAACCCTTGAAATGTAGAAGGTGCATTGGTAAGGCCAAAAGGCATGACCAAAAATTCATAATGACCCTCATGAGTTCGAAATTTTGTTTTCGGAATATCTTCAGTCTTCATTTTAATTTGATGATACCCTGAACGAAGATCCAATTTGGTAAAATAAATTGCTCCATGTAATTCATCCAATAATTCATCAATCACAGGAATGGGAAATTTATCTTGAATGGTGAGCTTATTGAGCTCCCTATAATCCGGACACATGCAACATGATCCATCCTTCTTGTGTACCAATACTACAGGAGCAGAGAAAGAACTTTGACTAGGTTGAATTATACCCGCCTCTAACATTTCTGCAATCATACGTTCAATTTCTCTCTTTTGGACATAAGGATATTTATAAGGCCTAATGTTTGGAGGAAAACTTCCTGGAATCAAATGAATAGCATGATCATGATCATGAATAGGTGGGAGTCCTTTTGGAGTTTCAAAAACCTTGGAATGATTGTCCAAGAATTTTTGGAGATCTGCAGAAATAGATGATTTTGATGTTGGAACTTCTAGTGAGCATAATTGTGCAATTATGCCTCATTGTTCTTTCTTTAGAAGCTTTTCCATGACATTAGAGCTTATTATATTTCTTGGCTTCCCTACAATACCTCGTAATTCGACTTCCATTCCTTCTAAAAAAAAATCAAGAAAAGTTCTTGAAAATTAAAAGCTACCGTCCCCAAAGATTGTAACCATTGTACTCCTAGTACAACATCAGCACCTCCCATAGGAATGGAAAGCATTGGACTATTCAATACATATTCCCCCATGGTTAGCTTGATATTATGGCATTTTCGAGAGAAATTTATAGTTCCTCCATTTGCAACCATCACTTGACATTCTGGTGCTAGGTATAGGAAACAATTCAATTCCTTGGCTACCTTACAATGAATAAAATTATGGGTACTGCCCGAATCAATCAACACTATTACCTTTTTCTTCTTGATATGTCCTTCTATCTTGAGAGTTTGAGGAGTGGTAATTCCTGCCAATGCATTACACAATATGGTCGGACTCATTTCTTCCTCTTCTTGGGTTGGTTCCTGGTGTATATCCTCTTCTTGTTCATTTTCTGCTTCCTCTTCACAATATATGTAAAATAATTTCTTCTCAGCACACTTATGAACTTTAGTGTATTTGCTATCACAACTGTAGCAAATCCCTTTTGCTCCTTTTTCTTCCAATTTTTGTGGTGTCAACCTTGTAGGTTGTGGAAATCTAGGACTAGCAACACTTCCCTCTTTATAGAAGTGAGTGGTAGGCTTCCTTGTCGCCATAATTTTACATTCAATTTTTCTTGCCAACCTGAATGCCTTCTCCAATCAATCAGGTTCCAAAACGTGAAATTCATGTTGGATGTTATTCTTTAAAGTACCTATGAAGAGATCAATCCTGTGTTCCTCTAGAATATCAGTTACCCTTATATTCAATTTTTGGAAGTCCTCAATGTGCTCCCCCATTAAACCCTTTTGTTTGAGATTTATCAATTGGCTAAAGAAGGTGTTGCTCTTTGTATCCTCATAATGTGCTATCATTTCCTCCGTAAAAATTGACCAAGTGACATTTTTATTACGCGAGAAAAGCCATCGATACCATACAAATGTATTTTGTTCTAAATGTAAATTTTCAATGTGTACCTTTTGTGTGTTTTGCACATTATGGAGATCAAAATATTGCTCCATATGTAGTATCCATGTTACAGGATCCTTTCCATCAAACTTCCTCATATCCATTTTTGGAATATGGTGGTTCTTCCCGCCAACATTAGATTTTATGAAATCACGATTAACATTTATTTTGTTCTCATCATGAGTTTCCTATACTATCTTTTCACCATTAGGAAACATTTCTTGTATCAACTTTGTCAAACCTTCCATGTCTGCTTTTAGATCATTCTTCATGTTTTCCATTTTCTCATCAATCTTAGCTTCCATGTCATCCATCTTAGATTCCATGCCAGCTTCCATGCCATCTATCTTAGATTCCATGCCATTCTTAAAACCATCCATCTTAGATTCCACGCCTTTCTTCAAACCATCCATCTTAGTTTCCACACCTTTCTTCAAATTTTCCATGTCATTTTTTGTTTCTCTTTGCAAGAGTGAAATTTTTTGCACTTGCTCTTGTAATTTTGATATGTCATGTTGCCATTCTTCGTCTTCATGAGTCATAGTAGAGCTTTCTAAAGGCTTAATGGGTGTTGAATTCTTTTTAGGGACCATTTTAGAATCCAATACTGATATCTATGAGGAAAAACAATAATAATGTGGGGGCTACGTTAACAATAATAATAAGGTGACTACACTATTATGATAGGGACCTAATAGGATTTTTGAGGGGCAGTGAAGCAAATATCAGGGAGGAGGCCCCAAAACAACGGGACGCTTGCCATGTACCCTTGGTGTTGTACCAACCCAAAATTATTTCAGACCCCACCCCTTCCGTTAACCAACATGAATATTTGGGGGGTTGAAATAACTTTTTTTTGTTGATCTATCTCCATGCATGATGTTCCTACCAAAGAACCATGTGCTTTAATGTGCCAAGGAAATTTCCAAAACCTATATATATGTTAAATTTTGCTAATATAAAAATAAATCGTGCACATAACAAATTCCTCAAATAAAATTACTGCACACCAAAGAGATCAACAATTTCGAGCTACAACAGGTATTTCTACTTAGAACTATTAAATCTTGAGTCACTTGTGTTGAATGGTGTTGTCATTGATGCCAATGTAGGTTCTTGAATGCTCTTAGTATTCTTCTAGTTTGCATTGATTCGAATCTCCATTGGTATAGAAAACCCTCGAAGGATAATGTGGGCATGATGCCTCACATTTGGAAAATAATTTGGTTGAGAAGCTCATTATCTTTGCACGAAAAAGTATCTTCATTTGTTTCACTTTATTGTGGTAATTCCAATGGTAGGTAGAACACTAGCTCATAACTCCACATGGATTAGGAGATATGTTTGTCTAAATTTTGTGCCCTGAGAGTGTGGTCAAAGCCCCAAGATATGATGATGTGGTTGCTAAAAATGGTTATTATTAAAAATTTTATTCAAAATATTTTGGAGGTTAAAATTGCTTGCATAAGGAAGCATCTTAATAAAAGGGAAATAAATTAAATTTGGAAATTGTGTCAGCCTCCTGAAAAAATATTTTTTGGCTCCAAATATTAAAATTCAAATTCAAGCTAAGGTTGGCTACCCTCCATATTTAAACAAGTCGGCCCCCTCTTAGAAGTGTCCATGATCTATATAAAAGGGAACCCATGTTAAATTTTTATTGGCATAGATTAAATGAAAACAATGAAGGTATTTAGTGTTTTCTAGTAAGTATTGTGGTACAACTTGAAATCCATTAAGTAGTCTAAGTGAGTGATGTAGACCAACAAATATTGTGTAAGAAATTATGTCCAAGATTGTAACTTCCAACACATTTAAGTTGCAATGGCGAGCTTTGCGTTGTTAATATCATAGTGTTGACATTATGTGTAGGTTGTCAAGATTAATAGAAAGAGTATATGTTAATGCTTGATACTATTTATGATCAGGGGTAAAGAATGTGAAAAATCCTAGATCCGGATTCCTACTGCAATAAATCTGAATTACTTCTTCTATTATGTTTCATAATTATTTCATTAAAGTGAAATATCAAAGTAATTTCTGAAGCAGTCTACACAAATAATGTTGCGGAATAAATCTAAGTGTTGAAACAATCTGAACAAAATACAATGAAAAACATCCACATTTGACACAGTTAATTTTTGACTAAGTCCCCGGAAAAACCCAACTCGGGAAAACCGGTGCAGCAGATCTAAGGGTTTATATTATTAAGTAGCAGAATCTTGAGTACAACTAGGGTGCCAACATCTGGCAAACCCTTCTAACAAATCTAGACAATCTAGCGAAAAATGTGAGATATACCTCACTCTGCAAGTCTCTGGCTAATCTGATAGCGTTGGTGAAGCCCTCACTTCTCCTGCGTTATTTCCTACATTGGAACTATGTAAGCCTGCATGGGCAAGCTTAAGGAACTATGTCACCTTCCTCAGCAACTGATCTAGTTGATCTAAGACTGGATTTTGGCCCTCCTGGCTCAGATACCCTAGCCTCTAGCTATCTTCAGGCTGACTCCAAGAGACACTACGTTGCTTTTGCGTGATTTCCTGTAGGGACTGCATCACCTCTTCAGAAAACTGCGTTGTCTCTCTCTGCGTCACTGTTGCCTCTCTCTAAAATGCACTCATGGTCCTCCTGAACAGTCTCTGCTTCTGACCCTATCTAGATCTTATCACTGAATCAAAATCACTTAGCAAACCCTGCCCTGGTGATTCGATTCTGATAAAAATTTGTCTCTACTCACACAAATTCGAAAATGCTCAATGGTTGAAGTGTCTCAAAATGTGTTTTCCATAGGCCCCTCACCCTCCTTCTTATATTCTTATGTTGAACCTTCAATGGCCAAGATTAAAACATAATCAAGGGCTAAGATTAACTTGGAGGTGATCCATGACTTTATCTAGAATATTCACACTTATTTTAATTAATACCCTTTAATTAATCAATTTCCCTAAGTTTAGACTTATGAAAACATTAAAAAAATGATTAATTAATTTAATTAAACCATCTCTAAGTGGAATTTTCCAAAACCATTTCTGGGTTTTATGGAATACATGTGTCTTAGCCTATATACAAAGTTACAAGGCTAGAGCACATCTAATGCTAACATAAATCAACACTCCCTCTTAGCGAGGAAAGTGATCTAGCAAAACAACTAAATGTGTTGCTCTGACTTCTAGAACATCTGTTGTTGTGCTGTTGATGTTGCTCACCAAGACTACACAAGAAAAATGTTGCATCTATACTGTTGTTGACTCTGCATACTGCTGCCAACTACCACTGTACTGCAACTCCCTCTAAATTCTGCAACCATGCTGCTGCACTGCTCTACACTGTGTGAGCACTACTCTGCACTATGATACACCACTTATGCACTGCGTTGTTGCTGCTCATATGCTGCTGCTGCTACTCAACTATTGTTTTTGCTACAATGCTGCTTCAGAAATACATCCTAAATTGGACAAGTAGATCTGCAACTGAAAAATAAGACTGACTGCTGCTAACTTCTTCACTAGCCCACTGAAAATATTGTGTTGTTGTTGCTCTGCACTGCGTGAGCACTGCAATGCACTGCATTGCATTAGTGTGCATTGTGTTGATGTTTCTCAACTGCTAATGTTGTTGCTCCTTCTCTGCGCTAATCAGGATCTAGTACTGCTAGTCACTACATCATCTCATCATCTTCTGCTGCAACTGTCCATCCTGCTACTGTCTTTAGGCTGTTGTATCTCACACGTGATCCAAGAGTTCGGAAATACTCAAGGATCCCTCCTATTTTAGGTTTTGTATCTACAACTCCAATTTTGCCCACTTCTCTCCTTTCAGAATATGAGCTAACATAGCACAATCTTTTTCTACCTCAATCTTGGCAGCTCCTGCTTGTGGATCTTCCTTCTCCTCTTTATGCTTTTTCTTAAGAGGACATTGTGTGGCATAATGTCCCATTTCCCCACACAAGAAGCACTTTATCTTGGACAGATCTTTCTTCTTCTGCTTCTCTTGCCCCTTTGATGTAAGGGCAGTGTTATCCTCTTCCTCCTTCTTGACCTTTGAATCATTGTTTCCATCCTCCAAATGGATTTTGAGGAGATCTCTCCTCAACTCTTCTTGTTGTAAGGCTACCCACATCACTTCCCATCCTGGAATTCTTTCTCTGCCCAGAATACTTTGGAGAAAGACTTGATAGTCCTCTGAAACAGAGTTCAGAGTGAGCCTTACTAGCTCTGAGTCTTTAGGAGCAGATCCTACTACTAATAGTTGGTCTCAGTTTTCCTGAATACGAGACAGGAAGGAGTCAAAACGCTCTCCCTTCTTCATCCTAATATTACACATCTTCTCTTCAAGGTACATCTTCCGCTGCTCAGAAGATCCTTGGTATAGCTTCTCCAACCCTACCCACATCTCTCTAGCAGTGTTCTTTGCTGCTATATGGGGTACAATATGATCCTTCACACCATCTAGAATCAATTTCTTGGATCTTGCCATATTCTTCTTGAATTGTCTCAGATGTGTTGCATGCAAGGGTTCTGCACATGCACTCTCTATGAGGGCCTTTAGATCATGCTCATCAAGGAGAAATTCTATCCTTGATTTCCAAATAACATAGTTGGAGGCACCCTCCAACCTATCTTGGTCACACAGTCCATTGCTAGCCATCTCCTCAACTTGTCAATATCTTCCTTTAACCCTCTGCTCAGCTAGACTTATGCACTCCTTGAGGTGTAAGTCATTGCTTCTGCTGCTGCACGAGAAAATTTGAGTTTATTTGAGTAAGAAACCCTATGAGGTTAAGAAATACCCAATTGTGTTTTTCAGAAATTTTCTAACGCTTATGCACCAGCTTGTGCAGTAACTACGTCCTTCAGCTATGCTAGTCTACTACACTGACTCTTATTCAACTAAAAAATCTTACCCCTCTATCAACTCTCTTAGAGGGAGCCTTTTCTGCGCTGGAACGCCCTCCTGGCCTGGACAGCGTAATTTCGAGGAGGGTTTGTTGCTACTTACGCAGATCCCAGACTCTTCAACACTGATCTGTTGGTTCACTTTTTTTTCACATGCACTTTCATTTGAATAAGCTCTAATACCATGTGAAAAATCCTAGATCTGGATTCCTATTGCAACAATTCTGAATTACTTCTTCTATTATGTTTCATAATGATTTCATTATAGTAAAATGTCAAAGTAATTTCTGAAGTAGTCTACACAAATAATGTTGTGGAATAAATCTAAGTGTTGAAACTATTTGAACAAAATACAACGAAAAACATCCACATTTGACACAGTTATTTTTGGACTAAGTCCCCGGAAAAACCCAACTCGGGAAAACCAGTGCAGCTGTAATATTTCTTTTTCAGAAATATCACAAGTTTGTGCCAGAGATGGACTACAGGGAAATTTACCGAATATGTCACCTTCTAATGAAGGGTGAGATCCGAAGGCTTGTTGGCCCTTTGTAGACTCTGTCTACAGATATGTGAAATTCCCTAGTAGGAATGTCTAACAACCCAAGCCTGTAAAACGCATTTCCCAGAAATGGAGGCAGCAGGATTTGATCCCTGGTCTGGGATCCTTGAGATATATCTATCTAGAGCTGAAATCCTGAAGTGGGCTCAAAAAAAATCCTTCTAGGAGCTTGAGACAAGCCTCCTTCACCTGTTATCTTCAGAAAAGGGCCCAATGAATAGGGCTGCAATAGCACTTTGCTCAACAAAGGAAATGATAGCGTTATCTCTAAGGAGCCATGTCACATGAAGATGAAATCAACCTTCAAATACATATGTAGCAGAAAATGTAGACAAACTATTGAGTAATCTATTACTCAAATCAAGTAAAGAGTCTCAATGAGACATGTGCATAGAAATGGAGAGAACACTGCTTGCATAGTTTATTCCCAACTAAGACTGCGCAATCTATGGAGGTACTGCAGTAGTAAATACATGTACATGACTGATATAGCAATTTAAGCTCAAATAAGAAAGGGGGAGCAAGGTCTCAACCCCTGACAATACAATACAACAATCCTCTAAAAGGATTGGATGAAAACTAGACAAAATGGCATTTTTACCAAAATGCCAGAGTTGTTGGGCAGCTACTGCAACTCAATAGAAACTAGAAATAGGATGAGCCTTGTTGAAGATGATGTAACCTCTGATGTAACTCCTCTTCTTAATCTCCCAAATGAAAGGCTGATCCTTTCATTGAAGATCTCACTACCCACTAAAATGTTGCAACCCTCACTGCAAACGTTCTCTAGAAACTACGCAGTCAAGGAACAGGGATGCTCTTCTGCTGATGGAAAATGATTTGCCTAATGCCAAAGATGATGGAATGAAGATCATAAACTCCCTCACTAATCTCCCAAAGGAATGGAGACTCCCTCCTCTGAAATAAAATGTTGAAAGTGATGTTGAGAAACCCTCCCCTGCAACACCTAGCAACACAACTCAACCACCAACGGAGACTGCGTTGGAGCTTAATGGAATGCTTTGGCCTCAAGCTAGAATATGGGGAAAATGAAGAAAAAGCTCTTCCAAGAGCTACTCTATGGAAGATATGGGATTCTCGCTCGGGAAAACCCAGTGCTAGCAGCACTGCATCTCAGCTAAACAGCCAGAGAATGGTCTTGTCTGAGAAGACAAGCAAAATGATAATCAAAAGCATGAATGAGAATGGCTGCTTCGTTATCCTTTTAAGCAAGTGAAGGGTGCTTTGCCATGGGCCCCACACCTTAGAGTTTCCTCTCTAGAATGATCTCCTCCTCATGCAAACTGTGCTGGCCCACCAAGTGAACCTTATCTTCTCAATCTGCGCAGTCAACTTGGCTTCTTCTAGAATTATCCACCTGCAAATTGTCTCTCTTCACACATGGGGTGTGAAATCCAGTTCTTTATTGATCCCTTTTCACATTATAAGGGTTCCTTATTCATATTTTTATTATCAATGTGTTTTCTTACCCATTTATTCTCCTCTTAAAGAAAAAACAAGAGATTTTAATGTTCCATAAAATTTTGGAACATTACAGTCCTCCCCTCCCAAATGTTGCTTGCCCTCAAGCAACTTGTAAGGATAGAACTGAAGGATTTCCTCTTCCTACAACTGTAGCATCTACTCATGATGAACTCCCCATGAAGAATGAGATGTTTTATCAACAAATAATCTCCATACTGCTCCTCCCAAGCATGTAAACTAGCCAAAGTGGAACATCTGTTGTTGTGCAGTTGATGCTGCTCACCAACACTGCACAAGAAAAATGTTGCATTTGTACTACTGTTGAATCTGCATACTGCTGCCAACTGCCATTATACTGCAACTCCCTCTAAATTCTGCAACCATGTTGTTGCACTGCATGAACACTACTCTACACTACGTGAACACTACTCTGCACTGTGCTGCACCACTTGTGCACTGCGTTGTTGCTGCTCATATGTTGTTGCTGCTACTCAACTACTGTTGTTGCTGTCTGCTGCTTCATAAAAACATCCGAAATTGGACAAGTATATCTACAACTGAAAAATAAGACTGGCTGCTGCTAACTTCTGCACTATCTCATTGAAAATATTGCGTTGTTGCTGCTCTACACTACGTGAGCACTGCAATGCACTGTGCTGCACTAGTGTGCACTACGTTGATGCTGCTCAACTACTGATGTTGTTGCTCCTTCTCTGTGCTAATCAGGATCTAGAACTGCTAGTCGCTGCATCATCTCATCATCTTCTACTACAACTGTCCATCCTGCTACTGTCTTTAGGCTATCGTAGCTCACATGTTATCCAAGATTTTGGAAATACTCAAGGATCCCGCCTATTGTAGGTTCTCTATCTACAACTCCAAGTCATCCCACTTCTCTCCTTTCGGAATATGAGCCCAAAAAGGGTTGACACTCTTATTATTTTTGGTAAAGTTTTATTAGATGACCTAACTTAATCCTATTGATCATGATAAGCGTGGTAACCATGATAAAACTATAATATTGATACTCTATACCTCTTATTAAATGTGGTTATGTTTTTATGTGATTAGTAACTATGGAATATGGTGAAACTAAATTCCCTGACTTGATGGGTTGACTTGATAGAAGTGATATTGTGTTCATGATATTTGAAGTATGATGTCACACATGTTAGCTACCCTTATCATATGATCCTAACTCTTGATAGATTTATTTATGTGACATAGAAGTAATGCATGTGATCATGATTCTTGAAGTCTACTTCTATTAGCTCTTTGACTCTAACCTTTGATGAAAGAATGATGTCATGATGTGATGTAGTAGTTGATGTAAGCATGTTATAACCATTATGGGTATATGTTTGAATATATGCTCTAACATATATGTCAATATATGACAGTATTATAGATAGGATGATGTCATGGATGAATATGAATGAAGTGGATTCCCATGCAAAGGGAGAATCCCTCCATAAGATCCCTTCTTCTACTATAATTTTCATTATATGTATATTTTTTACTATTGAAATATGACTTATGGGCATGAATAGACATATATTTGACATTGATGATTTGCAGCAAAGTTCTGATCTAAGGTAAGAGAGTTTTCTCTGGCTCTAAGCTTAATTCGAATGGATTAAAGCCTACAGGGTGTGACTCTAACCTTTCAGTTGCACAGAGAAATCTCAAGGATGCAACTATGCCTACATGAAAAAAAAAATGAAGTTTTGTGCATGATATCAGATGTTCTCCTGAAGGATGTCAGTTCTACAGATGTGGTGCAGAGATCATAAATATATTTAAGAAGGAAAGTTTAATTTTTTGCTATAATATGAACATGAAGACTGAAGTTGTGTTTGCAGGTGACCAGCACATACATATAGAGATTTCATTATGTTTGAATTTTTTGCTACAAGTGTTTGACGATATTTGAATGATTGATATAGATGAGTTGTATAATGCCTGATAATGACTTAGATCTTTGACTCAATGATTGAGATATGTTCATCTACCAACAGGCTCATGACATATTGGACAGAACCAATACCAAGTACAAGCGGCGACATGATCAACATTGGGTGCCACATAACTTCTAGGTGGGCAATAAAGTGTGGCTACATTTTCAAAACGAGTGCCTCGTTGGACCCCACTGTAAGCTTCGCCCGCTCCGATATGGGCCATACACCATCACCAAGGCTATAGGGGACAATGCCTTCAAGCTCAGTATTCCACCATTCCTTGGTCTACACCCAGTGTTCAATGTGGACTGCCTTCGGCCCTACTTTCCACCTCTACTGAACATTTTTGACATTGTAGAACAACTCACACCAGCAAAATTAAACCCAGACTAAATGGAACAAGCCACCACATATCGTATCATGGAAAAAAAAATCAAGAACACTCGCCAACAGAATATGCAATTGTATCAGGTTTTCAAAGTTGGCCAACTCCTGCATTAAGGAAAGTGGCTCACCAGGGACTAAGTTGAGAAAAATTTTCCTCATCTCATGGAGGAATTCAACGCAGTGGGTACCACTGCTTCCTAAGGGGGGAGGAATGATCTAGGTGGATATTGGTGGCCACCTGCCTATTCCAGTTGGGGCCCCACCATTTTTTCTTTCAGTTTTTCAATTTCCTTAATTGTAGCACAGTTTACTATTTTTTGCAAGTTTTCGGGTCCTAAACTTCCGGAGCCATTTTGAGGCCCTAAACGACGTTTTTTGGGAAATATTGCTAATGCAAATGTTTGTCAACAACTCGACATTCACTGTTTTTAGTTGTAGTCCTTGGATATATATTTCTAATCAGGTATCATGTGCGTCAAACAGAGATCGTATGCCAAAGTTACGACCTGGGAAATTAATGTACCAATTTATCCCAACAGGGCCCATAGTTTTGTGTTTCATCTCCTAGGTTTATGTTTTGGATGTTTATGGTTTTCCATTTTTTCTCAATAATAAATAGGCCTTCGAGCCTCATTGTAACACATTTCAGAGGCCTGTAGCCTCCAGATCTCTTCTCAGAGACAAGCTACCAGTGCCCTAGCTAGTTTATTTCCATTTTGTCTATAAGCATATTTCAGTTATGTGATATTAATGAAATGAAGTCTTATTTCTATTGCATCTCTACATTTATGTGTATTTCTATCATTTATTGTGTTCCTACATAATTCTATATCAGTGGTATCATAGTGGTCTTCTCGTTCTCGACCCTTCTTTGCATGTCCCCAAAGAGGTCGGGGCATAAGGAGTTAGGGCTCGATCTAGTTGAACCTTTGCAAGATCAGCCTCGCAAACCCTGAAGGCCGCCCATGGGAGGCGAAAAGAAATATGAGGGAGCATGAGATCCTATCAAAATATTTCTTGAGGAGGCCTCGAGCAATAGAAGGGTATTATTGAATCTATTAGAAGGGTATTGTTGAATCTATTAGAAGGGTATTATTGAATCTATTAGAAGGGTACTTCTCGATTCATGACTTTTCCAATCGGGAAAAGATCACTTTTTCACTCCTCAAAGCCACCCCCCATGTCAAGGACTAGTGGGAAACCTACTATGAGAAAAAGGACAAGAGGGAACCCTCTCTGTTTTTTGTCGCACCCACTTGGAATTCTTTCTGAGACGCCATCAAGGAACAATATTATCGTGTGGGGAGCTATGAGGACAAGTACATACAACTGACTATATTGCAAAGGCAAAGGGATCAATATGTGTATGAGATGATGAATTTTTTCCATACCCTATGCAAAGAAATGGGTATCAAAGTTTCTGAGAAACATTTGGTGTTGAAGTACCATAGTTGTATGCACAGATACATTCAGGAGGAAATTGAGTTGCTCAACATCTCCTCGCTTTGCATAGCATATTGGTATGATACCAAGATTCAGCAGAAGTTCAAACAGAAGAAGCGAGACTTTGGATCTGCAAATCAGAATCAAGGGAAAGGCACCCCCAAACCGCAGAACAAAGGAAAAAACCAAGGCGGGGCGGCCCTAGATAACCCGCCAAAGCCGCAAGCAAAGAAAAACACTATGAATACAAAGAAGGACACGGTAAAGTGGTGTGAGTTCTATAAAATATCCACTCACAACACAAGTGAGTGTCAGGCCAAGAAGTCACTGGTGGCCAAGCTAAAGGCTTTTGAATTGGATGCATGCTTCGACTCTGAATCAGAACTAGACAAGGGGAATGATAAAGGGAAGTAGATTATCGATGCAGAGCCCAACACCATTGTTGCCACCACGAAGATCCAGAAGGAGGAACTAGAATATTCAGAGGATGGGAAGCACCTCTTCCATTCCTAGATGTGGTTAAAGGGTTCCCCGCTACATTTCATTGCCAACAACAGAAGTGAAAAGAGTCTCATTTTAGTAGAGGTCATGAAGTGGTTGAGCTTTCCAAACACAACACACCCACAGTCGTACACCATTGGGTGGCTTCACCAAGGAAGGGTTGTCCACGTTAGCCAACAGTGTCGCCATCCCTACAGCATCAAGCCCTTCACGGATGAGGTATTATGTGACATTGCTCCTCTTCATGTTTCTGATGTATTATTAGGTCAACCATCCTTGTGGAAGTGACATGTTGTGTATGAGTCCTAACCTTGAGTTTTTATTATTAGTTTGGGAAATAAGTTGTACAAGATACCGAAGGTAGCACCACCTTCCGCCATCTCTTTGGTTACTGTAAAACAATGCAGTAAGGTTATTTCCAAAACTGGGAAATTTTTTTTCCTCATAATCTGCCCTCAGGGCAACAATAAAACTATGGCCATGACCTTTAGATAGAGCTCCTCTGCACAACAACAACAGATGGACAAGGTCATGGAGGAGTACGGGGACATCTTCACCTCACCCACAGGAATGCCTCTGCACTGTCAGGTCAAGAAACTCATATATCTCACCCCAAGTGCATCGTTGTGCAATGGACCAATCTATCGTCACTTTATTCTAGATAATGACGAAATCAAGGGGTAGATTCAGGAGTTGTTGAAGAAAGGTCACAGCCGACCAAGTTCATCGCCCTGTGGGAGCCCGATCGTGTTGGTGCAGAAGAAGGATGGGACTTGGAGACTTTGTATTGACTATCAAGCATTGAACAAGATCATTGTCCAAAATAGGCACTCGATCCCATAGATTGATGACCTTCTGGACCAACTCAAGGGGGGAAAAATATTTCAGCAAGCGCGACTCAAAGTCCGGGTATCACCAGGTAGTACCAATCGAACCCCCCGATGTGTGGAAGACTTCCTTCAAAGTCAAGGAGGGCCTTTTCGAATGTTTTTTCATGCCTTTCAAATTGACGAATGCTCCCACAACCTTCATGAGGTTGATGGATGACATCTTGCATCCATTCACGAACTCATTTGTAGTAGTGTACTTGGATGATATTCTAATCTTCAGCCAAAATTGGGAATATCACCTCCACCCCATCCGACAGGTCCTCCAAACACTGCAACAACGCAAGTTGTGTGCCAATTTAGAGAAATGCACTTTAGGCATGACCCAGGTTCAGTATATGGGATAAATTATTGATGAGCAGGGGGTGCATGTGGATCTAGCCAAGATTCAAGTCATTCGGGATTAGCCAGCCCCAACCACTCTAACAGAGCTTTGCATCTTTCTAGGTCTTGCCAATTTCTACCACAGGTTCATGTTGGGATTCTCTCATATCACTTAGCCCTTGAGCCAATTCACCAAGGGAGGAGAAAAAGAAAAATTATTTTGGTCTGAATCTCAACAAAAGGCATTTTTCGATTTGAAACATCACATGTGCTATGCCTAAGTGCTCACATTACCAAACATGCAACAAACATTTACGATCAAGACAGATGCCTCAAACTATGTTATTGGGGAAATTCTTACTCAACAGGGGCATCTAGTGGCATATCACAGTGAGACACTATCTGACACAATCTGCAAGTATCCCACTTATGACAAAGAGATGTATTCCACTGTGCAGGCTTTCCGACAATGGAAGCATTACATTTTAGGGAAGGAAACGATCATCCACACAGATCACCCCTGCAATTCATACAAGCACAAGGGAAGTTGCAGAATGATCGCCATCAGAAGTGGTCCACATATCTGCAACAGTTTCATTTGAACATCAAGTACAAGAAGGGAAGCACCAATAATGTTGCAAATTGCCTCAGCCAACCAATGATCATGGCGCTAAACACCATTCTCAACTCTTGTGGTCACAAGACTTCTGATTGGCCACTTCTCTACAAGAGCGATTCAGAATTTGGCCACACATACAAGATGCTCTTCGAGGGTAAGAAAGTTCTAAATTTTCACCTCTGGGATGAATTGTTATGTCACCTAGGACACCTTTTTTTTCCTTCAAGCGAGCGTGCCAAGATGATTTGGGAAGCGCACTACAGTGGGTTGTTAGGCATTTTAGGGTCGAGAAAATAGTGGCAGTACTGCAGAAGTATTTATATTGGCCAAACATTTGACTGGATGTCGGGAAGTACATTAGATCTTGTGCCATTTCCAAACCAACCATCAAGAAGTAAGTCCTCTATATTATGTTTCCTACCCCTAGTTGACCTTGGGAATCCATCTCCATGGATTACTTGTCAGGACTTCCTTCTACTAAGCATGGCAATGACTGTATTTTCATGGTCTTCGACATATTCTTGAAGATGACCATTATGGCGGCCTGTAAGAAGAATAACACAACGGAAACCACTACTAAACTCTTCTTTGAATGAGTGTGGGTACACTTTGGGATCCCACGATCTATCATCTCAGATCAGGACAGAAGGTTCCTCAGTATATTTTTTTCTATCCTCTGGTCAATGCTAGACACCAAGCTCACCAAGTCCATAGCTTTCCATCCCCAAATTGATGTCCAGATAGGTCGTCAACAGGATTATTATACACATTATGCACATGTACAACTCAAAACATCCACGAACATGGGATGAGAGCCTCCCATATGTGAAACATAGCTATAACCGAGCTCTCCACAGCTCAACCAACCATATCTCCTTTTAGGTGGGCTTGGGATTCCAGCCATTATGTCCCATTGACGTAGCCATGCCATTTGTGGTTGCTTAGGCCGATTCGGATCATGTCCAATCTGAAGATAACAAGGAGAAAAACTTCATTGTGCGCATTCAACACATCTACCAACAGCTTCATGACATATTGGACATAACCAATACCAAGTACAAGCAGCGACATGATCAACATCAAGTGCCACAACTTCCAGGTGGGAGACAAAGAACTACAAGGAAAAGACCCTCTAGCGGAGGTTATAAAGTAGGTTTTTAGTGTTATAAAATTGGCCAAAATTGTCAAAAAAAACATTTTCTACAACATCTATTTATAATTACGAAGGTTTTTGCGGAGCTTTTAACAGAACTTCAACACAACTAAAAAAAATGGGCGGCCGGAGGTTATTACAGACGTTTTTTTCATCGGTTCGCTACTCGGGCTTGAACGCACCGGTGCATACATGTAGAAGGTTCCCCAGGCCAGTTGAAGGAGAATGCACCGGGTTGTTAATGTATAAAACTATTGATCAGCGGTTGTCATTGATGTCAACCCAAGCAGCACCAGGGGCTACCCCAATATTGCATGGGAATTTTGACCTACCAAATTACTATATTCTAGGTCAAGAATTATTTTTATGGTTTCTACTTGTCGGGATGTTTCCGTTGATATATGGCATGCCACATAATTCTTTACGGTTTGAGAGATATTCATGTTTGAAGTTTGTAACCCCAGTTAGTGGGCTAAAACCCCATGGGATTGCAGCATGGGTCATTGAAAATTAAATAATTAATAATTTTTAAGCTCCTAAAATCCCTTCCACGTTCACTTGTTTAAGCCCCTCTCAACCTAAGCATTTATATAAATTGTGATCCTCATATCCTCCTTATGTAGGGATTTCGTCATCTGAAACAGGTCATCATGGAATTTGCACTCTAACTTTTTTTCTACAAAGGTTCAGAAGCTGAAATTATTATGAGGTGAAGCCTAAATCCTAAGGAATCTCTTGTAAAAAATTTAGATCAAGGTAAGAAATATTTTCAGAGATATGATCTGTGGAAGTCAGTGTTTTTGCAGGCTCCTGAAATTCATCTCAAAGAAGTGACCTTGGGAAAATTGTCATAACTCTCTCTCTAAGTATTAGATTGGAATTCTATAAAAAATGGTAGATAGTGCACAGGCTATAGTTTTCTCGGTATTTATTTTAGAGCCCAATGAAAAAACAGTGACATGTGGCACTCCATACAAGTTCGCTCTACTGAACTAGTCCATAATTAGGCCATTGTGTGAGATTGGGAATAACTCTCTCTTGAAGAATCCAAATTGGATCAGACCTATGGCATTAGAAAGAAGACTCATAGGAATACTATAGGGCTGAAAATAAAATATTGGGGATCTGAAATAATAGAGATACACCAGATTCAATATCGAGCTCCTAGAAGACAAGAAAAAGCTAGATCAAGTGTTGTCAAGGGCTACAAAGGACTAGACTTTTTAGGGCAAAAAAGAAAAGCAAGGTGCAACAGAGGGTAGCATGACAAGAGCAGCAACCAAGGTGCAGAGTAGCAGCAAGAAGTTCACTGCATGAAGTCTTCAAGTGGGCAGCACTGCATACAGTCATTGTAAAGGTATCATTGTGCTAAGTCATTGTAAATGCATCATTGTAAATATTGTACTAATGTCTATCTGCCAAGAGTTGAAGAGGAAGTGTCGAGAGGTCTAGGATCATCATTACGTGGTTGTGTCATAGTTGGGGTTATATTCTAGTCTGTCTTCTTCTTCTACATCATTCTATATAATTGTAAGTGGACCATTTTCCCTGGGACGGGAGTCCATTCTTGTTTTATTCTTCTATAGGGTGGTAGGGTGGTGCTAGGGTGAGTTGTAGCTCATTAGGTGTTGGGGCACCCGTTCAATTGACTACTAAATAATCTAGGGTGTTGGAGCATCCATCCAATCGGAGCTGGATAAGAATGTTTTTCTAGATTCTAGGAAGTTGGAGCTTTATTTTCAATTGGAGTTGAATATTAAAGAATTATTAGAAAAGCATTAGGTGGTTTTTTTCCTGGAGTGGGTTTCCACCTTAAAAACTATGTGCATTTGTGTTCCTTTTGTTTACTGCTATCATTGTACAAACACTGATAATAATTGAACATAAACTAATGCTCTAATTGAAAGGAATAATGATTCACCCCCCCCCCCCTCAGTATTTCCAACAATTGGTATCAGAGCTTGGTTCCTTCAATAGCAGTTTAACAATTGGAAGGAGGTCATTGAGCATACCAAGAATGGTGTACCTCTGTTCAATGAAAATAATTATGCACTCTAGAAATGAAGAATGGGGAGCTATCTCTTGGCGCAAGGTTACAAAGTATGGGACACTGTTCAAAATGGATTTACATCAACCGCAGATGAGCAAGGTAAGAATAATTTGGTAAATGATGCAAAAGAAAAGAATATTATTATCAGTGGAATTATTGAATCTTCTTATCATAAGGTGTTGGGTTGTAAAACTGCCAAAAATATATGGTACAAGCTTGAGAATATATATGTAGGTGACTCAAATGTCAAAGAAGCAAAGCTTCAAATCTATAGAGAAAAATTTGAGCAACTCGGAATGAAAGAAGATTGAAAAAATTTTGCATACTTCCAATAAGTTGATGAAATAACCAATACTATGTAAGGATTGGGAAAGCCAGTTGATGAGAATATTATTATACGAAATATTCTTAGAACGTTACCAGGGAGATTCAACCCAAAGGTATCGGTCTTAGAATACAGTGGAAATCTGGAAAAACTCAGCAAAGAGGAATTACATGGAGTTCTCATAGCATATGAAATGAGACTTGATGAAGAAGAGGGTACTTAGCATCTACAAACTGTGTTTGTTGCATCTAAGAAAACCAATAAGGACAAACAACCTTCAATTTAAAATACATGCACCTGCAAGTGTGAAGAAAAGGGAGATGATGAAGAAGGTCTTTCAAATGAAGAATATGCTTACTTTACGAGAAAACTAAAAATTGGTAATGGAAAATTCAAAGGTAAACTTCCATTGATATGATTTGGTTGTGTTGATGTTGGGAATTTTGCATCAAAATGTCCGAACAAAAGTGATGGCAACTCAAAATGAAAGAAAGGCTTTGATAAATTCAACAAGCAAGGATCCAAAAGGAACTTTCTCTCTAAAGAAGATAGCTCATCATCTGATGAAGACAACGATAGCGAAGAAGAAGCCAGTGAGAGAGTATTGTTTATGGCCAAGAACAATAAACAAGAGGTATCAAACAACGAAGAAGAAGGGTTGACCATAGAAGAATTTTCTAAGGAAGCAATCAAGCTTATAAAAGAGCTCAAGGCTGAGAAGATCCATTCCAATACTCTTGAAGAACAAGTTCAAGGTCTCAAAATTGAAGTTGAAGAACACAAATGCATTGAAGAGTCACTTCAAAAGAATTTGGAAGAAAGCAACCAAGAAAGGGAAAAATTAGAAGCTGAAGTAGTCTCGTTGTGTAAGGAAGTGAAGAAGGGAAAAACTATCCAAAACTATGCCAATAGCTTAAGGGCATTGGAAGAACTCATCAACAATCAACGATCTTACAATGGTAGAACTGGCCTCAGTTACAAAGAAGAAGAAGCATGATCTTCTACAACAAAATACAATGAACCTATGAGATCTGACATGCATGTAGACTTCATTGGACAAGATTCGCAAGAACAGCCTTGGAAGACAATTCTTCGACGAAGATTTCCATCCAGGTACCAACATATATTTTATGGCTATTTTTATTCATGTGGAAAATTTTGTCATAAAGTTGTAGAATGTTGCACGTACCCTAGGAACCAATACAATTCCAGGAGATCTGTCAAATATGAACCTCCCAAGGCTTAGCGAAACATCAATAGATTTGAACATTTAAGAAATAATATTGAATGTTACAAATGTCGAAACTTTGGACACATAGCCAGAGACTACAGACTTGAAAATCCTCCAGAAGAATCTTCGAAGCCACAGAACAAACGAACATGGAAGAAGAAGAAGACTGATAATTGTGCTCTCGCTCTCAAGGCTCAAAACAACAAAGATGGGTGGTATGTTAATAGTGGTTGCTCAACGCATATGACTGGAGATAGAAAGAAATTTGTATCTCTTAAAGAGAAGAAGGATGGAACCGTGTCCTATGGAAATTTTGGATCTTCAAATGTTATAGGATTAGGTACCGTCACTCTTGGAAGTAAAGATTCTCTAGCCAAGAATGTTCTATTGGTTGAAAACATGAATCACAATCTGCTCAGTGTTGGAAAAATATGTAATCAAGGACACACAATACTATTCAAATCCATAAAATGTGAAATCAGGAAAGGCAAGTATGGTGAAATTGTGGCTACAGCAAGTTGAGCTACAAATGACATATATGTTCTGGATGAAGCAACTAAAGCACGTCTAATAGCTAAAGAGGATGATATAATATTTGGTAGCAATGATGATCGACTAAGTAAGAAGTTTTCTACAAAGATGCAAAGTGATTTCAAGATGTCTTTACTTGGTGAGTTAACATACTTCTTAGGGCTTCAAATATCTCAGCAAGAGAAAGGAATATTTATATGTCAAACCAAGTAAATCAAGGAAATGCTTAATAAATTCAAAATGGAAGATTGCAAACCCATCCTTACTCCGATGGTAACAGGTTGCAAATTGAGCATAGATGACCCATCTAAGTATGTGGATCAAAGGTTGTATAGATCTATGATTGGTAGTCTTCTATATGTAATAGCCTCCCAACCAGATGTTATGCAAGTAGTTGGAAAAGTAGCAAGATTCCAAGAAGCACCAAAAGAATCACATATTATTTCCATCAAAATAATTCTTCGATATGTAAAGTGAACAACAGAATATGGCTTGTGGTATCCCAAGGGTAACAATATCATTATTCATGCCTTTACAGATGCAGATTAGGCAGGAAGCGTTGATGATCATCAGAGTACTCGTGAAGAATTGGAATATCTTCGCCAGAAGCTTGGGATTCTCCCAAGTTCTCATTATATTTTCCTTATTCATAATATAAAGGTGGAGTGGAAGTGTGTACAGGTCCGCAGGATGGTTCTGTATCAGCGGGAGTTCCACTCTGCCATTGATGTCAAAGGGGGAGATAATGTTGTAGGAAGAGGTGTCATGATCGCAGGGGGAGTACTTGTGTTGACATCAATGCCAAAGGGGGAGATTGTTGATCAGCGGTTGTCATTGATGTCAACCCAAGCAGCACCAACGGCTACCCCAATATTGCATGGGAATTTTTACCTACCAAATTACTATATGTTGGGTCAAGAATGCTTTTGATGGTTTTTACTTGTCGAATGTTTCCGTTGATATATGGCACGCCACGTAATTCTTCACTGTTTGAGAGATATTCATGTTTGAAGTTTGTAACCCCAGTTAGTGGGCTAAAACCCCATGGGGTTGTGGCATGGGTCATTGGAAATTCAATAATTAATAATTTTTAAGCTCCTAAAATCCCTCCCATGTTCACTTGTTGAAGCCCCTCTCAACCTAAGAATTTATATAAATTGTGATCCTCATATCCTCCTTATGTAGGGATTTCATCATCTGAAATAGTTCATCGTGGAATTTGCACTCTAAATTTCTTTCTATGAAGGCTCAAAAGCTGAAATTTTTATGAGGTAAAGCCTAAATCCTAAGGAATCTCCTGTAAAAATTTCAGATCAAGGTGCACAATATTTTAGGAGATATGATATGTGGAATTCAGTGTTTTTGCAAGCTCCTGAAATTCATCTCAAAGAAGTGACCTTGGGAAAATTGAGATAACTCTCTCTCTGAGTATCAGATTAGAATTCTGTAAAAATTGGAAGATAGTGCACGGGCTATATTTTTCTCTGTATCAATTTCAAATCCTAATGAAGAAACAGTGACATGTGGCACACCGTACATGTTCTCTCTACTGAACTAGTCCATAATTAGGCCATTGTGAGAGATTGGGCATAACTCTCTCTTGAAGAATCCAAATTGGGTCAGATATGTCGCATTGGAAAGAAGACTCAGAGGAATACTACAGGGTAGAAAACCACATATTGGAGATCTGAAATAACAGATATACACCAGATTCAATATCGAGCTCCTAGAAGGCAAGAAAAAGCTAGATCATGTGTTGTCAAGGGTTGCAAAGGACCAAACTTTCTAGAGCAGCAAAGCAAAGCAAGGTGAAGCAGAGGGTGGCATGACAAGAGAAGCAACCAAGGTGCAAAAAAGTAGCAATAAGTTCACCACATGAAGTCTTCAAGTGGGTAGCACTGCATACAGTCATTGTAAAGGTATCATTGTGCTAAGTCATTGTAAATGTATCATTGTAAATGTATCATTGTAAAAATTGTACAAGTGTCTATCTGCCAAGAGTTGAAGAGGCAGTGTCGGGAGGTCTAGGATTATCATTAGGTGGTTGTGTCATAGTTGGGGTTATGGTCTATTCTATCTTCTTCTACATCATTCTATATAATTGTAAATTGGACCATTTTCCCTGGTACGGGAGTCCATTCTTGTTTTATTCTTCTATAGGGTGGTAGGGTTGTGCTAGGGTGAGTTGTATCTCATTGGGTGTTGGGGCATCCGTTCAGTTGACTACTGAAGAATCTCGGGCGTTGAAGCGTCCATCCAGTGGGAGCTGGAGAAGAATTTTTTTCTAGATTCTAGGAAGTTGGAGCTTTATTTTCAATTGGAGTTGAATATTAAAGAATTATTAGAAAAGCATTAGGTGGTTTTTGTCCCGGAGTGGGTTTCCACCTTAAAAATTGTGTGCATTTGTGTTCCTTTTTTTTACTGCTATCATTGTACAAATGCTGATAGTAATTGAATATTAACTAATTCTCTAATTGAAAGGAATACTGATTCATCCCCCCTCTCAATATTTCCAACAAAAACCGCACCAGGTGCAGTGTTGGTGATACAACGCACGGGGAAGTTCTAATTGGTCTTGGGATTTGTGCAGTGCCCATAGGTCGTATCAACGTACCAGTGCATAGACTTATATAAATGCACCAGTGCATAGTATCACACAAATGCAACAAGTTTTATAATTTGTATCAGTATTTGTGTGGTGCCCATAGGTCGTACAAATGCACCGGTGCATAGAGACACATAAACGCACGGATGCGCAGTATCACACAAATGCACCAAGATTTATAATTAGTATTGGTATTTGTGTGGTGCCCAGATGTCATACAAATGCACCGGTGTGTAATTCCACATAAACGCACCAGTGCACAGTACCGCACAAGCGCACCAATATTTTAATTGGTTTTGGTATTTGTACAGTTCCCATAGGTCGTAGAAAAGCACCGGTGCGCTTCAGGATACAAACGCACCGGTGTACAGTAACTGACACACACCAGTTTTCATTTTGTATTGTTTAGAAACATAAACCTGTGACAGTGTAGTTATTGTGATTTTTTAAAATTCATTATTCATCAAAAGTCGACACATCTTATAACAGTATTCGTATTAATTAAATTTTTATTAATGCATTTGAATGTGATGTTTGGATTAATTTGTTATATCATATCATAATTATTGTGATTTTTTAAAATTCATTATTCATCAAAAGTTGACACATATATATCTTATAACAGCATTCATATGAATTAAATTTTTATTAGTGCATTTGAATGTGATGTTTGGATTAATTTTTTATATCATATCATCAAATTTCACATCTCTTCATTATAATATTTAATCATCCATAAATTTAATCAGTGGTGTTATATTTCACAGCGACAATGGAGAACGCAATAGAATAAATTAAAAAAAAAATATATATATATATAAGACAGTCTTTTTCAAACTAAATGGGACAGTTATTGGTATCACTTTGTCTTTCAATTGGGACACTATGTCCATTACATTAAACAAAATGTCTAATTTCACAGGATAATATTTAAAAAAATACAACGTCTTGCTTTGATATCCAAACATAGTGATCATCATTCTTTGCTTGAACTGTTGTCACTGCTAGAGCTACTTCCATGACTTGGGTTATTTTCGGGAATGTTTTGTTCACGGTGTTGATTGTTTTCTTCTTCTTCACCTTCCATCTACAAACATAAAATTAAACTGTAATGAGTGTATATACATTGGTGATAATAATTAAAATTGCAATATTAAATAATATACATCAATGTAAATCGAAAATAAATGACGTACCATTGCAACAATTGGCTCATAAACTATACACATTCTTTCAAAATCATGTAACATGCCATCTTTCAAGATTTCGTCTGTTGGCGCAGTTCCATACTTTCTTTCCTACAAGTTTTATACCCCATAACAAATCATATATTTAATATAAAAGATTTTTTTGTTCTATTAATTATAGACAGAGCTAAGTAAAACAAGATCGATAGATGCTTACAAATTCCACAATTAAGTTCTGATATTCCAACATATACTCACAACCCATATTTAACCCAATTTCAATCAATTCCTCTGATGGTTCTTCTTTGTATGTTAGCACTTGTTTGAAGACATTCAATGATGATTTTTGTAAAACAACTTAAAAAATACAAAAATGAAATCTAGTTAAGTTGTTATAAGGAAGTAACAATTATTCACAAACTTAGATATCAACCCTTTTCTTCTTTATCATCCTGTTTTATCTGTTCAATGGGTTCCATTTTCTTTTATTTTCTGCAAGAAAATACTTGAAAATTAATATTTAATGCTAAATTGTTTATTTATTATACCTAATGATCGAAAAATTCAATGATTACATATTACATTTGAAGCACATTGTTGTTGATATGGCTCCTCCTGCGATGCAATTTTGTCCATTTCTTTGACCATCTCCTTGTACACCTTTTTGGACATTCCTACTGGCATATTTTTTATATCAGCTCGTTCATCTTTTGAGATTTTCATAATCTTCCTGAAAATGTAACATGACAATAAACTATTTAATTTTTATATTGATATATGAAAAGTAAATATAACAAAAGTGATATTTATAAATAATTCTAGACAAACATTTAAAGGATTATTACTTTTTCATTCCTTCTTTTTTGTTGTTGTACGTTTTTTCTATTAAAAGTCTGACATGTCTCATTGACCAATTCTCTGGAAACTCTTCCTGTAGTTTAGATAAAATTTGGTTCTTGGAATCATTGGATTGGTTTTTGTATTGTAAGTGGAAAGAACGTATATACATTCATTCCACTAGGTCCCTCAAACTTTTGTAAAATATTTTCCCCCTTTCGTTAACCTCCAACACCACTCCATATGAGCTAAGGAGCAATTCATTTTCATTTGCACGTTCTATTTTTTTTCTTTTCTTAGAAAAACATTCCTTTTATGAGTTGTTGCTCCCTATAGAACATTAAACATATGTGAATTAATAGACTGTTTGACACATGTTATCTAATAATTTTAATTATATTATTAATGAAAATTAAAAAAAGAAACTCATTTTGGATCGATAGTATTTTTTCATTCACCTGATTCACCCTTTTGCAATTTTTCCATCAAGCTTTTATGCTCTTCTGGTCCTAGATCAGAAACAATCTTATCGAACTTCGTCATTTTGTGGCTCTACATGATACACAGTAAACAATACATATTAGTTAAACTTACATATAGTTCAAAAAAATAATATTTTTTGTAAAGAATTTACAAAGAACTTGCATTTTTTGCTTTTCTTATGTGTTATCAGTATTTTTGTTACGTGATCTCCTGTCAGTCATTTCTTTATCAATCTCAAACCTATACCATATCATTCATTAATATATTTATAAATAAATTGTCAACTTTTCAGGTAAAAAAAAAAATCTCAAGAAACTAGCGCACCATTCATTAGGTACACACCAACGTAGGTGCGTGGATGTATTATAAACGCACCGCACGAACAATATAATAGACCATATGGTTCAATATGTCAACAAGGATCATTGGTGCGTTACATGTTAAACACCACACCGATTAACACAGAAAATAATAAAAATCATCGAGTGTTAGTTTTTGTAGCATAAACCGATGCCTTATTTTACATATGGTGCACTAATAAAAAAAATATTTTTTTTTTAATTTTTTGTCACAGTAATTTCATGGTGCGCTTGTACATAACAGAGCACCAATGTGCTAGGTTACGACAGGCACACCGATGAAAAAAAAAATCTTTTTTTTTTTAATTCACGCAAGGGTCGATGTGGATTGAGATCTGACTATGAAAGTCGTCCCGTAGGTCAGATGTTTTAGGCCTATATTTAGCAATACAAACCCTATAAATCTAAAATGAAAAGCCCTAATTCTAAAATCATGTAAAGAGGGAGAAGAATGAGCAGAAACAAAAAGAATGTAGGGTTTGTTTCTAAAATGGAATTTTTTTTTTGTGCGAAACACCACATTCACGGTGCCCCATAATGAAATAGCGCACCGGTGGCATATTTTACATATGGCGCACTGAGAAAAAAATATATTTTATTTTTATTTTTTATCACAATACTTTCGTGATACGCTGAGATAATACAGCGCATCGGTGCACTAGGGTATGCCAGGAACACCGATGAAAAAAAATTTGTTCCTTTTTTTTAATTCACACAACAGTCGAAATGGATTGGGATCTGACTATGCAAGTTGTCCCGTGGGTTGGATGTCTTATGCCTATATTTAGCAATACAAACCCTATCAATCTAAATTGAAAAGCCCTAATTCTGAAATCACAGAAAGAGGGAGAAGAAAGGGCAGAAACAAAAAGAATGTAGGGTTTGTTTCTAAAATGGATTTTTTTTTTGCGAAATAACATCTTCGTGGTACGCCATAATGAAATAACACATCAGTGCCATATTTGACATATGGTGTGCTAATTAAAAAAAAAAAATTAATTAATTTTTTTATCACAGTACTTTCGCGGCGCGATGGGATAATACATCACACTGGTGCGCTAGGTTAAGCCAGGCGCACCGATGAAGAAAAACCTTTTTTTTTTTTTTTAATCCGGGCAAGGGTCGACATGGATTGGGATCCAACTATGCAAGTCGTCTGGTGAGTTGGATGTCTTATGCCTAAATTTAGCAATACAAACCCTATAAATCTAAATTGAAAAGCCCTAATTCTGAAATCACAGAAAGAGGGAGAAGAAAGGGCAGAAACAAAAAGAATCTACAGTTTGCTTCTAAAAATGGTTTTTTTTTATTATTTTGTTTCTGAAAACTACAGAAAAAGTTAAAAAAAACAATAAACATTGATTTTTCCTTTTACTGTTTAAAAAAAATTGTAGAAAAAGTTTTAAAAAAACAATAAACATTGAATTTTTTCTTTTATTGTGTAAAAAAAAACTGCAGAAGAAAGTAAAAAAAAACAATAAACTTTAATAACGAGATCGTTTGAAATTCTATGCTACAGGGTTTGAATCACCAGAGGTTTGGAAATATGATTGTCTGAATACTTCTGTTCGAACGTATTTCGCTGCTCCACAGTGCTCTCGCGCTCTGTTTGCTCTAGGTATGTCTCCTACAAATCTCTGGCTGAAATTTTTTGCAAAAATAATGAAATAATGAAAAGTGTTTAGTATTTAAAGAAATTTTTTATAAAATTAGATTTTCGAAAATATTTTTCCGCCCATTTTTCAATTTACCATTTTTTTTCACTTAAAGAAAATAGAGTTTCGTTTTTTTATTTGCGGTTATTTTTCACAGGTGTGTCACTTAATTGAACCGCACCAGTGCATCTGTGTATAAAATTTCACCGGTGCACAGTACCAAAAATGCACCGGTGCGGTGATCTGTACATTAGGCACCGAAATTACTTTTAGGTGTGTGCACCAAAATTTATTGTTGTTTTTCTCAAATGCAGGGAGAAAATATCATAATTATATCGAATGGACAATTCTTCAAAATCCAGCTCGTTCCATAATATTTCTCAAATTCCATCACGGAGTTCTCCCTATCCATCTCGAGATGTAATATTTACTTCAGATTTTATTTATATTTTCACTATATAATTGAATTTATGTTTTTTACCCATGCATTCAATCATGCACAACTTAATTAAATTTATGATGTATACAAATTTGCAGGTTCATGCAGATTCAACATCAAGTTAATATGCACAAAATATTCAAACTGCTCCAAAACGTCGGAAGTTCTTATCAGGAGCTGCATACCGCAAGGTGCATTTGGTAGAAGAAAATGGACAGCCACTTCACCCTGCCAATTGTAAAAATATTGCATCTTCTAGCCACAATCCTGGGACAATGATGGTAATAATTATAATTGTTTGGTATATTGATTAATATGTAATTATTTCAACGTCAAACCAATTTATAATCATGCAATATTGTCAACGTGGTTACTAATTGATATCATATATTTTGAACTAATCATGTTTAAATATTTTTTTTTTAATTATTAGGATTCTAGTGATGATAAATGACCTACCTACCATCTTCCATTGCACTCCATGACAATGTCAAATCAAGAGAAGACTAAATTAAGAGAAAAAAATGGAGAGGAATGATACCAAGAATGGTTGAATCAACCACTGATTCAATTCCCACTACGTCCAGACTCACCAATTAGGAATGAATACAGCAATATTAGTTCTTCACAAGCTGGCAATGGAGGCAATCAAATAGAGGTTGGTATGGAGACAATGTTGTTAGATGCATTCCAAAATGATGATCAGCTAGGGGATGATGCTCATATTGTTGACACCTTTTTTAAAATCCTTAAATTTTCTTCCACCACCCCTCTCTTTTGACATGGTGGTCAATCAAAGTCTACCCAGTTGGGTACAACGATGTTACTGTACAACTTGAAAGCAAAGTTTGGCTTGTCAAATGCATGTTTCTCGAAACTTTTGAGGTAAGTTACCATAAAGTACTCCCTTGTATAAATTTGAAATATAATCAGTACACTGCAATGAACATTACAAATGGTAAATTTTATGAACGTTAATAATTATATCGACATTAATGTACATTTATTAATATATTTTTCCATGATCACCAACTACAGGTTATTCAAAGATAAGGTTCTTTCGAGTGATAATGTCTTGCCCGGTAGTTGCGAAGAGGCAAAGGAATTGTTGAAAATGTTGGGTGTTGAGTACATATCATATCATGCATGTCCAAATGATTGTATTCTATATAGAGGATAATATGCAGACAAAGAGATGTGTCTGAAATGTGGACATGACAGGTATGATAAATCAAAAAAGAAGGGTAAATCACATACTGGTCCTCCTTTTAAGATATTGAGGCACATGCATATAATCCCAAGGATTCAAAGGCTCTTTCTTTGCAAAGAATTAGCTATGTTGCAGGGATGGCATGCCTCACACAGAAGTGAGCTGGGAGTTATGTGAATCCCAATTGATTCAATAGCCATGAAGCATATAGAGGATACATGGCCCAAAAAATTCAAGGATGAAGTATGAAATCTACGACTCAACATAGCCATGGATGGCGTCAACCCATATTCCCTCCAGAACACCAACTATTTTGTTTGGCTGATCAATAACAATATCCACCCATGGTTGTCCGTGAAGAATGAACTTATTATGTTGGCTCTCATAGTCCCTGGTAGAAGACAAGTGAAGAATATGGATGTCTACTTACAACCACTGGTAGATGAATTGAAGGAATTATGGGATGGGATAAATGTATATGATGTATCAAGACCCATCGCAGCAGAGAGGAGTTTTACATTGTATAGCATATGTGCTTACACGACACATGATTATCCAAGATTAGAATTTTTCTCGGGTAAATCACATGTTTATTGATTTGTTTATATACGTAACAATATTCTTTCATATATTAGTTATTTAATTTGTTGTAATTGTTCTGATCTTCATGATATTCTTTAACGTGCCATGCATATAAATTGTATACAATAATCTCGCAGGTCTTGTAACAAAAGGGTATTTTGGATGTAAATGTTGTAGACCTTCTCTGAAAGCTAGATGGTCCAACGACCTATGAAAGCCGGTGTATGACTACTCCAGGGTATTCCTCCCAGAAGAACACCCTTACAAAAGAGCAACATCCACTTTCAATGGTAAACGAGAGAGAACCCAAAGGCATCCAATAACGACACCAACTGAATGGCTTAGAGCATACGAGAGAGAGAAGGAGAAGGATTTCATAGAAATGTTCGATTCAAATGGGGAGCCTATGTTCGATGATCCAGAATTCTTCGACACCTATGTTGAGAAATTGCCCATTGGGATGAAAAGGAAATCTATCTTTTATAACCTCCCATATTGGGAGCATCTTAAGATTACCCACTTATTAGATCCCATGCATATATTTAAAAATGTTTCATCTTCTTTATGGAGGCACATATCATCGAAACAAAGTGACACATTGGTTGTTAGTAAAGATATTATTACTTCAAAAAATAAAAAGAAACATTGGCCAAGACGATTAGAAAGTACGGGAACAGAGGCAGGCACTGGTCCCTCTAATTCATGGTTTTTTAAAGAAGGTGATGTCCCATGGATTTTTAAAAAATATGATATTTATTTGGCAAAGGAAGTTATAATGGGTGTGAGGGTGCCAACTTCATACGGGTCTTCACTACGACGCTACTTCACCGTGGATGACCATTTGTTGGGGTTGAAATCACATGACCATTTGAATCTTCTAAGAGTACGTATAATGTCAAAATCATGATTTTATTATTTTTTATATTAATAAATTTTATCCCATGCGGGGATCATAAAACATAACTAATTTTGTATATTATTGCACATGTTTATAACTTTGCACTGTCATTATCCTTTGTTCATGCATGGGTGTGTGAAACATGAATTCCTCAAGACCTAGGACATGCCATATCTAAATTATCTACTTTTGTATGTTGGATCGTGTCAAAGGAGATTCATGTGGCTATCATTCCACGGCGACGTCAAGAGATAGTTGAGATTGTTGGTATGTTTGAGAAGGAACTGCCGATGAGTTTCATGGACTTACAGTTTCATATTCTAATCCATCTAGTAGATGAGGTTGAATTAGTTGTGGTGGTTTCTTGTCATTGGATGTTCTTCTTAGAGAGGTACATGAAGAAATTGAAAGGTTTTGTTCGACAAAGGGCAAAACCTAAGGGGTCTATCGTAGAGGGGTACATATTGTATGAGTATTTCTATTATGCTAGTGAGTACATCAAGCAGATCGACAACAGACCAGGTGCAATGATTTGGGACGATGAAAGGGATGAAGACAAAAGAGAAGGGGATTTGCTCCAAACGAGTGGAAAAAAGCGCTTGATAAAGAGTAAGAGACTTATAATTTTTCAAATTTACAAAAAGTAATTAATATTCATGTTGAACTTCAATATAATGTATATTTTGATATCTATAAGTAATATATAATGTCAGTTTGATTTCATCAGCTAATGCAGAAATTGAAGTAATCAATAAAGTTGTTCTTTACAATTATGAACCGACACAACCATGGGTCGCATTGTACGAACAAAAGAGGATGAAATGGGATAGTGATAGGAAAGAATTCAGACGGTTGAATGGTAGAGTGTTCCTTATCCCGATCATTTAAAAGAAAATATGCCAAAAATATGCCCCAACAGTTGGGTTGATGACCAAGTCAGAGAGAAATACGGTGCAACCGGTCGTTACCTGTGTGCTGAAGAGGATGCGCTAAACGTAGGGATTGGGTGTAGCAACTCAGTAATAACCTTTTTAATTTATATGTAAATTTGAAACTTATAAGACATCTATATTTCATATTTTAATTGTTGGGTTATTATAAGATACATGACACCATGATTTTTTTAACTTTTTTATAATAGGTGCATTTGTTCCCATCTATGTGGGCATATGGACACCATTTTTGCATAGAAAATGTCAATGCTGAAAACATCACACAAGACTGTGGAGTGGAAGTTGAGTTCGATCAATCTAGTCGATCTAGCCACCGTGATCAAAACCTAGTACGAGGGATGTTAGGTTACGTCGGAAAGATACAAGAGATCATTGAAGTGGATTTCTCTTCTTTCCAATGTGTTATTTTTAGGTGAAAGTGGTGGGACACCTTTGATCGGAATAATGTAAAGGAAGATCGCGATAGTAGGCTGATATGTATCAACTCTAGAAATATGTGGGATGAAGCTAAGGAGCCTTATGTTTTCCCCAAACACTACAACCAGGTGTTTTTTTACCCAGATGTGTTGGATAGGGATTGGTGGTTCATATTGACACATGACCCTAGATCAAAACATATTTTTGAGAACAATAGTGTTATCATGCCATGCGAGCTGGAATATAATGAGGGTGATCATGAGAACCGAGAGTGATATGGTACATCTGTAATTATTTCATCAATATTTATACTTTTTAAGATGGGTTTTTCGAAACATTATAATATGTATTTTGAATTAATTGGTAATTTTCATTGCGTTGATGTAAAAATCAATATGTCACTTGATAATTTGCAATTATGTTGATCTCAAAAACAATGGCGTATTGTATACATTAGTTCTTCTTTTTTGTATCTAAGATCATAATAAAATAATGATAATTTTAGAGTACATGAATTTATTTGCATTATTTTCTAAACTTTATTATGTTACAATAATTCATATTATTCTAGATTTATTATTTTACAATTATCTTAAATTTTACAAATTTAAAAATTTTAATAAAATCATTTCACATTAATACAATTACAATTACAATTACAATTTTAGAATTTTACATACAATTACAATTACAATCAATTCACAGTAATACAATTAAAATTTTACAAATATTTTACATACAATTACAATTACAATTTTACAAATTAAAAAATTACAATTACAATTACAGTTTTACAAATTTACATATATACCATTACAATTACAATTTTAGAATTTTACATACAATTAGAATTACAAATATTACAATTTTGCAATATCATGATCATTTAATATTAAATTAATTAATAAACATCACTTTCATGATAACCATCGTACAAACATCATATTTGACTAAAAAACACATTCAAAATTGCTAATTATACCATCGTGCTCATGATCATCTAACAAAACACAATTAACATTATATATTAACATCATCACAACACAAACATCAAATATACATCTCATTTCAAATAACTCATGCTATCACATACACATCTATCTGCAAGTTGCACATTACATGAACATATCTAACATGACCTAACAATATACACATCATGATGATCACCAACATGTAAATTAAGTACAACTGAAACATGAACATAAAATACATGGGCCATATATATATATGGTCCATGTATTTTATGTTCATGTTTCAGTTGTACTTAATTTACATGTTGGTGATCATCATGATGTGTATATTGTTAGGTCATGTTAGATATGTTCATTATTAACATCATCACAACACAAACATCAAATATACATCTCATTTCAAATAACTCATGCTATCACATACACATCTATCTGCAAGTTGAACATTACATGGACATATCTAACATGACCTAACAATATACACATCATGATGATCACCAACATGTCAATTAAGTACAAACAAAACATGAACATAAAATACATGGACCATATATATATATATATATATATATATATATATATATATATATATATATATATACACAACTGTTAAAAATATACAATTGTAATATAAATTTCATGGATCAGCTGGTGGTACAACATCAATAGCAGTACTATTCAAGGCTTGCTCAGTCAATGGTGTAGCCTCGACAGTTGATAGACCAGCTGTAGGCTGCTGACTGGACGTGCCCGATGGTCCAGCCTCATCTCCATGATGACTGCTGCTAGATGCTAGTGGAGGTTGTTTATCTGGCGCGGTGCGAGGTGAACGATCATGAGATGATGAGTTGCTGCTCCCAGACTGTCGATAATGTGCTGCATCTTGACCATGCCTATAATGTGCAACAGTCCTCCTCAGCCGCATAACTAAGGTCGTAGCTCCTACAACATGTTGCATTAGGTTGTACATGTCACGTGGCATGTTTCTCCACATCTGTAATAGCCTACCATCAGCCTGTATGTCTCTGTAATGAGCGGGCCTAATGCCTGCCTCAACAATCAATGCAATGATTTGGTCCCCCAACTCCATCCTGTATCTAGTATCAAGTGGACCGCACCTAGAAAAAGGTGGTACCGGTGCACCAGTAGGAGCAGGTCTCTCTACGCCGACCTCATGATGATCCTCGGCATCTGGCATGCCTTGATTGTCATCAGGATCCACACTTGGATCATGTGGTGGTGTCGGCATGTCCTCACCATCAAAAGACCCAATGTCTGCAAAATATATACAAGTACACAAAAATAATTAGACAATTTCATTACACAATTTAATAAAAACAAGTTAAAGAACATGCTAGAATAAATTTAAATAAAACAGTAATATTACCTCTATCATCTGGCGGCTCATCAGTTGTGAAGAGGATGTTGGCACACTCTCACCAATCCAAACCCGCATAAGGACAGGGGACCATAATGAAGGGATGCTCGTCACCACTGGCTAGAAACTCCAGTGCATCATGCGATATCCTCGCTGGAAACAAAGTCTCGCCCCTCTTGGGCATCATCTACCCCCACATGTGCATACGTGCCTCGAACATTGGCCTACGAGGTTGCCGAAAAAAAGTAGGCCCTGTCTCTAGAAACCTCTCAAAAAATAAACAAAAAATCTCTGAAGCAAAAGGGAAGTTGACCCTCCCTTGTGCATGAGCACAACATCTATCTAAAGCTGTACAGAACTGCCACAAAAAAATGGCAAACCACATGACAAGTCGTGGCTTCTATACTAAATAATCAACATAATATAGAAGCGAGCAACTAATGCGTTGCACGTCATTGGTGTTGTGTGAAATGGTCGAAATGAGAAGTGAGAGGCACTACACCTCCTCACTACCAAATGCACCAATACGTAACTGACCTCCAACAACCTAAAAATCTGCAGGAGACAGTACATTTGCTCCAATGTATCTCTGGGAGTAAACTGACTAACTCCATGCTACACAACCAGCTGGAACCTCTGGGAATGAGGGAAAATCCACCCCTCTCCTCGATAGCCCTGTAATGAAATATACATCCTCCTCAGTGGGCATGTACCACTGGTTACAACCAACCCGGAAATCCTGTTGGTGGGCATTCCACCTTCATATAAGATGTCTCAAAAGCAAACCATGGCCCTTTAGGGAAGTAGCCTCCTCATAGAACTTGAGGAGGTCTACCTGCCTTAGGAGCCCCTGGGTAGCTGCTGTAATAGGGCGAGGGTACGCATCTCTCTCCCTCTCTCATGCTTCCCACAGGCGAACCATGTCATATTATTCCGCCTATTGTTGTTGTTGTTCCCCCTTTTCTCTCCTTTCACGTCTCTAAATGATTGAAATATTAAATACAATTTTTTTATTAAATGAGACATGTATTTAAAAATATACATATATAACTTTTTTTTGAAAAAAAAATAAAAAAAACAGTCGGTGTGCCAAAAAAAATAGTCATGCACTGGTCCCGATGCATCTTTTTATGGAGCGCACTAACGTCGGTGCACCAGATAATATTCAACGCACCTAGGGCGGTGCTCCATAAAATTTGAAGCGCGTCGTTGACTATGTACGGTGTTAGGAGGGCGGTGCACTGACTAAACTCTACACCCCAAGGCATATAGTTAAGTCAGTGGACCGACCTCATGCCATCATTACATAGTGAACGGTGTGGTATTTTACTAGGCCGCACCGTTGACCCTGTCGAAATATGGAAAGTCATGCGCTGACAAAAATAGCCATCCCAGGGTAGCTATTTTAGTCAATGCACCGTGTCGCCGCTATTCCACTAGGTCAACGGTGTGGCCGGGTAACCAACCGCACCGCACTTTTAAAAAAAAGAAAAATAAATAACACAGTGCACTTTTGGTACCACCCCGGAACCGGTGCAGATACCATTAGCACCGGTTTACCAGGTCGAACCGTTGACTCTATCGAAATGCAGAATGCGATACATTGACAACATTACCCGCCTCGAGGTGTATATTTCAGTCAATGCACCGTGTTGCCGCTATTCCACATTGTCAACGGTGCGGCCTAGTAAACGACTGCACCACACTTTTTTTAAAAATTTAAAATAAAACGGTGTGCCAATCAGTACTGCCCCAGAACCGGTGCAGATACCATTAGCACCAGTTGCGGTGCGGCCTGTAAATTTACAGGCAGCACCGCAAAGCGGTGTTAGCCAAACGGCTCGAGCACACTGCGCAAAAAAAAAAAATTCTTTTAAATGGTTAATTTTAACGTTATTTGAAATTCTAATCTACTAAAAGGATTAATTATGGAAAAACAAGAAAAATACTTGTACATTTGGCCGTCGAGGAGGCATATTGTCTGTATAATTTGCAAAAGAAATTTTTCCCATCGTTTTGAAAAATTCAAGCTGGAGATTGGTGGGCAATGCACAGCAACAGTGTGTGCAATGAGTGCAATGGGAGCACCGATGTCAGGGCGGCTCAGACATGGATAAATTGCACTGGTGCTTGAGAGCTCTAGAGCATTAAGAAAAGTAAAAAATACGGTTTTTTGGCCGTAATTTTTTTTTATTTAACCATGTTCCGGTGCACGGGGTTTTTATGGGCGCACCGGTGCAGTTGCTTCATACTGCACCAGGCGGTTTCTGTTTTGGCGCACTTTTTATGAGGCACCAGTGCAGAAGAGATGTAAATCCAGTGCGCTACAGTAATAAGACGCACCGGGCGGGTGTGTACGAAGTGCATGGTGTTCGGTGAGCCAATGTTTTGTGCACACCGGTGCTTTCTCTTGTGGAACGGACCGGTGCATTGTACGATAATAATCGGATCGGATGAAATACATCCGCAAAAATTTCCACCTACCAATCTCCTCTAGTAACCTCCACTAGAAATGGATGTCTGGGGTATTTTTATAAGGGGTTCCTCAAAAACATCCGCTAGAGGGTCTTTTCCTTGTAGTGAAGTGTGGCTACCCTAAGATTCACCTACTACGATATGGGTCATACACCATCACCAAGGTTGTAGGGGAAAATGCCTTCGAGCTCATTATTCCACAATTCCTTGGTCTGCACCGAGTGTTCAATGTGGACCACCTTCGGCCCTACTTTCCACCTCTATTGTACATTTCCGACATTGCAAAACAATTCACACCAACAGAGTTAAACCTATACTGCATGGAACAGGCCCCCACATATCGTATCATGGACACGTAAATCAAGAATAATCACCAGCAAAAGATGCAATTGTATCTGGTTGTCAAATCTGTCCAACTCCTACACCAAGTGGCTCACCAGGGACCAAGTTCAGCAAAATTTTCCTCATCTCATGGAGAAACTCAACGCAATGGGGACCATTCCTTCATAAGGGGGGAGGAATGATCCAGGTGGATATTGCTGGCCACCCACCTATTCCACTTGGGGCCCCACCATTGTTTCTTTTAGTTTTTTAGTTTCCTTGATTGTAGCACAGTTTACTATTTTTAGTAGGTTTTCAGGTCCTAAACTTCCAGAGCAATTTTGAGGCCCTAAACGAAGTTTTTTGGGAAATATTTATCCATTCAAATATGAGTCAAAGCCTCAAAATTCATTATCATTGGTTTTATTCCTCAGATAGATCTTTCTAATGAGGTATCATGTGCATCAAATGGAGATCGTATGCCAAAGTTACAACCCCAGGAAATTGATGTACCAATTTATCCCAACGGGGCCCATCGTTTGGTGTTTCATCTCCTAAGGTTAGGTTTTTGGATGTTTATGTTTTTCCATTGTTTCTCAATAATAAATAGGCCTTAGAGCCTCATTGTAACACATTTCATATGCACATAGCTACCACATCTCTTCGCAGAGATAAGCTACCAGTGCCCTAGCTAGTTTATTTCCATTTTGTTTGTAAGCATATTTGAGTTATATGATATTAATGAAATGAAGTCTTATTTCTTCTCCATCTTTTCATTTATGTGTATTTCTATATTTTATTTTGTTTCTACATAATTCTGGATCAGTGGTATCAGAGCGGTATGCTCATTCTCGATCCTCTTTGCATGTCCCCAACGAGGTCGGGGTATAAGGAGTTAGGGCTCGATCTAGTTGAACATTTTCAAGATCAACCTCGCAAACCCCGATGGCCGCCCATTGGGGATGAAAAGAAAGATTAGGGAGTAAGAGGTCCTCTCAAAATATTTCTTGAGGAGGCCCTCGAGAAACAAATGAACGCGATGATGGATAACTTTTCCCAGATCCTTCAACGACTTCCCATCTGTGGAGCATCTGCATCTAGCAGCCACTCTGGAGATGCAACTCCTTTTAAGGTACAATTAAACATTTACATTCCCATATTTGAGGGCCAAATTGATGCAGACGTCGTAAATAAATGTTTGAATCTATTAGAAGGGTATTTCTTGGTCATGACTTTTCCAACCGGTAAAAGATCACTTTTACACTCCTCAAAGCTACCCCCCATGTCAAGGACTAGTGGGAAACCTACTGTGAGCAAAAGGACGAGAGGGAACCCTCTCTGTTTTCGACTGCACCCACTTGGAATTATTTCTGAGATGCCATCAGGGAACAATATTATCCCGTGGGGAGATATGAGGACAAGTACATACAATGGACTAAGCTGCGGTAGCAAAGGGATCAAGATGTGCATGAGCTGATGAATATGTTCCATACCTTGCTAACAAAATTGGGTATCAAAGATTCAGAGAAACATTTGGTGTTGAAGTACCGTTGTTGTCTTCACATATACACTCAGGAGGAAATGGAGTTCCTTGACATCTCCTCGCTTGGTGTAGCATATCGGTATGTTGCCAAGATTGGGTAGAAGTTCAAATAGAATAAGCGAGACTTTGGATCAAAAGTAAGGGAAAGGTAACCACAAATCGAAGAACAAAGGATAAATCCATGTCGGGGCATCCTAGGATAACTCACCAAAGTCGCAAGAAAATAACAACACTGCGAAGCTAAAGAAGGACACAGTAAAGTGGTGTGAGTTCCATAAGATCTCCACTCTTAACATAAGTGAGTGTCGGGCCAAGCAGTCACTGGTGGCCGAGCTGGAGGCTTCTGAATCAGATGCATGCTCCGACTCTGAATCTGAACTCGACAAGGGGAATGATAAATGGAAGCATATTATCACTGTGGAGCCCAACGCCACTATTTCCACCACGAAGATCCAGAAGGGGGAACTGGAAGATCCAGAGGAGGGGGATCACCTCTTCCATTCCCAGATGTGGGTAAAGGGTTCCCCGCTATAGTTCATTGTCGACAATGGGAGCCAAAAGAACCTCATTTCAAAAAATTTCGTGAAGCGGTTGGACTTGCTGACCACAGCACACCCACAGTCATACACCATTGGGTGGCTTCACCAAGGACAGGATCTCTGCGTCAGCCAGCAGTGTCACCTTCCCTACAGCATCAAGCCCTTCACAGATGAGTCATTATGTGACATTGCTCCTCTTGATGTTTCGAATGTATTATTATTCCAACCATACTTGTGGAGGTGACATGTTGTGTATGAATCTCAGCCTCGCGGTGTTATTGTTACTTTGGGAAATAAGTTCTAAAGGATACCGGAGGTAGCACCGCCTGCCACCATCTCTTTGGTTACTGAAAAAAAAATGTAGTAAGCTCATTTCCAAAATTGGGAAAAAAATTTCCTTGGTAATCTACCCTCGAGGAAAGAATAATACTATGGCCACGACCTCCAGACGGATCTCCTTCACATGACAACAACAAATGGACAAGGTCATGGAGGAGTACAGGGACATCTTCACCTCACCCACACATTAGGGGAATTTTGAGGTCTAAAATCGGCCTCCTAAGGAAATTATAAAATAATAGTGGAAATAATAAAATAATATTACATTACATCATCAAATTTTAGAGGGAAAAAGAAATAACTACTTTTTCAACTCGTATTTTCAACTTATCTCCCTATCGGTTTACTCAAATTTCAAGCAGGAACACTCGTTGGATGCATAATTTGATTCCTCGTCCAAGTAATACCCATGTTTCATATGTTTGGTGGACCCTTCTAGATGAAAAATGAGAAATACATGAAAAACATGATTTAAATAATGTTTTTTCATGTATTTATCATTTTTCATGTAGCAGGGTCTGTCGAAAGTATGCAACATGGGTACTCCTTGGATGAGGAATTAAATTTTGCATCCAATGAGTACTCCTACTTGAAATTTGAGTAAAAATTTAGGGAGATAAGTTGAAAAAGTAGTTTTATTATTTTATTATTTTTTAATCTTTTTACTTTTTTACCCCAAAAAAGGTGAATCATCCCCCATAGTTGACATCAGCATCTTGAATCCTATTGTTTCTTATAAAGTTTATTATGGTTGTACATTTTTCCTAGGAGGCCCATTTTAGACCTCAAATTTTCTCTAATGGGGTTGCCTCTGCATTGTCAAGTCAAGCACCCAATCGTTCTGATCCCAGGTGCGTTGTTGCCCAATGGACCAATCTAGCACCTCTATGTTTCGAAGAATGATGAAATCAAGTAGCAGATTCAGGAGCTTCTGCAAAAAGGTCAAATCTAACCAAGCTTTTCGCCCTGTGGGAGCCCGATTGTGATGGTGCAGAAGAAGGATGGGACTTGGAGACTCTGTATTGACTATCGGGCGCTGAACAAGATCACTATCCAGAATAAGTACCTGATCCCATGGATTGATGACCTTTTGGACCAACTCAAGGGGGGGAATATTTCATCAAGATTGACTTGAAATCCAGGTATCACCAGCTACCAATCAAACCCTCTGATGTGTGGAAGATTTCCTTCAAAGCCAAGGAGGGCCTTTTTGAATGGTTGGTCATGCCTTTCGGGTTGACAAATGCTCCTGCAACCTTCATGAGGTTGATGAACGACATATTGCATCCATTCACCAACTAATTTGTATTAGTGTACTTGGATGAATTCCTGATCTTCAACCAAACTTGGGAAGAGCACCTCCACCTCATCCTACAGGTCCTCCAAACACTGTGCTAACACAATTTGTATGCCAATTTGGAGAAATGCACTTTTGGCATGACCCAGGTTCAGTATCTGGGATACATTATTGATGGCCGAGGGGTGCATCTGGATCCAGCCAAGATCCAAGTCATTTGGGATTGTCCAGCCCCAACCACTATAATAGAGATTTGCAGCTTTCTAGGTCTTTCCAATTTCTACCGTAGTTTCGTGTTGGGATTCTCTCATATCACTTGGCCCTTGAGCCAAGTCACTAAGGGATGATAGAAACCAAAATTATTTTGGTTTGAATCTCAATAGAAGGCATTTTTCGATTTGAAACATCGTCTGTGATCTGCCCCAGTACTCACATTACCATACTTGCAATAATCATTTGATATCGAGACAGATGACTCAGACTATGCTATTGGGGCAGTTCTTACTCAACAAAGGCATCCAGTGGAATATCACAGTGAGACACTATCCAACACAATCCTGAAGTAACCTACTTATGACAAAGAGATTTATTCCATTATTAAAGCTTGCCGACAATGGAAACATCAAATTTTGTAGAAGGAAACAATCATCCACACAGACCACCGACCCCTGTAGTTCATACAAACACAAGGGAAGTTGCAAAACGATTGCCATCAGAAGTGGTCCACATGTATGCAACAGTTTCATTTGAACATCAAGTACAACAAGGGAAGCACCAATAATGTTGCATACTACCTCATCCGACCATCGATCATGGCACTAACCACCATGATCAACTCTTGTGGGCACGAGACTTCTGATTGGCCACTTCTCTACAAGAGTGATCCATAATTTGGCCACACATAAAAGACGCTCTTGGAGGGTAAGAAAGCTCCAAATTTTCACCTCCAAGATGGACTATTATGCCACCTGGGACACATTTTTGTTCCTTCGAGCGAGCATTCCAAGATGATTTGGGAAGTGCACTACAGTTGGGTCGTTGGGCATTTCGCGATCAATAAAATAGTGGCAGTACTGCAGAAGTATTTCTATTGTCCAAACCTTTGACTGGATGTCGGGAAGTACATCAGATCTTGAACTTCCTGTGCCATTTCCAAACCGACCATAAAGAAGCAATGCCTCTATACTCTGCCACCTACCCCTAGTCGACCGTGGGAATCCATATCCATCGATTACATGTCGGGACTTCCTTCTACTAAGCATGGCAACGACTGTGTTTTCGTGATCGTCGACAGATTCTCGAAGATGACCATCTGCTAAAATCTTCTTTGAACTAGTTTGGGTACACTTTTGGATCCCACAATCTATCATCTTAGATCAGGATAGTAGGTTCCTCAGTATATTTTGGTCCAGCCTCTAGTCAATGTTGGACACCAAGCTAAATTCCACAACTTTCCATCCCCAAACTGATGGCCAGATAGAGGTCGTCAACAGGATGATCATACACATTTTTCACATGAACAAATCAAAAAATCCACACACATGGGATGAGAGCCTTCCCTATGTACAACATAGCTATAATCGATCTCTCCACAGCTCAACCGGCCACATCCCCTTTCAGGTGGGCTTGGAATTCCAGGCATTATGTCCCATTGGCATACCCATGCCATTTGCGGTTACTCAAGGTGATTTGGCTCATGTCTAGTCTGAAGATAACAAGGCAAACAGCTTCATTAAGTGCATTCAACACATCCTCCAACAGGTTCATGACATATTGGACAGAACCAATACCAAGTACAAGTAGCGACATGATCAACATCAGGTGCCACACAACTTCGAGGTGGGCAACAAAGTGTGGCTACATTTGTAGAAGGAGTGACTTGCTGGACCCCAACGTAAGCTTCACACGCTCTAATATGGGCCATAAACCATCACCAAGGTTGTAGGGGACAATTTCTTTGAGTTCAGTATTCCACCATTCCTTGGTCTTCACCCAGTGTTCAATGTGGACTGCCTTCGGCCCTACTTTCCACCTCTACTCGACATCTCCAACATTGCAGAACAACTCACACCAACAGATTTAAGCCTAGACTTCATGGAAAATGTCACCATGGATCTTCTCTTGGACACAAAAATCAAGAATAATCGCTAGCAGAATATGCAATTGTATCAGGTTGTCAAAGTTGGCCAACTCCGGCACCAAGGAAAGTGGCTCACCAAGGACCAAGTTCTTTCCTCATCTCATGGAAGAACTCAACGTAATGGGGACCATTGCTTCCTAAGAAGGGAGGAATGATCCGGGTGGATATTGATGGCCACCCACCTATTCTACTTGGGGCCCCACCATTTTTTCTTTCAATTTTTCAGTTTCCTTAATTGTAGCATAGTTTACCATTTTTAGCAGTTTTTTGGGTCCTAAGCTTCTGGAGTTGTTTTAAGGCCCCAAACGACATCTTTTGGAAATATTGCTACATTTGGATGTGATTAAAAGACTCAACATCCATTTTCATCATTTTTAGTCCTTGAATAGATCTTTCTAATGAGGTATCATGTGCATCAAACAAATATCGTATGCCAAAGTTACGAGCCCAGGAAATTGATGTATCAGTTTATCCCAACGGGGCCCATAGTTTGGTGTTTCACTCCTAGTGTTAGGTTTTTGGATGTTTATAGTTTTCCATTATTTATAAATAATAAATAGGCCTTCGAGACTCATTTTAACATAGTTCAGAGGCATGTATCCGCGACATGTCTTCTCAAAGATAAGCTACCAGCGCCCTAGCTAGTTATTTTCCATTCTATCTGTAAGAATATTTCAGCTATGTGATATTAATGAAATGAAGTCTTATTTATGTTGAATATTTGTGTTCATGTGTATTTTTGTATTTTATTATGTTTCTTCATAAGTCTAGATGAGTGGTATCAGAGCGGTATGCTCGTTCTCGATCCTTCTTTTCATGTCCCCAACGAGGTCGGGGTATAAGGAGATAGGGCTCGATCCGGTTTAACCTTTGCAAGATCAGCTTCGAAAACAATGACAGCAGCCCATGGGGGATGAGAATAAAGACGAGGGAGTAGGATATCTTATCAAAATATTTCTCAAGGAGGCCCTTGAGAAATAAAGGAACATGATGATGGATAAATTTTCCCAGATCCTTCAACGACTTCCCACTGGTGGCGCATCTGCATCTAGCAGCTACTCTAGAGGCCAACTCATTTTAAGGTACAAGTAAACTTTGAAATTCCCATATTTGAGGGCCAAATAGATGTAGACGTCATAGTTATATGGTTGAATATATTAGAAGGGTATTTCTCGATTCATGACTTTTCCAACCGGAAAAAGAACACTTTTTTACTCCTCAAAGCCGCCCCCCATGTCAAGGACTGGTGGGAAACCTACTGTGAGAAAAAGGATGAGAGGAAACCTCTCTATTTTTGGTCGCACCCACTTGGAATTCTTTCCGAGATGCCATCAAGGAACAATATTATCCTGTGGGGAGCTATGAGGACAAGTAAATCCAATGAACTACGCTGCGGAAACAAAGGGATCAAGATGTGCATGAGCTGACGAATATGTTCCATACTCTGCGCACAACATTGGGTATCAAATATTCGAAGAAACATTTGGTGCTGAAGTACCGCAGTTCTATGCACAGATACATTTAGGAGGAAATGGAGTTCCTCAACATCTCCTCGCTTGGTGCAGCATATCATTATGTTGCCAAGATTGAGCAGAAGTTCAAACAGAAGAAGCGAGACTTTAGATCTACGAATCAAAAGTAAGGGAAAGGTTCCCCCAAACTGCAGAACAAAGTACAATCCAAGGTCGAGTGGCCTAGGATAACCTGCCAAATCTGGAAGCACAGAAAAACACTGTGAAGCCAAAGAAGGACACAGGAAAGTGGTGTGAGTTCCATAAGAGATCCACTCACAAAAAAATTGAGTGTCGAGCCAAGCAGTCACTAGTGGTTGAGCTCAAGGCTTCTGAATCGGATGCATGCTCCAACTCTGAATCAGAACCCAGCAAGGGGAATGATAAAGGGAAGCAGATTATCGATGTGGATCCCAACGCCACTATTGCCACCATGAAGGTCCAAAAGGAGGAATTGGAAGATCCATAGGATGGGGATTTCCTCTTACATTCCCAGATGTGGATAAAGGGTTCCCTACTGCAGTTCACTGTCGTCAACGGGATCCAAAAGAACCTCATTTAAGCAGAGGTTGTGAAGCGTTTGGGCTTGACAACCACAGCACACCCAAAGTCGTACACCATTAGGTGGCTTCACCAAGGAAAAGATCTTCGCTTCAGCAAGCAATGTCGCCTTCCCTACAACATCAAACCCTTCACGAATGAGGTATTATGTGACATTGCTCCTCTTGATGTTTCTGATGTATTATTAGGACAACCATACTTATGGAAGCAACATGTTTTGTATGAGTCTCGACCTCACGTTGTTATTGTTACTTTGGGAAATAAGTTTCACAGGATACTAGAGGTAGCACAACCTATCACCATCTCTTTGGTTACTGCAAAACAATGCAATAAGCTCCTTTCCAAAACTAGGAATTTTTTTTTCCTGATAATCTACCCTCGGGGCAAGAATAAGACTATGGCCACAACCTCTAGACAGAGATCCTCTGCAAGAAAACAACATATGGACAAGGTCATGGAGGAGTACGTGGACATCTTCACCTCACCTGCAGGGGTGCCTTTGCACCGTCAGGTCAAGCACCCCATCGATCTGACCCAAGGTGCCTCGTTTCCCAATGGAAAATCTATCGGCGCTCTATTCTGGAGAATGAAGAAATCAAGAGGCAGATTCAGGAGGTGTTGCAGAAAGGTCACATCTGACCAATTTCATCACCATGTGGGAGCTTGATCGTGTTGGTGCAAAAGAATGATGGGACTTGGAGACTCTGTATTGACTATCGGTCGTTGAACAAGATCATTGTCCAGAACAGGTACCCAATCCCACAGATTGATGACCTTCTGGACCAACTCAAGGGAGGAAAATATTTTAGCAATATTGACTTGAATTCCAGGTATCACTAGGTACCAATCAAACCCTATGATGTGTGGAAGGTTTCCTTCAAAGCCAAGGAGGACATTTTTGAATGGTTGGTCATGCCTTTTGAGTTTACAAATGCTCCCGCAACTTTCATGAGGCTGATGGACGACATCTTGCATCCATTCACCAACTCATTTGTAGTAGTGTACTTGGATGACATCCTAATATTCATCCAAACTTGGGAAGACCACCTCCACCACATCTGATAGGTCCTCCGAAGACTGTGGCAACACAAATTGTGTGCCAATTTGGAGAAATTCACTTTTGGCATTACCCACGTTCAGTAACTGGGATACATTATTGATGAGCGGGGGGTAAATGTGGATCCAGCCAAGAGCCAAGTCATTCGGGATTGGTCATCCCCAACCACTCTAACAGAGCTCCGCAGATTTTTGGGTCTTACCAATCTCTACCGTAGGTTCATGGTGGGATTCTCTCATATCACTTGTCCCTTGAGCCAAGTCACCAAGGGAGGAGCGAAAGAAAAATTATTTTTGGTCTGAATCTCAATAGAAGGCATTCATCAAGTTAAAACATCGTTTGTACTCTGCCCCAGTGCTCACATTTCCATAATTGCAACAACCATTTGAGATCGAGACAGATGCCTCAGACTATGCTATTCAGGCATTTCTTACTCAACAGAGGCATCCAGTGGCATATCGTAGTGAGACACTATCCGAAACAGTCTGGAATTATCCCACTTATGACAAAAAAATGTATTCCATTGTGCAGGCTTGTCGACAATGGAAGCATTACATTTTTGGGAAGGAAACGGCCATGCAAATAGACCACCGACCCCTGCAGTTCATACAAACATAATGGAATTTGTAGAAAGATCACCATTAGAAGTGGTCCACATATCTGCAACAGTTTCATTTGAACATCAAGTACGAGAAGGGAAGCACCAATAATGTTGCAGACTATCTCAGTCGACCACCAATTGTGGCACTAACCACCGTGCTCAACTCTTGTGAGCACAAGACTTTTGATTGGCCACATTTCTACAAGAGCGATTCAGAATTTTACCACACATACAAGACGCTCTTGGAGGGTAATAAAGTTACAAATTTTCACCTCCACGATGGAATGTTATGTCACCTAAGACACCTTTTTGTTCCTTCAAGCGAGCGTGCAAAGATGATTTGGGAATCACACTACAATTGAGTCGTTGGGCATTTCGGGGTTGAGAAAACAGTGGCAGTATTGGAGAAGTACTTATATTGGACAAACCTTTGACTAGATGTTAGGAAGTACATCAGATCCTGCACTGCCTGTGCCATTTCCAAACTGACCATCAAGAAGCAAGGCCTCTATACTCCACTTCCTACCCCTATTCGACCTTGGGAATCCATATCCATGAATTACATGTCGGGCCTTCCTTCTACTAAGCATGGGAACGACTATGTTTTCATGTTCATCAACAAATTCTCGGAGATGACTGTTATAGCGGCCTGCAAGAAGAATATCATAGCAAAAACCAATGCTAAACTCTTATTTGAACGAGTGTGGGTACACTTTGGGATCCCACAGTATATCACCTCATATCGAGACAGCAAGTTCCTCAATACATTTTGGTCCAACCTCTGGTCAATGTTGGACACCAAGCGATGAGCTTCATCATTAGCTAAGTACATTTGGAAGGATTACTTGCCACATTTTTGCCTTATTAAGTCTCTCTTTTCTCACATTTTATTATAAAATGGTTGTATGTTGCTAGTGTAGATGGTGATTAAGGCTTGTCATACTTCAAATGCCTAACATGAGTTAAATGCGGAAAAATCACGAAGATATTGCATTTTTTATGAATATTTTGCAATTAAATCTCGGAGTAGACATCAAGGAGAGATTATAGGGGGATCTTCCACCTCCTTAACTCCCAAAGGTATCCAAGGGATCCTAGAGATTCCCTCCAACAACTTGGAATCAAAGGAAACCAAGCAAACTCAAGATCAAGTGCACCAAAGCTTCACTTCACTTGCAGTCAAAGTGGACACATCACCTACGTTTTAGGGAGTTGTTGGTAGATACCCTCTAGGTTAAATAGGGTTGAGCAAGAGCTCATTAGGATTCGAACTTTGAAGGAAGCTAATAGACTCTTATCTCTTGTAATAGGTTTTTGATACTTTCATGTTGATGTAATGAGATTATTTTCTACAATAAAATGAGTATTCACATTGTGCTTCACTAATCTAGTTTCAGAGGGCTAGGCTTGTGGGTTAGGGCCCAATCCATTGGCCTTAGTCTCTATTTTGTATTCATTCTTTACTTTTATGTCATTGTAGCTAGTTTGCTTATGGTTACTTAGCTATTTTTCTTACTTTTCAATTCATTGTTTTTAGTTTGATTCCATTTGTCTTTGTTGTAGATTAAGCTTGCTTACATGTTGTTAGAATATTTTATAAAATCAGTAAAGTTGTGTGTCAAGCCTCCCTCTCTCATATTTTTCATTGGAGATTGAGGAGGCTAGACCTTCTCCACATGCCAAAATTTCTTTTTAGTTTATTATTTCTTGGAATGAATATTTAGGTTGTTCTAGTTCCATGAACATGTTCAGAATGTTGAGTTGGATTTATGTTTGTAGGCTAAAGTAGGTTTTCTTTCAAAATTAAACTCACCTTTTTCATTTCTTTCATCATTAATTTGTCAATATTTGTTGCATGAAAAGGTAGTTTGCATGAATATTCAAGTAGCACAGCCAGGGATGACTTCACAAGCACCTTCAGCTTCATTTCTCACCCTTCATCAACCTTCTTTTCATCAAAATCGCCATCAGCCATGTTATCATATTTTTCATCTCCACACCATGAGCAAACCCTAGAGGTGCAAGAAAAGCTTCTCAAGAGGTTATGAGCTTGGCGAAGGGGTTGGTCACCTTAAACTCATCCAAACACACCTCCACTCCACCTTCCCTACGCTTTTCTCACCCAGTTTTGGCTTTAGATTTCCCTCGGATGGTTTCTTGTAGAAATTTAGGACTTTCCTATAGCACTACAGGAAACCTATAGCAGGACTTGCAGCAACACCAGTGGGCCCCTCAAGCCCATAAACCACCATCCACCTCATCCATACCTTCAAAAACCACCCAGACACATTTATTCTTGCACTCATGAGTTCAAGCCCTTCATAAACCACCTTAGCGCTTTCTTCTCCTAGCTGCAAAACAATACATTTACAAGCACAGTTAGGTCATGATTAGCTACATGATTAAAAGCATGATAGATATAACATGAAGTAGACATAGTTTGTTTAGCCATTTGGCCCAGCAAAGTGAGATTATTTTAGTTTCATTTATGCAATTTCAATTCAAAAATGTACTTCATGCAAGATGCCTAGTTTGCTTCTATTTATTATCATAGCTTAATGTGTAAATTTATTTCATTGTAGAGTAGTTATATGTACTTGCTTGCTATAGAATAGTTCTTTGCTTGCTGATAGAGTAGTGCCTTTGAATCATTTTTATCCCTAGGTATAAATTTAGAAGTGTGACAGACTTCATTTAGAAACCCTTGAAATAGCACCCTTTCATAGAGCTCAAAAGATGATGACATGAGTAGAATGCATATGTTGTGTATATAGCATTGTCACCTCCAATTTTGTACGAACCCTGGGCTGATAAAGTAAATTAGGGAAGCCTCTGGGATTTGTAGCATTGTTGGTGCAATACCAAGGATCACCACTCTTTGGCATCGTTTCCAGGGAGGTGTCTAGTAGATTCTTTGATTTTCTTTTAGCATTCCTTTCTTCTTTACTTTTACATGTTGTTTCAAAAATATTGAAAAATACAAAAAAAAAAATTGATTTTCATGCCTCGTAGGAGTAGGGACACTCAAGGAGAAAATTTACCTAAAACCCCCACATCACCACATAGTCACCCTTCACTCTTCTTCAGTGGTTGTGAGGTTGAACACACAATAGGTGAGCCTTCTAAAAAAATTTAAGAACCTATTGGAAAAGAAGAAGATCTTTTTTCACCCGAGGAACCTGCTTCACCTATTCAAACCATGGTTAAAATTGAATCCCATGGAGCCTTTCCCATTAGAGAGGCATATGGGGAGACTAAAATGAAGAACATTAGCCCCTCAACCCTTCCACATTTCCATGGACTTACCTCTGAAGACCCTAACGCATTCATGTTTGAATTTGTTGTTGTTTGTAAGACCTATGACTATGCCTCAGATGATCAGAAGCTGAAGCTATTCCCATCTACCCTTAAGGATGCATCTTTGCACTCATTCATGGGTCTAGCTCAGAACAACATCACTACTTGGGCACAGATGCAATAGGCCTTCAACAAAAATTACATGGACTACTGTAGGTTCAAGGAAACTAAAGATGTAATATTCAAGATGACTCTAGGACCCGATTAATCCCTAGAGGAATATGAAGAGAGGTTCCAATTAAACTATAAGAGAGCCAACTATACCCTTGATCCTGGATCACTTAAACTAGTACTTCTCTGAGGGATTAGGGAGGAGGTGATAGAAACCCTCAATTTGTTATTAGGAGGATATATCTACCAGCTGCCTTATGAGACAATCAAAATTGTCTTCAGGAACCATTCTAGGGCAACTAGGAAGAAAGGCAGAGCTAGCCAAAGTACAACCAATACCTCTTCCTCTTCCACCTCAATCAAGCATGCAATTGGAAATATGTTGGAGGACTTCAAGAGTGACATGGTACACACCTTTTCCTTGCAAATGGACACAATGCATATCAAGAGGAAGCAAGAGGAAGCAGAAAGATCCTTGGCTATATTTTTCCCTAGATGTACTAGAAAACACTCTAGAAATGAATGTCCATTAAATTTCATATAGGTTTGCTTAGTCTGTGAGGAGAATAATTCCATAGAAAAGTGTCCCTCTTTACTTGGACTCAAATTTGTATATCAAGGTGGGAAAGTTGGATCAGAGCAATTATGTTTCATCAACCAGAGAAGACCTCAAGGCCCTCGATCATATCAGCAGAGTATGCAAGGTGCACATTATTCCTACTATCACAAAAATTAGAATGCACCTATGCAATATTGGTACACCCTCACTCCCCCATCCTAGCCTACACCTCCTACTTGGCCTTACAACCCTCCATATCATCCTCAACCTGTGAACCAACCATTTTAGCAGTATGTTCCTCAACAACCTCAGTGGAACAACCCATCCCAAGGGTAGAGGCTTCAACGTAATCAACTACCTGCTCTATTTCCTCCACCCCAACCTCAACCTCATCTTACCCATGTTTCTCCACCCACGCTTCCTAAGATGCTTGCACAGCCCAATCTGAACCCGAACAATATACAGGCACATCAAGTTTATAGTGGAGATACATCCTATCTAGCTTATGCTATGGAGATACAGTAGATTAATCTCAGATCGCGAAGAGTACTCCCAGACAACCACCCTTTATATCTACTTGTAGAGGTTGAGGAGGAAAAGGAAGAAAGTAACACTCAGATCCAACAACCTTCTTTTCCTGAGTGCTTGATCCATTCTAGTCAGCACACCCAAGAGGAGGCCGAACTTCTGGGAGAATTAAAAAATTTGTGTGTAAAAATACCCCTTCTCTAGGCCATTAAGGATGTCCCTATTTATAATAGGCTCATCAAGTAAGAGTGCTTCAAGAAACCTAGGAGAAAGAATAAAGATACCCCCACCATCAATGTAGTAGGACAGTTATCCAACTTAATGTTGGGAAGGGTGATCTTCCCAAAGTACCTGGACCCTAGCAGTCGAGTTGTAGATGTGCACATATATGGTGTCATAGTGCCCAATAATCTTATTGATCTTGAGGCTTCCATCAATGTTATGACCAAGAAAACTATGCTTAAACTCAACCTCCAAGGGACTTGAGGAAAACAAAAACAGTTCTGCAACTTGCAGATCGGTCCACAATAACTCCAGAAGTAAATGTTTAGGATTTTATGGTTTCAAATGAATCTTGGGAGTATCCTATAGATTTCCTCGTCATGCAACCAAAAACCAAGTTTAATGGATATCCTCTCATCTTAGGGAGACCTTGGTTAGCCACTGTCGATACTTATATCAGCTGTCGGGCCATAATCATGACTATTAAGAATGGTCCCTTGTCTAAACAGCCAGTATTATATCCTCCATCTCAGCCTTACATTGATCATGATCTACCTACATGGTTGGAGGATGAAGAAGAAGATTAAGTATACAACACTACCCCCATTTGTACCATAGACTTTGTTCTTAGAGGGGGCAACTTGATGAAGATGAACTAATCGACCATGTCATTCAAAACCAATCCCCCACTAATAGCTCGCTTGAAAACCTCGTCAAAGAATCTGAAAGCCACCCTTGGATAGAATTTCACTCGATTGATTCAACCTATGAAGCCACCAAGGCTGTGGAATTTGGCCGATCCAAATCTCTGAAAATTAACTCAAACCTCTTAGATAAAGAAGAAAAGCAACTATGCCAGCTTTTGAAAGACAACCTAGATGCATTTTCTTGGGAGTACAAGGACATGAAAGGGGTGCATCCCTCAGTATGTAGACATCGTATTTACATTAAGGAAGGATGCAAGCCTATGATCCAACCCCAAAGCCGGATGAACCCAGCTCTAAAATACGTAGTCAAGGAACAACTGCATAAATTTTTGGATGCAGGTTTCATTTATCCTATATCAGGAAGTGAGTGGTATCTCCTCTTGTCTTGGTCCCAAAGAATAATGGAAAATGGTGAATCTGTGTTGATTATTGGGAACTAAACAAAGCCACCAAGAAGGACCATTTCCCTTTTCCATTTATAGATCAAGTCTTGCATGGCCTTGCAGGAAAGAAGTTATTTTCCTTCTTAGATGGGTTCAGTGGGTATAACTAGATCCAAATCAGCCCTGAAGACCAGGACAAGAATACTTTCACATGTCCTTGGGGTACCTTCTCTTACATATTCCTACCCTTTGGGTTGTGTAATGCCACAGCTACTTTCCAAAGGGTTGTCTTGATCATTTTCTTTGAGCTATTCCATGACTCGGTTGAAATCTACATGGATTATTTCACACCCTATGGGGTTGAATTCTAGGAATATCTCTCCAATTTGGGAAAAGTATTGAGAAGATACATTGAGATGAATCTCTCCCTGAGCCCAAAAAATTTTGAATTCTTGAAAAGAGGAGGAGATGTATTGGGGCACTCAATATCCCAAGCAGGAATACAGGTGGACCCGAACAAAATCGCCATCATCAAAGGGGTATCTGCTCCTTAAGAGCATATAGATGTCACGAGTTTCTTGGGTTTATTTGGCTATTATATAAGGTTCATTAAAGATTTCAGCAAGTTCTCTTCACCACTATTTGGTTTTTTGGCCAAAGGTTCTGAGTTTACTTGGTCCAAACTCTTTCAAGAAGCTTTTGAGATCATTAATGGAAAGTTAACTACTATCCCCATTCTCTGAGGTCCAAATTGGACTCTGCCTTTCCACATCCACACAGATGCATTAGAAAAAGATGTGGGGGCAGCATTGTGGTAGTCAAAAGACAAATTACCTTATACAATCTGTTTCATCACTAAGAACTTGTCTAAGGACAAACTCAATTATACTGTCACAGAAAAGGAAATGTTGTCCATTATCCATGCTTTAAAAAAAATTAGACATTATATCACTAGTTATCAGACCTTTGTACACAGAGACCATGCAACCATCAAATATTTAATGAACAAACCAGATGTTAATGCTAGAATAATTAGATGGTTGTTACTATTACATCAGTTTGACCTAACCATTGTTGATAAACGTGGAAAGGAGAATTTTGTTGCATATTTTTTATCCAAGTTAGCTCTATCTACAGATGAATAAGGAATGGTGGATGACCAGCTGCCAGATGAACATCTCTTCGCTATCTCAACACTCTCACCATGGTTTTCTGGCATAGCTAACTACTTGGTTGCTGAAAATTTTCCTCCTAACATCTCACCCAAGAAGAAGAGCAAGATCATCAGAAAAAAGTGCCCCTTTCACATGGATTGGGGGAAATATCTTCAAGATAGGCCCTGACCATATTCTCAGAAGATGTGTGAGGAAGGAAGAAGTTTTTTATATCCTTTCTGCATGTCAGTATGGCCCTTGTGGAGGCCACTTTGCTGCAAAAAGGACTGCCTCAAATCTTTTCAGGCAGGTTACTATTGGCCTACCCTTCACCAAGATTCCAGAAGATACACTAGCAGGTGTGACCAGTGCCAAAGGATGGGGAAACCTACACTGAGGGATGAGACACCCTCAGGTGGATCTTGAGCCATTTGACAAGCAGAGATTGGAATTCATTGGACCTATTGATCCACCATCTAGCCAGAAAAAGCATATCATAGTCTACATTGAATACCTGACAACGTGTGCTGAAACAAAAGCTGTGAAGGTGGAAACGAAGGAGAAGGTAGCAGAATTTTTTTGGAGAGAATGTGTTCTATAAATTTTCATACCCTAGAGAGGTATTCATTGATCATGGGGCACAATTCACATCTCATCTCATTGAGAATATTCTGAGGAGGCATAAGATAAAGCATAAGACTTCCACTGCCTACCACCCTCAAGCAAATGGCCAAGTGGAAGTGACCAACAGAGCCTTGGAGAATATCCTCACCAATGTAGTGAGCGGCAGTAGAAAAGATTGGGTGGATAGATTGGTAGGAGCTAGTTGGGCCTACAATACTACTTCGAAAACAACAACAAGGTTCACTCCTTATGACTTGGTCTATGGGAAGAAAGATCTATTAATTTAATTTGAGTTCGACACCTTAAGGATGATAGTTGAGTTAGACCTAGATATATCAAAGTCCCAACAAGAGAGCTTGTTGCAATTAAATGGATTGGATGAGTTCAGGATGCAAACACACCTTCACACAGAAGTGATTCAACTACAAAGGAAGGTCTGGCATGACAAGTACATTAAGGAAAATACCTTTCAAGAAGGATATTGGGAATTGTTGTATGACTCAAGGTTTAAGGATTTCAAAGGAAAACTAATGACAAGATGGTTGGGACCCTACAAAGTGGACAAATGTTATGATAATGGCGCAGTTCATAGCAGAACCATATATTAGGAAGGGATTCCTCTACTTTTCAATGGTTATAGGGTTAAGGTCTACAAAAAACACCTGTCTAGGGAATAATTTATGAATTCAATAAACAGGGAGGTGTATGTCATGGGAGACACCATAGTTTCCAGCGCCTCCCCCTGCTAGAAAAATAATAATAATAATAATAATAAAGAGGCATGGGTGAAAACCTCTCTAAGGTGCCCAAGGCCAACTCCAAGGTTGAAAACCTCCAGGAGGCAATCCTGGAGCAAAAAAGAGAGAAAAAAATAAAAAATAGAAAATGAAAGATCCTTGGGTGAAAACCTCTCTGAGGTGCCCAAGGCAGGCTTGTGGGTTCAAAACCTCTGAGGAGGCAGCCCACTTTCCTTCAAAAAAAAAAGAGAAAAAGGAGAAAAAGAAAGAAACCAAAAAAAAGGAAAAAGAAATAAAAATACCTATGCACTTATTTGTTTTTTCTGTTTTGCAAGTTATTAATCAAAGATGGTTTTTGGGATCCAGAGGAGAAGTTTTTCTTCATTTATCCTTATCCTTTGCTTACACACACCATGAACCACTCCAGAATACACCCATTCATCCATTTCACCACTCAGATAAGCAAAAATTTCATTTTTTTCTCCTAACTGTAATTGCTACTGGAAAATCCAGCAGTTATAGGATTCCTGTAGCACTACAGGAAACTCATTCATGAAGGATGGAGCTCACTCAAGGATTTCTAAACTTCATGGAGAGCATGATAATTTATGTTTTTCCTATACCTATTGTTGGGTGTGGAGCCCGATTATCTTATTTATTTAGACGTATCACCATGTTGGACCCCTATTCTTAACGAGGCGACAACGCTGCTCGTTGTTTAAACGCTGCCTGGGGGGTCCAGGGGGGCGGCTGCTAAAAACATATGTAAAACTTCCTTGTAAAATATTGTACTTTCTAGTCAATCTGGGTTTTTCAATAGGCAGATGATCTGAGGGTAGAAGTTATGTTTAATTTAGGGTTTTTTTCCCTATAAGGCAACCCCTCGTTTTGTATGAGGGTATTGTATTGTGGTTGTGTATTTTTATGTGTATTTTCAGAGCAAGAAATGGAAAGGGAGATTGTGGTAGAGAACAAAGGATATTACAACGGATCTATTGTAGGTTTTGTCTCTTATTTTTTTTGGATAATAGAAAGGAAGGATTGGTTGTTCAAGGTGGACGTAGCCCAAATTGGGTGAAAAACATATATTTGTGTCTCTCTGGTTTTATATGTTTTCTTTGTTTGTGTTTCCGCATATATTTTATGTGTTCCATTTCTCTATAATGTATAATTTTCTAACAACTGGTATTAGAACCGAAGGTCTATTTGGCTGATAAACTCGTAGGAAAGAAGGGTTCATGGTTCGAGTGGGAGCAATGGCGGAAGATGGGAAGTTAAGGGTCGAGAAATTTAATTGCCAAAACTACGTGTTGCAGAAGATGCAGATGGAAGATTATCTGTATCAAAAAGATATATACCTACCATTAAGCAGAAAAACAAAGAAGCCAACGAGCATGACTGACGCAGAATGGGATATTCTCGATAGAAAGGCACTTGGAACAGTACAGTTGTGCCTCGTGGTGTCGATAGCCTTCAATATTTCGAAGGAAACAACAACAGAGGGTTTGATTAAGGCATTGGAAAAACTATATGAAAAAACCTTGGCCTCAAATAAGGTATTTCTTATGAAACATTTATTTAATATGAAGATGTCGGAAGGTGGATCTGTTGCAGACCATTTAAATTATTTTAATACGGTTACCAGTCAGCTAAGTTCTATAGGGGTAAACTTTGATGATGAAGTTAGGGTTGTTTTATTTCTATGCTCATTTCCAAAAAGTTGGAATGGTTTAGTTATGGCCATTAGTAACATTTTCTTTGGATCTAGTACTTCAAAGTTTGATGATGTTGTCGGTGTTATCCTTAGTGAGGAAATATGACGGAAAATATCTGGTGAGACATCGAGTAATTCTTTGAGTGTAGAGACTAGGGGAAGAAAAATGGAAAGAGGAAAGAGCTCAGGATATCACAGTAAATCAAGGAAAGTCATATCCAAGTCCAGATCGAGGATAGTGTGCTGGAAATGCGGAAAGAAAGGACACCTGAAGAAATACTGTAGATCTCGGAAGGGAAAAGAAGTAGATGCACAACAAGAAAAAAATCACGAAGCAAATGGGACATGTGATGTGTTACAAGATGCTTTGATTATTTCTTTAGAAAATGTTAGTGATTCCTGGGTGGTAGATTCAAGGGCCTCATTCCATGCCACCTGATAAGAAATATTTTCATGACTATGTTCAAGGATATTTTGGACAGTTTCGTCTGGGTGATGATTAGCCCTGTAAAATTGTTGGAATGGGTAAAGTTCTTGTAAAACGGCAGAATGGAAACCAATGGTTATTAAAAGAGGTAAGGCATGTTCCAGATCTGAAGAAAAATCTGATTTCAATAGGGAAATTAGGCGATGAAGGTTGTGTGACAACTTTCACAGATAAAACTTGGAAGGTCACCAAAGGAGCCCTAGTAATAGCAAAAGGAGAAAAGGTTGGTACATTGTATTTATGCCATGGTATTTCTAACTCAGTTAATGCTTTAACTTCCAAAGGAGCATATGCAACATTATGGCATCATAGGCTCGGACACATGAGTGAGAAGGGGATGAAGTTTCTTCACTCAATAAATTTTTTGTCGGGTTTAAAGAATATTTATTTGGATTCATGTGAGAATTGTATGTATGGAAAACAGAAGAGAGTCAGATTTATCAGAGTTGGGAAAGAAAAGAAAAGTGAAAAATTAGAGCTTGTGCATACAAATGTATGGGGACCTACTCAGGTATCATCTCTCGGTGGCTCTGGTTATTATGTTACTTTTATTGATGATGAAACTAGAAAAACTTGGATTTATTGTATTTAGAATAAATCTGAAGTATTTGATACTTTCAAGAAATGGAAAGCTTTGGTTGAGATTGAGACAGGAAAGAAGTTGAAGTGTCTAAGATCAGAAAATGGAGGTGAATATTGTAGCAAAGAGTTTGATAGGTACTATTCAGAACATGGAATTCGCGGAGAGAAGACAGTTCCAAGAACACCACAAGAAAATGGTGTCATAAAGGATGAACAGAACAATCATGGAGCGTGCAAGATGCATGAGATTGCATGCAAGATTGCCTTTACAATTTTGGGCAAGTGTTGTAGATACTATTGTTTATCTAATAAACATAGGGCCTTCAAGTTCCTTGGATGGTGGTATTCCAAAGGAGGCATGGACAGGTAAAAAGGTAAACTACTCTTTTTTAAAGCCTTTTGGTTGTGAGGCCTTTGTCCATATTAAAAAATAAAATAGAAAAAAGCTTGAGGAAAAATCAAAGAAATGTACCTTTATTGGATATGGTGTTAATGATTTTGGTTATCGCTTATATGATTATGAAAATCAAAAAATCAATAGGATAATAGATGTAGTATTCAATGAAAATTTCTTGTATAAGAATCAATTGCAGGAAAAGAAACAAAAAAAAGAAAACAAAGAATACACAATTCTTGATGAGATCACAGAAAAAGTAAAAGGTGCCTGAAAATAATAATAATCAACAACCACAACAACAACAACCACCACAACAGCAACAGGCACCTCAAACACCTGAAATTGGTGTCAAAATATCTACTAGGATAAATAAAGCCCCTGAACGATACTCTCATTCATTATGTTATTTATTTAAGGCAACCCCTCGTTTTGTATGAGGTTATTGTATTGCAGTTGTTTATTGTATGTGTATTCTCAGAGCAAGAAACATAAAGGGAGACTGTGATACAAAAAAAAGGATATTACAGCGGATCTGTTGTAGGTTGTGTCTCTTCGTTTTGCTGGATAATAGAAAGGAAGGATTGGTTGGTCGGGGTGGACATAGCCCAAATTGGGTGAACCACGTATATTTGTGTCTCTCTGGTTTTATATGTTTTATGTGTTTTTGTTTCCGCATATATTTTATGTGGTCCATTTCTTTGTAATATATAATTTTCTAACACCTGCCATTCCCAACCCCTTATTTCACTCCATGCACAAAAATCCACTCTTTATACCCTATGTTGCACCATTAGCAGCTAGATCATCTGAAACTTTGCATGAGGCCTCTCCACTCACCTATTCATCCCATGACCCCATTCATAGCCTCCACAAACCATTTCCCTCCATTTCTAAGCAATTTGAAGTAAGAAGAAGACTACTACAGGAATTGGAAATTTTCCTGTAGTAAATCTATGCATGGAACAGCAAGGCCAAAAGATGAAGAAAAGTTGATGAGGCTGACTCAAAAAGACCACCAACAGACTCTAGGAGAGAAAGGACACTAGCCAAAGCACCTGAAGACCTCCATGTAGCACCTGCAAGAAGAAAAGACAAGAAAAATATTAAGCAACTCACTGAGAAAAAGGTTCTCACTCATAAATAAATAAATTAAATTAAATATAAATAAATAAATAAATAAAAAATACAGCAAAGGAAAGATCATGGTTGTAACCACCAGCTCCAGCTCCTTGCACCAGCTCATTCTGCACCACACTAGCACCAGGTAGGCTCAGGTATGGGCCTTCACCTCTCGCTATGCATTCATAATGGTCAAAATATTCTAATGTCGAGATTTAGAGGTTTAAAAGGAAAAAAGGTGGCCAGTTAACTTAGCCACCTTCGTAAAGTTAAACTAGAAAAAAATTAAAAGTACATGCCACCTGGGCAAGTCAAATCAAGTCAAGAGGGAGTGAATGGGTGCGAAGAAGGTGATTACGAGGCTAAGCAATCATTTACTGGAGTGGGACCAACAGTCTCAAAGAGGAAAACTTGTCTTAAGTACTAGTCAACACAATGCTCAAATTTAGTTTAAAATTCCATAAAGAAGAGTCCTGCCTCATTTTCACCATTTCGTTGAGAATTTCAAAGAGCAGCATGAGCAAGAGATCAATGGGAGCCATCAGGGAGAGCAGCATCGAGATCAGAGTTGCATGCACCACTGTGCTACATGAAACAGAAAATTGCTACATGCAACCACACAGGCAGATCAGAGGGCAAAACAGAGTCACCTATGGGTGAAATTTCTTCCCAAAGCCACCATCTCTCAAGAAAAAACAACAAAGGACGAAGGTAAGTGGTTTCCATCCTCCCACACTAATATTTCTCCATGAAATTTGACACAGCAAAGTATAATTTGGCAATTAAAGGTTCTCTAAGACATCTTCACACAACTCTCAAACATCTCACCACCTTTCGATCATAACCATTAAAAAGGGAGAGGGTTTCAACATAAGGGATCCCACTAAGATTAAATAATTAGGAAACATCCTCAAGTCATGGAAATTTTCAGAAATCATCGATGGCTAGGGTTCTTCGAGCTCTTGAAATGTTTTGATGAGGAAATAGCTCGAGAATTTGCAGTGGCTCTGCAATCACACTCAAAAAAGAGAGCCACCACTATGGTTAGGGGGCTAGCCATCACACTATCACCTGAAATCATAAGTAGAGTCACAAATTTTCCCTTAGGAGTTAAATTGGTTAAACAGAGGATGCCAAGCACTGCAACCAAAAAAAACTTCTTTCTACTAGGAGAAGAATACATTGAAGACAAGAACGGAGTAAGGAGAGAAAGCATTCCACACCCCTCGGATGAAGTAGCCTTCCTTACATGAAATTCATTTCTTGTGAAGGAAGACATAGTGTAGCCTATGGGTATCATTTCAAGTTGTTGAATGAGCTTAGGTTTCAAGGAGAACTCCCTCTAGAGCAGAGATTAAGCATCCCTCATTTCCTCTTGAACTCAATAACTGACATGAGAAATAAGGTGAGGCAAAGAAAATACCAGCATTTGGTTCATCATGGCCTTATAAAACTGATAGTGAATGATGATTTGATAAAATTAAACCTCCATGTATCTTTGTACTCTTCCATAGACATGGATAGGGAAGCCTTCATAGCCACCCAAACAGGACAAACCTATTTCTCTAGTCTTAGAGAGAGGGAGGTTGAAGAATAAGAAGAGGAGGCTGAATATGAGGAAGAAAAAGAGGAAATGGAGATTGAAGCAGAAAACAAAGAGATAGTAGATACAGAGAAAGAAAAATTTGATGGGAAGAAGAAATAAAAGGTTGAGGGGAATAAGGAAGAAAAGACAGAGGAAAAGAAAGGATTGGACCCTATCTTAGGCAGTGAAACCTCCCCTCAAGAAACCAGCATGTCACCAGACATTACAGATCAGGAAGTGGTTGCTACCCTAGCCACTTTGAGCACACCTGTAAAAAAAAAAATGAAGAGGCAAACACTTATATATTTCAGGACTAGGAAGAGTCAAAGGGTGAGTCTAGGGAAACCACATATTCACACCAAGAGCCCTATTAACATTGAGGAATCACCAAATAAACATGATGAAATAAGGTTGGAAGAAGAAAGGATGCAAGAGGTCACCTCACCTCTGAGGACCCCTGTGACCTACATCATAAGAGACTCAGCAAGTTTGGCATACCATACAACTCATGCAACCCCCACAAATCCTCAAAACACTTAAAATAGAGAAAAAAAAATCAAAAGAGGGTATTCAGCAAGCAAAACAGAGTTTTCTACAAGAAACTCTGTTTTTTCTACAAGAACCTCTAGCAGGCCCAGAATTAGAGAAAAAGGCCTTGGTTGAGGAATAAAAGACAGCCATATAGGGGCAAGAGGTCAAAGAAGTTGAGGACAAGGCACAAGATGAAGGACGATATGAAAAAGAGGGAGAAAAATATGACAAGGAGGATCCCACCTCACCAAAACTAGTCCTTTAAGATGTAGCAGTAGTGCCAAACCCTATCCCTCAACCCAATCTCAGCTCCTAATACACATACATTGAAGGGGGCAGATTGATTCTGCAGGAGTTAACATTGCCTTTATTCTATCAGTTGGAAGAGGAGAGGGTACGCACTCATCATTGGATGAAGCTTGCCACATCTAAAGGTGTGCATGACATAGGGTTCATGGAGGGAAAAGTGGCTGAGTTGGGGAAGGATTTGTCTGATGTTAGGCTCAGAGAATCCATGTTGAAAGAGCAACTTCAGAAGGCCTAAGAAAGGAATGTAGCATTGCAAGAGAAACTTTAGTAAAAGGAAAAACAAATGGCCTGTAATATTCCAAAAATTTATCCTTCAATCTAAATGGAATATTATGGTTGTTTTATCACTAGGTAGGTGAATAAGTGTGTAGGAAGGCCCATAAGTCTCCTAAGCAGCAATAAAAACACTTCAAGTGTGAAAGGAGACCCTTTTAGCAGCTACATAAAGCACCTCCAAGTGTGAACAGGGGTTGGGTCATGTTGATTCAGTCAACTTTGACCAAGTCAACAGCGCTGTTATGGAGGAGTGGAGATTAATTGAGGAATAACATAGTTTTGGAGGGAGATGGATCTCATGAATGAAATGACCTAATTGAGTGGGGCCAAGGGCAAGCCAGCTCATATTATATTTAAGGAAGAGGATGGCAGCCATATGAGCTCATGTTTTAGATTATTATTTTGATATTGGTCTGCTTAGACTTTGCATTCCTTTACTGTTTAGCGGGGTTGTTGTGAGGCCTTTTGGAAGAGTATTGTATTCATTTCCACATTTAGGTTTCCAGGCCAAGCTACAAATTTCTTCATCAGTGCAATTTCTGCAGGTTATTGTGCTGTGTTGCAGGGTACAGCAGTGGAGGGGTTAGAATCCCACTTTCTGAGCTAGTTTCTCATAGGAGGAAGGTTTCCTTCTCTTGGGAGATCTGTTTGGAGAGTTCTTGAGCATATTTCAGATCTTTGGCACCAGGCCATATATTTCCCATCATTTCCAGCATTGTTCCAACTGGGAATTTTGTTATTTTGGAGGGAAGCTTCAGTGGAAGATCTTGTGGTTCCTTTGCAGTGTTTTCTTGTGATTGAGGGGTTTATCCTTTCATGGGAGGAGACCTTTGAGGGGATCTGCATCAGATATGTTATATTTAAGCCTTATACACTTTTGTTCTTCAGTTTGCAGTGAAACTTCAGCCATTGGGATTTATATCCCATCTTGTATAGGGTGTATTTCTGAAAACCCTTTTCGAGTTCTTTGTAGGAGTTTGTATTGAGCCTAGATTTGTATTGGGCCTATATTTTGAGGCATATAACAGCCCTACATATTTTGTACATTATTTTACTGTAGCAGTGTGTTTATAACTGCGTTGTAGTAGTCTTTGGCATTTTTTTATTGTGACAACAGCTCATTTGTGGAGTGATTTCTTATGGGAGGCTTGTTCCTTCATTGTATATGATTCATTGTTGGAATAGGGTCTCCTACAAAGCTGCGAAATTGGTCCATTTTGTATATTTCTGATTATATTTAGTATAGCGCAGGTGTTTTGGGGTGGGTCGAAGCCTGTAAAGCATTGTAAATGGGTCAAGGGTAGACCAAGAGTCCGCAAACCATGGTTTGCGGACCATTGGATGCATAGGCTATAATTATAAGTAGTTGAACCTTTTTGAGTTGTAGGACAAGCTAAGAATGATAAGAGATTTTTGCTAAGTGAAAATTGATAGATCCGGTCAGGGTTTTTGAGTAAGGACTCCTGCTATTGTGTGCGTAGAGGGCCTCTGTCCATCTATGTGTGAACCTTGTTGTTGTGTGCGCAGGTTGGGTTTTTGGGGTTTTCTACGAAGATCTGAAAGATTAATGAATGCGGAAGTATTGTTGCCTATCTAAATCCATTGGAATTACTGTGATATGAATCTGTGACATCTTTATTACTTAGTATATGCTATTGTTTTATTGGTTTAATTTGTGAACATACTTGTGTACTTATTTATGCTGCGATTTGGGTTTGTTCTACTTGCTTCATACAAGAATATCTAAAATAGTTGTGTATTGTTATATGAATTCTCGATCTGTTGATTTCTGTGAGTAGTATTATTGTTGAGCACGTGGATGCGAAGGGAATCTAGGCTTGGTGATACCGGATTGGGTCACGATCAGGGTGAACACAGCTTTGCTTGACTTACCTACCCTCTCCCAAGGTGCGGAAACCTGGTTCCAGCACCCACCCATACTACTTCGGGTGAGACTTTGGCCTGTGCAATCAAGTCACTGCCGAAAAGGCCAGTAGTATAAGGGTTTGTTGGCAAACCTTGAACATCCGAACCTGGGTCAGGACCCCTCGAGCCAACATTCGTGCCTCACTATTATGTATTGATTTGTTGGTATAATACATGATTTTATGTCTCCATATTGGTCCCCAATGTTTATGAGTTGATTTACACTGCTATTTCCAGTTTTGTGTTCATGTATTGTTGCATCCCCATTTTGGGATATTACATGGCCACCATGGTAGATTTGTTCATGGAGGCCATTCAACATAGATATCCATCATATTCTTATGCAATCTACCTCAAGGTGTAGTGGCTCCTATTTCAAGTCAAAACACTAGCCTCCCATGGATCCTTACCATTTCAGAACTGCAGAGAGTTTATTTAATTTTGCAACCAATCAAGTATGGCAGATAAGGAAAAAATGACAGAATTCTACTTGCACAACCTTGTGTTGACAGACTTGAACATTTGGGACCCAACCCCTAGGATGGGAAACATGCAGTTAATGGCATTGGCAGCATGGATGGTTAATGAAGAGACTAGAGCACAAGAAATAAGAAGGGTTATGAGGAGAGAAAACATAGAACCTTTACACATTAGGGTAGAAATATTTAGCCCTAGGGGAGACATCAACAACCATCTTAAGATAGAAGAGGATCATGCACTTGCAGAAAAATACCTCCACACACAAGCTCAAGCCATGGCTCACTTTGATGATGTTTCTAGGTTGTTGGGAGATGAATGCATAATGGCTAGTAAAATCATATGGAACAGACTCCCTCACAGCCTTAGAAAAATGGAATACCACATACCAGAAAGATTGAGAGGTGCCTTAGAAAGAGCACCACTATACAAGAGGGCCATGCAGGCTAGAAATATTTAGTGACTTGGTTTGAAGCTCAATCCACCCTTGTTGTTGGGGTTGAGTGATTGTCAAACCAGGAGGTAACTCCTCAAATCAGAAATGTGTATTAGCTGAAGAATGTACATGCATTTATACATGGAGGTGAGGCTATTGGGATTCATCTCCCAATGACTCTTGGCCTTCCTTATTTCCTAATATTATTTATTATACAAAATTACATATCCACACCCATCCCATAGGATTAGGTGTCAACAGTGATGGAAAGGACCAAGATGAGAAGAACATAGAATGTGAGGAAGCAGAAAAGAATGATGGCTTTTAGCCTCTTGAAGGGACTCCCACACTTCTCCCTTGGGAAGTTAGAGGGTCCATTAAAGCTTTAAAAGAAATGAAAAAGGAGGACTAAGTTGCTCAGAGGATGAGCAACCATTTGGTAGGGAGGTGATGATGAGCTCCATCATTAGGTACATTTTGAGGGGTTAATTGTCATCTTTTTGCCTTATTAAGTCTCTTTTTCTCACATTTAATTATATTATGGTCTTATCTTGCTAGTGTAGATGGTGTTTAAGGCTTGTCATACTTTGAATGCCTAACATGATTTAAATGCAAGAAAATCACGAAGATATTGCATTTTTATGAATATTTTTCCATTAAAGCTCGAAGTAGACAAAAAGGAGAGATTCTAGGGGGATTATCCACCTCCTTAACTCCCAAAGGCAGCCAAGGGATCCTTGATATTCCCTCCAACTGCTTGAAATCAAAGGCAACCAAGAAAAATCAAGATCAAGTGCACCAAAGCTACACTTTACTTGCAGTCAAAGTGGACACACCGCCTACTTTTTAGGGAGTTGTTGGTAGCTACCCTCTAGGTTAAATAGGTTGAGCAAGAGCTCAGTATGATTCAAAATTTTAAGGAAACTAATAGACTCTTAGCACTTGTAATAGGTTTTGGATATTTTCATGTTGATGTAATGAGACTATTTTCTCCAATAAAATGATTATTCAAATTGTTCTTCATTGATATAGTTTCAGAGGGCTAGGCTTGTGGGTTAGGGCCCAATCCATTGGCCTTAGTCTCTCTTGTTTATTCATTCTTTAATTTTACGTAATTGTAGCTAGTTTTCTTATGAGTATTTAGCTAGTTTGATTTCTTTTCAATTCACTTATTTTAGTTTGCTTCCATTTGTCTTTTTTGTAGATTAAGCTTCCTTACATGTTGGTAAAATAGTTTATAAACTAAGAAAATTTTTGTCTCAAGCCTCCCTCTCTCATCTCTTTCATTGGATCTTGAGGAGGGTAGACCTTCTCCACAGGCCAAAATTGATTTTTAGTTTATGATTTCTTGGAATGAATATTTAGGTTGTTGTAGTTCCATGGACATGTTTAGAATGCTGAGTTAGATTTATGTTTGTAGGCTAAATTAGGTTTAATTTCCAAATTCAACTCATCTTTTCCATTTCTTTGATGGCAGTGTGGGTGTAGGCCTTAAGGAGAGTTTCTCAAACTTTTGTACAATGTTTTCTAACTCAGGAGGAATTTGATCCTGATCTCCTTTTTCACTCTTGATCATCAAAATTTATCAAATCTTATCATTAAACCTCCACATGATTGCCAATGCGACCACCGTTGGATTTTCCACAGATCCGATCGGACAGATATCGCGTTAATTCGCAACCCAGACTTTATGACACGAAAGTAATGTGAAATAGGTGGTTTTGACACTGTGATGTGTCAACACTTGATACGATCACGTTCAAAAAGGTAAAAACACTCTCAACCCCAAACGCAACACGAAAACAGTGGTTTGGTTTCTGAAAACCACTAACCGGTAAACTTTGTTTAAATGCCATTCAAACGCGGATTTTCACTTTTTATTCGGGTTTAACTTCACTTTCACTGAAGCCTCCTTCTTTGCTGCATAATTCAATAAGAAAAAATCAATTTCGATTTCCAATCTCAAGCCAAAGAACCAATTATCCCTCTGATCTCGAAAAAAGAAAACAGAATTCCTCGGTTTCCTTTGTACCCTTATACAGAGGTCAATAACTCAATTTATACACAGAAACTAATACAAATTCAAATTGTGCTCAATGTCTACACAGAAGATATATAAACCAAATGAATTTTCGAAGGGATGAACCTCCGGGAAACTGCCAATTAGTAACAGATAATTGAAATTCTGTAATTTTATTAAAACAGAGGCAAAACCTCTCATTCAACTCTTCTACGGCTAAATTCTGAATTCCTCCTTTTCAGAGGTTACAATTTATAGTTCTTTTACATAACAATCGACCTCCTCTTGAGGATCGAATTCATCAAATTTAGACAAAATCCTAATTACATAATATCTTCCTAAATTCTATCAACTGAAGCTAAATATGTTGAAACAAATCTAAAACTGCTCAATCCTCCTAAATACTAGTTCAACCCTATCTATTACAACTGTAAAATGGTAGCTAAAGGTACCAACACCTTTGCTTGTAAAAAAATTTTGGATTTTTGGAATAATTAATGAAGCTTTTGTCTTTAAGCCTCATGCCCCCGCACCAGACTCCTGAGGACAAAAATCTTCATGGGCTCCTGTCCATGAGCTCCTCCACAGAACTGCCCAGTTTCTGCAGCATGGTTTATGTCATCTAGGTAGCATCCTCAATTGGCTGATCCTTCCAATTGATCAAGTATTGAAAATAATCCTGTCCCTTGGTCTTCTTAAACACTTTCTTGTCTAAGATCCTCTCTGGCTGTAATGTCTTTGCTGTGGGTAATTTTTTTACCCAATCAATCTTTTCTCTGTCTTCTGGTCTGTCATCTGTGCCACCACCTTCATATCTGTACAAATCAGCAACATTGAATATTGGATATATTCCAATATTAGAAGGTAATTCAATTTCATAGGCATTTGTAGAAAACTTTCTCAATATCCTGCATGGTCATATCTTTTTGAATTTTGATTTGTTCTACTGCTTCTTTGGAAATCTTTCTTTTCTTAAGTGTGCCAAAACCAAATCACCAATTTCAAAATTAACTTATCTTTTTCTCAAATCTTCTCTATTCTTGTACTTGATGCTTCTGTCTTGTAGCTGTTGCTTTACCTTTTCATGTATTGCTTGTATCTCTGAAGCAAACTCCTCTCCTTCAGCACTTCGCATTTCTGCTTTTCCCAAGTTCCTCAATTCAGATACTCCTCTTGGGTGCATTCCATAAACTATATGGAATGGACTCTGCCCTGTACTTCTATTAGGTGAATCATTATATGCCTATTCTGCATGTGGTAAAATATGATCCCACTGTTTAGGATGTTCTCCTGCAAGACTTCTCAAAAGATTACCCAAACTTATGTTCACTACTTCAGTCTACCCATCAGTCTAAGGGTGATAAGCTGAGCTGAAACTCTGTTTAGTACCAAGCTTCTTCCACAATGTCCTACAAAAATGACCAACAAACCTGGTATCTCTATCAGAAATAATACTTTTAGGTAACCCATGTAATCTGACAATCTCCTTGAAAAAAAAATTGGCAACATGAGTAGCATCACTAGTTTTATAACATGGAATAAAATGTGCCATTTTTGAAAATCTGTCAAATACAACATAAATTGCATCATTTCCTCTCTGTGTCTTAGGCAATCCTAAAACAAAATCCATACTTACCATATCCCAAGGTCTGTCTGGAATAGGTAATGGAATGTACAAACCTGCATTTTGACTTTTCCCTTTTGCATATTGACAAATTTTACAATTTTTCACATACCTTTCCACTTCAGATCTAATCTTTGGCCAAAAATAAAAATGACTTAGCTGGTCATAAGTCTTATCAACACCAAAATGTCCAGCAAGTCCACCACTATGTTTCTCCCTGATTAAATTTTCTCTCATGGAACAATTTGGTATGCACATCTGATTTCTTTTGAATAATAAACCCTCTTGCAAGAAATAATCTAACCACTGACTTTTGTCTATCAAAACAGGATTACAACATGCTTCAAATGCTTCTTTGAAATCCAAATTTGTTTTATAGGGTTCTTTAAGAAGATCAAAACCTAACACTTCAATTTGACTTTCTTGAACAAGAATGCTTTTCCAACTCAAGGCATCAGCTACCTTACTTACTTGACCACTTATATGCTTCAATACAAAGTTAAAACCTTGAAGATATTCAACACATTTTGCATGTTTTTGATTCAATTTAGACTACTGCATAATATACTGTAAGGCATGATTATCTGAATATAGCACAAATTCTTTAGACATTAAATAATGTCTCCACTTCTTCAATGACTGTACAATTGCATAAAATTCCTTGTCATAAGAAGAGTACTTCCTTCTTGCCTAATTCAGCTTCTCACTGAAATATGCTATAGGCCTATCTTCCTGACTTAATACAGCTCCAATAGCTTCTCCACTTGCATCACATTTCACTTGGAATGGTTTGTTAAAATCAGGCAAAACTAAGATAGGTTTCTCAGTTATATTTTGCTTCAAGAACTGAAAATTCCTTTCAGCTTCAGCAGTCCATTTGAATGGTTGTTTGTCCTTCTTTATGTTTTCAATGATAGGTGCATTGATCTTACTAAAATTCTTTATGAATTTTCTATAAAAACTAGAAATTCCATGGAAACTTCTTACCTCAAAAACACTTTTTGGTGAAAGCCACTCCACAATTGCCTTTATCTTCTCTGGATCCATTTTTAATCCTTCAACAGAAACAACAAAACCTAGATATACCAATTATTCTTTCATGAATGAACATTTATTTAAATTTATCAGTAACTTCTCTTGATGTAACTTTCTTAATACATAATTATGATTTCTTAGGTGTTATTCTTTTGTTTTGTTGTAAATTAATATATCATCCAGATATACTATTGAAAATTTACTAATAAATTCCTTTAACACTTCATTCATAAGCCTCATAAATGTGCTAGGTGCATTTGATAAACCAAAAGGCATTACCATCCATTCATATAATCCCTCATTTATTTTAAAGGTTGTTTTCCATTCATCACCTTCCATTATCCTAATTTGATGATTTCCACTTTTCAAGCTAATTTTGAAAAATATCTTGCTCCACTCAAACAATCCATCAAATCTTCAATTCTAGGTAAAGGAAATCTATACCTGATTGTTATTTTTTTTATTGCTCTTGAACCAGTGCACATTCTCCATCCTCCATCTTTCTTTGGACTTAATATTGTAGGTACTACACAAGGACTCAAACTTTCTCTGATCAAACCTTTGTCAACCAATTCCTGCACTTGCTTTCTGATTTCTTCATTTTCTGTAGGAGTCATTCTGTAAGCTACTTTATTTGGAAGATTTGATCCTAGAATCAAATCTGTCTGATGGTTGATTCTTCTTACAGGTGGTAATTCATCAGGAAAATCATCCACAATAATATCAAAATAACTCTCCAACATTTCTTTAATTTCAATTGGAAAATCAGAAATTTTAGTAGAAGTAAATACTACCTTAGGTTTGCAAACTAAAGCAAAATTTACCTCATCATCTTCAATCTGCTGCAAGTATTCTTTTCCAGTCAACAATAAAGCCTTTGGATCAGACTTTTTTCTTGATGCATCTTCTTCTTCCATAGGTAACAATGTTTGATTCATACCATCTTTGAAAAACTTGTAAGTGTTCCTCTTTCCATCATGTACTACTGCTCTGTCATACTGCCAAGGTCTACCCAGCAATATGTGACACACATCCATAGGCATCACATCACACATGATTTTATCTTTGTAGCTGCCCATCTACGATTCTATTTCACACTGTTCTTTTACAATCAGCTGATGTTCCTTCTGAAGCCATGACACCTTGTAGGGTGTTGGATGTTCCCTTGTCTTCAATTTCAACTTCTCTATCACCTCTGTAGAGAACTAATTATCTGTACTGCCACTATCAATTACCAATTGACAGCATTTCCCTTGAACTTTGCACACACTTCTAAACAAAGTCTTTCTCTGTATTGGTTCAACAACTTCCTTTGCTTGTTTTAAAAAAACTTTGTTAACCACCAAAGATTCTCCTTTCTCTGGCACAATTTCTTTCTCTGTTTCAGGCAACTTTGCTGCTTCTTCTCCAGTCTGAGCAACAATTTCATTTCTCTGATTTGTCCCCACATTCTCTTTCTCTGGACATTCATAGGCTCTATGTCCTAATTTTTTACATTTGTAACATCTGATTTATCTTCCTCTTTTTCTGCCTCCTCTTCCTCTGTAAGAACTCCTTCTACCACTTGTATCACCTTCTGTGGGTGCATACTGAGGTGAGTTGCTGCTAGCTCCATCTCTTGGTGTTGTAGATCTTCCTCTACCGCCTTGACTTCCCTTTCCTCGGAAAGTACCTCTTCCGTTGGCAGATTGGTTTCTCAGGATTTTTTCTTCAGCTTTTAAGGCCATCTGGTAAGCCTCTTCTACTGTCTTAGGAGACAATATACTTATCTCATCTTGGATCTCCATTCTGAGACCATTTATGTACCTGGAAATCTTCTCTGTTGTATCTTGAATTTGTCCTGATCTCATGCTCACTTTGTAAAATTATTTTGTGTATTCTCTCACTGTCATTAATCTCTCTCTAAGATTTTGCATTTTTCTAAATAATGAAAGTTGATAATCACTAGGAAAAAACTTACCTCTCAGCTTTGCCACCATTCTATTCCAATTCTTGATTGGTTGTTTACCAACTCTCCTTCTCTTTGCTTGCACTCCATCCCACCAAAGTGTTTCATTTCCTTTCAACCTTGTGACAGCAAAATTAACTCTCTTTTCTTCACCCATCTCTTCATAATCAAAGCATTTATTCATTTCATTGATCCAGTCTATCAACTCTTCTGGAATCAATCCTCCTACAAAAGATGATACTTCAAGTCTAGGCTTGGATGTAGATCCTAAAACTGATTTAAAGAATCTCATATCAGGAGTAAGCTCAACATTTTATTCTTCTTCTTCAGCTTCAGGTTCACTGACATCTTCAGGATCTCTATGTTGTCCTACTTCAATTTCTTCCAATCTGGCTTTAACCTGCTGCATAGTCTCCAGTACTTCTGCATTTGCAACTGGTCTACCTCTTCTTCTACCAGCACCACCTCTACCAATTCTGACAGCCATGCTGGATTTCTTTTTCTGACTTTTGGAAGCATGTTCAGTGTCTGAAAAATGCTCTGAAGACTGCTCTGATACCACAAATGATGGCAGTGTGGGTGCAGGCCTTAAGGAGAGTTGCTCAAAATTTTGTACAATGTTTTCTAACTCAGGAGGAATCTGATCCTAATCTCCTTTTTCACTCTCAGTCATCAAAATTTATCAAATCTTATCATGAAACCTCCACATGATTTCCGATGTGACCAACATTGGATTTTCCACAGATCCGATCAGACAGATATCGCGTTAATTCGCAACTCGGACTTTATCACGTGAAATCAATGTGAAATAGGTGGTTTTGACACTGTGACGTGTCAACACTTGATACGATCATGTTCAAAAAGGTAAAACCACTCTCAACCGAAAATGTGACGCGAAAACAGTGGTTTGGTTTCTGAAAACCACTAACCGGTAAACTTTGTTTAAATGCCACTCAAACACGGATTTTCACTTTTTCTTCGGGTTTAACTTCACTTTCACTGAAGCCTCCTTCTTTTCTACATAATTCAATAAATAGAAATCAATTTCGATTTCCAATCTCAAGCCAAAGAACCAATTATCCCTCCGATCTCGAACAAAGAAAACAAAATTCCTTGGTTTCCTTTGTACCCTTATACAGAGGTCAATAACTCAATTTATACATAGAAACTAATACAAATTCAAATTGTGCTCAATGTCTACACAGAAGATATATAAACCAAATGAATTTTCGAAGGGATGAACCTCCGGGAAACTGCGAAGTAGTAACAGATAATTGAAATTCTGTAATTTTATTAAAACAGAGGCAAAACCTCTCAATCAACTCTTTTACAGCCAAATTCTGAATTCCTCCTTTTCAGAGGTTACAATTTATAGTTCTTTTACATAAAAATCTACCTCCTATTGAAGATCGAATTCATCAAATTTAGACAAAATCCTAATTACATAATATCTTCCTAAATTCAATCAACTGAAGCTAAATATGCTGAAACAAATCTAAAACTACGCAATCCTCCTAAATACTAGTTCAACCCTATCTATTACAACTGTAAAATGATAGCTAAAGGTACCAACACCTTTGCTTGTAACATTTTTTTGGATTTTTGGAATAATTAATGAAGCTTTTGTCTTTAAGCCTCATGCCCCTGCATCATTCTTTCATCATGAATTTGACAATATTTGTTGCATGAACAGGTAGTCTTCTTGAATATTTAAGTAGCACATCCAGGGAGGATGTCACCAGCACCTTTAGCTTCATTTCTCACCCTTCATCGCCCTTCTTTTCATCAAAATCGCCATCAGCCTTGTTTTCAGATTTTTCATCTCCACACCGTGAGCAAACCCTAGAGGTGAAAGATAGGCTTCTTAAGAGGTTTTGAGCTTGGAAAAGGTTTTGGACACCTTCCACTCATCCAAACACACCTCCACTCCACCTTCCTTATTATTTTCTCACCCATTTTTGGCCTCAGATTTCCCTTAGACTATTTCCTGTAGTAATTTAGGACTTTCCTGTAGCACTACAGGAAACCTGTAGTAGCACTTGTAGCAGCACTAGTGGGCCCCTCCTTATGCCTAGAAACCACCATCCACCTCATCCAGACCTTATAAAAACACCTGGACACCTTCAACCTTGCACCCATGAGATCAAGCCCTTCATAAGCCACCTTAGCGCTTTCTTCTCCTAGCTACAAAACAATACATTTACAAGCATAGTTAGGTCATGATTAGCTGCATGATTAAAAGCATGATAGATAGAAAATGAAGTAGACATAGTGTGTTTAGCCATTTGGCCCAGAAAAGTGTGATAAGATTAGTTTCCTTTATGAAATTTCAATTCAACAATTTACTTCTTGCAAGATGCCTAGTTTGCTTCCATTTCTTATCATAGCTTAATGTGTAGATTTATTTCATTGCAGAGTAGTTAGATGTACTTCCTTGCTGTAGAATAGTTCTTTTCTTGCTGATAGAGTACTAGATTTGAATTATTTGTAGCCCTAGGTCTAAATTCAGAAGTGTGACAGACTTCATTTAGAAACCCTAGAAATAGCACCCTTTTGTAGAACTAAGAAGAGGATGAGATGAGTAGAATGCATCTATTTTTTATATAGCACTATCACCTCCAAGTTTGTACCAACCTCGAGTTGATAAGGTAAAGTAGGGTAGCCTCTTGTATTTGCATCATTCTTGGTGCAATACCATGGCTCACCACCAAGCTCACCAAGTCAACAGCTTTCCATCCCCAGACTGATGGCCAGATAGAGGTCGTCAATAGGATGATCGTACACATTCTGCACATGTACAACTCAAAACATCCATGCACATGGAATGAGAGCCTCCCTTATGTACAAAACAGTTATATCCGAGCTCTCTACATCTCAACCAGACACAGCCCCTTTTAGGTGGGCTTTGGATTCCAGCCACTATGTCCCATTGACGTAACCATGTCATTTGCGACTACTCGGGCCGATTCGGCTCATGTCTGGTCTGAAGCTAATAAGGTGAACATCTTCATTGAGAAAATTCAGCACATTTGCCAATAGGTTCATGACATATTGGACATAACCAATACCAAGTACAAGACCTGACATGATCAGCATCGGGTTCCACACAACTTCCAGGTGGGCGATAAAGTGCAGCTACATTTGCAAAACGAGTGCCTCGCTGGACCCCACCATAAGCTTTGCCCACTCCAATATGGGTCATACACCATCACCAATGATGTAGGTAATAATTCCTTCAAAATCACTATTCCACCATTCCTTTGTGTGCACCCAGTGTTCAATGTGGACCACCTTTGGCCCTACTTTCCACTTTTACTGGACATCTCCGACATTGCAGAACAACTCACACCAACAAAGTTAAACCCAAACTACATGGAACAGGACGCCACATATTGTATCATGGACACACAAATCAAGAACACTCTCCAGCAAAAGATGAAATTCTATTGGGTTGTCAAAGCTAGCCAACTTTTGTACCAAGGCAACTAGCTCACCAGGGACCAAGTTCAGCAGAAGTTTCCTCATCTCATGGAGGAACTCAAAGCAATGGGGAACATTCATTCCTAAGGGGAGAAGAATGATCCAGGTGGATATTGGTGGCCACCCACCTATTCCAGTTGGGACCCCACCATTTTTTCTTTCATTTTTCCAGTTTCCTTAATTGTAGCATAGTTTACTATTTTTAGCAGTTTTTCGGGTCCCAAAATTCCAGAGCCATTTTGAGGCCCTAAACGATGTTTTTTGGGAAATTTTTCTCCATGTGAATGTGAGTCGAGGACTCAACATTTTTTGTCCTTATTTTTATTCCTTGGATATATATTTATAATGAGGTACCATGTAATATCCCAGAAGAGGGAAAATCTACAACTTTGGGAATATCTTAAGATATTCCAAAGTGAAGCTACAGCAACATGTAAAACACCTCCTATGGAGTAGAAATGAATACATGAACACATAAATTCCGGGAGAATAAAATAGCCATCATATCATATTATAGTAGCATAAGATAAACAAATCCTTGAGGGAATAGTCACTCAACAAGATGTTGCAAACCTCAACGGAAATGTACATGAAAATATGAAGAATTCTACTACTTGAACAAAGCCCTAGGCTATGACTACGCAATACTTGAAGGAGAACTGCTGCAAAATGATAATGGTACATAGATATGACAATATGAGCTCAAATAAGTGGGGGAGGATGATCTCAACCCCTGAAAATACAATACATCAATCCTTAGTAGGATTGGCTACAATACATGTATAAAATGGTAAAATACAATAATATCGGAGTTGTTGGGTAGCAGCAGCAACTCATACACAAAAGGGAAGGAGCTGGCTGAATATGATCTGCAATCTGAAATAGACTCCTCCAATAGAACTCTAAAGTGAAAGGATGATCCCTTCACCCCAGACTTCCCCTCCAATCAATCTTGCAGTCCCTCACTGTAAATGCACCATGAGAATAACGCAGTCTAGGATAGACACTGCACTGTATGTGAGCTGGAAAACATTGTCCTGGTGCCAAGATATGCAAATCTGCCCAAGGAAACTCTTCAATGATCTCCCAATTAAATGGAGATCCCCTATTCTGAAAATCAATCCCCGGAGTGGTGTTGTAGAACTCTCCCCGGCAACACCCAGTAACACAACTCAGCTACCAATGGAGACTGCGTTGTAGCTAAATGAAATGCTTTGCCCTTAGGCCGAGATATGGGGAATAATGAAGCACAATCCCTCAAGAGGTATCTCGAGAAGGAGAGGAAATCCTAAACAGGAATTCCCTCAGCAACTCTTGCTAAACAACAAGATGATGCTCCAAGTCTAAACAGACAAGGAATTCTATAATTCATAACATGAGCAACAATGGTTGCCTTGCCCTCCTCTTATACAATTGTGAGTTCCCTCTCCATGGGCCCCACTCATTAGGGTTTTCCTTCTCAAGGAATCTTCCCTCCTCTTTCTCTGTGCTGTCCCACAATGTGCTCTCCACCTCATGCTACTGCGTTGTTTGACTTGGTCAAACCTGACCTAGTCATCCTACAAAAACTCCTTTTCACACATGAAGGTGTGAAATCAAGCTCCAAAAGTGATTCCCCTTCATGCTGAGAGGATTTTATTCCCTATATATAAAATGAATGGGTCTCCTACCCATTTTATTCACCTCCTAAGTGCAAATGTCAAAAATTAATATTCCAAAGAAGAGTAGGGAATCCCCACTCGGGTAAACCCTTTCACTAAGCAATGCAGCAACTTAGCTAAACAGCTAAGTATGCGGGAAGTCTAAGCAGACCTCATGAAAATATAATCTTTAATATGTCCATATGCTTGCCATCTCCTTCATTATATAATTGATGAGCTCCTTCACCAAGGGTCCCACCCACTATGAGGTTGCTTCCATGCAAAGGCTCCTCCACAAAAACTACGTTGTCCAACAAGATGGCTCAATGCATCTAGACAGTTTTGTTGACTTGGTCAACCTTGAATGATTCTTCATGCCTTGTCCCTTTTCACACTCAAGGTGCCTTCCTTTTATCTAGCTGGATTTGATCCCTATTCTCATTTAGCTGGCTTTTTATTCATATTTGAGCAAATTATGAGTCTCCTTGCCCATTTATTCATCAATCTAAGTTTTAAGAGCAAAATTAATATTCCCTTCTCTTTTCCTTTCCATTGTTTCAAAATTTCTGCAAAAAATCCATCTCCCAATGGCTCCTCCCAAGTGTAAAAGTTGGCCTTTTGTGAATAAACCCAATGGCTCTCATCATGAAAGAATGGAAGGTTGTTATGGAAACATTTTTTCTAATCCATGGCCTTCAAGAAAGAAGTGATGACAATCATGGGGAATTTCATCATCAGTGGAGGTCTCCTTCCTCCATGCTATCATCCAAATAAAATGAATCACCCTCCATCTTGGTAATTCATAGAAAAGCTTCTCCCAAGTGCTCATGAGAGGCATGCCCCAAGTCCTCCAACCAAACATATGGTCCACATCATAAAGAAATAGGTAGTATGCAATGGTGGCCATATAGTTTCCCATGCTCCCCTTGGAACATGTAGTGCAAATAAAGTAGGGACTCTCTTCCCCAAAAGACACATCCAACAAGTGTGCCATTCTCCCAACCATGCCTCCAACAAAGATAAGAACATCTTCAGCATGTGGGAGCATAAGTAAGATCATGCTAGCTGCCATATACAATAAGGGAGAAGGACAATGGTCCCTCATGTGCAACCAGTGCATTTTTCCTCCTAACTGCCATAGGATATGATATGACAAGCTTTCTCCCCAACACTTTCTTGCTGCCCCATCCTTCTTGCATGCTTGGAGAAGTTTTATTATGGTTGGTGTTAAGGAATCACACCATGAAGATTACATCACCCCTCCAAGACCACCCAAGGAATGGTTGTCATCACCATTGTTCATAGCCCAAAGTGGCTTATGAAGCCCATCAGCAAAAGTGCCCCCTCTTGGAGCCAAGACCTGCATATGAGTGTTAAGAAAATGCAATTATATAATAAATACATCATGAGATTCGGCAATACAATGTTTATCATACACTTGTTTAAAATCAGCAAGGTAGCTCATGGATGAGCTCCCTCCTACACTCAATAAATAAGGAGGTGATAATGATAACTCTTCCCAAGAGCTATGTTCTTCCTCAACCAGCAAATGATCCATGCACTTACTCATATGAGAGTGCATCTCCTCTCTGAAATTTTCCCACATGAATCCATCTAATATGGTATGACATGTTTTAATGAAACTAGTGGGATTTAAAAGCAAGACCTCATATATTGTGTTAAGTAGTTTTTTCTTGAGCTTGGAATCTTTAGTTAAGTAGATCTGATCATGAACATAAATGATTCCATTAACTAATTTTTACTTTCCATCCATTTCTTGCCTATCAAGAACCTTGCATGTGAATAGGTCCTTAGAATATTCCATCAAGAGTTGGGACTTCCAATAAGGGTCTAGGCTTCCCAACATTGATAGCGCTGTAGAAATCTGAAATGATGCTTTTGTCATATGATGGCTCTCCACCTTGACATGCTTGATGTCAAAGTCACATGTTGGAGCATTCCCAATCTTCTTTTGCTTCCCTTCTTGCAGCTAATCTTGCTCAAGACAAGATTGAAGTTTAGGAAAGTCACCCTTCCCTTGAAAGGTTCTCTTTCTCAAAAACCTCCATCTCTTTTCTCATGCATGCAAAAATGAAATTAGTTTTTTGTTATGTTAAAAAATCTTCATTCTATATTGGAGTATCCTTTGCTTCCCCAAAGCTATGGAGTAGCCTCTTGATACTATGCTAATATCAGCACAAATTTCTGAATCTATCCCCTCTAACGCAAATAGATGAATGGAAGAAAACAAGGTCAATTTCAGAAATTTTCCTAGCCTCCCATCAATGGTTTGCAGCACTGTAGTGGCTCCTTCCAAAGTTCCCTCTTTAAAAAAATATGTTGCTGCTGCATATATTTAAGAGAACACTTTATTCCCCCTCCAATCAGGAGGTCTTCCTGCTGAAATGCCTCCTTACAAAGAGGCATCAAGGCATAGAGTAGAATGTGAATGTAGGTGGACAGATTTGCCCCTACCTTTGTTGCATGGGTCCTCTTGCCTTCTTGGTTCATTCAAACTCTAAAATAGAGAAGGGTTCATGCTCTCCATCTCATGATGCCATTCCTCTTGTTGTCGCATAGATTGTCCAGGCACCGCGACAACAGCTCAGATTGGGGGATATCACCTTTATCCCCAATCTCTCTATTTAAGTTGTTTCCTTGCAAGCTAAGGGAGGTAGACCCTATTATAAATGAGGATGACAAATCCAGGAGACACAGCTAAAACATCAAATACTTGATAGAATGAACGAGATTCCACAGATCTAAATTAGATTTCACGTTTAAGACCAGTGCCTTATGGAGTCAAACAAAATCCCGTTATGCAATCATAAACAAGTAAGTGACGATTAACTACTGCTTATTAAAACACGATTGATCACAATGATGTTTAATTGAAAATGCCACAACCATGAATTAAAATATCCTAAACCCACAATAATCTTATCAAAAGATGAAAATGCCAGATATTTGCAATATTTCCAGATTTATGATGCTTCAATTAATTTCGATCTAGAAATGTTTCTATAGTCAAAACTTTAGATAGAAAAATTTAGCACATTTGACTATAGAAAATTTGAAAAAAAAAATTATATTTTTGTATTTTCTAGATTTTTTTAGGATTTTTTGAAAAAAAAAATATTTTTTTATTATATTTTTATTTTTTACCTAAAAACAAAAATTAAGCTAAGATTTAATCTAAACTAAACTCTAAAAAAAAAAAAAAACACAAATAAAATCCTAACATTTAAAATATATACATTTAAAACTAAAATCAAATGCTAATTTAAAATCAAACTAAACTAAACGAAAGTCTAAAAATAATGAAATTCTAAACTAAATCCATAAACTAAAACTACATTAAAATAAAATCTAAAACCGAAATGAATCTAAACCAAACTTTAATCCGAACTAACTATTAAAAAATCTAAAATTTAAAATCTAATCGAAACTTTAACAAAATCGAATTAAACAAAAAAAATCTAACTGTAAAATCGAACAGAAAATGAAACTTACGCTAAAAAAAAGGAAACAAAAATAAACTTAAAACCTAACTCTATGATTAACGCTATCAACTGAATCCGACTTTAAAAAAAAAAATTAACGTATATACATAAACGCTGGCTTTGAAAAATCGATGCAATTTTTGTGTTTCTGTTTTGCAGATCAAGGATGGAGCCAGGGACATTGACGGCACAAAGGGGAAGCACGACAGAGCAGAGGATAGCTCGACGGGAAGATAGATAGCTGGTGCTGAGGCGTTTAAAGGAAATCGATGGCGAAGGGAACTGATGCAGCGTGAGAAATAGAGGCAATTCGATGCTGAGATAGATGAGCAGAATTGTCTTTAATGCAGGTCGATTTGGAGAGGAAAAGGAAAAGCAAAGGCGTCTAGGGCATAAAGAGATCGATGGCAAAACAAATGCAGAACTCTGAGGGCAGAGATGGTGGAAAGGCGAAAGCGTATGAGGGCAGATTGAATAGGAAAGACAGCAATTGAACCCGGTGCACACAAATTCGCCCAGCAAACTTTAAATTTTCTTTTTTTAAGCTCAGATCTCTTGCTCCTTAAATTGAGACAATGTCCAGATTCGTCCAAAATGGGGATTTGAGGCCAGATTTGGCCTTTGGAGGCTAGATCTGCCTTAGATCTAAAAAAAATTACGATTTGAACCATGAACCTGCAAGAAACTAGCCGGATCTTGAAAGATACAAACACCAAGAAGCGATTAAACCTTTACAGACCTAAAAATTTACAAATATACAAACTAATTTACAAATTTAAAACCCTCATGGTTAGATCTGAATCTGTTTTAGCACAATTTAGAAATTAAAATTTTTAAAATGAGAGGCACAAGCCTTCGAAACCCTGCAAAATCACAAATATCGTAAGATAGACCCGGAAATTTAACAAATAAAGAGCTTATCAGATTTATGTTTATTGGGAGTCGGCTGGTCCAACCGAAGACTTCCCCAAACGCCCAATCTTAAGAAAAATTTCCCTGCACACTTAGATCTAGATCTTAGATCGATAGAGATTTAAGAAAACAACATGAGACCTTTGCAGAAAAATCAGAATGTTCTTTTATAAACCCAGAAAACTGCATAAGATACCTATATGCAGATTAATCCATGAAGGCCATCAACCATAAAATACAAGAAACAAAGTAGCAGAGTTTAGAGACAATTCACCACATAGGTCTGAGAAGGAACATCCAGATTTGTAACCCCAAAGTCTTTATACTTTATTCCTCAAAAAGTTTACAAGAGCTTCTATGAGCAAGTGCACGATCCTGAGATCAGATGACTCAAAAATGACAAAGACTTCTAAATTTATAGGACAAGATCTCTAACAGCTAGTTTGGATGATCCTCGTCAAAATAATCTCAACCTTCCAAAAGATTTAATTATCTTTTAATCTGGAGCGTTGAAATTAAAATTTTGGGGAAAAAACGAATTTATCATTTAATTCAAATTTAATTAACTCAAAAATATTATTTTTGAGTTAATTACCCCAAAATTTTGACCTTGACTTAACCACCAAGGCCCAAGGGTCCAATATTTCTTAAAATTCGCAATATTCCCTTGGCCTGGGGCTTTCAAAATCATTTTCCAAGGACCCACAAATTTTTCCCTTTAAAGATTTAATCCTAACTTAGGACCCTAAATTAATTAAATTTCTGGTTTAGGATTTTATTAATTAGTTGAACAGAAAATTTAATTAATTGACTAAGAGGGGATTATAATTATTTTTCCAACCCTCTTTTACATGAGATAATACATTTATATACATGAAAGGGGAATACCCATTTCATATAGACCCTCAAATAAATACCCAATTCTGCGACTCAAAACATGATCTAGTAGACCAAGTAGCTCAAACTACTTTTACAAGGACTCGATAGAAACACTAGGACTCACTTAGTATGCTGATGACAAAATCCACCCTAGCTTTGGGGTGAGGTTGGAGGGAAAAAATCTGCCGATCACTTTCGTGAATCAGTGAGACAAAAAACCTCCTAGGATAGAGATCATCAACAACATACTAGGCTTACCTAGGTTGTTACATACATTGACGGTCTTACTTAGATCATTTACATCATTACATGCAGAATGGTTTTACATTATTATAAAACTGTCGATCGACGATGAAATCTGGATGCCACGAGCCTCAAACATGATAAGTCCCATTTGAAAAAATGGGGGTTTACTGCTATGGGGTCGTTGACAAAATGTGGTCAACATCTGGCTCTACTTGGGGACACGTTGCTTCATCGAAGGAATGTGAGAATCCAGAATCTGCATCCAAGCAGCACACAAAATTATATAAGTAGTGTCCATCCAAATATCATCATATAACATTAAGTACATGAAAAATAGAAGCACTTCTTTTATTCATTATTCTACTTAACATGAAAAATAAATCTACTCTAACTACAAAATGAAATGCTGAAATAACAAGGAATAGGGTTAGAAATACAATACAGAGGATGCCCAAATGGCATCAGATGTGCTCAATATAGTGCATGCTGAGCATTTGCCTGCTTTCAGGCAAGTCTGTAGGCTGTTTTTCAGATGTGCCATGTCCAATCTTGCTAATTGTAGGACTCTGTCTTATCCAAATGTCAAGCTGCTCTCGACCATCAGATGAATCAAACCACTTACTTCTTTTTTGCTTCTTCTTTCTCTTCGTTTGAGTGGGTTGTGATGTCAGCAATGAGATTACCATAGATTTCTTGTCCTTATCTTGAAAATGCTTGTATAAAACATCTTATGAACCCGGCGCATGACCAATGTTATCCTGGATATACTCTGTCAATGGTGACACATAAGCTTGGCCTTTCTCAACATCCTTTGAAACCATAGTTAAATCCTCCGTGTGATGAGATGGGAATGGCTTTAGCAGACAAGAAGTCTTATGATCTGGGGACAAATCTGACCTGGGTTGGAAATCTTGCATGTGTGATCGTTCCATTTTTTCTAACTTCTTTTGTATGGCACTCATCTCCCTGGCATGCCTTTCTTCAATAGTTGACAAATTGTGTTGAAGAGACATCTGATTAGAATGATTAACTTCCATCATTTTTAACCTGTTTTCCATGACATTTATTTCCTGTGCATGACTTTCTTCTAAGGTATTTATCTGATTCTGAAGATTGATCTGGTTAGCTTCCATGTTTTGAATCATTTTATCATTATCTACTTTCATGGCCATGAAGAAATTTTGCATACAGTTCATCTCTTTCTTATGGTTTGTTTCCATGATCATCATTTCCTTAACATGTTTTTATTCCATGGCAATTATTTGATTGGAGTGATTAAATTCCATGACCTTTAACCTGTTCTGCATAGAACCAATTTCCCTGGCGTGATCCGCTATTATTTTTTCTTGATTAAGTTCCATATTCTTAATGATTTGAGCCTGGTTGGCCTCCATATTCTTGATTACCTGAGCTTGATTTAGCTGTATTTCCTTAACCATCTGAATCAATTCACTAACAAGATTCTTATCGTTATCAACACTAGTTTGACAACTTGTTTCTGTTTCACCACTATCATGGGTTTGTGCTATCATGGTACAAGTGGATTCATCCTGAGAATTGTCTGGAAATATCCTGCTGATAGTTGAGTTCTCTACAAAATCAATTTCACTATCTGAGTCATCTTGTTCTATATATTTATCTCTAAAATCATTGATGATGTCTTGTAAACAATACTCCTTAGGACAATTTTGAAACCAATCGATAGCATCACCTTTTAAAGAATAGCCAAAGACACGTATCTTGACATCTTCATGATTATATTGTGAAGGACGAAAATATTTATGTATAAAAAGGTTGACCATCCTTAGATGTAATAGAGCAGTGCCTGGATCACCACCTGAGAAAAAAGGCAATTTTGAAGTGGCCTCTTCCGGCATGTCATGAAAGGTGTCATCCATGATGACCTGCTTAAAATTTAAGAAATAGATCCGTGTTCAAGAATAGTCAAAAGGTCCTCAAGAAGCAAACTTCTTAGCAGGAACTCTTTTAAGAAATGAAAGAATTGGAGTCGCCACTTGAACATGAAACTAATTCTGAAAATAGAAGAAATAATCAAGAATAACAGATGGATATCAAGGGGGGATTCTTGTATGGGAGTAAATAGATGAATAAGTGGAGTCGCCACCCAAACAAGAAGCCAACCGAAATGTCTAGGTGTTAAAGATGAAAAGATTAGATGATGAAGAGGTGAAAGAACGCCAAAAAATGTGATCCCTTGCGACAGGCTAATGAATGGCGAAAGAAGATTTGAATATTATAAAATGTCGTTAAGACCAAGGACAGAAAAATTCTATCCCCGGAAACGGCGCCAAAAAATGTTGTCGCACAGATTGTCCAGGCACCACGACAACGGCTCAGATTGGGGGCTGTCACCTTTATCCCCAATCTCTCTATTTAAGTCGTCTCCTTGCAAGCTAAGGGAGGTAGACCCTATTATAAATAAGGATGACAAATCCAGGAGACACAGCTAAAACATCAAATACTTGATAGAATGAACGAGATTCCACAGATCTAAATTAGATTTCACGTTTAAGACCAGTGCCTTATGGAGTCAAACAAAATCCCGTCATGTAATCATAAACAAGTAAGTCACGATTAACTGCTGCTTATTAAAACACGATTGATCACAATGATGTTTAATTGAAAATGCCACAACCATGAATTAAAATATCTTAAACCCACAATAATCTTATCAAAAGATGAAAAAGCCAGATATTTGCAATATTTCCAGATTTATGATGCTTCAATTAATTTCGATCCAGAAATGTTTCTATAGTCAAAACTTTAGATAGAAAAATTTAGCACATTTGACTATAGAAAATTTGAAAAAAAAAATTATATTTTTGTATTTTCTAGATTTTTTTAGGATTTTTTGAAATTTTATTTTATTTTTTTAATATCTTTTTATTTTTTATCTAAAAACAAAAATTAAGCTAAGATTTAATCTAAACTAAACTCTAAAAAAAAATAAAGCACAAATCAAATCCTAACATTTAAAATATATACATTTAAAACTAAAATCAAATGCTAATTTAAAATCTAACTAAACTAAACGAAAGTCTAAAAATAATGAAATTCTAAACTAAATCCATAAACTAAAACTACATTAAAATAAAATCTAAAAACGAAATGAATCTAAACCAAACTTTAATCCGAACTAACTATTAAAAAATATAAAATTTAAAATCTAATCGAAACTTTAACAAAATCGAATTAAACAAAAAAAATCTAATTGTAAAATCGAACAGAAAATGAAACTTACGCTAAAAAAAAGGAAACCAAAATAAATTTAAAACCTAACTCTATGACTAACGCTATCAAATGAATCTCACTTTAAAAAAAAAATTAACGTATATACATAAACGCTAGCTTTGAAAAATCGATGCAATTTTTGTGTTTCTGTTTTGCAGATCAAGGACGGAGCCAGGGACATTGACGGCACAAAGGGGAAGCACGACAGAGCAAAGGATAGCTCGACGGGAAGATAGATAGCCGGTGCTGAGGTGTTTAAAGGAAATCGATGGCGAAGGGAACTGATGCAGCGTGAGAAATAGAGGCAATTCGATGCTGAGATAGATGAGCAGATTTGTCTTTAATGCAGGTCGATTTGGACATGCAAAAGAAAAGCAAAGGCGTCTAGGGCATAAAGAGATCGATGGAAAAATAAATGCAGAACTCTGAGGGCAGAGATGGTGGAAAGGCGAAAGCGGATGAGGGCAGATTGAATAGGAAAGACAGCAATTGAACCCGGTGCACACAAATTCGCCTAGCAAACTTTAAATTTTCTTTATTTAAGCTCAGATCTCTTGCTCCTTAAATTGAGACAATGTCCAGATTCGTCCACAATGGGGATTTGAGGCCAGATCTGGCCTTTGGAGGCTAGATCTGCCTTAGATCTAAAAAAAATTACGATTTGAACCATGAACCTGCAAGAAACCAGTCGGATCTTGAAAGATACAAACACCAAGAAGCGATTAAACCTTTACAGACCTAAAAATTTACAAATATACAACCTAATTTACAAATTTAAAACCCTCATGGTTAGATCTGAATCCGTTTTAGCACAATTTAGAAATTAAAATTTTTAAAATGAGAGGCACAAGCCTTTGAAACCCTGCAAAATCACAAATATCGTAAGATAGACCCGGAAATTTAACAAATAAAGAGCTTATCAGATTTATGTTTATTAGGAGTCGGTTGGTCCAACCGAAGACTTCCCCAAACACCCAATCTTAAGAAAATTTTCCCTGCACACTTAGATCCGGATCTTAGATCGATAGAGATTTAAGAAAACAACATGAGACCTTTGCAGAAAAATCAGAATGTTATTTTATAAACCCAGAAAACTGCATAAGATACCTATATGCAGATTAATCCATGAAGGCCATCAACCATAAAATACAAGAAACAAAGTAGCAGATTTTAGAGACAATTCACCACATAGATCTGAGTAGGAGCATCCAGATTTGTAACCCCAAAGTCTTTATGCTTTATTCCTCAAAAAGTTTACAAGAGCTTCTAAGAGCAAGTGCACGATCCTGAGATCGGATGACTCAAAAATGACAAAGACTTCTAAATTTATAGGACAAGATCTCTAACGGCTAGTTTGGATGATCCTCGTCAAAATAATCTCAACCGTCCAAAAGATTTAATTATCTTTTAATCCAGAGCGTTGAAATTAAAATTTTGGGGAAAAAACGAATTAATCATTTAATTCAATTTTAATTAACTCAAAAATATTATTTTTGAGTTAATTACCCCAAAATTTTGACCTTGACTTAACCACCAAGGCCCAAGGGTCCAATATTTCTTAAAATTCGCAATATTCCCTTGGCCTGGGGCTTTCAAAATCATTTTCCAAGGACCCACAAATTTTGCCTTTAAAGATTTAATCCTAACTTAGGACCCTAAATTAATTAAATTTTTGGTTTAAGATTTTATTAATTAATTGACCAGAAAATTTAATTAATTGACTGAGAGGGGATTATAATTATTTTTCCAACCCTCTTTTACATGAGATAATACATTTACATACATAAAGGGGGAATACCCATTCGTATAGAACCTTAAATAAATACCCAGTTCTGCGACTCAAAATAAGATCTAGTAGACCAAGTAGTTGAAACTACTTTTACAAGGACTCGATAGAACACTAGGACTCACTTAGTATGCTGATGATAAAATCCACCCTAGCTTTGAGGTGAGGCTGGAGGGAAAAACTCTGCCGATCACTTTCGTGAATCAGTGAGACAAAAAACCTCCTAGGATAGAGATCATCAACAACATACTAGGCTTACCTAGGTTGTTACATACATTGACAGTCTTACTTAGATCATTTACATCATTACATGCAGAATGGGTTTACATCATTATAAAATTGTCGATCGACGATGAAATCTGGATGCCACGAGCCTCGAACATGATAAGTCCCATTTGAAAAAATGGGGGTGTACTGCTATGGGGTCGTTGACAAAATGTGGTCAACACCTCCTCTTTTCCTCCTCCTATCTTCAAGATCCCATCACTTGGCAATGAAAGTGCATGTTGCTCATGTGTTATGCCAAGAGCTCTATGTGTGAGATCTTCTGGAACTCCTTGCAAGAGTGCAAGAGTTTATTTCCTTGGAGCAAGTTCTCCATCCTTTTCTTCATGTGGTGTTTGAGGTGCCCTTATTATGACTGCGTTATCTTGTCCTGCTTCTCCTTCCTCTTCTTTACAAATTGAAGTTGCCTTACCCTCAACAAGAGGCCTTAGATCTTGGTCCTCTTTTGAAGAAAGAATCTTCATGTCTTCCTTTTGAGAAGGAAGCCCTTCCTCAAAAGGAGATCTTGCCCTTGGAAAAGCATCAAACAAGCTCACCTCCTCTTCATTGGTTTTCAGAAATGGAGTTGGATTTATATACCCTCCCAACTCATGCAAAAGTTTTGTTTGATGTGGTTTGATAGTTGCAATAGAATATGTTTCACATGTAATATCATCAAACCTCTCTACTAATCTTTTAATGAACCTTGCATAAGTAGATGTATTTGCATTCTTTAAGGAAAATTATTCAAACAACCACCAAGCATAGGCCTTACCCTCAAAATGCAGCGCTGCTACTTTGATGGCTTCAAATTCCGGAACTTGATGTTGCTGCACAAAGGTGTCTAGCTCCTTCACCCAAGCCCTAGCTGGACATAGAGGTGATCCATCAAAAATGGATAGAAAGAATATACCCTCACTTTTCTTCTTGCTCCTTGTGCTCTTTTCCTCCTCCATTTGGCAAAACCCTTGGAAATTCAAGTGACCTTTGAACTCCTCAGATTGAGCTTCATATTCCCGCAAATAATCACCAAGAGTATTTTTCCTTTGGCATATCTCCTTTCTCCATGTAGAAATTGCGGATAGAACATGGTAGATCTGATGATATGGTTGAGTGCTCATATCCAAAAGGTGAGGACTTAGGATCTTCCTCCTGTATAGATCTGTGTGAGGGATATTCATGTGTTTCCCTCCTCATTTCTTTGATGTCCTTGCTTTTGCCATGCAGACTTGAAAAGAGAAAGTTTAAGAACCTATAAAAATATCATAACCAAATCGCAGAGCATGCATCGAGAAATCACTCCCGTAATTATAAAATCAAAATAGAATCAGTTGAAATCAAGATTTCAACAGCAAAACATCATAATCAAACAGTAAAAGGAACAACATAGTTCACCACAAAGGCCAAATCCTGGAATCTTCAAATGGGGCGGCAAGGAGTAGCTGTGAACAGGTGGGCAGTCAGGATTCCATCACATGATTCCACCTGCTGTCGAAAGCCTCCACTCCCTTATTCTCATGATTTCCATTAATTGTTATGAAATGTCCAGTCGTGTTACACGTGCCTAGCTCTTTAGCGAGGATTTCTTGGACAAACTTAATATACCATAGTTGTGTTTGTCCTGCCAATAACCCATGTTGTGTTTGACTTGCAAAATCGGAGACCGGGTTTTTGAGGGGGGATGAACTAGATCATGAGTCGTCGGATGTGTAATAGGGAGAGGAGATGAGAGGAAGATGGTGGTAACAACCCCTTTTCCTTTATAATGGCAGAGCTAAAAGTGGGGCATGTGGCATTAACACACAACACGATGGTTAACACTAAAAAGAGCAGAACAAAGGACGTGGAAGGGCTTTACTCATTTGATGACTTCTGGCAGGAAATGATGACATTGCCAAATCGCAATCAAGAGCCTTTTTGTTATGAGAAACGGGGGTTAAAGGTTATGATTTGCGATGTGCGATGTGTGATGAGTGGAAGATGACGTGGCATGACGGAGGTGGGGTTGCCCGCAAATCGCAATCAGGAGTTTTTTGTTATGAGAAATGGGGGGTAAAGGTTATGATTTGTGATGTTGGAAGTGCAATGAGTGGAAGGTGATGTGGCAAGATGGAGGTGGGGCCGCCCGCAAATCGCAATCGGGAGCTTTTTATTATGAGAAATGGGGAGTAAAGGTTGTGATTTGTGATGTGCGATGAGTGGAAGGTGACGTGGTTGTTGGAAATACTGAGAGGGGGAGTGAATCAGTATTCCTTTCAATTATAGCATTATTTAATCTTCAATTATTATCAGTGTTTGTACAATGATAGCAGCAAACAAAAGGAACACAAATGCACACAATTTTTAATGTGGAAACCCACTCCGGGACAAAAAATACCTAATGCTTTTCTAATAATTCTTTAATATTCAACTCCAATTGAAAATAAAGCTCCAACTTCCTAGAATCTAGAAAAGCATTCTTCTCCAGCTCCCACTGGATGAATGCTCCAACGTGCGAGATTATTCGGTAGTCAGGCAGGCAGTTCCCCAACACCCGATGAGCTGCAACTCACCTTATGCCCTATGAAGAAGAAAAGAATAATGGACTCCCGTACTAGGGAATATGGTCCACTTTACAATGATAAAGAATGATGTCGAAGAAGAAGACACAATAGACCATAACCCCAACTATGACACAACCACCTAATTATGATCCTAGACCTCCTCGCACTACCTCTTCAACTCTTGGCAGATAGACACTAGAACAATTTTTACAATATTGTATTTACAATGACTTAGTACAATGATACCTTTACAGTGACTGTATGTAGTGCTGCCCGCTTGAAGACTTCATGTGATGAACTTCTTGCTGTTGTTTTGCACCTTCGTTTTTTCTCTTGTCATGCTACCCTCTACTGCACCTTGCTTTGCTTTGTTGCCCTAGAAAGTATGGTCCTTTGTAGCCCTTGAAAATGCATGATCTAGCTTTTTCTTGCCTTCTAGGAGCTCGATATTGAATCTGGTGTATAACTATTATTTCAGATCCCCAATATCTGATATTCGGTCCTATAGTATTCCTCTGATTCATCTTTCCAATGCCATAGGTTTGATCTAATTTGGATTCTTCAAGAGAGATTTATGCCCAATTTCTCACAATGCCTTAATTATGGACTGTTTTAGTAGAGAAAACTTGTATGGCATGCCACGTGTCATTGTTTCTTCATTCGCTCTAAAATTGATAGATAAAAAACTAAAATCCGTGCACTATCTTCCACTTTTTACAGAATTCCAATCCGATACTCAAAGAGAGAGTTATGATTATTTTAGCAAGATCACTTCTTTGAGATGAATTTTAGGAGCCTGCAAAAACACTGACTTCCACAGATCATATCTCCGAAAATATTGCGCACCTTGATCTAAAATTTTCATAGGAGCGTCCTTTGGATTTTTATAAAAATTTCAGCTTTTGAACCTTCGTAGAAAACAAGTTAGAGTGAAAATTCCACGATGACCTGTTTCAGATGGCGAAATCCCTTACATAAGGAGGATATGAGGATCACAATTTATATAAATGCTTAGGTTGAGAGGGGCTTCAACAAGTGAACGTGGGAGGGATTTTAGAAGCTTAAAAAATATTAATTATGACTTTTAAATTACCCATGCCTCAACCCCATGGGGTTTTAGCCCACTAACTAGGGGTACAAACTTCAAACATGAATATCTCTCAAACTGTGAAGAATTACATGGCGTGCCATATATCAACGGAAACATCTCGACAAGTAGAAACCATCAAAAGCATTATTGACCCAAAATATATTAATTTGGTAGGTCAAAATTCCCATGCAATATTGGGGTAGCCCATGGTGCTGCTTGGGTTGACATCAATGACAACTGCTGATCAACAATCTCCCCCTTTGGCATTGATGGCAACATAAGTACTCCCCCTCGATCATGACACCTCTTCCTACAACATTCTCTCTCCCTTTGACATCAATGGAAAAGGGTAACTCCCCCTGACACACAACCATCCTACGGACTTGTACACACTTCCACTCCCCCTTTACATTCTAAATAAGGAAAATATAATGGGAACTTGGGAGAATCCCAAGCTTCTGGCGAAGATATTCCAATGCTTCACAAGTACTCTCACGATCATAAACACTACCTGCCCAATCTGCAACTGTAAAGGAATGAATAATGAGATTGTTACCTTTGGGATACCACAAGCCATATTCTGTTGTTCCCTTTAGATATCGAAGAATTATTTTGATGCTTAATATGTGATTCTTTTGGTGCTGCTTGGAATCTTGCTACTTTGTCCAGCGCTTGCATAACATCGGATTGGGAGAAATTGTTACATATAGAAGACTACTAATCATAGATCGTACAACCTTTGATCCACATCCTTAGATGGTCGTCTATGATCAATTTTGAAACCTGTTACCATTGGAGTAAGGATGGGTTTGCAATCTTCCATTTTAAATTTCTTGAGCATTTCCTTGATGTACTTGGATTGACATATAAATATTCCTTTCTCTTGCTGAGATATTTGAAGCCCTAGAAGTATGTCAGATCACCAAGTAAAGACATCTCAAAATCACTTTTCATATTTGTAGCAAACTTCTTAATTAGTCGACCATCATTGCTACCAAATATTATATCATCCTCTTTAGCTATTAGACATGCTTTAGTTGCTTCATCCAAAACATATATGTCATTTGGAGTTCAACTTGCTGTAGCCACAATTTCATCATACCTGCCTTTCTTGATTTTAAATTTTGTGGAGTTGAATAGTTTTGTGTCCTTTATCAAACATTTGTCCAACACTGAGCAGATTGTGATTCATGTTTTCAACAAATAGAATATTCTTGGCTAGAGCATCTTTTCTTTCGAGAGTGACAATACCCGATTCTATAAAATTTGAAGATCCATCATTTCCAAAGGACATGGTTCCATCCTTCTTCTCTTTTAGAGATATAAATTTATTTCTATCTCCAGTCATATGTGTTGAGCAACCGCTATCAACATACCACACATCTTTGTTGTTTTAAGCCTTGAGAGTGAGAGCACAATTATCAATCTTCTTCTTCTTCCATATTCGTTTGTTCTGTGGCTTAAAAGATTCTTGTGGAGGATTTTCAAGTCTGCAGTCTCTGGCTATGTGTCCAAAGTTTTGAAATTTGTAACGTTCAATATTATTTCTTAAATGTTCAAATCTATTGATGTTTCGTTGAGCCCTAGGAGGTTCATATTTGATAGATCTCCTGGAATTGTATTCGTTCCTGGTGTACGTGTAACATTCTACAGCTTTATGACCAAATTTTCCACATGAATAATAGTAGCCATAAAAAATATGTTGGTACCTGGATGTAAATCTTTGTCGAGGAATTGTCTTTCAAGGTTGTTCTTGTGAATCTTGTCCAATGAAGTCTACATGCATGTCAGATCTCATAGGTTCATTGTATTTTGTTGTAGAAGGTCCTAGTTCTTCTTATTTGTAACCGATGCGAGTTATGTCATTGTAAGATCATTGATTGTTGATGAGTTCTTCCAATGCCCTTGAGCTATTGACATAGTTTTGGATATTTTTTCCTTTATTCACTTCCTTACGCAGCGAGACTACATCAGCTTCTAATTCTTCCTTTTCTTGGTTGCTTTCTTCCAACTTATTTTGAAGTGACTCTTCAATGCATTTATGTTCTACAAATTCAATTTTGAGACCTTGAACTTGTTCTTCAAGAGTATTGGAACGGATATTCTCTGCCTTGAGCTCTTTTATAAGTTTGATTGCTTCTTTAGAAAATTCTTCTATGGTCAATCCTTATTCTTTATTGTTTGATACCTCTTGTGTATTATGCTTGACCGTAAACAATACTCTCTCATTGGCTTCTTCTTCATTGTCATTGTCTTCATTGAATGATGAGCTATCTTCTTTAGAGAGAAAGTTCCTTTTAGATCCTTGCTTTTTGAATTTATAAAAGCCTTTCTTTCCTTTTGAGTTGCCATCACTTATGTTCGGACATTTTGATGTGAAATTCCCAACCTCACCACAGTCGAAACATATCAATGGAAGTTTGCCTTTGAATTTTCCCTTACAGTTTTAGTTTTCTCGTAAAGTAAGCATATTCTTCATCTAGAAGACCTTCTTCATCATCTCCCTTTTCTTCACACTTGCAAGTGCATGTCTCTTTACAATTGAAGAAATTTCTTTGTCCTTATTGGTTTTCTTAGATGCAACGAGCGTAGTTTCTAGATGCGAGTACCCTCTTCTTCATCGAGTCTCATTTCATATGCTATGAGAACTCCATGTAATTCCTCTTTGTGAGTTTTTCCAAATTTGCATTGTATTCTAAGACCGATACCTTTGGGTTGAGTCTCCTTGGTAACGTTCTAAGAATCTTCCGTATAATAGTCTTCTCATCAACTGGCTCTCCCAATCCTTCCAAAGTATTGGTTATTTCATCAACGTATTGGAAGTATGCAACAACGTTGCAATATTCTTTCATACTAAGTTGCTCAAATTTTGCTCTATAGATTTGAAGCTTTGCTTCTTTGACATTTGAGTCACCTACATATATATTCTCAATCTTGTCCCATACATTTTTGGCGGTTTTACAACCCAACACCTTATAATAAGAAGATTCAATAAGTCCACTGATAATAATATTCTTTGCTTTTGCATCATTTACCAAATTCTTCTTACCTTGTTCATCCGCGATTGATGTAAATCCATTTTGAACAGTGTCCCATACTTTGTAACCTTGTGCCAAGAGATAGACCTCCATTCTTCCTTTCTAGAGTTAATAATTATTTTCATTGAAAAAATGTACACCATTCTTGGTATGCTCCATGACCTCCTTCTAGCTGTTAAACTGTTATTGAAGGAACCAAGATCTGAAACCAATTGTTGGAAATACTGAGAGGGGGGGGTGAATCAATATTCCTTTCAATTAGAACATTAGTTAATCTTAAATTATTATCAGTGTTTGTACAATGATAGCAACAAACAAAAGGAACACAAATGCACACATTTTTTAAGGTGGAAACCCACTCCGGGACAAAAACCACCTAATGCTTTTCTAATAATTATTTAATATTCAACTCCAATTGAAAATAAAGCTCCAACTTCCTAGAATCTAGAAAAGCATTCTTCTCCAACTCCCACTAGATAGAAGCTCCAACGCTCGAGATTCTTTAGTATTCAACTGAACGGATGCCCCAACACCCAATGAGCTACAACTCACCCTAGCACCCTATAGAAGAATAAAAGAAGAATGGACTCCCATACCAGGGAAAATGGTCCACTTTACAATGATATAGAATCATGTAGAAGAATAAGACACACTAGACCATAACCCCAACTATGACACAACCACCTAATTATGATCCTAGACCTCCCAACACTGCCTCTTCAACTCTTGGAAGATAGACACTTGTACAATTTTTACAATGATGAATTTACAATGACTTAGTACAATGATACCTTTATAATGAATGTATGCAGTGTTGCCCACTTGAAGACTTCATGTGGTGAAATTCTTGTTGTTGTTCTGCACCATGATTTCTGCTCCTGTCATGTAGTCATGCTACCCTGTTACACATTGCTTTGCTTTCTTTATAAAGTGGGGTCCTTTGCAGCCCTTGACAACACATGATCTAGCTTTTTCTTGCCTTCTAGGAGCTCGATATTGAATCTGGTTTATCTCTGTTATTTCAGATCCCCAATATCTAATTTTCGGTCCTGTATTAGTCCTCTAATTATTATTTCCAATGCCATAGGTCTGACCCAATTTGGATTCTTCAAGGGAGAGTTATGCCCAATTTCTCACAATGCCTTAATTATGAACTGTTTCAGTAGAGCGAACTTGTACGGCATGCCACGTGACACTTTTTCTTCATTCGGCTCTGAAATTCATAAAGCGAAAACTATAGTCCATGCACCATCTTCCAATTTTTACATAATTCCAATCGGATACTCAAAGAGAGAGTTATGACGATTTTCCCAAGGTCACTTCTTTGAGATGAATTTCAGGAGCCTGCAAAAACACTGACTTCCATAGATCATATCTCCGAAAATGTTGTGCACCTTGATCTAAATTTTTTACAGGAGCTTCCTCAGGATTTTGGCTTCACCTCATAGAAATTTCAGCTTTTTTACCTTCGTAGAAAAAAAGTTAGAGTGAAAATTCCACGATGACTTGTTTCAGATAACGAAATCCCTCCATAAGGAGGATATGAGGATCACAATTTATATAAATGCTTAGGTTGAGAGGGGCTTCAACACGTGAACGTGGGAGGGATTTTAGGAGATTAAAAATTATTAATAATTGAATTTTCAATGACCCATGCCACAACCCTATGAGGTTTTAGCCCACTAACTGGGGTTACAAACTTCAAACATGAATATCTCTCAAACCGTGAATAATTATGTAGCGTGCCATATATCAATCGAAACATCTCGACAAGAAGAAACCATAAAAATCATTCTTGACCCAGAATATAGTAATTTGGTAGGTCAAAATTCCCATGCAATATTGGGGTAGCCCCTGGTGCTACTTGGGTTGACATCAATGACAACGGCTGATCAACAGTAGCATCACGGAGGTGTGGCCGCCCACAAATTGCAATCAGGAGCTTTTTTTTATGAGAAACGGGGGGTAGAGGTTGTGATTTGTGATGTGCGATGTGCGATGAGTGGAAGGTGACGTTGCATGATGAAGGTGTGGCCACTGGCAAATTGCAATCGGGGATTCGGGAGTTTGTTATTATGAGAAATAGGGTTAAAGGTTGCAATTTTCGATTTGCGATATCACAAATCAAAAATTCAAAGATTATCGCAGGTCAAACTCATATCACAAATCGCAATCGAGAGTCGAGGATCAAGACGGGTAATAAGAATGAAACAATGCGAAGTGCGATGTGTGATGAGCGTAAGGTGACATGGCGGAGAGGGTGGGTCCCATTTATATCGCAATCGGGGAAATAGTGCAGGTGAAGTTAACAAAAGTGTAAGTGTAATGTAGTTGACGATGTGAAAAGGTAAGTGGTAAGTGCTCTTTCCTCTTTTGACTGCGGGGTGTCCGCCCAACCTGTGTTTGAAGTGCTTGGCCTTCAATTTAACCATTCACGCCTCATCCTTGTGATTTGCTTATAGGGGCCACTTCTCCACCTTGTGTGCAGGCCAACATTGGCTCCATCTAGGGACAACGTGCTGTTCTAAGGGAGTTGAGAACCTGAAAATCTAAATGCCTGTGCTTTATTGGGCGCATGGAGTCACAAATGCATACTATAAATCTGAACTGAAATTACAACTGAGCTGTGCACTGCAAACTATCAAAACGAAAAATCACTGCCGCACCCTGAAAATCTTGAATGCTGAAATCTGAACTATGCTGAAACTCAAATCTGAAACACGCTTGAACTGAAAACTGCAAAGAAATCTGAAACTAAAGCTGGAAATATGCTCATAACATTGAGCTTATTTGCACATGTACCTACCCTAATTTTCTGGAATCACTGCTATTCTAAATGATACAATAATGCCAGTGTAACCAGGCAAGCAACTTCTCTAATAACTTTGTTCTTTCACTGTTTTTCACCAAATTCAGGAACAAACTTGTTAATGGTATTTGATAGAAATTCCCAACCTGATCTTCATTGCAAGGAGCTTGGTAAACCTGAACAACAACAAAAATGCTAAAAAGGTATGGTGGCTTTGTGATGAATAATTTCTCAATATAGATAGCCACTGGATCAAGATACACTTGAACTATTTCTAAATATGTTGACCCAATCGATTCAACCTCATAACTTGGTACTGCACATGTGTTCTCCATGTATTCAAACAACTTAATACATATATGCATTTTATCTGATGAATTTTGTGTTAATACTTCTACTGACCCAGACAATAGGGCAGACTGTCCTGATCATATCCATATCATAGTAGCTTCTGAAATGATTACTAGTACATGAAAAATAACTTTGAGAACTCCAACCATCCAACGTATCAACTATTGGGTCATGAAGTGCTTTAGATGATTGTAGCGTTGGTTCCACTGACATCTCATGATTTCTCTTGTGATTATCAACCAAAGTGTGACCAGGATTCCCTTTCAAAATCTGAGATGAATTAAAGCATAAAGGTAAAGAATCAAACTTGATCAATTCTTCCTCTACTTTAAACTTTGCCTCTCTGTTCAGTAGGTTCACTTCCACATCAACTGCAATATTTTGCATTTCTTCAAGGGTTTCAATGTCCCTTTCTCTTACTTGGAATGCCATCTCTGGATTAAAGGCATATGGGTAGTGCAAGAGAGCTACTCCTGGGGGTGGCCTTATATTGGCAGGCATTGAATGATACACCTTATTGAACCTGGCTGAAAGGTACTGTACAGTCTCCGCTGGCTATCTTTTTAAATGTTCATACTCTTCTATGATAAGAAATACATTTCCCATGATTACCCATCGACCTAGGAAAACTTGCATGAATTGATGAAAATTGCTCATGCTAGCAGTTGGAAGATTCTCAAACCAATTTTTAACTTTACCTTGCCATGGTAGGACAAACATCCTGATACATACATCATCTTCTTCCTTTACCGATGACTGCAATACACTGACTAAATGATCATGGTAAACATGCAACATAAGATCTTCTAGAAGATTTGTAACAGGAAAACAAACCTAATTCCAAACTGTTGCTTTGCTTGTGTGTTGAAACTGATTCTATTCAAACAGTAAGGGAACAAATTGTTTTTCCTCACTATCCACGGTAGTCAAGTGATCTAAGTGTTCTTTATCATTCTCTTTGTCACACAGAAGCTCGCAAGAGAGCTGCAAACTCTCGTTAATTTCGGGTGAAGGAACGTGATTTGTAACAATATGTTGTACTAATTCATTAACATCCAAGAAAGAAATTAATGATTAAGAACTTTTATGATTTTCTTCAAGGGTTGTAAATTGAGATAAGGTGCAACATGAAAGAGAATTTGAGAGATGGTCTTCCTCATGAAAATTTGATTGGTCTTTAATCTCTTAAGGAAACACTGCCTGTTGAAGATGTCTTGTGGATCTAGACAATTAAGCTTTGTTGCCTCTGTTTTTGGATCACCAGACTGTTGTTAATTTTTAGTGCTATCCTCTGGGAAACACTCCAACTCTTCCCCTTCTTCATGGAGGGTAAGCTCACCTCCCTCTTCTTCAGAATGGGCTAGGAACTGGTTTTCTACATGCGTTCCAAAAACCACCATGGGTCATTCTTCTTGGATATTGAGGTTGTCAGGCAGAGGAATTACACCATGGGGATGCATAAATCGGGACACCTAAGCTTTGTATGAAGGTTGTTTCAGGAGCTCAATTAGGGGAACCGAAATCTTGACTTTCTCTAATTCTTTCTGGAGGTTAAAGGCTGTGGGCACTTTTTCTGTAATAGCTTCTTTGGATTGTTCTTTAGGATGGTCGGGCAGGTTCAAATTTATAGATGGGGACTTCTCATTTTTGGGAGGATCATCTTCTTGCTTTGTGGAAGTGGATGTAGTGTCCTTATGAGGGGCTAACTCTTCTAATGGCTTCTTCCCTTTACTAGCAAGAATATGAGGGGTTTTTTCTCTTGATATTGACTCTTCATTTTGTTCTTGCACTCGGGTTCTCTTCCTGGAGGACCTGAGGTCATAATTTTTGTGGAGTTGAGCCTGCATGAAATCCATGAAATATCTGCAGTAATTTTCAATATCTTGATCTTCTGGAGGGACTTCCTTCTCTTCTTGCTCCCCTTGCAAGATGAGTTCACCCTCCTCATCATCAGAGTAAGCGAAGAATTAATTCTCTTGACTGTATGTGACTTCCTCGGCCTATCCCTCCACTTATCCCTCCAAGTATAGAGGAGGTTGAATGTGGTCTTGTTGTTCCTTCCTATCCCACTACAACAACTGCAGAGGAGGCTTCCGATACTGAGGGTTAAACCATCAGTTACTAATCATTTGGTTGGGACGAGGAGGTGAAATTTTGGCCTCCAATTCAAGCTTAATCAGCTTATTGGAAAGGTTCTTGATTAACTTATTCATTTCTTCAATTCTATACTCTTCTGATCCCCTCTCCTGATTTGACGTAGAAGCCTCTTCCATGTTCTTTCTTCTGGCTTCATGTTCTATCTTCCCCTTAAATTTACCAGTAGAAGCAAAGTTTTCTTCTACCTCCAATGCATCAGTGTGGATCTGATCCATAGATGTGGATTTTCTTTCTCTTAGGATGAACCCAAACTCTGGTTCAAAAGCTCCTACGAAGACCACCTTATCAGCTGCTTGGGGAGGCTTTATTTCAGTAGGAAGATTATTATATAGCTTATTCAACCTCTTTATGAATTATGTTACATCCTCATTGTGTCTCTTTTTTAGGGAATTGAACTCGGTGAGAACGTATGCATGGTCCCTCTTTTCTCCCCATTTTAATGTGAAGAAATTTTCCATTTCTTCCCAAGTGTGGACTGTGTTGTCGGTTAGAGACTTGAACCATTTTCGAGCTTCTCCATCCAAGGATTGGACGAAAAGCCTTAACACCACATCTAAGTGCTCTACATTCACATTCTTAGCAAAGGCGCATAAGTTTTCAATATGTCTCTGTGCAAGATTATTATCTTCCTCGGTGAACCAAGGCAGGAGCTTTAGATAATGTTGTGGCATGTCATTCAGCAACTGAGGTAGAGCCAATGGAGCATACTTGTTGAGGAGGAAACCAGGTACAACCATGATGGGCGGTGGTGGTATGTTATGAGGATGAGTTGGCTAGGGTATAACAGGTATGTGATGAGGAGAGGTTTGGATATTTTTCTGTAAAAAGCTTTGGAGTACTGCAACTTCTTTAACTTCTTCAGCCTCGAGAGTAGGGTGCAAGGGAGGCAGAGAAGTATCAAAAAATTTGGCTTCTTCTTTTATGAATGAATTGGCTAAAGCATAGGCTTCTGGATAATACCTAAGTACATGGGTTGTGGAGCCAGGGCCATAGATGTCAACTTTCTGAGATGAGGAAGGCAAATATTATATAGAAAACGAGGGTAGGACAGCCTGGCTTAGTTTCTTTTCCTTCCAAATTCTCTTAAATATGATCCTTTCAAGATCAGATATAGAAGGGGTTTTCAGCTGGGAGGTATCTAATCGAGTATGATGCCTTGTGTAAGCCAAGATTACAACCAATTTGAACTTTGATAATAGTGGAGTCACCAAGGTGAGGGCTATGCAACTCTCAACCCTTCGTGCTCACTTGATTGAAGGGTGAAGATAATGTCGTATCCCAAGGAAAATATTTTCTAATTTGCTCCCCAGAAACGGTGCCAAAAATATTTTGTTGCTCCTAGAGGCAGCCTTGAGTTGCAAAAGACTAGTGCCTAGGAAATCTTGAAATCAGACATTAGATGTAGACAAATTTGAGGATGCCTCTGACAAAATATGGATAAAGAGGATAATGATTGTGGTGTTTTAGGAATGATGAAGACTTTGGAGTTTGATTCATGTGAATTACCCTATACTTCGAGAGGGCTCAGGAGCTTGAATGGCTCGGTGGCTTTTCAAATGGGCCAAGTATGAAACAATGAGCAGAGGGTTTCAAAATATGCAGAGGTGTTGAGAAGGAACGGAGGAGGAACCTGCATGAGATAGGCTTAAAAGTCTTAAGAATCTGTCTCTTGTGAACTTAAAGGAAGTGGATGTAAGTGGAAAATGACCAACAATAGAGATTCGTGGAGTGCGAATTAAGGGGGCACAACAATTTTAACACATTAGCGTTATTCATACATGAATTCATGAATAAAAATGCATACCACCAGCAGCTACATTACACGAATCATCAAAGCATTAGAACATTGAAAGATGATTATACATAAACAGGAGATTACTGATAAACAAGAGAATACAGATACATACTACTCATTGCTCCATCTAGAATCCAAATAAACAACATTTTATATCATATAAACAACGTTGTATGTTCAAAACAGCTCTCCCAAATATGTGTCTCAAAGCATAAAGAGCACATTCATACAGAACTACAACAAAATTTCTCCAAAATTCAGAATCATTGTTTCATCTCTGAACTCTCTACATATAGAGTTCTCCTTGAGGGTTTATTATAGAATAAACTTTCATGATCGACCCACACATGTGAAAATCAAAATATCGTAACCAAATCACAGAGCGTGCATCGAGAAATCACCCCCGTAACCAGAAAATCAAAACAGAATCAGTTGAAATTGAGATTTCAACAACAAAACATCATAATCAAACAATAAAAGAAACAACATAGTTGGCCACGGAGTCCAAATCCTGTAATCTTCAAATGTGGCAGTGAGGAGTAGCCGTGAACATGTGGGCAGTCTGGCTTCCATCACATGATTCCACCTACCGTCGAAAGCCTCCACTCCCTTATTCTCATGATTTCCATTAACCGTTACAAAACGTCCAGTCATGTTGCGCGTGCTTAGCTCTTTAGCGGGGAGTTCTTGGACAAACTGAATATACCATAGCTACATTTGTCTCGCCAAGAACCCATGTTGTGTTTGACTTGCAAAACCAGAGACCAGGTTTCGGAGGGGGGCCAAACAAGATCATGAGCCGTTGGATGTGTGATAGGGAGTGGAGATGGGGGGAAGATGGAAAATGTAATGGAGGAGTTAGCAGGATTAATGGTGGTAACAACCCCTTTTCCTTTATAATGGTGGAGCTAAAAGTGGGGCATGCAGCATTAACACACGGCGGGATGGTTAACAATGAAAAGAGTGGGACAAAGGTTATGGAAGGGCTTTGATGACGTGGCAAGGAGGTGGGACCGCCCGCAAATCACAATCAAGAGATTTTTTGTTATGAGAAACGGGGGGTAAAGGTTATGATTTGCGATGTACGATGTGTGATGAGTGGAAGGTGGCGTGGCATGATGGAGGTGGGGCCGCCCGCAAATCGCAATCGGGAGTTTTTTGTTATGAGAAACAAGGCGTAAAGGTTATGATTTGCGATGTGTGATGTGCGATGAGTGGAAGGTGATGTGGCATGACGAAGGTGGGGTCACCCGCAAATCACAATCGGGAGCTTTTTTTTATGAGAAATGGGGGGTAAAAGTTGTGATTTGCGATGTGCGATGTGCGATGAGTGGAAGGTGACGTGGCATGATGGAGGTGGGGCTGCCAGCAAATCGCAATTGAGAGATTTTGGTTATGATAAACGAGGGGTAAAAATTGTGATTTGCAATGAGTGGAAGGTGACGTAGCATGACGGAGGTGGGGCCGCCCGCAAATCGCAATTGGGGATTCAGGAGTTTTTTATTATGAGAACCGGGGGTAAAGGTTGTGATTTGCGATTTGCGATATCACAAATCGCAAAGTCAAATATTATCGTAGTTCAAACTCATATCGCAAATCACAATTGGGAGTTGGGGATTAGGACGGGTAACAAGAATGAAACAATGTGAAGTGCGATGAGAGGAGAGGTGACGTGGTGAAGAGGGTAGGTCACATTTACATCGCAATCGGGGAAATGGTGCGGGTGAAGTTAACAAAAGTGTAAGTGCAATGTAGTTGGCGATGTGAAAGGGTAAGTGGTAAGTTCTCTTTCATATTTTGATTGCAGGGTGTCTGCCCAACCTGTGCTTGAATTTCTTGGCCTTCACTTTAGCCATTCACACCTCATCCCTATGATTTGCTTATAGGGGCCACTTCTCCACCTTGTGTGCGGTCACAGTCCAATAAGTTCCATAAGAGCTCCAATCACAACACAAGTGAGTGTCAGGCCAAGCATTCTCTAGTGGCCGAGCTAAAGGCTTCTGAATCAGATGCATGCTCTGACTCTGAATCAGAACCCGACAAGGGGAATGATAAAGAGAAGAAGATCATCGATGCGGAGCCCAATGCCACTGTTTCCACCACTAAGATCCAGAAAGAGGAACTGAAAGATCCAGAGGAGGGGGAGCACCTCGTCCATTCCCATATGTGGGTAAAGGGTTCCCCACTATAGTTCATTATTGAAAGTGGCAGCCAAAATAACCTCATTTCAGTAGAGTTTGTGAAGCGGTTGGGCTTGCCGACCATAGCACACCCATAGTCGTACACCACTGGGTGGCTTTACCAAGGAAGAGAGCTCTGTGTCAGCCAACAATGTCGCCTTCCCTACAGCATCAAGCCCTTCATGGATGAGGTATTATTTGACATTGATCCTCTTGATGCTTCTGATGTATTATTAGACCAACCATACTTCTGGAAGCGACATGTTGTGTATGAATCCTAGACTCGCATTTTTATTGTTACTTTGGGAAATAAGTTGTAAAGGATACCGGAGGAAGCACTACCTGCCACCATCTCTTTGGTTACTACAAAACAATGCAGTAAGCTCATTTCCAAAAATGGGAAAATAAAATTCTTGGTTGTTAGCAGAGTTCTATGTTAACTCATGAGTGTGTTTTAATTTTTTTTTTTTTAGGATAAAAAAATTTGTAAATTTCAAAAAACATTAGAATGCTACTGAAAATTCTGGTAGCGTCTGTTTTAACTTTGTCGGAAAGTCTATTATAATTATATTTTATGTATGTTTTTCCTTTACTCGATGTTGCCGAAAATTCCGGTAATCTCCCTTGTTTTTTTTTTAATAAATAAAACACATCCGCTTTTGTGTTAGCCACGTGTTCCCATTATCAACTACGTTTCAAACTTGTTATCATGAGTTAGGTCACGTGATCGAAAAGGTTTATTTTGAGTGATGATAATTTTAGTCGTGGTTATACGTGGAGCAAGTTAGGTGTCAATCCGTAGTTGTTAAATCAAACTGTTGTTTGTCTTGTCTGTTAGCTGAGTCATTACATCCACATGTTGGGGTATGTGGTAGATCGTGGATCTGTAGTTTTAGTGTGACAACCGTTTGGATTGATCATGCATGAACGTTGCCAGAATTTCAGGCATATCATAAGGATACGATGGAGGTGACTGCCAGCTCCAGCTTCATTCATCTCCAGCCACCTGTAGCATATCATCTAAAACATCGCAACCAACTAAAGTTAATCATGACTACCACAAGGCGTATTCTACGGTCCAAGGTATTTCCCATTATGAAAAATCTCATGCATCGAAAGATGAACCCACATTTCTTTTTAAACCACCAAAAGAAAGGGAAAACCATTAATTTCGAGTTTAACTATTGGTGAATAAGTAGCTCCAGTGAGAAACTTGAGGAAAGAGACCCAGATTTCAGACAGATTGTATTGAAGACACAGCAACACCTGTTAGGTGAGCTCCCCTAATTTAGACACCTATTAGATTTTAGCAAACATCCTTCTTTATTACTGGATATGACTAAGAAAGGAGGAAAGATAAAACGAATTGAACCTCAAGGAGTTGATCTAGTTGATGCTAATCCAAATGTGAGAAGGTTATTTGTTTAGGCAGGGTGGTATCCATTGTCTTCAAGATTGGGAAGCTCTCATTTAGGAGTAGATTAGGAATTTTCACACTATTTCGATGGGCATGAAGTAAATATCTATGGCTTCAAATTGCTGGTATCAGCAGAGTCTATTGTTGAAGCTTTCAACCTTCCACAAGAAGGAGAAAATGGTTTAAAGGCCAAGTCATCACTGGAGGAGACCTCAACAGTTTCATCAAAGATGTACACAGAGACCCCAACTGGGCTAAAGGAATTCCTAGCAGTTACCTCAAGAATGAATGGGTTGAGACTGTCAAGCTCATCAAAATTTACCTTACCTGTGAGAGGAGGTATATTGTTATTTTTCTTTATCATATGAGATTTTTTCTTCATAATGTAGGTATGAAGACCCTCAACTTACAATTATTTCTATTGAATAGCTTGACAAAGATGTCAGCTAGGATACAAACACATACAGTGGCATCATAATATAGCTTATATCATCAAGCTCTTATTAGAGTATTGGTTGAGGAAGAACTCAGGAAAAGAAACCATTCATGGGACCATTTTCTGTGTTACAGGATAGGCCAACCTGCACCTACAACAGATATTCCAACTCAGCTATCTCCACCTTCACAAAAACATCCTCAGCCTGCCAAGTAGAAAGGAAAAAATTGGAAGCCAACTACTTCATTAGTTGGTAAGAGGACTAAGAGAAAGGCTAAGAAGGAGAGCATACACAAAAAGGCTAAAGGCAGAAAATAAAAGTCTCCTTCAACCAAGGTTGAAAATAAGTTGGGAAAAGGAGAAGGTTCATCAACCAGCAAGCCCAAATCCATGAAGATGGTGCCTCCCATTTATCCTTTTCCCAAGGTTTATACCAGAGCACGAAGAGGAAAATCTATAACTATAGAAAAATCCAAAACACAAGTGCTACCAGAAGTTTCGGAAGCAGACATTCAACAAAATATTCAGAAGGAATATCAACCCACTAAGTCTAATGAGGATCTCCTAAAAGATGTAGGGTATGATATTAGCAGCAATATAGGGAAAAAGGATGCAAAACCAGTTACCTGTAGCAGGAAAAGACACACAAAAGACAACAAAAATTTTTGGCTCAAATCTACGGCCCTCCATAATCCAAGTTTGTTGACAGAAGTCATAGATGTAGAAGGGAAACATGAAGGGTTATGGACTGTAACTCCTTCAATTGCAGAGTCTAGTGGACCCAAAAAGAAATATAAGGGTAAAGCCCTTCCATACCAGCAAATATAATCCTCAAAAAGAAGAAAAAAACAAAAGGGTTCAGAAGAGAAAAAGACCATTTTCAAAGAAACAACCACCAGGACCACAAGGTCAAAATCAGTTGTTGACAAACAAACAAACTTGGACAAGCTTGCAGAATTTGCAGCCCATATGGAAGAGAGGTAAAAGGGTGTCCTAATAAACTACCTTTTTACTTACTGAGTACATTTTTGAACAACAGCTCAATTTTCAAAGTGTATAAGTCTGCACAGTATTTTCAAGTATTTGTTGTGCATTTTTTAAAAATAAATAGAGCACTACCATAAATTCCAGTAGCATTACAGTTTTTGTGCAGTTACAGGTTTTTACCGAAATTTTCAATAACGCTTGTTTTAAATGATTTTTGACATCTGTCAGCGGAGTTTCCGAGAAAGTTCAGGAATGATAAGGACTCATAACGATATGGATATGTCAAGAGATGGTTGATAATTGGTTATGAGGTTTTTGAAGGTCACATTTACTGAAGACACATGGTTATTAAATAATCAAGGTCATGAAGAGACAAATCAGCAGAAAAAGGGGTACCATGTCAGCACACTCAGCAGAACAGTCCAAACTGTATTCTTTCTTCTTATCTACATCTTTCCTGTTAGTTAGATTTTGATAGGATATAGTTTTAATTTCCTATAACACCTATGTAATGTGAGGAAGGGTGGTTCCTTCTTTTTAGGAGAGATGGAGTTGGTGCCTCTCTCTATATAAATATCATTTGTAAATACCATTTCAAGGTTTGATTTCGGTCAACCTAAAGACTTATTATAATAAAGAAAACTCATTTTTTCACTTCATGCTGGAGGATTTTTTGATTCAAGGACTATCTAATGTATGGTGTGTTTCTCTCATTGTTTTATTTTTCTGATTTATGAGTTGCAACAACTAGTAAAGTATGAGTAAGAGATTTATTAGAGGATCTAATAGTTAATTATTGGCTTTTAGTATTCTGCAAATCATAGATATGTTTTAGAGCATGTTATTGAAGGTTTCACGAAGGATTTATGAAATTCTTTATGCATGTATGCTACTTTATAAATGTTGTTTCCTTTACATAAAATAGATTTTATGTAAAGAGCCACTATTGTTGCTCTGTGACTGATTTAGGTTATGCATATTTCTTAGATTGAGTACCAGCTATCTCTCTCCTTTCATTTGTTACAATCTGCTCCCTATACTACCAATTTACCCATACAATTTATACTTGCCACAGCTTGCCAAATGCATGAAAGTCTAAAAGAGAAAAAATCATTTCAAACTCTTTAAGAAGTCATCCCACTACTCAAAACCTTTTACTTTGAAATGAACTATGATGTGTAAGGCTTACTCCTTTATAGTCAAGGAGTGACTCCTTGCGTTAACATATTTGGTGTCATTGCCGGGGAGGTGAATTGAATTTTATCCTTGGGTGAGTGACAAAGTTATAATTATGGTTCTGAGTTGTACAATTCCAACTGTATTTTTAGACTGCTTTATACCTAGAAACTCCATTGTTGAATTTATGGCTCCTAGAAGGATTAGAACCAAGGCTAACCCATATTCCCCTTTGAGAATCCCAGTCCCTGAACCTGAAAAGCTAATCAAGAAAAAGAGTAAACAAAAAATTTTCTGCCTTTGCTACTGTTTTCTCAAAGGTTGTCCCTAAAGAAGTGTTACAAACTCTGTACCCAAATTTTGCAGAAAAATTTGTACCTCCCTTGTTTTCCAGCCAACAAATAGTATCTACATCAAGTGTTGGTGCTTCACCATCTGTTGTTCAAAATCCACCAATTGTTGTTCCACAAATCCCAACAACTCATACCATGGGAAGTCAAAACCCACCCCCTAACCGAATGGATGCAATTGTTGCTGGCAAGTATGCCCGTTTGGTTTTACCTCAACTTATGAATGCATTACCTGTAGGAGATTATCTCAAGTATATGCCTAAATTTAATGGTGAGGGAGAGGTAACAATTGAAGAACACATTGCTTATTTTTATGCCTATGTTGACAATCTGAATATTGAGCATGAAGATGTTTGGATGAAAGCTTTTTTTCAGAGCCTTGAGGGTGATGTTAGGAAATGGTTCAGATCTTTGACAGCTGGTAGCATCACTAGAATTGAATCCCTAGATGATACATTTTTAAGGAAATGGGTTGATCAATATTTTTTGTATTATATCACTAAATTTGGTGCAATTAAAAGAAAAGAAGGAGAATCAATTTCTGATTTTTCTAAGATATTCAATAAGATGTATAGAAAAATACCTACTGAAATCAAGCCCACTGAAGCTTCAGGAAAAATCGCTTATGTTGGTGCCTTTGATCCTGATTTTTGTTTATTACTAAGGGAAAGAAGATCTACAACACTAACACAAATGTAGGACAATGCACTAGAGGTAGAATCTAATGTATTAGCAGTTGATAGGCTCAGAGGAGGGATTGACAGAGAAAAAAGGAAGCAAAAAGATGGAGTTTCATCTTCAGGAACTTCTAACGTAGATCTTAAGCTAGTTGAGCTGACCAAGATGGTCAAGTAATCGACCACTGAGATTTCCAAGCTCAAGATCAAAGCAAGACTAGCTACTTCTAGAAATGTTTCATTTGATCAGCCTAATAGAAAGCAGTTTAGAAGACCTAATGCTCCTCAAATTTTGCAGCGAGAAATAAGAGATGATGATGATCAAAAAGTGTAGCCCCCTTTGCAGAATGCTATATTTGAAGATGGAGAGGAAGCTGAAAGGTTGGAAAAAGGTGTTGATATAAAATGTCTGAGAGATAAAGAAGGTTTGATTCATCTTACACAAGCAGAGTATGAAGAATTCATGTCATATACTCGAAATAATGAAGTGAGTTCTAATCATTCCATGATTGCAGCTAATCATCAAACTAGATACAATCTCAGATCAAAGAATATGGATGATATTCAAATCCTGTTACACATCCAAAGAAGAATAAGGATGCAGCTAAAATTCTAGAAGAAAAGCAAGTGGTTGAACCAAGCAGACCAGAAATTCTGGTAGTAGTTAACCCTCCTTCACTTGAGGTAAAAAATTCTCACAAGTTTCCCCTTGTTTTCAATTTTGAGAATGAGATACAAAAGATTAAGATTCGTGTTCCTCTTGTAGAACTCATGAAAAATGATTATTTCAAAAAGACTTTTATGAAATCTCGTCAACCTCCACCTACCGAAGTAGCCTCTGATTTTGTTAACCTTCAATATGACAAGCCCACTATTATTTTAGGTCCATTGGTAGAAGACCAAGATGACTCTACTCCTCCCTTCTATCTATCATTGAACATTCATGATAATATCTTGCATAATTGCCTAATGGACTCTGGAGCCTCACATAATTTAATGCCCAAGGTAGTCATGGATGAACTAGGTCTTGAAGTAACTAGAGAATACCAAGATCTCTACTCTTTTGATTCCTGGAAAGTCCAATGCCTTGGTGTCATCAAAGAACTTGCAGTAAGCCTCTTTTAGTTACCCATGAGAGGGATGGTGATGGATATTATAGTAGCTTACATTCCTCCTAGATTTGGCATGTTACTTTCTAGATCATGGATTAGAAGGTTGGGAGGAACTTTGCAAATGGATTTCTCTTATGCTACTATCCTTGTTTTTGGAGGAGAAAAAACAAGAATTTATAGAGAAGCTCAGCTGGCATATATCATTAGTGATAGAAAAGACCCCATTAATCCTCCAATTTATGCTAGAACAACTAGTGTGGCTTCAATCATTTTACATATGGATAATTTTCCCTGCCTACAGAAAGTTTTCAGATCTTGAAACCTGTTGAAAATCAAATCAGTCATGACGGTTCTTAGATGTGGCAAATGTATTTTGATGGCTCGTGTTCTAGAGAAGGAGCTGGTGCAGGAATAGCTCTCATTTCCCCTTTGAAAGAGAGCTCTACTTTTTCTTTCAAACTTGAATTTGAAGCAACTAACAATGTGGTTGAATATGAAGTTCTTTTAATTGGTTTAAAAACAGAAAAATACATGAACATTTCATAAATTTATGTTTATGGAGATGTTGAACTTATTATTCAGCAAAACAGAAATGTTTATCAAACTAAGCATCCCTAGAAATTACCAGAATGCAGTATGGAGTGTTATAGAAGACTCATTCCTGGACTTTAACATTTCTTTTGTTCCAAGAGAAAGCAATATTTTGGTTGATTCACTTTCTATTTCAACAATCTCATTCAAGATTCCAATTCCTATAAAGCTGAAATATGAAGTGGAAGTTAGGTTTAGACCTAGCATTCCTGATAATGTCAAGCATTGGAAAGTTTTTGAGGATGATCGAGAGATTAGAAGATTCATTCAAGCTGCTGAAGAATTTGTTGTCCTAAACATTGATCAGGATGGATATCTCATGAAGAATGATGTTAATTATCAAGATACCCAAAATCTAAAAAAACAGATTATTGATCAACCTATCATACAGCTGCCTACCAATCATATTCCCGAGGGGTTAATCCCACTTGAGAAGATTTTTTATCACAATGATCTTTCATTCAAATCACATTTAGCTGAAACAGATGCAGAATTGGAATATTTCAATTTGGGTACAGAACTAGAGCCAAGGTATGTTAAGTTGTCAAAATCTTTATCAGAAGAAAGAAATATTGAATACCACAAGTTGTTTTGTGAATTTGTTGATGTTTTTTCCTGGGAATATGAGGATCTTAAGACATATGATACAACTATCATTGAGAATATAATACCATTCAAATATGGTACTAATCCATTCCGGAAAAAATTAAAACAAATCAATCCACTATTGTTACCAGTGATGGAGAAGGAAGTGAAGAAACTTTTGGATGCTAAAATCATCATTCCATTGAGATACTCAGATTGGGTTGGTAATCTACTTCCAGTTAAAAATAAGAGTGGTGAAGTCAGATTATGTGTAGATTTAAGGAAACTTAACAAATGCTCCAAGAAAGATAATTATCAATTGCCAAAGATGGAGCATATTCTTCAAAAGGTAACTGGGCCAGACAGAATCTCCATGTTAGATGGGTTCTCCTGGTTTAATCAAGTATCTGCTTGGCCAGAAGATTTAGAGAAGACAACATTCACCACTCCTTGGGGAAAATTTATGTATGCAAATATGCCATATGGGCTTATGAATGTCGGAGCTACTTTTCAGCGTGATATGGACTTTACATTCATTGGAGAAAAAGACAAATTCTTGGTCATCTATTTGGATGATATTACTATTTTTTCAGATTTAGATCAAGAGCACCTTCAGCACTTGAGACAAGTATTTGTTAAATGCAGGAAATATGGTATGTCATTGAATCCAAAAAATTCTCATTTCGTTCTTAAAGAAGGTAATATGTTGGGTCACATAGTTTCTAAAGATGGAGTGAGAATTGATCCCAAAAGAATGATTTCAATTCAAGACTTAACACTTCCAAGATCCAAGAAAGAGATTCAATCTTTCCTTGGTAACATCAATTTTTTAAGAAGGTTCATTACCAATCTTGTTGAAGTGGTGAAGCATATTACTTGCATGTTAAAGAAGGACAAGGAATTCAAGTGGACATTTGAAGCCAGAAATTCATTTGAGTTGATCAAAAAAGCTATCATTGAAGCACATTAGTTGGTAAGCCATGAATACTCAAAGCCTTTCTTGATCTTCTCATTTTCCTCTCAAGATACTATTGTTTTTGTTTTGTTACAAAATAATGCAAAAAATAAGGAAACTCCCATAGCATTTTTCAGCAAAGCTCGTAGAGATGCAGAATTGAAGTATGAAATGTTTTAAAAACATGTTTATGCATTAGTTAAAGCTCTGGAGGCATTTAGATCTTATATTCTGTATGCTCAAATTATTGCCTATGTACCTTCATCTGTTGTTAGAGAGATATTAGTTCAGTCTGATATTGATGGAAAAAGAAGTAAGTGGGTGACTAAAGTTCTTGAATTTGATTTATAAATTAAGCCTACCAAACTAATCAAAGGACAAGGATTAGCCAAACTACTAGCTGAAGATAATTGTAGAGTGATGGGTTTGAATTTCATGGATGATAATCTAGAAGAGAAAATTTCAGAACCTATTGACAGCATGGCAGTAGATGTAAAGCTTTCTGAGTGCAGCTGGTATAAGGATATCATTTATTTCCTGCAGCATTTTAAACCTCCTCCAAATTTTGATAAAATCATAGTGAGATCTTTGAAGTTGAAAACTGTTAAATTTTGCATCAAAGATAACTATTTATATTGGAAAGATCCTACAGGAGTTTTGTTGAGGTGTATTGACTCAGATGAGTCAATGAAAGTTATGTTTGGTATACATAGTAGTGTGTGTAGAGGTCATCACAATTGGAGAATGAATGAATACAAAATACTGAGAGGTGGCTATTTTTGGCCTAACTTATTTTCTGATGTATGTGCTGAGGTGAGAGCATGTGAAAAATGTCAGAAGTTCACCGGTAAAAAACATTTGAAGTTTTTGCCTCTCGATCCCATAGTTGTTTCTGCACCTTTCTGGCAATGGGGGTTGGATTTCATTGGCGAAATTCATCCACATTCAAGTGGACAACATCATTGGATTCTTGTTTCAACTGATTACTTCACCAAATGGATTGAAGAAATACCTACCAGGAATGTTACTCATAAATTTATCATTAACTTTCTGGAGGGAATCATAACCAGATTTGGATGTCCATCAAGATTAGTAGCAGATAATGCAGCTTCTTTTAAAGATACACCATTGGTAAATTTCTGTGAAGATAATGGTATTCGGCTTTTTCACTCTACAACTTACTATCCACAATGGAATGGTTTAGCTGAATCATCTAACAAAAGTTTGGTTGGAATAATCACCAAGATATTGGAGCAAAATAAGAAAGCCTAGGACTCTAAACTGAAATTTACTTTATGGGATGACAGGGTGACAATAAAAAAACCTATTAATACATCACGCTTTCAAATGGTTTATGGAACTGAGGTTGTTTTTCCAGTCCATTTAGCCATTCCTATAGATAAATTTCTGAATTATCATGAAGTTGAGCCAAATGACATGACCAAGAGAATTTATCACATCATAGAAGTGCAGCAAAAGCAAGAACAAAAATATGATTTGGTAACAAAATATCAGCAAGTTGTAAAGCAAGTTTTTGATAAAGGAACTAAAAAAGAAGATTTTTAGATTGGAAATCTTGTGTTGAAATGGAATTCGCAACATAAATACCTAGGTAAGCATTCCAAATTTGATGCTTTATGGCTTGGTCCTTTCAGAATCTCCAATATTTTGCAGAACAATACTTTTGAGTTGCAACATCTTGATGGGGCAGAATTGTTTGGAGGCCCATTTAATTGGCGCTTTCTCAAAAAAATATTTTACTAAGGTTTTTGGTGGCCTAAATTCACTATAAATATCGGTGTGTTTCATAAAAAGACTCCATAGCCCAATGATAAGGCACTAAAATTGCAAAATATCCTTAGAGCCTCGCAGGGAGAGCTCTATCCCCTATGGAGCCAATGTTAGCACAGTTCTATGTTAAGTCATGAGTGTGTTTTAAATTTTTTGTTTTTAGGATAAAAAATTTGTAAACTTCAAAAACAAATTAGAACACTACCGAAAATTCAAGTAGAGTTTGATTTAGCTCTGTCGGACAATATTTTTTAATTCTATTTTATGTTTGTTTTTCCTTTACCTGATGCTACCAGAAATTCTGGTAACATCCCCTGTTTTTTTTTTAATAAATAAAGCGCATTCACTTTTGTGTTATTCGCGTGTTCCTGTTATCAACTACGTTTTAAACTTTTTATCATCAGTTAGGTCATGTGATAGGAAAGGTTTACGTCGAGTGATGTTAAGTTGAGTCGTGGTTATATGTGGAGCAAGCTAAGTGTCAACCTGCAGTTTTTAAATCCAAAAGTTGTTTGTCATGTCTATCAGTCGAATCGTTACATCCACATGTCGAGGTATGTATTAAGTGTTAAGGTAGATCATGGATCTACAGTTTTGATGTGATGACCATTTGGAATGATCATGCATGAACGTTGTCGGAATTTTAGGCCTGTCATAAGGATACATTGGAGGTGACTATCACCTCCAGCTCCTTTCATCTCCAGCCACCTGTAGCATATCATATGAAACACTGCATACAACTAAAGTTAATCATGACTACCACAAGGTGTATTCTATGGTCTAAGATATTTCCCATTATGAAAATATCATGCATGGAAAGGTGAACTGACATATATTTTTAAACCACCGAAAGAAAGGGAAAACCATTAGTTTCAAGTTTAACTATTGGTGAATGAGCAGTTGTAGTGAGCAACTTTAGGAAGGAGACCCAAATTTCAGACAGATTGTATTGAAGACACAAAAAAACATGTTAGGTGAGCTCTTCTAATTTTGACACCTATTATATTTCAGCGGACAACCTTATTTATTACTGAAGATAACTAACAAAGGAGGAAAGCTAAAACGAATTGAACTTGAAGTAGTTGATCTAGTTGATGCTAATCCGAATGTGAGAAGGTTCTTTGTTCTGGTAGGGTGGTATCCATTGTGTTCAAGATTGGGAAGCTCTCATTTAGGAGAAGCTCAAGTATTTTCACACTCTTTCGATGGGCAGGAAGCAAATATCTATGGCCTCAAATTGCAAGTATCAGCAGAATCTATTGCTGAAGCTTTCAACCTTCCACGGGAAGGAGAAAAATGGTTTAAAGCCCAAGTCATCACTAGAGGATACCTCAACAATTTCAAAAAATATGGACACAGAGACCCCAACTGGGCTAAAGGAATTCCCCGCAGTTACCTCAAAATTGAATGGGCTGAGAAAGTCAAGCTCATCAAAATTTACCTTACCTGTGAGAGGAGGTATACAATTGTTTTTCCTTATCATATGATATTTTTGTTTCATCTTACATGTATGAAGACCCTCAACTTACCATTCTTTCTACTGAAGATCTTGACAAAGATGTCAACTAGGATACAAACACATACAGCTACATCATAATATAGCTTATATCATCAATATCTTATTAAACATTGGTTGAGGAAGAACTCGGGAAAAGAAAATAGTCATGGGACCATTTTTTTTTACAGGGCAGGCCAACCTGCACCTACACTAGATATTCCAGCTCAACTATCTCCACCTTCACAGCAACATCCTCAGCCTGCCAAGTAGAAAGGAAAAAATCAGAATCCAACTACTTCATCAGTTGGTAAGAGGACTAAGAGAAAGGCTAAGAAGGAGAACATCCACAAAAAGGCTAAAGGTAGAAAATAAAAGGCTTCTTCAACCAAGGTTGAAAAGAAGTTGGAGAAAGGAGAAGTTTCATCAACCAGCAAGCCCAAATCCATGAAGATGGTGCCTCCCATTTCTCCTTTTCCCAAGGTTTATACCAGAGCATAGAGAGGAAAGTTTGTAACTGCAGAAAAATCCAAAGCATAGGTGCTACCAATAGTTTCGGAAGCAGACATTCAAAAAAATATTTGATAGGAATATCAGCCCACTAAGTCTGATGAGGAGCTCCTAAAAGATGCAAGGTATGATATTAGCAGCAAGAGAGGGAAAATGAATGCAAAACCAGTTGCTGGTAGCAGGAAAAGACACACTAGAGATAGCAACAAGTTTAGGCTCAAACCTAAGGCCCTCCATAATCCAAGTTTGCTAAGATGTAGAAGGGAAATATGAAGGGTTACAGACTGTAACTCCTTCAATTTCAAAGTCTAGTGGACCCAAAAAGAAAGATAAGGGTAAAGACCTTTCATACCAACAAACAAAATCCTCAAAAAGAAGAAAAATTCAAAAGGGTTCAAAAGAAAAAAATACCATTTTCAAAGAAACAACCACCAGGACCACAAGGTCAAAATCAGTTGTTGATAAACAAACAGACTTGGACAAGCCTGCAGAAATTGCAGCCCATATGGAAGAGAGGTAAAAGGGTGTCCTAATGAAATATATTTTTGCTTACTAAGTACATTTTTGAATAGCAGATCAATTTTCAGAGTGTATAAGCCTGCACAGGATTTTCAAGTATTTGTTGTGCATTTTTTAAAAATAAAAAGAGCGCTACCGGAAATTTTGGTAGCATTACAGTTTTTGCATAGTTACAAGTTTTTACCGGAATTTCCGGTAGCACCTGTTTTAAATGATTTTTGACATCTATCAGTAGAGTTTTCGAGCAAGTTCAAGAATGATAAGGGCTCATAACGATGTGGATATGTCAAGAGATGGTTGATAAGTGGTTATGAGTTTGTTGAAGGTCACATTTATTGAAGAGACGTGATTATTAAAGAATCAAGGTCATGAAGAGACAAATTAGCAGAAAAAGGGGCAGCATGTTAGCACACTCAGCAACACAATCCAAATTGTCTTCTTTATTCTTATCTACATCTGACCTATTAGGTAGATTTCGATAGGATATATTTTTAATGTCCTATAACACCTATGTAATGTGAGGAAGAGTGATTCCTTCTTTTTAGGAGAGATGGAGTTGGTGCCTCTCTCTCTATAAATATCATTTGTAAATACCATTTCAGGGTTGTATTTCGGTCAACCTCAAGACTTATTAGAATAAAACAAACTCATTTTTACACTTCATGCTGGAGGATTTTGTGATTCAAGGACTATCAAATGTATGGTGTGTTTCTCTCATTGTTTTATTCTTCTGATTTATGAGTTGAAACAACTATTAAAGTATGATTAAGAGAATTATTAGAGGATATAATAGTTAATTATTAGCTTTTAGTCTTCTTCAAATCATATATATGTTTTAGAGCATCTTAGTGAAGGTTTCATGAAGGATTTATGAAATTATTTATGCATGTATGATACTTTCTAAATGTTGTTTCCTTTACATAAAACAAAGTTTATGTAAATATCCACTATTGTAGTTGTGTGACTGATTTAGGATATGCATATTTCTTAGATTGAGTACCAACTATCTATCTCCTTTCATTTGTTACAATGTTATCCCTATAATACCACTTTACCCATACAATTTATACTTGCCACAGCTTGTCAAATGTATGAAAGTTTAAAAGAGAAAAAAATCATTTCAAACTCTTTAAGAAGCAACCCCACCACTCAAAACCTTTTACTTTGAAATGAACTATGATGTGTAAGGCTTACTCCTTTGCAGTCAAGGAGTGAATCCTTGTGCTAACACTAGTAATCCTCCCTCACGGCAAGAATAATATTGTGGCCCTGACCTCCAGACAGATCTCCTCCACACGACAACAATAGATGGGCAAGGTTGTGGAGGAGTATGTGGACATATTCACCCCACCCGCAAGGGTGCCTTTGCACTGTCAGGTCAAGCACCCCATCGATCTAACCCCAGGTGTGCCACTTCCCAATTGACCAATCTATCGATGCTCTGTTCTGGAGAATGACGAAATCAAGAGGCAGATTCAAGAGCTGCTACAGAAAGGTCACTTCCGACCAAGTTCATCGCCCTGTGGGAGCCCAATCGTGTTGGTGCAGAAGAAGGATGGGACTTGGAGACTTTGTATTGACTATCGGACGCTGAACAAGATCACTATCCGGAATAGGTACCCGATCCCATGGATTGATGACCTTCTGGACCAACTCAAGGGGGGGAAATATTTTAGCAAGATCGACTTGAAGTCCGAGTATCACCAGGTACCAATCGAACCCTTCGATGTGTGGAAGATTGGCTTCAAAGCCGAGGAGGGCCTTTTTCAATGGTTGGTTATGCCTTTCGGGTTGACGAATGCTCTCGCAAACTTCATGAGGCTAATGGAAGGCATCTTGTGGCCATTTACCAACTCATTTGTAGTGCACTTGGATGACATCCTAATCTTCAGCCAAACTTGTGAAGAGCACCTCCACCACATTCGACGGGTCCTCCAAACACTGCAGCAACACAAGTTGTGTGCCAATTCAGAGAAATGCACTTTTGGCATGACCCAGGTTTAGTATCTAGGACACATTATTGATGAGCGGGGGTGCATTTGGATCCAGCCAAGATCCAAGTCATTCAGGATTGGCAAGCCCCAACCATTCTGATAAAGCTCTGCAGCTCTTTTGGTCTTGCCAATTTCTACCGTAGGTTCATGTTTGGATTCTCTCATATCACTTGGCCCTTGAGCCAAGTCACCAAGGGAGGAACAAAAGAAAAATTATTTTGGTATGAATATCAATAGAAGGCGTCCGTCGAGTTGAAACATCGCCTCTGCTCTGCCCTAGTGCTCACATTACCAGACTTGCAACAACTATTTGAGATCAAGATAGATGCCTCAGACTATGCTATTGGGGCAGTTCTTACTCAATAGGGGCATCCAATGGCATATCACAATGAGACACTATCTAACACCGTCCGGAAGTATCCCACTTATGAAAAAGAGATGTATTCCATTGTGCAGGCTTGCCGACAATGGAAGCATTACATTTTCACACATATCACCTACCCTTTCATTTCATACAAAGACAAGGGAAGTTGCAGAAGGATCGCCATAAGAAGTGGTCCACATCTCTGCAACAGTTTCATTTGAACATCAAGTACAAGAAGGGAAGCACCAATAATGTTGCAGATTGCCTCAACCGACCACTGATCATGGTGGTAACCATCGTGCTCAGCTCTTGTGGGCACGAGACGTATGATTGGCTACTTCTCTACAAGAGCGATTCAGAATTTGGCCACACATAAAAGACGCTCTTGGAGGGTAAGAAAGTTCCAAATTTTCACCTCCAGGATGCATTATTATGTCACCTGGGACACCTTTTTGTTCCTTCAAGCAAGTGTGCCAAGATGATTTGGGAAGCGCAATATAGTTGGGTCAATGGGAATTTCGGGGTCGAGAAAATAGTAGCAGTAATACAGAACTATTTCTATTGGCCAAACCTTTGACTAGATGTCGGGAAGTACATCAGATCCTGCACTCCCTGTGTCATTTCCAAATCGACCTTCAAGAAGCAAGGCCTCTATACTTCGTTGCCTACCCCTAGTAGACCCTGGGAATCCATCTCTAAGGATTACATTTCGGGCCTTCCTTCTACTAAGCATGGCAATGACTGTGTTTTCGTGGTCGTCAACATATTCTCAAAGATGACCATTATGGCAGCCTGCATGAAGAATATGACAACAAAAACCACTGCTAAAATCTTCTTTGAATGAATGTGGGTACACTTTGGGATCCCACAGTCTATCATTTCAAATTGGGATACCAGGTTCCTCGGTACATTTTTTTCCAGCCTCTGGTCAATTTTAGTCACCAAGCTCACCAAGTCCACAGCTTTCCATCCCCAAACTGATGGTCAGACAGAGGTCGTCAATAGGATGATCATACACATTATGCGCATGTACAAATCAAAACATCCACATACATGGGATGAGAACCTCCCCTATGTACAACGCAACTATAATAGAGCTCTCCATAGCTCAATCGGCCACAACCCCTTTCATGTGGGCTTGGCATTCCAACCACTATGTCCCATTTACGTGGCCATGCCATTTGTGGCTACTCAGGTCGATTTGTCTCATGTCCAGTCTGAAGCTAACAAGATGATCAACTTCATTGAGTGCATTCAGCACATCCACCAATAGGTTCATGACATATTGGACAGAACCAATACCAAGTACAAGCAGCGGCATGATCAACACTGTGTGCCACACAACTTCCATGTGGGCAACAAAGTGTGGCTACATTTGTAGAAGGAGCACCTCTTTGGACCCCACCGTAAGCTTCGCCTGCTTCGATATGGGCCATACACCATCACCAAGGCTCTAGGGGACAATGCCTTCGAGCTCAATATTCCACCATTCCTTGGTCTACACCTAGTGTTCAATGTGGACCACCTTCGACCATACATTCCACCTCTACTGGACATCTCTAACATTGCATAACAACTCAGAACAATAGATTTAAACCCAGACTACATGGAACGGGCCACCATATATCGTATCATGGACATGCAAATCAAGAACACTCGCCGGCAGTAGATGCAATTATATCAGGTTGTTAAAGCTGGCCAAATCCTGCACCAAGGCAAGTGGCTCACCAGGGACCAAGTTCAGCAGAATTTTCCTCATCCCACGGAGGAACTCAATGCAATGAGGCCCATTGATATTGGTGGCCACCTGCCTATTCCACTTGGAGCCCCACCATTGTTTCTTTCAGTTTTTCAGTTTCCTTAATTGTAGCACAGTTTACTATTTTTAGCAATTTTTCGGGTCCTAAACTTTTAGAGCCATTTTGAGGCCCTAAACACCGTTTTTGGGGAAATCCTGCTCCATGAAAAAGTGATTTGAAGACTCAACATTCATTGTCATCATTCGTAGTCCTCAGATAGATATTTCTAATGAGGTATCATGTGCATCAAACGAAGATCATATGCCAAAGTTACAACCCCGGGAAATTGATGTACCAATTTATCCCAACTGGGCCCATAGTTTGGTGTTTCATCTCCTAGGGTTAGGTTTTTGGATGTTTAGGGTTTCCATTGTTTCTCAATAATAAATTGGCCTTCTAGCCTCATTTTAACACAGTTCAGAGGCCTATAACAGCCACATCTCTTCTCAGAGATAAGCTACCAGCGCCCTAGCTAGTTTATTTCCATTCTGTCTGTAAACATATTTCAATTATGCGATATTAATGAAATGAATTCTTATTTATGTTGCATCTCTGCGTTTATGTGTATTTATGTATTTTATTGCATTCCTGCATAATTCTGGATCATGGGAATATGAAAAACATGGGTATTTTTTTTACCCAATTGTTTCCTTACCAACTATTAATTGTGGAGTGATCTGTTAGGCTAGCCCACGCCACTCTCTTCCACTTATCTGCTCCTTCTCAAACCATGGATCTGCATATCCCTCTCGTTAGGCCATCCAATCAAGATTTCATGTTTATATTTATTTTATAATTATACAAAGTCTCATCCAACCATGATTTCCACATTGGTATTACGCAATCATTATTTATCATTACAAAAATCGGGGTTAACATAAGGGGTGCTACATCGAACCACTATGGCTATTCAAAATTTGAGAATGATAATAGAACTAGGAAGCAATTAATGAAACTGAACCATTATGATGGTTCAACCTTCCAGCCATCACTTAAGAGGCAATTATGAACATGTGAGAAGGGGATGAAAGGGGGATGAAAAGGACAAAGTTTATGAATAGAAGGGAAATCTATGAACAATGATAGACAAGAAGAGATCAGAGTAGTGGAAAATAAGAAGATATCGAGACTAGAATAGAAGGAGCTCATGAATCTAGAACAAATAAAATAGAGGAGAGAGAACAATTATGCAATTTTGGTGTGAAATAGACAAGGTGTATGTTGAGCCATAATGTAGAATGAAATTGTACTCCGATTTGTGAGAGAAATTTTGTTGTTTATGTGAATAAGAATGAAAAATTGATGCCTTATCATGTTGTCTCTTATGAGATTCTTAATTTCCTCGTTATGTGTTAGTTTCAATTGTTGTTGCACTAGCATACAAGTAGTGTGCATTGTGGGTAGAGAATTTGGTTCATGTAATAGTTTTTTATAGGTCCAATTATTCCCCTTATGTCGGCTATGTTAGACTCCTATACCAATAGGTGTCATATTTCATTATGGACTTGATGAGCTATGTAATATGTTCATACCTTTTCTTGTTGCAAAGGTTTTCCATATTTTCAAAAAATCAAAAAATTTAAAAAATGTAAAGAGGGTATACCCTAAAAGAAAAATCAAAGGGTGAAAAAATAAAAATGGCCAAAAAAGTGAAAGAAATGAACCCCAAACAAAATATACCAGGAAAGTGTGCAAGTTTAAATGCCACTACTATTTCATTTTCTGTAATAAGCAATTGTGTGCAGCTTGTTAAACTTTTGCCACAATTTATGAAGAGTCAAACTGTTTAAACTTGACTCATTCATTTTTCAATTTCATGTTGTAGAATAGAAAATAAATATCTGGCCAAACAGTTTAATCTTGGCAGATAAGTAGATAGGTAGAGTAAATAAAAGGAGCTCAACAGTTTAATCTGAGCCCTTGGATGTAATAAGGTTAGAATTAGATAGATTTCCATATGTAAAAGAAAAAAGTGTGATAAGGGTTTGCCAGTCTAAGTGCACCTTAATAAAGAAGAAAAAATGACAGGGTAAAGTAGGTAGGGTAGGTAGATGATGTTGCATAATTACATGTGATGATGAATGGCTTTAGATGTGTTAAATTTTTTAACTTTCATCACAAGTGCAAAGGCAGATAATACACTGGAAGAATTGCAGGCAAGGCAAAGTCAGATTATTAACTTCCCCTTTCATTTTTCCCTAAAATTTCATTAATTTCCCTTAGGCACTAAGGTATTTGAATATTAAAGGGGCTCAAGGCATTTCCTTGACTTTTGGAGGGACCGGACCCTTGGCCTAATAATTGGAAAAGCCTAAGTACTTAACATTCATTCACCTCCCAAAAATCTTTTCCTAAGTAAAATCCCATTTTACTTAGGAAAATCATGCAATAGTTCATAAAAACCCTCAAAATCATTTTTTATTCTAAGTTTAAGTAATGAAGTTATTATAATGCAATTTGCTTGTAAATCTTCACTTGCTTAGTTATATTAATGAAGTTTGAGTTTACATTGTCCCTTGGTCATATTAACTCTAATTTATTTATTAACCCCCTATAAAATCTTTCTCCTATTATATATAACTTCTTTTATATAATAGCCCAAAAAACCCATGTATTATAGTTTTAACCAAAGTATTTAATCCCCACTTGTTCAAATTAAAAACCCACTTTATACCTCCTTTGGTTAAAAAATAACTTTATATATATATTCCCGCCCCCTATGGTAAATAAATCGCTTTGGTTTAATTATAATATAATAAAAATATATGAAAAACATTTAAACATATTTGATATGTGTTTAAAACAAAAATGCCCGAAGTTTGTTTAAACCTAACTTCAAAAGAAATAATCCCATTCCCTTTCATATTTTTCCCCTTGCCCGACGCCTAACTCGAGTTAAAATCCCGATGTATTTTCTATATCCCAAGTCTTAACTCTGGTTTAAAAAACTAATCCCGATCGTCTTCCGCCATATAAACGAAATTAATTAATCCCCACGATTAATTAAAAACCTAACCCGCCAATCAAATCCCGCCCTATGAGTTTATTCAACGGTTAATTACGTTGGGCCCGCGCCATTAAAATCCCGTCATCTTCCTGTCCCGTCAACCGTCCGATCGGCCACTCCAAGATCAACGACTGTTATCAATTTCGCTGGCCATCCGCGTACGAAAGATAATGCGCGATGGGCCAGCGGTTTTTCAAACAGTACACAGCTACGTGTCAAACATTAAGTGGAATCGTTGCCCATTTGCCCAAAACCGCCTTCTACCAAAAGATGTGCGATGGAAACCGCTTACTGCCTCCCACTAACGACAAAAATTCACATTGGCAAGTCCGCGCCATCTTTCCATTGTGAATTCAAAGCTTACCTGCCAATATCAACCGTTTACCCGTTTAAACACAACACCCTAGTGTTGATCATTTTCACCTGATTGTGTAGTAAAACCCTTTGTAACCCAATTGCACCACCTGAAGCCTCTGTTAACCAATTCAAGCATGGTTTACCTCCCAAAAATCATTCTAGATTCGCTCCACAGACCTCTCAAAATCAAACGAAACCTTTTCGACCTCCCCTGCAAACCAATTCTTTCTTAACAATTTGTTTTTTTTTACAGGTGATCAGAAGACCACATCCTTGGATAAACAGTCTTAATACTAGTCATAAGACTTGTTTACTCCAAGAGTGTTATCAAATCTATTCAAACAAAGATGGAAGATAAAACATATAGTTGAAGGACAAGCAAAGGAAACAGGATATTAAACGATTTATTGTTGAAACAGACAGTAAAAACCTAAACTACACATTGAAGGTAAAAGGACACATTAACGAATAGTTAAAGAGTATCAGATTGAAGACCAAGTCAAGTAAATCAGCTAGCATGAAGATAAACAACAGGGAAGACAGTTACAAAACAGAACATATAAGTTCATGACAAAGTGAAGACAGATAAAAAATAGAGCGATAAAAAGTAAACAGTAAACAGTGAAAGTAAACATGAAGATATTAAGGGTTGAAAAAAGATGAAAACACTTTCACCAGCCACAATTAATTTTATCCAAAGAAGAAGTGAAAAACAGTCAAAAGAATTTTAAAGTTAAAAGATGAAATTAGAGCAAAAATGGTACATTCTTCAGAAATTTCTTGTTTAAGTCATCATTTTTCAGAGACTATTGTGATCAATCCAAGCTGAATTTTGCAAAACTGAAGGAGGTTTATGTTTTTAAGAGGACAATCTACAATATCTCTCTCACTTTTCTAACAGCTATTATGGTTTTGGAAATATTAAACAATGTTGGAAAGCACTTTTTGCAGAAAATACCAGTTAAGTCATCATTTTGTAGAGACAATTGTGGTAAATCCAAAATACATCATACAAAACTGAACGAATTTTTTGTTCCTAAGAGAACCATCTACAAAAACCTATCTCACTTTTTGCACAGTGATTTCAGAATGAGAGATACATGCACATCTTTACAGGCTGTTTTTCAGACTATGTAAAACTCTGTTTTACACATATTTTTACAGAGACTATTGTGCATATCTGGAGAGAAATTTTGGGAAATTGAAAGAGTTTTATCTCACCAACATATTAATCCACAATAACCTCTTTCACTTTTTACATATCTATTACGGATTGAGAAATACAAAGATATCATTGGACCCCAAGTTTGTAGAATTGTTGGAGCAGAATGCACAAAGAAAGGAAGTACTTAGTGACTTGGATTCCTCATCATCAACTAAGAGTTGGATCAAATTCAAATTCTCCTCTTTGTAATCACCTATCCATAAAAAATAGTGCCAAATAGATGCATTAGTTTGAGTTTCCTTGACTTAAGTTCTATTTATGTAAAATAGTTGGAGAGATTTGTGAACCAATCTTGATATTTTTTCAAGATATTTTAGTTTAGAATTTGTATAAATACTTCACTCTTGGAAGTATTTTGGGTGGATTCTTATACTTTGATGTAACATTGAATATTTTGGAATAAAGAGCTTTGGAGAAATTTTTCGTGGCAAAAATGGACAAGGAATTGAGGCAGAAGACTTTTCTCAGGATTCATGTGTCAAATGAAGGATCAATAAGTCATCTCTATCCCATGTTTTGAAGTTTTATATTTGTTTACAATATCATTTGTGTTTCATTATCTTAATATTTAACGAAAAGGATTAAATCAGAAATTACTTAGGTGTAATCTGATTTCAGTCGTTATTATTCTAAATGTTTTCTTCTAAACTGGTTTAAACAGTGAATTCTTAATTGCTCCTGTTTGAAAAGTTCATACATATTTGGTTATTTAGTAAAGAATACTTAACTGCTCTTTATTGATAATCAATCTATTTCTCTTCTCTTGAATGTGTTGAAAGACTCTTTATTGCCTTTCATCCGTTTGAATTCCATTCCATTCACTTTAGATCTATAATTGTTTTTAGTTTGATTATCTTGCCCTGATAAACCATATTTTGTTAAAAAACTTAAGCCAGTGCAGCCAATCCTTTGACTCCATTAGCCCAATGGACTGAAACTATTTGATCTTATTCTCAGCTAAAGAAATCCATCTACCCAAATATAAAAAAAAACCCCTGAACTTTATAACTAGCCTAATACTTTCTAAAAACAAAGCTAAATTTTATAGAGAGAGCCCTCTCTGGGTACAGATTGGCTAGATTCTATACCTGAAGGTTGGTTTTTGGTTACCTCGGACCCCTTTCCTCTTCCAACAACTTCAAGGAAAATCTGAGTGATAACAGGCTACACAATTGGTAAACACAAGAATATTTTGAAAATGTTGTGGCTCTTATAGTACAATCTATAAGAGAAGAGGAATGCTTAACATATACATAAATATTTGTTTAAGACTTTTTAAATGCTATACTACTCCATAGCTTGATTATTGTTGGTGTCACAGAGGTGGCTTATTATAGGAAACCTTAGTGCTTCTCATTTAATTATGAACCCAAGGTAAGTTTTCTTATTTCAAGAGTTTCAGCACAATATATGCAAGTGAGATCGACTGATAGTTACTTTATGTTGTTTATGAGAAGGGATTATCTAGTCTTCTGAATTCAATCAACTTAAAGAGGAATGGGTTGGTAGATTATGGCTAATCATTATGTCTAGCCTAGAAAAGAGAAACCTATGATTGAACAGCAAAATGATGGTTTGAATAGCAACCTTAATGATTTTAACATCAATCTTAATGAATTGAACAGCAATCTAAATGAAGTGTACAGCAATCACTTATATAATTTTGCAATGGAATTCTCTTTGTAAACTAACTAATTGACATTAATCAATAATTGGATGCTTTACTGTGCTGAAAGAACAATTTAATTCGCAAAGACAAGTAACATCGAACAATAACTATTCTATGATTTGTAAATCAACTGCAACGACATTGGAAGAAACCGGAAACATCTATTGGTGATGAAGCATTATTATAAACCAGAAAATACGAATGTGATTATTCTAAATCAAGGAACGCAAATGCTAAACAGCTCTGAAGAAAGAAAAAATGTAACTTTATTGAGTGGAAAATTACTTTACAACCGCAACAGATAACTGGACATTGATTATGTGACTAACACACAGTATGGGAATTGGCGAGGAACTTCCAGGGGTTGGGCCCAGACCACCAAAAGCTCTAACAAAGTGAAAACATCAAAAGGTAATTGTTCAAAACATCAAAAACTCTTTATTACATCAAGGGATACTACAGGAATACAATTAGGCAGTTTGGTTCCGATGCATTGATTACAGAAGGAATTTCCAATTCCTATTCGACTCCCCATCTAGTTCGTCCCTGATCCTTTTAAAGGCATTTTCATGTGATGAGATAGTATTTTCCAAATGACAGCCCACTGCGTGTGGCTATCATTTGAGTTCTCGAGCTTGAATCTGTCTGTCTGCCTTCTGCCGGCTTCTAGGAGTTACTGAGATCCCATATGTTTGTGTCTATCGGTTGTCTTCCATTTACCATTGGTTCAGCTGCTCTGCCTTCCTACATACGGAGATACAATAAGTCAATTTTCTGTTATAGAAACATTCCTTTTGTCTTTAGCCCAATTACTCTAGTTTTCATAAACCTTTTCTTTCTTTATTGTTAAGATGAGAAAGAATTCCCAAAATTGTGACATAATTTGAAGTAATTATAGGGTGAAAACATACCTCAATTCGGGCCCAACAATTATTACATCATTTAAATAATTCGAATTATTAAATTTAAAATTAACATTGTTACTTTTTCACATAATAAAAAGAAGAATAAATAATAAAGGGAGGTGATACTTAACCATGAGTGTTGTACATATTAATGGAAGTCAATCCCCATCTTGTCCTTGAAAAAAAGTCATAGAAGGCTCTCATATACTTGATCGCACTCAATCACGCATTTGGTTGGGTGCATTTACCCTCTAAACCATAATATGTCAATGATGTGGGAATTGAATTATTGTTGAGGTGGCATATTGAATCAAAAGTTTTTATTTGAAGTCCTACTAAAATTATATATTCAATAATATCGAGTTGTATAAAATTATGTTGAAACAAAGTTCCAAAATTGAAGAAGAGAAATATTAATGTGTCACAAACTTCCAACATAGTGACATCTCATTATAGCAGCATTAAGTCTAGGTATGTACTTCCTAGTTTCAATAGCACATTGATCCATAATCTTTTTATTATCCTCGAGTTGTTGCTTAAATACTTCTTTCTATTTATTCCATTGCAAGACCAAATAGGACACATTTTTATTTGTTTATGCCATGTCCCTCTCATACTATTTTTATAACATTGGATAAATAACAACCATAAATAAAAAATTTCCCATAAGGCATGCAATGAAACTAAACTAGATGCTAATAACAGTATCCAAAACAATCATTAGTGTCACTATCTACATTTAGAAGACCAAGAATATTCTCATTTGAGGTCATAATCTAGGTGGTTGGAATGTCTTAATTATTAAAAAAAAATTGATAGGAAAATTGATTAATAACCCACTTTGAAACTTCTAAAATAATTAGCTCAATTGCAAATTTAAATATATTTATATTTTACGTAGTCTCAAAGCAATATTGCCTACTAAATACATTATAAATGAATGCAAAATTTCTTGCATATCATGTTATGGATTATAATTTTAACTAGAATTCACATTAATCTAATTAATTGATTATAATTTATAATTTCTTCATATGAATAAAATTGTGAGATAATAATTTGTAAGACATTACCCACACTAAAAGACAACTAACATCCACCCTACTATTATTCAAAGTATTAATGTCACACATTATTGACTCTCCTTTATTATATCAGTGATATATAGAAGTTATTATCAAGTAGCAGATTAGTGTGGTTAGATTGTGTTTCGTATTATTACTTATTTTATTCTACCACGGTAACCACCCCTCCCATATTTACCCAGTTTCACCGGCCTGTCGGGGTAAATATAAAACGGAGAGCTACTATGACATGACCCAACCTCCTAGCTCCAGTTAAGGAAGTGGGGCTTACAGCTAACCACCGACTGATAACTCGTAACATTCCATAGGGCTACAAGTACACTCATGGGCCAAAGAACCACCCTCTGGTGACCAAACGTTGAGTTGGGGCTCCTTTTCACACACTTTAACCCCCAACTGCATGCATGACAAGGACTCCATGTGGTTATAATCCCCCAACCACATGCACAAGCATGCATGGTTGCCGGTGTGACCCAAATTGTCCAGTTCATAGGGTGTGGTCCCGAGATGGTCCCAAGATCTTAGCCTAGATTTAAGGTTAGATTCCAAACCACTGCCTAGAACTTCCTGAAAATTCTCAGAATCAATAATGAAATGACAACCTAAACATACAAATTTGAAGGCAGAACTTGACCTAGACTGCCTAGAACATGAATAACATTTCTTCAAACACATGGAAAACATGTAAGCTATAGGTCATGGATGCATATTTGATCATAAAAGTCTGAGATTCATTTGAGAATCATCGAAAAGGACATATTCCATCTCCACACAACTACAATAACACGTATTATTCCATACATTCATCAACTAATGAATAGCTAAAAAATCCATGACAAGAGCCACAAAAGATACACGTCATATAAAAAACATATAACCTGAAAATAACCAGCATGTAAACCATGGCAACTCAACACCAACGTATTGCCAAAAAATATACATGAATCACAATAAAATAATAGCTCTCATTAACATATGAAAATACCAACCAAGTCAAGGACTTCCACGTACCACACGACCATAGATTGGGCTGAACCAAATCTCTCTTTCAGCTAATCACCCCTGTGCCACATTCCAAGTTTGAATGAGGTATATTATGGAATGAACCAAATAAAACAAAACTAGGGATTCTAGAGGCCAAACCACCTCAACCCTCAACAAATGATTCCACCTCACGGTCGGACAGCACTTACACGAACCAGATCGGTCCAAGGGGTCCATGAACTAGTAACTCAACCCACAACCTTCCAGGGCTCTAGAACATTTGTCCAACCCGGCTCCATGGCTAGTAACTCAACCCACCAAGGTCTCTTGAGCATTTTTACAACCTAGGCTCTAGAACTAGTAACTCAACCCAAGTTGTTCTGGGGCTTCCAAAGCGTTTGTTCCAACCCGCGACCATAAGGAATTATGACCACCAACCAAAAAAAAATCAAGTGGAAAAACCCACAACACCATGGCTATCTAGGAAATGGAAAGGAAGGCTAAAATCATTGTCAATCCAGGCAATCCTCCATGCCAATAACATAACATAACCAGATAATCACATGCATATACCATACATCAATAAATCAAGAAGGAAATCATACATTCAACCTGTTACTTACAAAGCAATCCAGTAGTACTTGTTGATCCATCTATTCCCTTGCGCTTTCCTACTTTCCTTTGCCTTCTTTATCCAAATCCAATATATGCCAAAGTGCTCCAAGAGTGCTCTAAGAAAACACTAAGTGTGCAAGAGTATGAGAGAATAGAGAGATAGATCCACCATAGAATTGTCAAAAGCTGTGAAATGATCCTTAGAAGGCTTTTTATCATTGAGGCCTCTATTTTCTTCATTTTCTTTCATTTTTCCTTTAATTTCCCTCTCATGCAAATCTATGTCTCTTCACCTTCCTTTTCTTCTATTTTCCTTTATTTTCATAAATAAATGTCAATTAATGTCTCTTTGCCTTTGCGCCTTTGCCAATTTCCATAGTCGTTAATTAATCACAAGTGATCCCCATCACTATGTTTTCCCAACATTCGGCTTGGAATATGTGTCCAATGACCTTGGTATAATTTTTTTATTTACATAGAAAATAAACTAGGGGTTGTTACAAACCCATCCCCCTTGGGGAAACATCGTCCTTGATGTTCAATGACACTTATAAACCAACAAAACACATGTTTCCCATGGAACTTTATAACACATATTGATGCGACATTTACATCATATCATGTTGCTAAAGAGATAACCAACGTATCATGAACACCATACCACTTATTGGAGCTTTATAACATAACTCGATGTGGTACTTACATACATATGCATATATAGACATAACAAAAACACAACATCGAAACATATATCAGACTACATCTTCTCAACCAGCGAATAGAGAAGGATGCATAGCCTACATCTAATCAACCATCTCCCATGTAGCTTATGCGGGCCCAAGGTGCTTCCACTGCACTTTAACTTGCTCGATTGCTCGATTTCCAGAGCATGAACATATTTCGCTGCAAAATGAACTGAGGTTCCAGCTAGAATCCTCCTTCGAGCTCCACCTGCAATAGAAACCAACAAATCACATGATCAACATCTTTCACATACTTATTAAGCAATGACACATGGAAAACATCATGGACTTTCATTGTTGAAGGTATTGCAAGTTAGTAGGCCACTGGTCCGATCCTCTTAAGGATATCGAAAGACCCACAATACCATGGTGCTATCTTGGCACATGATCCAATCTTCAAGGCTCTTCTTGGGCTTGATGCGCAAGTACACATGTTCCCCCAACCTGAAACTCTTTAAATGACATGTGTTGATCTACATAACTCGTCTTCATGTCTTGTGTTGCCTTTAGATTCTTCTTGATAACCTGCATTTCATGTTCCATCCCTACCAACATATCTGGTCCAATCAACACCCTGTTCACTAGATCACTCCAATTGATGGGATTATTACAACTCTATCCATAAAGTGCCTCAAACAAACTCATCTTCAAAGATTCATGATACCCATTGTTATACGCAAACTTCACCAATGGAAGATACTCTTACCACTTTCATTGTTGATGCATAACATACATTCTCAACATGTCCTCAAGAATCTTGTTGACCTTCTTTGTCTGTCCATATGTATGCAGATGATAAGTTGTACTTAAGGCCAACTCTATACAAACCTATGATGTAGGGGCATTAGACACTAGCCAGCAATGTAGGAGGTTTTGTCCACATGTTGTGGCTAGGAGGGTTCAAAATCATTCGAATTGTAACAGCAAGGTGTCAATACCTTAGTTGTCTATTGCATTAGATCAGTTAGATTCAGTAGAAGTCGAATAGTTTAGTTCAGTCCATCTGTCATGTTCAGTTATTCAAATAGTATGATTAAGTTTTGTTATAAGATAAACGGTCCTCACCGAGGAACTAAACAGACACATTGTAATGCATATAAATTGTACCCCCCCCCCCAGCGGATGTGTTGAGGGGAGGAGATTTCCGCCGTGAACTTGTGTGTTAAACAATTGCTTCTGGTTGAATACATTTCAGTGCTCGTTGATTATCAAATTATATTGAGTTGATATTTGTGAGAAATTTGTTTAATTGTGAGGCGATTGAACACTGGTCTATGTATAATTGTTGAATAGAATCGTTGTATAATCTTTGCATCTCTTTGTCCATTGTTTTCTCTTGAATTGTCTGAACAATTAAAAAATCCCACTCGTCACAGAGGTCTGTGTATGATCGTGGTCGTTGAGCTCCGTCCCGTGGTAGTGAAAACCCCGCTTACACAGAATAGTTCGGTTGGTTTTGAACTGAGAATGTTATCCCAAGAGTTGAACCTGAGTTAGTGAACGGGAGAGCATAGAAAGGAAGGCGTTAACCCACGATCAATTACTGTTCAAAGGCTGGAAGAATTTTTTATCACACTGCCTTTGTGGGATGAGCGGTATTCAAGAATTCGGGGCGATCACATCGGTTGGAGGACACGTGGCTTAAGGCGGGTTTCCAAAACCGCCCTCATCGCGCATTAACAATCGGCTGGGGAGGCAGCGCGATATCCGCGTACACCATCCAATTTGGAGGCGGGCTATCGAACAGTGATCGCACCCGGACTTGCTCGAAGTTTAATCTAAGGTAAGGCATGCATATTTAATTGAACCTCCGGTTGTGTATGGTGGGCCCGAGGTTTAAAGTTGTTTATTTAAAAAGCGTCGGGTTATTAATATAAGACACTGAAGGGTGACAACCTTAGTATAAGGTTCGACGAGAGAATTAAGGTTCGGGGATACATTTGAAATTCCAAAGTTGCTGAATGTATTTATTTGTCAATTTCTTTGAAATTGATAAATAAAATTACAAGAGAGTTGTGGAAGACCACGTGGAGATGAACTGAGTTAATCCAAGGGAAAATGCTGACAGAGCTACTATAGAGGCCATCTCTCCTTAGGGGGCCGAATTCAGTTTTGTTGTTTTCATTTGTGGTATCAGAGTTGTTTTTGAGTTGTTGTTGCAGAGAATAAACATGGCAATCTGAGTTGGTAGAGGTGCTGGCAGAAGGAGAGGTGGATCCATTGCCAATGCAGAAGTGTTGGGGATCTTGCAGAGGTTCGAGGCCAGAATGGATGCCATGGAGCGAAGACAGCCTAGAGATCCTGAAGACATTAGTGAACCTGAAACAGAAGAAGCTGGAGAAATTGTTGAGATTCCTCCTGACATGAGTCTCCTCAGAACTGTTCTGGGGTCTACAGTTAAGCCCAAGATTGAAGTGTCAATTTTTGTAGGAGGACTGAATCCAGAGGAGCTGGTGGACTGGATTAATGAAATGAACAAGTGCTTTGAATATGAAGAAATGAGCGAGGATAAGAAGGTCAAGTTTGCAGTAACGAAGCTGAAGGGACATGCTGCACTTTGGTGGGATGGAGTGCAAGTAGAAAGGAGGAGAGTTGGCAAGCAGCCTATCAAGAGCTGGACCAGAATGATGGCTAAGTTAAAAGGTAAATTCTTGCCTAGTGATTATCAGCTAACATTGTTTAGGCAAATGCAGAACCTGAGACAGAGGTTGCTGACAGTAAAGGAATACACCGAAGAATTCTATAGAGTAAGCATAAGAGCTGGGCAATTTTAAGACACACCAGAGAAGACTGCCAGATATGTGAATGGTCTCAAGCTAGAGATCCAAGATGAGATTGGTCTTCTGTCTCCTAAGACAGTTGAAGAGGCCTATCAGATGGCCTTGAAAGCAGAGAAGAAACTCCTAAGGAAGCAGTCTGCCAAAGGGAGAGGTACTTTCCGTGGAAAGGGAAGTCAGGGTGGTAGAGGAAAGCCTACTACACCTAGAGATGGAGCTAAGAGTAGCTCACCTCAGAATGAATCTACAGAGGGTGATGCAAGAGGCAGAAGGGGTTCTTACAGAGGAAGAGGAGGTAGAGGCAGAGGTAGATAATTGAGGTGCTATAGATTTCAGCAAGTGGGACACAAGCACTATGAGTGCCCAGAGAATGTGGGTGCTGGTCCAAGAAATGTTGTTGTTGCCCAGGCTAGAGAAGAGGCAAAAATAGAAAAATAAATTCTACCGAAGAGGGGAGAGTCCTTGGTGGTTAATAAGTTCCTATTGAAACAAACCAAAGACGTCATTGGGCCTGCACAAAGGAAGACTTTGTTTAGGAGCATATGCAAAGTCCAAGGGAAGTGTTGTCAGCTAGTCATTGATAGTGGCAGCACAGACAATTTGGCTTCCACTGAGGTGATAGAGAAGTTGAAGCTGAAGACAAGGGAGCATCCAACTCCCTACAAGGTTTCTTGGCTGCATAAAGGGCACCAGCTGATTGTAAAAGAACAGTTTGAGATAGAGCTGCAAATGGAAAACTACAAAGACAAAGTCATGTGTGATGTGATGCCCATGGATGTGTGTCACATACTGCTGGGTAGACCTTGGCAGTTTGACAGAGCAGCAATGCATGATGGCAAGAAGAACACTTACAAGTTCTTCAAGGATGGGGTACATCATACATTGATGTTGGGAAAAATACTGAGAGGGGGGGTGAATCAGTATTTAGAATAAATTCAACCTTTTCTTTGGGTAGATTTCCATACGCGGTTTTATGAACTGAACTAGCGTGTATACGCGGAAATATAGAAGGAAACTAGCGTATACTGATTTACCTTTCAGATTTAGAGAATTTCTCAAGAACAGTCTTTTAAACAAATTTATCAGTTATGAATAAAGCTAGATAATCAGAATTTATGAGCAGTAATCAACAGTATAAAGCATCACACACATGAACACCAATATTTAAGGTGGAAACCCAATTCGGGAGAAAACCACCACTGCTGTCGTCTCTGTCTTCAATTTTTATTATATAGAAAACTTTTTACAACATTGTACTGATGTAGACTTATACCAGTACGCAGGCTTCTACCTGCAGAAGTCTGCAACCTTCTCTCGTTTTCCAGCTGCAACTGGAAGGGAGCTCCAACCCCCTGATCTAGTTTACCAGCCTCTCCTGGAAGGGAGCTTCGACCCCCTAATTTCAACACCAGCTACTACTGGCTGAAAGCTTCTACTTCAACCCTCAAACCCACTGCAGACCATGTTTCATCAATTTTCATACTAGATCAAACAGCTTCAACACAACCCTTCACTTAACATCAACAAACATAGTTTGCCCAATACTTCAAACACAACAGTGAGACCACTGTAACCAAAATATCAGAAATAAACCAGACTTCAGAATAGATATGCAGATACAAACTCAACCCTGAACATTCATTAATTCAAATAGCATATGCTACTTTTCTTTACTGAAGCCACGTACATACACGCTTTCCTGCATACCAACCCGCGTATACTTCTGTGTATTTTATTCTTCAGAAACCCTAAATGCCATACGCGCTTTTCATGAAGAGAACCCGCGTATATACACGCTTTTTCTGAAACCAACTAGCATATAGATCTGTAAAAAATAAATTTTGTAGAACAGTCAGATCTATAAAACTTACCCAGATTTATTCATTTTCTTCAGCAGACTTGCTCCAGTTCTTCATGATTTCGTCAGTCGATCAAACCAGAGATTCATCATCGTCAGATCTAGAGATCTTGAACCATCATTATATCCATGGGTGCATCATAGATTCAGATCTATCAATTAAGAGCAGAGTTCATCCATGCAGATATTCCTTGGAGAAATTTATTCATCAACAACCCTTACACATGCACACCTTGCAGTATGATCTTCTTCTCCTTAAATAGATTTAGCTTTTACCAATACCATGAGTCAAAACCACACAACTTCCGATGGTATTCTTGGACGGAATCAAATAAACCATACAGCGCTCAATATTGTGTGCCAAAACCATGGTAATTCCCCTTGGTATTATAATTTTGGAGCACAAAAGGGCATACGCGACTTGGGACGTACTTATTCGCGTGCATACGCGACTTGGCCTTTACAAAAGCGCGTATACATTGTGACATATTATATTTATCATTTCTCCGGCACATATTGGAATCCTTTTTCTCTGTCACATCTGAACTGCACTGTAGATACATCATTCTTACATCTTTAACACATAGGTTGCTATCCAATGACAACTCATCAAGTCAGTTTCCATCAAGGACAACTTCATCAAGTAGGTTGCCATCAAGGACAACACATTGCATCATATTTCCATATTGCCAACAATCTCCCCCTTTGGACTTGATGGCAACCATGACCATTCAGCAACAATCATTCTCCCCCTTTGACATCAAGGGAAAAGGGTAGACCAAGATCCTTTGTACCGACAATATGCTCCCCCTGAGATCATGCTGCATCTTCATAATATTCAATGAATTACATGACTCTATAACTCAACCTAGTATGACCTTTCCTATCACCAAGGACTCATACTTACATCAATGATCCAACCAAGTGGATTTACAAGTTTGACTCAACTACCCAACCAAGTGGGTTTACAAAATGGAATAAGTCTTTTCATGACTGAATATTACAATTTTTACATCATGGGTCTCAACATGACCTTTTTCATCAAATTACAGAAATGAATTATACAATCAAGATCAAAGATTCTTAAGCATGAGATCAGACTACAACAAATAATTAGAATGCCAACAATGCATCCTTTCCACATGACCAATGCTCCCCCTTAGCCTGTGCATCCTGAACAATTTCAACATCAAATCATCAAGGCATCTTCATCAGAAGCATTAGAGAATGAAACAGAAATATGAGAGTTGAAACATCACCAGAGATACCCAATAGTACCGCAGCTGTGCTGAAGAATGCTGACCCAGAAAAATTTTGTCAGCAAACACCCATACACGGTTTTTCGTGTATAAACTTGCGTATATACGCGTCTGTCCTTCAGGAAATCTGCGTATCCAATTTAATCTTCTGAATTTAAGCAGATCTGATCCTCTGCATGGCAGAGACTACTCCCAGCTTTTGTCTGAGATATTCGAACGCTTCCCTGGGTATAGGTTTGGTAAATATATCAGCAACTTGTTCTTTGGAGGGAACATACTCCAACTTCACCTTTTGTTCAAGCACTTGTTCACGTAAGAAGTGATACTTGATGGGAATGTGCTTGGTCTTTGAATGCATAACAAGATTCTTTGAGATATTGATGGCACTTGTATTATCACACATAATGGAGATAGGAGAAGCACATTTGATTTGAAAATCTTGTAAGGTTTGCATCATCCAAAGGAGTTGAGTGCAACAAGATGCGGTAGCCACATATTCTGATTCTGCTGTAGATAATGCAATAGAATTTTTCTTCTTGCTGAGCCAAGATACTAACCGGGGTCCCATATAGAATGCACCACCACTAGTGCTTTTCCGATCATCAACACTTCCAGCCCAATCTGCATCAGTGTAAGCATGAAGAGTAAGATCAGCATTCTTTGGATACCATAGACCAAAGTCTTGAGTTCCTTATAGATATTTGAATATTCTTTTGACAGCCTGAAGGTGAGACTCTTTTGGATTAGCTTGGAATCGTCCAACAATCCCAACTGCATGCATAATGTCTGGTCTAGTCCCAGTGAGATAAAGCAGACTTCCTATCATTGATCTGTATTCTGGTTGATTCACCGTGGGAGAATCATCATGAGAACTGAGATTGCATCCGGTTATCATTGGTGTACTTACAGGTTTTCATTCTTCCATGCCATACTTCTTCAGAATTTTCTTAAGATATTTTGCTTGTGATAGGAATATACCATCTGCAGTTTGATGCACTTGCAAGCCAAGAAAGAATGTTAGTTCCCCAAGTAAAGACATTTCAAATTCTTGCTGCATGACAGAAGCAAATTTCTAACTCATAGATTCTTCATTACTTCCAAAAATGATATCATCAACATATACAACCACAATCAATAGTTTATCATTTTCAATTTTTGTGTATAAATTGCTATCAGCAGACCCCTTTGAAAATCCTTGTTGATGAAGATATTTGTCAAGACGATAATACCATGCCCTTGGAGCTTGTTTGAGACCATATAGAGCCTTTTTAAGTCTGCAAACAAGTTTTTCATCATTTCCCAAAATGAATCCTTCTGGTTGTTCTATATAAACTCTTCTTCTAGATCACCATTGAGAAAAGCAGATTTAACATCCATTTGATAAACTTTGATTTGCTGGAAGCTTGAAAAAGCAAGAAACATTCTTATGGCTTCAAGTCTAGCTACAGGAGCAAAAGTTTCTTCAAAGTCTATACCTTCTTCTTGAGCATACCCCTTGCAAACAAGTCTAGCTTTATTTCTTATAACATCCCCATTCTCATTTAACTTGTTTTTGAATATCCATTTAGTTCCAATGACATTTTTGTCATGTGGTCTTGGTACTAATTCCCAAGTGTGATTCTTTTCAATTTGATCAAGCTCTTCATTCATGGCTTGAATCCAACATTCATCTTTGCTAGCTTGATTGACATTGTGTGGTTCAATAGTGGATAGAAATGCTAGATAGCTAGAATATCCCACAAGAGTCCTTCTTGTTTGTACACTTGATCCATTCTCTCCCAAAATTTGAGATTTTGGATGATTCTTTTGAACATATCTGGATGGAGCTTTTTCAGATAAATCATCTTCGGGTTCTTCATTGGGTTCACTGTCTATATCATTTCTATTTGATGTAGAATGATATATGTCATCATCGTCTTCATTTGTTATTTGTTTTTCTTCTTTTGGAGCTGCAGGAGACTCATCAATAACAACATCAATACATTCAACAATCTTCCGAAGTCTTTTATTGTAACATTTATATGTTCTACTCCTAGAGGAGTAACCAAGAAGTATTCCTTCATCTGCTCTGGGTTCAAACTTGCCAAGTTTTTCATCATCATTTTTTATAAAGCATTTGCTTCCAAAAACTCTAAAATGCTTCACAGTGGGAGGATTACCATACCAGAGTTCATATGGATTTTTATCACTATTTACACGAACATGTGCCTTGTTAAGAATATTTATCGTTGTATGTGCTGCTTCTCCCCAGAATGTGTCAGGTGTTCCAGAATCATCAAGCATATCTCTAGCCATTTGTTGAACTGTTCTATTCATTCTTTCTGCTACACCATTTTGTTGTGCAGTGCCAGCTACAGAAAACTATATTTTTATGCCATGTTGTTCACAAAATTCAAGGAATTCATCTGATGTATATTCTCATCCTCGATCAGATCTAAGACACTTGATTTTTAGATCTAATTCATTTTCAACCAGTGCTTTGAAGATCTGAAATTTCTCAAATGCTTCATCTTTTTGTTTAATCAACCCAATCCAACACATTCTAGAGAAATCATCAATAAATAAGATATAGTATTGTTCACCACGTGGTGAATTTTTACTCAAAGGTCCACATATGCTAGTATGAATGAGTTCAAGAGGCTTACTTGATGATCCTTCATTGGCATTAAATTGCACTCTAGTTTGCTTACCGAATTGGAAGGTTTTTCATATGATACTTTCAAGTAGAGTAATATTGGGAAGATCACGAACAGCTTTAAGTCTGCTTGATTTGTTGATTTGAGAGAAGCTCAGATGCCCCAAACTTCTATCCCATAGCCAGTTTTCTGAAGATTTACTCAAGTAACATTGATATTTGTAGTTCTTCAATACATACAGGTTGCTTGGAGTTCTGTTTCCTTTTATAATTGTTTTACCTGTATCAAGATCACGTACCACACATTCTTTTGAACTAAAGACAACTTCAGTTCCTTGATCACACATTTGACTTACACTTAATAGGTTATGCTTTAATCCATCCACATACATGACATTATTAGCTTTCACCTTTTCTTTTAAAAAAACAGACCCTTTTCCCTTAATGACAGCAGGAGTATCATTTCCAAATGTAACATTCTTTTCCTTTTCTAGAGCACTATATGCAAGAAGTTTGTTTTTGTCACCCGTCATGTGTTTTGAGCATCCACTATCAATGTACCATTAATTTTCTTCTCCTTCTGCAAATAGAGCTATGCCACAATTTTCAACCTGTAATTCCTTCTTTTTCCATACTTTGGAGCTTGAGGGAAAATGCTCTTTTGGCTGGACTTTGCTCCTGCATTCAGATTCTTCATGGCCAAAGTTATTGCAATAAGCACATTCAACTTCATTTTGAAGAGGAGAAAAGTTGTTATAGGTATTCTTCTTTGTTCCAATATCCATCCTTTTCTTTCTTGCTTCTCTTGTCATGATGGTTTTATATGCAACACATTGAACAGCTTTATGACCAAAATTGTGACATGAGAAACATTTTCCATTGAAGAAGAAATTTCTGCGATCATGAAATATTCTACTTGAATTTACCTGTTGGTTGGTGTTTCTTTGAAAGGTATTCTTGTTAGTGTTCTTTGAATTGAGTTGGTCATGCTTTACCTGTGAAGATTCTTTATTCCCTTGCTGAGTGGCAGAATGTTGTATACTGGATGTAGCTGCTTTTAGATAACTTGGTGCTGAATTCTGAGAAGATTCTCCGATATATCCAAGACCTGTCTTTATAAAAGGAGAACGTTGTACCTTGATAATCTCATCTAAGTTTTCAGATCCTTTAGCAAATCTAAGATTCAAAGTCTTCACTTTCTCAATTTCTTTTCTTAGACTTACTATTTCACATTCTAATTTCTCATTGTGTTTCTCCTTTTCTTCAAGCTGATTTTTCAAAGTTTCTATGGATATTTTACTTTCTTCTAAGAATATTTTACTTTCTTCTAAGCATATTTTGAGTTGATTGAATTCATCAAGAAAATCATTGTCCTCTAAAGCATCCATAAAAGTATCTTTTTCTTCTCTAGATTCTTTTTCAAATGCCATGAGAAGTCTAAGATCTTGTTCACATTCTTCCTCACTGTCAGATAACCCATCACTGTCTTCATGAGTATAGTAACCTTTTCTAGTGCTAAACCGATTCTTATTCCTTCTTGCTACTTCCTTCCCTTTTTCATGTGTTTCTTTGTAAGGACACTTAGCAGCATAATGACCAACTCTTCCACAAGTAAAACATTTGAAAGGAAGCTTACCTCTAAACTGTCCTGTGCCAAGTTGGAGTTTCTTTACAAAATTTACCTCATCTTCTTCTGAGATATACCCTGATCCTTCTGTCTCTTGTACTTATTTCCCTTTTGTAGAAGCTCTAAAGACGACTTCTTTGACTTTAGATGGGCCTCCTCTTCTCATGTCACATGCAGTTAGTATGCCATGAAGTTTCACCACAGTAAGATTTTGAAGATCCTGCTTTTCTTCAAGAGCAGAAACTTTTGACTCAAATTTTTCCGTTAGTGATCTTAAAACTTTCTCAACCAAAGTAGATTTGGTTATTGTTTCTCCCAGATTTCTCATACAATTTACAATATCATCAAGACGTAAAAATAAATTGGCAATGCTCTCCTCATTATGCATTTTTAGATTCTCATATTGAATTCTGAGAGTTTGGAGTTTAGCACTTTTTACCTTTGCATCACCTTCATAACTTAGAATGATTTTGTCCCATATGGCCTTTGTTGCATTTAGCTGCATGACTTTGACAAATTCTGATTCATTTAGACTTCCCAATAGAGCATTGACCTCTTTTTCATTTGTTTCGTAATTCTTTCTTTCCGTTGGATCTGTTCGTACTGCGACTGGATATTGATATCCTCCTTCAACAATATCCCATACATATGCTCCCAGAGACTAAAGATAGGATCTCATCCTTGTTTTCCATAAGATTAAATTGTTTCCATTGAAGAGCGGAGGCCTGATAGATGTTGTTCCATCTTGATTGCTCATCTTGATTGATCTTCCTTCTAGCGGCTAAGCTTTTTCAGAAGGACCTGCTCTGATACCAATTGTTGGGAAAAATATTGAGAGAGGGGGTGAATCAAACATTTAGAATAAATTCAACTTTTCTTTGAGTAGATTTCCATACGTGATTTTTATGAACTGAACTAGCGTATGCACGCGGAAATATAGAAGGAAACTAGTGTATACTGATTTACCTGTCAGATTTAGAGAATTTCTCAGGAACAATCTTTTAAATAGATTTTTCAGTTATGAATAAGGCTAGATAATCAGAAGTTATAAGCAGTAATAAACAGTATAAATCATCACACACATGAACACCAATATTTAAGGTAGAAACCCAATTCGGGAGAAAACCACCGCTGCTTTCGTCTCTGTTTTCAATTTTTATTATATAGAAAACTTTTTACAACGTTGTACTGATGCAGACTTACACCAGTGCACAGGCTTCTACCTGAAAAAGGCTGCAACCTTCTCTCGTTTTCCAGCTGCAACTGGAAGGGAGCTCCAACCCCCTAATCTCGTTTACCAGCCTCTCCTGGAAGGGAGCTTCGACCCCCTGATTTCAACACCAGCTTCTACTGGCAGAAAGCTTCTACTTCAACCCTCAGATCCACTGTAGACCATGTTTCATCAATTTTCATACTAGATCAAATAGCTTCAACACAACCCTTCACTTAACATCAAAAAACATACTTTGCCCAATACTTCAAACAGAACAGTGAGACCACTGTAACCAGAATATCAGAAATAACCCAGACTTCAGAATAGATATGCAGATACAAGCTCAACCCTGAACATTCATTAATTCAAATAGCATACGCTACTTTTCTTCACTGAAGCTATGTACATATGCACTTTCATGCATACCAACCCGCATATACTTCAATGTATTTTATTCTTCAAAAACCCTAACTTCTATACGCGCTTTTCATGAAGAGAACCCACGTATATACGCTCTTTTTCTTAAACCAACTAGCGTATAGATCTGTAAAAATAAATTTTGTAGAACAGACCAGATCTATAAAACTTACCCTGATTTATTCATTTTCTTCAGCAGAATTGCGCCAGTTCTTCATGATTTCATCAGTCGATCAAACCAGAGATTCATCATCGTCAGATCTAGAGATCTTGAACCATCATTATATCCATGGGTGGATCATAGATTCAGATCTATCAATTAAGAACAGAGTTCATCCATGCAGATATTCCTTAGAGAAATTTATTCATCAACAACCCTTACACATGCACACCTTGCACTATGATCTTCTTCTCCTTAAATAGATTTAGCTTTTACCAATACCATATGTCAAAACCACACAACTTCCGATGGTATTCTTGGACGGAATCAAATAAACCATACAGTGCTCAATATTGTGTGCCAAAACCATGGTAATGCCCCTTGGTATTATAATTTTGGAGCACAAAAGGGCATACGCGACTTGGGACGTACTTATCCGCGTGCATACGCGACTTGGCCTTTACAAAAGCCCGTATACATTGTGACATATTATATTTATCATTTCTTCGGCACATACTGGAATCCTTTTTCTCTGTCACATCTGAACTGCACTGTAGATACATCATTCTTACATCTTTAACACATAGGTTGCTATCCAAAGACAACTCATCAAGTCAGTTTCCATCAAGGACAACTTCATCAAGTAGGTTGCCATCAAGGACAACACATTGCATCATATTGACATATTGCCAACAATTGATACCCATGGAAGAAGGAGAGCCATCAAGCAGAGTGGTTGATCCAAAGACCTTGTTGCTGAGCGGGAAGGAATATCTGCAGCAGATTGAAGAAGAAGAGGTAAGATTTTCTTTAGTTTGCAAGCCTAAGGTAGTTCTTACTTCTACAAAGATTTTTGATTTTCCAATAGAAATCCAAGAGATGTTAGACAGTTATTATGACATTATTGTGGATGATTTACGTGATGAGCTGCCACCTATGAGGAAGATCAGCCATCAGATAGATTTTATCCCTTGTTCAAATCTGCCAAATAAGGTAGCCTACAGAATGACTCCCACAAAAAATGAGGAAATCAGGAGACAAGTATAGGAATTGGTGGATAAAGTGCTGATCAGAGAAAGTTTGAGTCCATGTGCAGTACTAGCAGTATTGAGCCCAAAGAAAGATGGAGGCTGGAGGATGTGTACTGATTCCAGAGCAATCAATAAGATAACAATCAGGTACAAATTCCCTTTGCCCAGAGTTGAGGATTTAATGGATTTTTTGAGTGGTGCTAAATATTTTTCAAAGATATATTTAAAAAGTGGATATCATCATATTAGAATAAAAAAGGGTGATGAGTGGAAAACTACCTTTAAAACGAATGAAGGACTGTATGAATGGATGGTCATGCCTTTTGGGTTGTCAAATGCACCTAGCACTTTCATGAGACTTATGAATGAAGTATTGAAAGAATTCATTGGTAAATTTTTGATAGTGTATCTGGATGATATATTAGTTTTCAGCAAAACCAAAGAAGAGCATTTAAGGCATCTTAATTATTTCTTGAAGAAGCTGCACCAAGAGAAACTGTTGATAAACTTAAAGAAATTCTCATTCATGAAGGAAGAGTTGGTGTATTTGGGCTTTGTTGTCTCTGGTGAAGGATTGAAGATGGACCCAGAAAAGGTTAAGGCAATTGTGGAGTGGCCTTCACCCAGAAATGTTTTTGAGGTAAGAAGTTTCCATGGACTTGCCAGTTTTTAAAGGAAATTTATAAGAAAATTCAGTAAGATTAATGCACCCATCATTGAGACAATAAGAAAGAGAAAATAGCCATTTAAATGGACTGCTGAAGCAAAAAGAAACTTCAAACTTTTGAAGGAAAAAATAACTGGAAAGCCTGTTTTGATTCTGCCTGATTTTACTAAACAATTTCAAGTGAAGTGTGATGCCAGTGGAGAGGCCACTGGAGCTATGCTGAGTCAGGATGATAGGCCTGTAGCCTATTTCAGTGAAAATCTGAAAGACACCAGAAGGAAGTATTCCTCTTATGAGAAGGAATTCTATGCAGTTGTTCAGGCACTGAAAAAGTGGAGGCATTATTTGATGTCCAAAGAATTTGTGTTATATTTTGATAATCATGCTTTGCAGTACATTGTATAGCAGCCCAAGTTGAATCATAAGCATGCCAAATGGGTTGAGTATCTCCAAGGTTTTAACTTTGTTTTGAAACATATAAGTGGCCAAGCAAATAAAGTAGTTGATGCTTTGAGTAGGAGGCACATGCTTGTTCAAGAAACCAATTTTGAAGTTGTAGGATTTGATTTTCTCAAAGAACTGTATAAAACAGATTCAGATTTTAAGGAAGAATTTGAGGCATGTTGTAACCCTGTTCTAACAGACAGAAGCCAGTGACTAGATTATTTCTTGCAGGAGGACTTACTATTCAGAAGAAACCAACTGTGTGTACCAAAATGTTCCATGAGAGAAATTTTGATCAAGGAGAAGCATAGTGGTGGACTTGCTGGACACTTTGGTACTGAAAAAACTTATGAGCAGCTGAGTCACTTCTATTATTGGCCCAAGATGAGAGAAGAAGTGGAAAAGTTTGTGAAAATTTGCAAAATCTATCAATATGCCAAAGGAAGGAGCCAAAATGCAGGATTGTACACTCCCTTGCCTATTCCAGACAGGCCTTGGACATGGTGAGTATGGATTTTGTTCTAGGATTGCCCAAGACTCAGAGAGGGAATCATGCAGTATTTGTTGTAGTGGACATGTTTTCCAAAATGGCACATTTTGTCTCATGTTATAAAACTAGTGATGCCACCCATGTTGCTAACTTGTTTTTCAAAGAAGTTGTTAGGTTGCATGGGTTTCCCAAGAGTATTGTTTCAGACAGAGACACTAGATTTGTGGGCCATTTTTGGAGGACACTATGGAAGAAACTTGGTACCAAACTGAGTTTCAGCTCAGCTTATCATCCTTAGACTGATGGACAAACTGAGGTAGTGAATAGAAGTCTGGGAAATTTGTTGAGAAGTCTTGCAGGAGAACATCCCAAGTAGTGGGACCATATTTTTCCCTAGGCAGAATATGCATATAATGACTCACCAAACAGAAGCACAGGGCAGAGTCCATTCCATATTGTTTATGGAATGCACCCCAGAGTAATATCAGAGTTAAGAAATTTTGGAAAGGAAGAACTAAGGATCGCTGATGGTGAGGAATTTGCTTCAGAGATCCAAGCCATACACGAGCAAGTGAAACAGCGGCAGCATCAAATACAAAGGCAAAGCATACTTGAGTAGAAAAGAAGTCCATTTTGAAGTAGGAGATCTGGTTTTGGCGCACTTGAGAAAGGAGAGATTCCCAAAGAAGCAGTACAACAAACTGAAATTCAGAAAGGTTGGGCCATGCAAGATACTTAGAAAGTTTACTGCTAATGCTTATCAGATTGAATTGCCTCCTGATGTTGGAATATCTCCCATTTTTAATGTTGCAAATTTGTACAAGTATGAAGATGATGGCGCAGAAGAGGGACCAGCAGACAAGGAACAGATTGAGTGGGAAAAGCAGCTACCTCCAGCACAACCATTGCAACCAGAGAAGATATTGGACAAAAGAGTGTTCAGGAAGACCAGAGGACAGGAGTACTTTCAATACTTAATCAAATGGAAGGACAAGCTAGAGGAAGATGCCACTTGGATGACCAAAGGAATGTTGCAGAAGATAGGCGGATCAGTGGAAGAGCTCATGGACAAGAGTCCATGAAGAAAATTGCCCTCGGGAGTCTGATGCAGGGGCATTAAACACTAGCCAACAATGTAGGAGGTTTTGTCCACATGTTGTGGCTAGGAGGGTTCAAAATCATTCGAATTGTAACAGCAAGGTGTCAATACCTTAGCTGTCTGTTGCATTAGATTAGTTAGAGTCAATAGAATTTGAATAGTTTAGTTCAGTCCATATGTCATGTTCAGTTATTCAAATAGTATGATTAAGTTTTGTTAGAAGATAAACGGTCCTCACCGAGGAACCGAACAGAAACATTGTAATGCATATAAATTATACCCCCCCCCCCCGGATGTGTTGAGGGGAGGATATTTCCACCGTGAACTTGTGTGTTAAACAATTGCTTCCAGTTGAATAAATTTCAGTGCTCGTTGATTATCAAATTGTATTGATTTGATATTTGTGAGGAATTTGTTTAATTGTGAGGCGATTGAACACTGGTCTGTGTATAATTGTTGAATAGAATCATTGTGTAATCTCTGCATCTCTTTGTCCATTTTTTTCTCTTGAATTGTCTGAAAAATTGAAAAATCCCACCCGTCGTAGAGTTCTGTGTATGATCGTGGTCGTTGAGCTCCGTCCCGTGGTAGTGAAAATCCCACTTACACAGAATATTTCGGTTGGTTGTGAACTGAGAATGCTATCCCGAGAGTTGAACCTGAGTTAGTGAACGGGGGAGCATAGAAAGGAAGGCTTTAACCCATGGTCAATCATTGTTCGAAGGCTGGAAGCGGTTTTGATCGCACCGCCTTTGTGGGACGAGCGGTATTCAAGAATTCGGGGCGATCACATCGGTTGGAGGACATGTGGCTTAAGTCAGGTTTCCAAAACCGCCCTCATCGCGCGTTAACTATCAGCTGGGGAGGCAGCGCGATATCCACGTATGCTGTCTGATCTAGAGGCGGGCTATCGAACGGTGATCGCACCCGGACTTGCTCAGAGGTTAATCTAAGGTAAGGCATGCATATTTAATTGAACCTCCGGTTGTGTATGGTGGGCCCAAGGCCTAAAGTTGTTTATTTAAAAAGTGTCAGGTTATTAATATAAGACACTAAAGGGTGACAACCTTAGTATAAGGTTCGTCGAGAGAATTAAGGTTCGGGGATACATTTGAAATTCCAAAGTTGTTGAATGTATTTATTTGTCAATTTCTTCGAAATTGATAAATAAAATTACAAGAGAGTTGTGGAAGACCACGTGGAGATGAACTGAGTTAATCCAAGGGAAAATGCTGACAGAGCTACTATAGAGGCCAGCTCTCCTTAGGGGGTCGAATTCAGTTTTTTTGCTGTCAACCTACAAACAACTCTTTCCAAAACCTAGAAGTGAACTCAGAATCTTTGTCTGATACAATATTCCTAGGAATACCATGTAACCTCATTATCTCCCTGATGAAGATCGGAGCTACCTCATTAGCTGAATTCATAGACTTCACTGGAATGAAGTGATCTACCTTAGTCAACCAATCAATGACAACCATAATAGAATCATGTTGTCTAGATGTCTTCGACAACCCTATAATGAAATCCATTGAAATGGCCTCCCATTTCCACTTTGGAATCTAAATCAACTGCAATAAACCAATTGGATGCTTACACTTTGCTTTTACCTGTTGATAATCCAAACATGTCACAACAAACTCAACCACCTATTCCTTCAAATTCATCCAATGGTAGAACTTCTCAATCACTGTTAATGTCTTTTGATATCCCGGGTGACTTCAATACGGCTTAAAATGAAATTATCACAAGATAAGCTTCTCGAGATCACTATTGTTCGGCACGTATATCTTGTCCCTAAATCTGACCAAGCTATCTATCGTGAGATGATAATCCACATCATGTTCACTTGTATCTTGTTGTTGTAACTTGTGCTTAAGATGTTGGTACTTGTCATCCTATTGTCCTGCCTGCAATATCTATTCTTGTAATTCTATCCCATATGAACTCATAGTTGTAATGTGATTTACCTACACTATTCTGTTAAGAGTATCTGCTACATTTTTCTCTTTACCCTTAATGTACCTGGTCTCGAATTCAAACTCATTGAGCATAAACAACCACCTTGGTTGCCTAGCATTCAGATTAGGTTGGTCAAAAAAGTATCTCAGACCATTGTGATCAATCTTAAAGATGAACCTCCTGCCAAGAAGATAGTGTCTCCACATTTTAAATGCATGAATGATAACTACAAAATCAAGATCATGTGTCACGTAGTTATGCTTGTGCTCATTCAGTTTCCTTGACTCATAGCATACTACTTGTCCTTCCTACATCATGAGTCCCGATGAGTTCGGGTATTGCAACAAGAATGTTGCAACTCCCAAGGCTACCAACTTAAATTATCAACCCGCGGTTTGTAAAAACTTAAGAGGTGTCGGCACTATATGTGCAACATGCAATGTGTCCTTATTTCGTTGATTTGATGCAATGAAGTGAATGCCATGAAATCCAAGCCTAAACTAATTGCATAAATGGAAATGTTAATCTATTTGCAGATATTATACCTAATTAATTTTGTAGAGAGGAAATCATAGTTAATTTTGCAGAAAGGAAAGGCTATTCTACTTTTCATGAATGTAAATGTTAATCATGTTTTTAGAAATGTAAACATTAACCTATTTTTCAAGTGTAAATGGTACATCAAAAGGAAGCCTAGTCTATGTAATAGAAATAACAATGTTGTAAATGGAAACCATAGTTTAAGATGTATGAAATAAAATGAAATCATTCTTCAATCACTCCATTCAAGATATAGTTTTTAAATATAGTTCAGAAGGTGCTTCATGATAATCATCATTATGCTCTTCAAGTCATGAATTTGTCCACTAATTCAAACTGCAACGGTTAATTGTAATGGAGAAGAAGAAAGGCTTAAGAGGTCTTTCGATCATAATCAATCATGGATTTAGAGCATAGGGGTCATGATTCAAGCCTAAGAGACAAAAACCAATATTTTGGAGGAGATCTAGTCAAGTTTACACGTGCTGCAGGAGTGCTACATGAGGTGCTACAGGAGGCTCTATTTTGCTACAGGAGCAAGATAACTTGTTGAATGCCCAAGTACATCAAATGAAAATGAGATGGGAATTTTTTTTTATTGAGTAGGATTTCCTAGGGTTCCATTCCAAGTGAAGTCACTCCAAAATACCCATGTTAACACATGCTAAAAAATAGCAGAAAAATACTTACTCTAAAAACCAGAAATTCAAGAATTAGTGTGCTAGTTAACCTACCAAATGCCTAACCTAATAAAGTGAAAATTCTATGGGGTGAATTTTTTTATTAACTTGAATTCTTTTATGACCCAATACAAGTGGAATCAACTCAAATTAAGCTCATTCACACATTCTAAAAAATAACAAAAAATTACTACTAGTTTTCTACAAGGGACTTCCAGAAATTCTAGATTTGTGAACTAGTAAACCAATCTAAGTGGCTCAATGATGAATATGAATTTTCAAATATGTTCTAAGGATGCATCATGCTTGTGATTCTGTAAATAACTTGCAAAACAATTGACTTAAATCATTTAACCAATATGACCTACAAAAAAAAACATGGATAGTAAATGCAGAAATAAGAGATGCAAGTGAAAAAGACATTCAAAGGAAATAAAGTAATTGTAAAAGATGGCTATGAGGCTCCTATAAAGGAAACCAAGATTTAGAAGCTAAAAATGACACCAAGCTTCAATATTTGAATCAATCCAAGTACATCCCTAATGAAAGTGTAGGTGCTAAATAACAAGTTTTATCCACAAGAAGACTAAGAAATACATGCCTCTAGAGGAAAATTCGAATTGGTACTTATACAAATAGATGAGGAAGAATTCTCCTTGAAAGGAGGCATATTTCCCCTCCAAAATCCCTCAAAAAGTGGATTTGATTCCCAACACTAGGAATCTTCATTAAATGATAGGGAGCACATTCCTAGATTTTCTTAATCAGTGGAGTTCCAGAATTTGTCAATAATTACATGATATTCAGTTCACTTATTATCCATTCTTGATCCATCTTGTAGTAGGGAGAAAGTCCCTATATTATCTCATTAAGAATTTACCTCATATTCTCTCAACATTCTGCAAAAATAAATAATATTAGGCACATAATATGCAATTATCTCTAAATATTCCTAATAACATATTAAAGCTAAAAAAACATTATTAAGTGTAGAAAGAGACATTTAATATAACCTTATGTTCCTAAGAAAAGTTAGATGGGCCTTAATTTGTGTCTAATTTGGAGGTTCATCATACCCCCCTACTGAAATTGGTGTTCATTCTCTAAGCAACCTATTCCTCTTCTTGCCTTGTTATTCTTCTTTTATGCCTCATGTGACTTTTTTGATGTCCCACATTGATGTTGATGTAGCTTCCTCTACTGAATGGAACCCTGCATGCTCTTCAATTTATTCCTTTGGCTTTGGCTCAACCTTTATTTCTACTCCTTTTTTTGTCCTTTCTTTTATTTCTTTCTTCTCAATCTCAGCTTCTTATTTTGCTAAGTCCTCCTCCATTTTCATCACTATGAAACAATTAATTTTCCTTTTGCCTTTCTCTCATGGTTCTTTCCTCCTTCTTAAGGTTTGAGGGAAATTTTGTCCACTATCAAGCTTCTTGTAGCGACCTGTGACTTTCCTGTAGCACTTTATTAGATTCATGTAGCAACTATGTTCTTTCATGTAGCAGTTATGTTTTATTCATGTAGCAACTATGTTTTCTCCTATAGCATATTTTTTTGCACCCTTTCCATTTCCTTTGAATATTTCCTTGATTCCCAAGGCTTTAGGGCAAAATTTTCCTTCCTATAGCACTCTATTAACTTCCTGTAGCAAATATGTTCTTTTTGTAGTAGTGATTTTCCTTCATGTAGAAATTATGTTCTTCCTGTAGCAATTAATATTTGCATGCCAAGAGGTGGTGGGTCCACATTTTATTTTTCTTTTTCTTTTTTTAATTGCATGCAAAATAAACTCAGAGTGTTTTTTGTTAACTGATTTTTCCCTCACTTACCCCTTCGCACTCCTTGTCCTTCATCACAACTGAATGATTACAACCCACTTTGTAAAGTCCTCTTCACTTTTGTCTTGTTCTTCTCCCAAATGTTCGGGTGCCTTGATGGAAAAGTGAAGCCAACTGCTAGATAAGGTCGAGGTTTCTCTGCTACTAATTTTGGCTATAACAAAACCTTTTCCTTCATACACTTGCAATGTTTTTCAAGCAAAAATAAGTTCATAGGAAAGGTTTAGAGGATTGCATACCTGAGCCTTACTCTTGATGTGTTTTTTCAGGTGATAATGAGGTTGTTGATATGACTATTGAAGATGCCTTTGGTGGTTTTGAAGCTGCTAATAGTCATCCTGAAGCTGCATGTAATAATCTGTTGGAGGTCCTATTGTTGATAGCCTTTAATATGGAGCTCTTCCTGGTTTTTTTTTTGTTGTTGTTGCTTCACATCCCTGGCTAAAATTTTGTTTTTGAGATGCTCATGATGTGAGTGTTGTTGTTGATGATCGACTTATTGATGCTTGCATGAGGTTGTTGGAACATTAATGAAGTTGTTGTAATTTTCTTTAAGGTACAAAATGGCACTTTCATCAATTATTTTTCATTGGATGGAATCTTCCCATTATTTATTGAAGTTCAATGATTCAAGTGATCAACATATAGGTGCCACCATGGATCAAAGGTCATTGTTGGAGATGAAAAATGATCATGTAGTAGCTTTGCATAGGTCTTGTAGCTGCCCAAAATTGCAGAAATGACTCTCCAATGTCTTCATGATGACTGGTTCTTCATTTTGGTACTTCCAAGTGCTTTTGATTGTGGTTCTGGAGGGCTTGTGCAAACTGCTACAGGACTGCATTTTTTCCTGTAGTAGTCACATAAACCTCCATATGGTCACAATAACCTTCACAAGATGCATCCAAAAACTTTGATAACTCATGTTAAACTCATGGACAATGATTAGAAGCTTTGGTTGTGGTTAAAGTAATGGAAGAAGGGGTGAAAATGGGAATTTTTCATGGAAAAAGATGATTTTTTGGATGAAAAAACCATTAAATGGCGTGGAGGATGGATGATGGAGGTGTGGTAGGCTTATTTATTCATTCCCCCAAGGAAAAATAATATATGACGCCTCTCTCTATGTCGATCACAATCTTGTAGCAACTCTGAAACGCTCTTGTAGAAATTTTTTTATCCATATCTCTCAAATAGTAGATTGGATTGACCTGAAATTTTTTGAGCATGTTTCCATCATCCTTATGAACCTTCCATAAAAAATCTTGGTCAATGTATGCACGAATCTCAAGAAAAATAAAATGGTTGTAGGCGATGGAGGCCAATTTCTCGAAAATTGTGGACTAGAATTTGATAAAATTCCTTGAGCCTAATACAATCATCCTTATACATATCCCCATGAAACAAATCAGAAAAATGATGCATTTTTTTTTAGATATGGTTAAAACAATTTATGCCCTATGTATTTTGTGAGTCCTGTAGCAAAACATAACCTTGTTGTAGCATTTTAGGAAAACAAGGAAAATGAATGCGAAAGGCTTGGGAATGATGGGTGGATGTAGGAAATGGATGAGGATGATGGATTGACATGGCCTTGGTATTGTTGGAGCATCTGAGCAAAGGAGGAGAAAGTTGAAGTTTGACTTTATTTGACTAGGTTTTTGATCATTTTTTTCTTTTTGGTGCTAACTTGTTCTTATTGCTTACAAAGGTTGGAGAGCACCTACATTTATTAGAGAGAGATACATGGAGAAAAAAATTTGTTCTTTTCATTTTTTTCATTTTTTTTTTAGGCCTGCCTGATAGGGTTTTCTACTAGTAGGTCTACCCAGGCACCTCAAAGCATGTTTTCACCTAGGATCTTTTCTTTTTCTCTCTTTGCTCCTTTTTCCAACCCATTGACCGCCTCATGGAGGTTATCAATCAATGAGCCAATCTTAGGCGCCTCAAAGGAGGTTTTCACCTGAGATTTTAATATATTCCTCTTATTTTTTCTTTTCCATTATTTTTAATTTCTTTTTTTCTATCCTACTCTACTTGAAAAAAACAAAATCTCTTTCAAGTATAGTAATACTTCCAATGGAGCCATGTGCACATCAAGGTGACAGATAAACTCATGTGTAGGCTCAAAATATATGCTTTGACATGTACCTGAATATGAGAGACCAACTGCTTTGACTGAGATGATATTAGGATTTTTTGAAGAAGAGTGTGTTGCTCCAATTAATGATTGTATGCAACCATATTTCAATAAAGTTGTGATGCCCCTGATCCATTTTCACATTTTCGATCTCTTTATGTATCCTCTTCTACCATGACATTCAAATATTCCTCTCTTTTTTATTGTTCTCTTGAGCATATGGAGGATCTGATGATAAACATGAAGGAACTTTATCAATCTCTGATTCTGATGTTTGCTCTTCTTTAAGTGCAGCTCATGATTCTTTGGTATCCTCATTTGAATCTTCTTATTCTAGATGTTTTTATTCAATGACATCAAGAGAATCTCATTTTTGCAATACTCTTCCCGAGCTGGGATGAATATCATTTAGATCAAGAGGAGTTGTTTAGAAGTATTGTACCTCAGCATTGTAAGTGGGTTGAGCTACTTCCTTTTGTGGGTTGGAAATGGTTGTACACGTAGTTGAGTGGGAGTGGAATTTTGAGATGCGTGTGTTGGAGATGGATGGTAGGGATAACATGGAGTTGGGTATGGAGGATATTGAGGAAAATATTGAGGATATTGTGGATTTCTCCCATGAGTTCTTTGCCAGCCTTGTTGCCAAGATTAGTTTTGGGGTTGAGATGGCCAAGGTTTCCAAGGAAGTAGTGTGTTCCAATTACTTTGAGATAGATGTTCATAAGCTTGAAATTGTGAATTAGGTTCTTGCATCATATCACATTGACTAGGATTCCATGGTCTTCTTGGAGTTACATAACACAGTTGCTTTGGTAATTGAATTGCTCCATTGTCATCTTGGTAAACTTCCTTCAACCTTGGTAATGATGGGCAATATTTAATAACATGTGATTCTGCATGGAAACACAAATATCAACATCTTCTTTTTTCTCATCTTTCATTCTTAACATTTCTACTTGTTTGTTTAGATTGCTAAGAATTTTTGTTTTAAACTTGTCAAGCAAATTTCCAAGTTCGGCTTGACTTACTGATCTTGATGTTGATTTACTTACTCTTGCCCTTCCTCTTGACATTCTCTTGCATGATTCACAAATTTCTTCAAATGATAATTGGCGTACATCACCTCTACACATGAGATCAAGGAGGTCAATCAACTCATCCCTAATTTCTCTGAGTAAGAGGGTTTTTAGTGTGTCAAATCCTAACTGATGCAATTTTTCCCCCTTAACATTATACATAAATCTATCTATTAGATCCTCAAAGCTCTCATCTTTTTTTTGAGTCATTCTAAAGTTTTCTTCTTTAAGATCACGATCTTTATTTTTTTCTATAAATATATTTTGCATATCATTCCATGATCTTATTGAATTAGTCCCTAAACTCAATAACCATTTAAGAACTCTATCCTTCAATGTAGCCAGAAACAATCTCAATTTTTTATTGTTTAGTAAGTAACCATAAGATCTACAAAGTATTTCAAATTCAAAGAGAAAGTTTTTCTGATCCTATGACCTCATACCATGGAAGTTGGGAAGGAAATATCGAGGGATGTTCTTCATATGAACATTGTTATCAGTATCCTGAATGGGAAATCCAAGAGGATCTTCCTCATTCTCACCATATCCATCCATTTATCCTACCTTCTCTGTCATCTCCTCTTCTTCTACCTACAAAAGTGGATGGTGATGTGGCTCTTACTACACCACGTGATCAAGTGGGTGGTGTGGTATTGAATTTTTTTTTTTATGATTTTTTTGAATGAAAACACTAATGCAATGAAAATCCAGTGTTTGAAATGAAATATTCCTAATGTAAGTTTTGTGTGTTTTTGCATAAAGTAAAAGAAATGAATCAACTAGGGAAGAAAACAATGCATAATTTGACACCTCCCCGTCAATGATGCCAAAAAGTAATGAGACCCAGCATTGTAACAAGAATTTTGTAACTCCGATGACTACCAACTTAAATTATCAACCCGGGGTTCATACAAACTTAAGAGGTGTCAACACTATAAGTGCAGCAAGCAATGTGCCATTCTTTCGTTGATATGATGGAATGAAGTGAATGCCATGAAATCCAAGCCTAAACTAATTGTAGAAAAAGAAATGTTACTCTATTTGCAAAAGGAAACCTAATTACTTTTGCAGAGAGAAAATCCCAATTAATTTTTCAAAAAGGAAAGGTTATTCTACTCTGCATGAATGTAAATGCTAATCCTATTTGTAGAAATGTAAACATTAACCTATTTTCGGAGTGTAAATGGTACATCAAAAGGAAGCCTAATCTATGCAATAGAAATAGTAATGTTAGAAATGGAAACCATATCTTAAGATTTATGGAATAAAATGAAATCATTCTTTAATCACTACATTCAAGATAGATTTTGTCAATAGAGTTCACAAGGTGCTTCATGAAAATCATCATTACGCTCTTCAAGTCATGAATCCATCCACTAATCCAAACTATAGAGGTGAATTGCAATGGAGAAGATACAAGTATTAAAAGGCCTTTTGATCTTACTCAATCCCGGAGCCTAGGGGTCATGGTTCAAGCCTAAGAGACAAAAACAAAGCTTTTGGAGTAGATCTGGTCAACTTTACACGTGCTACAAGAGGCCTTGTTTTGCTACAGGAACGAAATAACTTGTCGAATGCCCAAGTAAATAAAATGAAAATGAGATGGGAAATTTTTTTTTATTAATTATGATGTCCTAAGACTCCATTCCAAGTGGATTCACTCCAAAATACCGTTGTTAACACGTGCTAAAAAATAGCAGAAAATCACTTACTCTAAAAACTAGAAATTCAAGAACTAGTGAGCTAGTTAGCCTACAAAATGCATAACCTAATCAAGTGAAAATGCTATGGGGTAATTTTTTTTATTAACTTGAACGTTTTTATGAATCAATATAAGTGGAATCAACTCAAATGAAGCTCATTAACATGTTCTAAAAAATAATAGAAAATTACTACTATTTTGCTACAAGGGACTTCTAGAAATTCTAGATTTGTGAACTAGTAAACCAATCCAAGTAGCTCAGTGATGAATATGAATTTTCAAAGTTTTTCTAACGATGCATCATGCTTTTGAATATTTAAATAACCTTCAAACAACTCACTTCAATCATTTAACCAATATGACCTACAATAAAAGAAGCATGGATAATAAATGCATAAATAAGAGATGCAAGTGAAAAATACATTCAAAGAAAATAAATAAATTCTACAAGAGGGTTATGAGGCTCCTAGGATGGCCAAGCCCGAGGAAACTCAGAGTCCTATGAAGGAAACCAATATTTAGAAGCTAAAAATGGCACCAAACTTCATTATTTGAATCAATCCAAGTGTATCCTTGCTAGAAATGAAAGTGGAGTTGTTAAATAACAAGTTTTCTCCACAAGAAGACTAAGAAATACATGCCTCTAGAGGAAAATTCGAATTGGTACTTATAAAAATAGATGAGGAAGCATTCTCCTTGAAATGAGGCAACTTTCCCCTCCAAAATCCCTCCAAAAATGAACCTGCTTCCCAACACTAGGAATCTTCATTAAATGACAGGGAACACATTCCTAGATTTTCTCAATCAGTGGAGCTCCAAAATTTGTCAATAATTTCATGATATTTAGTTCATTTATTATCCAATATTGTTCTATCATGTAGTAGGGAGCAGGTCCCTATATTATCTCATTAATAAGTTACTCCATAATCTCTCAATATATTGCAAAAGTAAATAATATTAGGCACATAATATGAAATTATCTCTAAACCTTCCTAAGAACATATTAAAGCTAAAAAAATAGTATTAAGCATAGAAGGAGAGATTTAATGTAGACTTTATGTGCCTAGGAAAGGTTAGATGGGCCTTAATTTGTGTCTAATTTGAGGCTCATCAACTCCCCCAAGTACTCTATTGCAAGAATATGTGCATACCACAAACTCTTTATCTGGATCTGCAATCTTCAAGACCAGAGCATTTGTAATAAAATACTTCAACTTCTCAAAACTAGCTGCACATTCCTCTATCCATTCAAATTTCTCTTTTCTTTTCTCTTCAAAGATGTAATAGGATAAGCAATCCATGAGAAGTTCCTGATGAACCGCTTGTATTAACCTGTTAATCCCATGAATGATCTGACCTCATCCACATTCCTAGGAGTTTCCCACTCCATGATAGCTATGATTTTTTTTCGGGTTCACTATTATACCTTCCTTGGAAACCACGTGCCCCAAGTAATGAACTTATGCCTGAAAGAAACTGCATTTACTAAGCTTGGCATACTATTACACAGTAATTTGTCACCATGCTCATTTCTCATCGTTGATCCTGAAATTCCCCATGATAGACCCTGTGCAATGTTTCCACCATGAAGAAATATGTTAATACATCCCCTGAAGATTCAAAGAATATTTCCTTGCAAGATTACTGAATAAAATTGGTCAAAATCCTAGTTTTTTGGGTCAACACGTTTCTTGGTGTCATGCTCCCGCTGATGTCACATTAACAGTTATGGCTTAGCACTATCAACGCCCTTATTTCTTGGAAAACCGTGATGATCCCTTTCTGGTAGTGTTTCCTCAAATGGAGGAGAAGCTTTGACCTCTAGAAGTTCCAGGGCGGCTAGTTGGTTGTTAAACGGTGGTGAGAGAGTCGAACTCTTTAATTTTAGATCTTTGATCTCATCCATGGGGGTTTATCCCTTAGAAATTGGAATTTCCTCCTCCTTTCATGGGCTCCCAACCTCTTCTCCCTTCCTATAAATTCATGCCCCTCTTTCCAATAATGTTAGTCCTAGTTGGTCATTGTTCGGCTAGTTTGAAATCTCGTTCCCTTTACATTATTGCATTGTGATAATGCCTAAGTGTTCAGGAGAAGGAATTCTTTAGAGCTTCGGTGAAGGACTCAGATTTTCACCAAAGGGAGGCCTCCAACATCAAGGCCTGGTTGTAAGCTCTTCCTTTCATATTTATCAATAAAAACATCTGATGTTTGCTTTCTATATTTGTCTAGTCTTTTATGCAAATATTTTGGTACTCCTTGATCTGCTAGATAGCTAATGTTTATGATTATTGTGTATTGAATTACGTTTGTTTTTGCCTCTTGATCATCCGCGGGTATTTGTGTGCCATCAGTAGCAAGGAGCGAGCCTAAAAGGATCGTGGATCAAGGTCATCATCAATGGGTTCAAACGTAGCGTTGGGAAAAATGTACTTGTATCTCTTTTCTGGTTGCATTATGAATGTTAGTTGAGAAAGCTTTTCATTATAAATTATCTCATGTAGCTAGACTCACTTTAAGGCTAGAGAGATCGCCTCTATCTGTAGAGGGGATTTATCTTGACTACAAAAACAATTGATGTTTTCTTAACAACCTCAACATTACTACCAAGTTTTCAGCATGTCCTTCCTCATTCTTATAATATATCAATATGTCATCAATGAATACTATCATAATTTTTTCCAGATAAGGATGCAAAATTCATCAAACACGTGAAAGTAGTTGGAGCATTATTCAAACCAAAAATAACCACAACAAACTCATAATGCCCATACCTAGTCTGGAAAGTATTCTTGTAGATGTCCTCTTCTTTGATGCGTACTTGATGAAATCCTAATCTCAAATCTATCTTCGAGAAAATTGTTGCTCCCTTCAACTGATCAAACAATTCATCAATCCACGACAAACGATACTTGTTATTAATCGTCACCTTGATCAAATGGCTATAATCAATGCATAACCTGAGAGTATCATCCTTCTTCTTCTCAAACAATATTGTTGCACCCCAAGGTGACACACTTGGTCTAATGTATCCCTTATCAAGCATTTCCTTCAACTACAACTTTATTTTTATTGAGATTCAACAAGAAGATCCTAGTGAAAATTAAGCACCTACACTAGGATGGAGCCTCAAGCTATTTTTAGGTGTATGTCTATGTATAGATGTATGTTCATAATCTATTTATAGAATGCATGTATACTATTATTATCCCTTAATATTAGTTGGACAATAAACTATAATATATTCTCAATCAGCACTTGGAAATAGTTAACTGAAGTGGCAAATCAATTAGCTAAAGGAATTTTGAGTTAGCTGGTTGGTTGGTGGGACATGCAGGTTGACTTAGTTGTAACTGAGTGATTAGAAGTTGTAACAAAATTGGAAGTGCAGTTGTGCAAGTTGTAAAGTATTTTAACTCAGTTAAGTGAGTTAAACTCAGTTGTGCTAGTTGTAATTGAAGATACACTAGTGATATATCAAGTGAATTAATTACTAATTAATTCACAATCAGTGGTCTCACATGCAACTGAATATTTACTATTATTAACTGCATGCATGTGAGATCCAGTGGAGACCCAGTTGAGTTCTAGGTGAAAGGGAAGTAAACTATCAGTTGTGACATTATCCAGTTGCACACATGCAACCACACACACATTGGATGTGCCCATGGGGATTGCGCAGTCAAGGCAGGTAAGATTGCATTTATTTTACCACTGCTATCAAGGATTAGATGACGCGGGTTATGCAGAGACAGTAAATTGGCTAAGGGTTTTGCCAATTTTTGTATGAAAATGTGAGACAATTAGCTGACATACTGAGGGCTCTTGTGAGAATAGTTTTGTATGTAATTGTTTCATGATCCATGATATAATATACAATAGAATATATTGGGGTTTTTAGCTATAATATTTCCCCAGGAAATTATCTATGTGTGTGTGATTGATCTTTCTTCATGTTCATGTAATTAGAAATTTTGTTTTTTATTCTGCAAAATATTTGTAGAAGAGATTTAGTATTTAACTTTAGCACATTGTTAGATCATGAGTGTTAGTGTCGGGAGGTATCTTTATCCCTCAAACGAGGGATCAAATTTCTCTTGTTGCATTGCATTCTTAGGTGTCTCATTCAGTCAGTCAGCTGCAATTAGGAGATTGGATCATACAGCTGATCAATTAGATTTTTCTCATGTCCCTCATGTCTTATGTTGCTTGTTAGCTGGTTGCATTTCATTAAAATCATTTAAAGTCATTTTTGGTCTTATAGTTGGCAAAGAGTCATTTTAGGATGTTTAGTCTCATTAGGTCTAGGGTTTCGTAACCTAGTCTTCAGAATACCTAATAATGGCCAACAGGCACATGAGGAGGTTTGAAATAAGTTTTCACTGCAAAAAATTTCATTATCATATGCTTAATAATGATTTTTCTTCAAAACTCTGTTTTGAAGAAAAATAGTCTATTTCATCTTTATGTAATAAATGCAATGTAATTTTTAAGTTTTTCAGTTGTAATAACACTCCACTCGCAACCCTGGTCGCCTTTGCCAAAGCTCCATGCCATCCATTCCTTGCAAGACAGACAGAAAAGCTCATTATTCAGTCCAAAAGCCAGAGGGAAACAAAACAGAGTTTAAATTGAAATGTCAAGTTTGCAACATTACAAAGTGGGCTTTTTCAAATGAAAAATCAAAGTCTTTGGTATATATGTGATTTTTATGTTCCAACACTCCATTTGTATGCCAAAGAGACAACATTAAGCAAAGAAGAAGTTGTGAGGAGCGAAACAGAGAAATTGGGGGCAGACTGTGTCAAGTTTCCGAGCGCGACGCATTGGGCAGGTGTCGCAACGCATCGGGCGAGCGCGGCGCATTGGGAGGACACGGCGCACTGGGTTAGGCGCGCGATGCACAGGGCAGAAAGCAAAATTTTTGCTATTTATTCCAACTCATCAAATCGACTCGGTCCCTTCTTGTCCAAGTAAGTCCATGCAATCACTCCATTGCTCATGACAAGTGTTTGGTGTTATGTATGAAGATTTAAATACAAAAACTCAAACCCTATTCTCTTGTTTGAGGATTGCCTCCTTAGGATTTTGAAACTTGTTTTGGGCCCAATATTTCCATTCTCCACCTTGTTTTTTTTCCCCTCGTCACTGCTCATTTTATCACAACAGCCCATTTCACTGTTTATCCTATATCCCTAGTTAATCATTCCTATCCCATTCCCATTATCCCCATCCCACTTGTAAAATTTTCCCAAACCCCAAGTTTATCCCAAAAAGTTAAGTGGTTGTCCCTAAACCTTTCAAACTCACAATTTCACTTGATTATAGCTCATCATTTTCATCACCCTATCTCTCCATAGTCCCTCGCCTGTTATTATCACATATTTGGCAATTAAATAAAAAACACCAAAATTCTCATTTTAATCCAAGACAACATAGACTTTGCATAGACCTTGTACATCATGGGCAGCATTTGGAGTACATCCCACATGGCCAGGCAGTGTTCCTGCTGAAGCTACATGCACTGAAGGCCTCATAAAAGTGGCAGACATGTGAGAGAGGAGCCCACCTCATTGGCTGAGTTGCAGGCTTGTCCATTTGCCATGGCATGTTTTCAACAACAGTCATGTTTTCAATATTGTGAAATGACTGCTAGGGTCCGTTATCATTAGGAGCTGGCTCATTTGTTTGTGTTGCATTTACATGATGGTTAGGTCACCCTTGCAGGTGTGACATTCACTTTAACACCGGAAACTATCTCTCAGGCAATCAGAATACCAAATGTTGGAGAACAGTGGAACAAAAGATAGCAGGTTGACAGAGTGCACTATGAACCATATATCAGGCCTAGCTTTGTGAAACAACTCAACAGAGTGTTTCCTTTCCGGTTCTTAAAGGATTCCTATGCTCCTCTGATGAAACTTATTATCAGATATTTCAGTTGTGAGGGCCGGTTCTCACGTCTCTATGCCTATCATATCAGGTTATTGATGCTTCATGTGCCATAATATTGAGAGGATGATCACTCTTGTGCAAAGGAAAACTCCTGAGCAGCAATACAACAATATCTATCACTTTGCACTTATCAAGATTGTGGTTATGTATCAGCTCAGCTTGCAGGGCATTTCATGGGAGGATTTCATTGCTAATGATTTCTTCACAGCTCCTCAGATTCCTTCAGAGGTTGTTCATGAGGCAGGTGAACCTTCATATCAGCATGAAGGTCACGAGACACATACCACCAGTGTGCCGGTGTTTGTTACTTATCAGAGAGGCACCAGAGGATTATTCTCAGAAGAAATTTCCAATAGTATTATATCCAATTGGGTGAGAAGGCTCCTGTTATTAGCAGCACAGTATTGAAGCATGATAGAGGTAAGAGGCCCATGTAGGATGAGGGGCCTTTAGGAGGCCAGGATACCGATTTCATACTCATTGATGAGGATTTGGGCTCACCAAGCTCAAAGTTGAGAGAGATTGTTCAAGAACAGAAGGCAGAAATAGACACTTTGTCCGTCAAGTTGCAAAGAGCCCAATGGATAATTAATTACCTTGAGCAGAGAAAAAAATAGTTGGAAGATCAGAAAACTATCATGGAGTTGCAAAATATACGTGAGAACCGGCAAGCTGCCCAAAGGAGCCAAACCGAGATGACATCCATCGAGCAAGAGATTGAGGCTGATCGAGAAAATTGGCTCGAAAGGGTCAATATTCATTTGGAGAAGCTGTTGGAGAAGGAAAAAAAGGAAAATAACATGTTGAGGCATAGCTTCAATGAGCTATCTTGCGCTCAATCTGGAACACCGAGAAGGCACTCAAAATCGCCCAAAGTGGGACATCGTCGATCAGATTTTTGCTCGCCACCCGCAACCCGTTTCGCCTAGTTTGGCCAATTTGACTTTTTTTAATCCAAATGTGAAACTATTGATGTAACTTAATGTAATTTCATGGTTTATGTAATTTTAGCACATTTACTCATATAAGTAGATTCATTCATCAAGAGGTGAATTATAACTGAATGAATCAGTTTCCTATCTTATAGAGGCAAGCTGTTCCACTGCCTATTTTCCAGTTCTTAGTTTAGATCTTGTTGAAAAAGCTCCTAAAATAGTGAGATAGACCCCTAGAGAAATGGGGATGAGTTATTCTTGTCTATATCTTGTAGTTTCTCAGTCATTTTCAGGGTTGGACACTTAGGATTGCTTAGAGCTTCATTGTACATTTCATTTCTGCATTTTGGCAAAGGAATAGACCAGGGTTTGCAGCACTTTTTGGGATCCATGTGGCTCTATGTCTTGATGGTGTGTTTCTCTCTGTGATTTTAATTTTACTGGTGTTTTATGTGTATCATCTTCCTTCTCATTTCTTCTTAAGTTAAAAAAACAACTTATAAAGGTGGAATTCATTAGATTTGCAGTGCTCTACCTTGAGTTTTGTTTAATTTTTCATGTTTTCAACTATCTGAAGAGGATTCCTGAAAGCTCCTTGCCCTCTTCAACTCCTCACCGGGCCTGAGTTACCCATTCATTCAATCCAAAGCATCAAAAACAATTGCCTTCCCTGCTCCCATTCAGATCTTCCCAAAACTGTGCCTCATTCCCCCGACCTGCACCGCCTCTCCCTTTGGATCCAACAAAACTCCTTCAAAAATAAATCCAACCTCTTTTACATATATACCTAGCCTAAAATCAGCCTTTATTCAAGTCATCTCAAGCCTCACTGATTATTGTTGCTGAGATTGACCAGGAGAGAGCGCTCTCCCGATCTGGTAGGGCTAGCTACCAGGTTAAGCGTGGTTTGATGTTACCCTAGACTCTACCTTCCTCGGCCTGAGGTAGATTTAGGCTATAACATAGTGGCGACCATACTAGGGACACGAAAAATTGTTTGATTGTTAGTGTTATTCGTTTTATAAACTACAGACGGAGCCTGAAGTTATGCCAGGTAGCCTTCGAAACGCTCTTGCTTTGCATTAGCGAAAGTAGATGAATGTTGCTTCAGTCAATCTCCGGTCTAGTTTTATAAACGTAACATCTGACTTGAAAATTTCCCCAGTACATGTATCAAGTTAGATCTGATGGTTGATGGTGGACAACGATCAGACATAGGAAGGTTGAAATCATTCACCTGGTGACTCCAGTGTCGAAGAATCCCAAGTTTCAGAATTTTTATGGCGACTCTACTCTTCAAGAATTAGTAACCTGAGGAATTTCTTGGTGAATTCATTGTTATCAAAATGGTTTCGCTAGATCGAAGGTATGCTCCCATGAGCCGAGATCACATTCCAGGTTTTCCAAATAAAATTCCTAAGGTAGATTGGCAAAGGAATTTGCCTACGTTTAAAGATGATGATAGGAAGGATGCTACTTTACATCTGGTTAGATTTCACATACATATTCGCAAGTTGAAGGTTGATTTTCCTGAAGACTGCTTGATGAAGATATTCATGGCCACTCTGGAAGGTGAAGCCCGATCTTGGTATGAAAGTTTGTCGCCTGCTTGTATTTACTGTTTAAAGGATTTTCATACCATGTTCTTTGAAAGGTATAAAGAATCTTATCCATCCTTAACTTTAGTTCAGAACTGTTGTAGCCATGTTCATAGTTTTATTGAAAATCTTGAAAAAGTTTATGAAGATGATGACTTCATGGATGATGAGATCATGGAGGCTCTGTATGAAAATCCATTTCAGCAGCATAAAGAGAACTTAGAGGATACCCATCAAGATGCTCAGGAAACTTTGCAGCAGGATCAAGATCTTAGTACAATGGAAAATGATGAAAGAGAAGGTTTTATTTCAGATCTGTCCATAGAAGAAGACAATATGCAGGAAAGTCAAGTTTCAATTTCAGAATGTGATAAAGTCAAGTCAGCTATTTCAGATCTAGATTCAGATCGTGATGATCAAGAATACCTTGTGCTAAATCCCATGAAGGAGAGCTCTGCTGTTGAGATCATCTGGAATGAAGAAGACATAGTTATTGATCCAAATGTTCTCATTTCATTAGAACAAAGCCTTCATGAGGAGGTAATCCAGTCAATTCATGAAAAACAAGATGAGATCTTTGTTCAAGTAAGTGAAAAATCTTCTTTCAATAACTCAGTGATAAATGATAATTTGATTGCCATGTCATATGAAGATGATCAACAATGTTTTCAAATTTCAGAAGATTAGGGAATTAAGGACTGTCATTCAGGTTTTTCATGTTTTAAAATGTTATTTCATGAAGACAATCACTGTTTGAGCAAAAGAAAACAAAAAGTATTATCTCCTTTGTCTAAATATGAGATAGATCAACTCTTGAAAGGTCATGTTACAACCCAAGCTAAAGCAAATTTGCAGTGCCCACATGGTCAAGAAAGTGTTGGTGAAACTTCTTCTTCTTTTAAAAATGATGACGGTCTTGTAATTAGTTTTATATATCAGCAAACAGATAATATTTTCTTTCATGAAGATGATAAGGCTGTCATGTTTGATAATCTTGAAGATTGTTTTCTGTTTAAGAATGACCTAGACCATGAAGTTGAGGAATATGAGCTTGAGAGAGACAATATGCCAGAATTTCTCATGGTCAAGGAACTTACAGCTAACACTCAGATGGTAGAAGCTTATACCTCTCTGTGCCTTCCTATCACTCGGCAATCAATTGTTCTTTCAGATCAGAATGAAGCGAGTAGTTGTATTTTTGCTGTTGGATCTCAAGACCAACTAGTGCTTTAGGATTTTCAAAATCCCTTCGGAATTATTTTGCAAGCATTAGAAAAGATAAATGTTGCCTGGTTCGTTATCATAAGCCTTCATTTTAGTGGTTATTGTGAGTTTCCTACATGTACATCGTTCTACCTGCTCGAGAAAAGTGAGAGCAGAATTTTGGTATGTAGCCATCTGCTGGATTGGTTACATTGGAAGGATCACTATACATGATTGTACATATTCCATCAGTAGGAAGTTGGTTGTCATCATGATTTGAAGCCCTCAAATCTCGATGGAATGCTGCCATTAAAAAGCTTTGTAAGTACTAATTTCAGTTAAGTAGGTCTTGAGTCATTTTTTTTTTAGTCAGTTTCAACATAGTTTCAGTTTGGAGGCTCTAAATATGAAGATTGATTTCATCTTTGGTTTGAATTATTGAGTTAGGTTTTTCAGTCATTTGGTTTCAAAATTCAGTCGGTTTGAGTAAATTTGCAGTCATGAAAATGAGTCAAGAGTCTTGTTTTGGTTTGTCGAAGTTATTGACTCCATAGCCTAATGGACCAAGGAACTACCTACTTCCCCAGAGATCTGTAGTTCTTGGGACCTCCAAGGAGCTACCATCCCCATTGGAGCCAATGTTAGAGTCGGTATCTTCATCCCTCCGTCAGAGATCAAATTTCTCTTGTTGCATTTCATTTTAGGTGTCTCACTTAGTTCAGTCAGCTGCATTCCATTAGGATCATGGATCATCTGAAGGTAGGGGCTAGTCACTCATATCCCTCATGTCTTATACCTACTCTCCTATTTCTATTCATTAAAATCATTTACAGCCATTTTTGGTCTCATAGTTGGTAAAGAGACATTTTAGGGTTTTTAGTCTCGTTAGGTCTAGGGTTTAGTTAATCCCTTCTTCAGAATGCCTAATAATGGTCAGCAGGCACATGAGGAATTCTGAAATAAGGTTTCAGTGCAAAACATTTCATCATCATAATGCTTAATAATGATTTTTCTTCAAAACTCTGTTTTGAAGAAAAATAGTCTATTTCATCTTTATGTAATAAATGCAATGTAATTTTCAAGTTTTTCAGTTGTAATAACACTCCACTCGCAACCATGGTCGCCTTCTCCAAAGCTCCATGCCATCCATTCCCTGCAAGACAGACAGAAAAGCTCGTCATTCAGTCCAAAAGTAAAAGGGAAACAAAACATAGTTTTAAAGTGAAATGTCAAGTTTGGAACATTACAAAGTGGGTTTTTTTTCAAATGAAAAATAAAAGCCTTTGGTATATATATCGTTCTCATGTTTCAACACTCCATTTGTATGCCAAAGAAACAGCAGTGAGCCAAAGAAGATTTGGGAGGAGCAAAGCAAGTAATTGGAAGGCGAACTGTGTTAAATTGCCGAGCGTAACGCATTGGGTAGCTGTCGCGACGCATCGGGCGAGCGTGGCGCATAGGGTCATTTCCCTGTGTGTAAACTTGTTCTTGTGTGGCGCATTGGGAGGACGTGGTGCACTGGGTGGCCTGCGCGACGCACATGGAAAAAATCTAATCTATTGCCATCTCTTCCAAATTTTTAAACCGGCTCGGTCAATCTTTGTCCAAGTAAGTCGAATCAACTTCTCTATTGCCATGAACATGTATTTGGTGTTGTTGTAAGGAATTGAACACAAAAAAACCAAACCCTATTCTCTTGTTTGAGGATTGCCTCCTTACTGTTTTGAAACTTGTTTTGGGCCAAATATTTCCATTCTCCACCTTGTTTTGTTTTCCCCTCACTTTTTATCTTCTCACCACAGTCCCCTTTTCCTATTCACCTTATATCCCCAAGTCAATCATCCCTATCCCATTCCCATTGTCCCCATCCCACTTGTAAATTTCCCTCAAATCCCAAGTTATCCCAAAAAAATAAGTGACTGTCCCTAAATCTTTAACACACAGATTTCAAGTGGCAATTTCAAATTTCACTTGGTAATAATCCATCATTCCCACTACCCTATTCCTCCATATTCCCTCCCATATTACCACATATTTGGCAATTAAATCAAAAACACCAAAATTCTCATTTTCATCCAAGATAACATAGACCTCGCACAAACCTTGGACATCATGGAGACAAATACCGATACATCTTATGACCGAGACAGTGATTCCACCACTGAACTACATGCACCTAGAAGGCCTCATAAGAGTGGCAGACATGTGAGGGAGGAGCCCACTTCATTAGCTGAATTGCAGGCTTGTCCACTTGCCATGGCATGTTTCCAACAACAGTCGTGTTATCAATTTTGTGAAATGGTTGCTAGGGTCCATCATCATCAAGAGCTGGCTCGTTTGTTTGTGTTGCATTTACATAATGGTCAGGTCACCCTTGTCGGTGTGACTTTCACTTTAACACCGGAAACTATCTCTCAAGCAACCGGAATACCCAATGTTGGAGAAGAATGGAACAAAAGACAGCAGGTTGACAGGGTACATTATGAACCATATATCAGGCCTAGCTTTGTGAAACAACTCAGCAGAGTTTTCCCCTTCCGGTTCCTAAAGGATTCCTATGCTCCTCTGATGAAACTTATTATCAGATATTTCAGTTGTGAGGGCCGGTTTTCACGTCTCTATGCCTATCATATCAGGTTATTGATGCATTTTACCAGGGTGAGGATGATGAACCTCCCTTATTTCATGTGTCAGAATATTGAGAGGATGACCACTCTCGTGCAAAGGAAAACTCTTGAGTAGCAGTACATCAATATCTATCACTTTGCACTCATCAAGATTGTGGTTATGCATCAACTCGGCTTGCAGGGTATTTCATGGGAGGATTTCATTTCTAATTATTTCTTCACAGCTCCCCAGGTTCCTTCGGAGGTTGTTGATGAGGCAGGTGAACCTTCATATCAGCATGAAGGTCACGAGACACATACCACCAGTGTGCCGGTGTTTGTTACTTATCAGAGAGGCACCAGAGGATTATTTGCAGCAGCCCGGCGAGTATTATCTCCACCTGGGGTGGAAGGGGTCTCGCTTCCATCATCAACATCACAGGTACAGGTACGGGACAAAGGTAAGAGGCCCATGCAGGATGAGGGGCCTTCAGGAGGCCAGGATATTGATTTCATACTCATTGATGAGGATTTGAGCTCTCCAAGCTCAAAGTTGAGAGAGACTATTCAGGAGCAGAAGGTGGAGATAGACACTTTGACCGTCAAGTTGCAAAGAGCCCAATGGATTATCAACTACCTTGAGTAGCGAAACAAACAATTGGAAGATCAGCAAACTATCATGGAGTTGCAAAACATCCGTGAGAACCGGCAAGCTGCCCAAAGAAGCCAAATCGAGATGACATCCATTGAGCAGGAGATTGAGGCTGATCGAGAGACTTGGCTCGAAAGGGTCAATATTCATTTGGAGAAGCTGTTGGAGAAGGAAAACAAGGAAAAGAACATGTTGAGGCACATGAAGAACCATTATTGGGCGCGAAATCATGTTTGCAAAGCGCAAATCAAGATCCTAAAGGCAAAGTTAAAAAGGGCACTAAAGTGTCGCAAAAGGCATGATAGACTCCAGATTTTGGCCGAAGATTCTTTGGCCCAACATAGCACATGATGGAGGATACTCAGCCCAAATTTCAAGAAATTTGGGACACATTTTGTCAATTTTGATTTTTTTGGCCTTAACATAGATTTTTCCACTCGACGCGTCGCGCCACTTGGCGCGCGCTTATGATTGGGAGCTCCTATTGGGTAAAAATTTGTATTTTTTGATTTTTTATGAAAATTTATGCATGCCTACCCATTACCCAGATATTTTGACAATTTTTGGGTTGCCGGAAGGGTCAAAAACACCCTAAAATTGACCTTTCTGCCATTTTTTGGACACACAAGAAGCAGTGTTGGGAAAAATAATTTTTGGAGAGGCAAATGGAAACCAAATCCAGAAATTCCACTTGGGTTGGAAAGTAGACAGGCAGGGCTTTCAACGAGCTATCCTGCGCTCAATTTGGACACTAGGAAGGCCCTCAAAATCAGCTTCAAAGTGGCGCGGCGCATAGAGATTTCAGGCGCGGTGCATTGGGAATTTTGGCTCCTTTTTCACTCAGTAACTCAGTTTTTCGCCTAGTTTTGGCCAGTTTGACTTTTTTTATCTCCAAATGTGAAACTCTTGATGTAAATTGATGTAATTTCATAGCTTTGATGTAATTTTGGCACATTTTTACTCATGTAAGTAGATTCATTCACCAAAAAGTGAAATGTAACTGAATGAATCAGTTTCCTATCTTATAGAGGCAAGTTGTTCCACTGCCTATTTTCCAGTTCTTAGTTTAGATCTTGTTGAAACAGCTCCTAAAATAGTGAGCTCGACCCCTAGAGGCATGGGGATGAGTTATGCTTGTCTATATCTTGTAGTTCTTCAGTCATTTTCAGGGTTGGACACTTGGGATTGCTTGGAGCTTCATTGTACATTTCATCTCTGCATTTTGGCAAAGGAATAGACCAGGGTTTGCAGCACTCTTTGGGATCCATGTGGCTCTATGTTTTGATGGTGTGTTTCTCTCTGTGATTTTAAGTTTACTGATGTTTCATGTGTATCATTTTCCTTCTCCTTTCTTCTCAAATTAAACAAACAAGTTATAAAGGTGGAATTCATTAGATTGCTTTGATCTACCTTGAGTTTTGTTTAATTTTCCATGTTTTCATCTGTTTGAAGAGGATTATTGAAAGCCTCTTGCCCTCTTCAGCTCCTCACCGGTCTGAACTATCCATTCATTCAATCCAAAGCATCAAAACAATTGCCTTCCTTGCCCCATTCAAAACTCTGCAAAAACTAGGCCTCATCCCCGGACCCAAAACTGCCTTTCCCTTTGATTCCAACAAAAACCCCCAAAATCAAATCAAACTCTTTTACATATATACCTAGCCTAAAATCAGCCTTTATTTCAAAGTCATCTCAAGCCTCACTGATTATTTTTGCTGAGATTGACAAGGAGAGAGCCCTCTCCCGATCTGGTAGGGCTAGCTACCAGATTAAGCGTGGTTTGATGTTACCCTAGACTCTTCCTTTCTTCAGCCTGAGGTGGATTTAGGCAATAACAAGGAGAATCCAGGACATACATGTATTTTGTATTAAATTTATACATGGTATCGGAGCACAGGAAATTGCAATTTTGAAGCAGGAACTGAGTTTGTTGGTGGAAAGAATTTGAATTTGCAGAGAGACTTTCTTGGTGCTACAGCCGATTCAAGATCGAAATGGCTTTCAATGGCTTGAGGTTAGAGTATGCACTCGAGGGCAGCTCGAACTACATTTCTTGGAAGGACATGATGCAGGGCAAAAGATTTAATATGAATGGCTTGAAGGAATTCATTGACAATGATGTTCCTAAGCCTGCTGCATGAGATGTTGCCAGTCTTGATGCATGGAAAAAGAAAGTGGCAAAGGCGAGGAGGATCCTGTTGGAGGGAGTATGAGACCACATTGTCTCAAGCCTCCATGGGAAAGCCACACCATATTCTATGTGGAATTATTTGACATATCTATTCCAAAGTGGCAGTGACCATAGGAAATTGGCGCTCAAGGATAAACTCAGAAAGATCAAGATGGAAAAGGGCGACACCATTCCAAATTATCTCACGAAGTTTTTCCAATGTCGGGATGAACTAGGGAGTGTGGTAATAACTGTTGTTGATGATGATTTGGTGAGCTTGGCTCTCTTGGGACTTCCTAAGAGTTGGCACAGTTATGAAGACTTTCAACGGATGAGAAAAAATGTCGGATTGGGAACGATTGTGGTCAGATCTGGTGCAGGAGGAGTTCAGGCAGAACACCAGAGATGGCTCTTCATCAAAGGATGATGATGAATAGGATTGTGCTTTGGCTGCCAAGGCAAAGAAAGGGAAGGGGAAGAAATTCCATTCTAAATTTGAGTCTAAAGGCAAGAAGTTGGATATGTCCAAGGTGAAGTGTTTTCACTGTCACGAACATGGGCATCTTGCTACTAACTGTCCACAAAAGAAGAAGAACAAGAAGGTTGTTAGAGTTGCAGCTGGTGAGGCCCTTGCCTCACAATTTGAGCTTGACTTCTCCTTGATTGCATGCATGGTGTCAAGTGCATTGGGATCAGTGTGGTATTTTTTGGCGGTGAAGCAATTTTTTGCAATTTTGTAATGTTTTTTTGTTATCTACTGGCCAATAAATATGGTAAGAGTGAGGTCGGTAAGATTTGTCAAGTTGTTCTTCACTGTGTAATATTTTTTTGCATAATTTGATTAAGGGGATAATGTGAATAGTTTTCTAGTATAAAGTTCGAAAGACGTTATATGTTTTAATCGTTTAAAGTCATGTAGAGTGCGGATGTGTGAAAGAAGCTTCCAGTGTGTTTCTTTTATATCTTTGCAAAATAACATGTCCACACTTGGAGCCACTGATCCATAAAATGTTGTGGATATTCCACTGGACAGTTCTTCACAACAAATATGATAAAATTATATTTTAAATATGAAATTCTACATTATTACACTTTTATTAGATTTTTGGATATGTAAATTTATTGTTAATAGTGCATAAATGCAAATAAAAAAAATATGTAGAAACTAGAGAACAAGAAAATAAAATCTCACGCACATACGTTAGACACAAGATATGCTCTAAGAAACATTATTGGGATAAAATCCTAGCTGGGAGGTAAGGTCACTCCACTCTCTTTCTCTTTATGGAAATATGGTTGTGAGTGCAAAGAAGTATAGCCTATGGCATGTGGGCTAATATAGTACACAAATCCTCTTTGTGTTCCCTACCTCCTATCCCTCTCATCTACTTTTGCTAATCTATGGAACAAATGCACTCGAAATAATGGAATCCCTTTTCCTCCTAGTGGCCCAATTATAACGCATCCCAATAGCCTACTAGTGGTTAGGTTTGACAACCTCAACTCTTAACTAGAGTTACAATATAGAATTTTCGAGTGATCTGAATATGGGAAAACTAGTTATTGTTATGCTAGCTCCCTCACCAGTATTAAAAATGTTTTTAAGGATTGTCTCATCATAACCATTTGTGAAGGATTTTATGTGTGTAGTTCATGTGTTTTTTATGATCAAATTATGAGTTAAGTAGATTTTAAAAACTCATAAACAGGAATGCAGATGCAGAAATATAACTCACAACAATTACATAACACAATGGATTATAATGGAGTTCACCCCTCCTGGGCTACATCTCCATGGACCTGCATTAATTAGCTAGGCCCGGGGATTATGAGTAAAATGTTTGATTACAAGCACCAATATTGCTCCAATGTATTTTCTGACTGCACCATTGGCTTCAGAACACTCAAATACACCAAAAATGACTTTCAACCTCTGAATTTGGTTACCATCTCCTCTAGGCTTGACTTCCCATCTTGGTGGCCATGGGCTTGTTTGATATCAAAAGTGATGAAAGCACCTTCAAATGTGCTCCAACGCCTCTACAAACTGTACCAATGTGTTCAGAACATCAAATACATCTAAAATAATTGTTCGCTCACTTCATTTGGCCTTCTGATTTGGGCATGGCCTTCCCTCCTAGTGGCCCTAGGCTTAAAATTTCTTCAAGTGACCAAAAACACCTGTAGATTTACTCCATTTCCTCTTAAATCTGTTCCAATGGATTCAGAGCATGCCAATCTACTAGGAATGACTATTCCTGAGCCCAAATTGGTTGAAAATTGCTCAAGATAGGCCTCATTAAAGTTTCTTCTAGATTCTACCTTCCCACTGAGAATCATGTTCCTCCTTTGACAATGAGTGAACTACAACAATGAGTTCCAAAATCAGTAATAATAAGAAAATAAATGACCATTCTTTTACCTCCACGGTTTCTTATTCCACATCTGGAAGAATACATTCGCCATCTCCTTCAGATTCAACAATCAATCTAAAAAACACATCATGCAAGAAACATAACTTGACGACATATCCTCTTGCCCCTTCAAAGTAAAAAATTTCACATCATGTGAACATCGCCATGTACACTCACATATTGGTGTCAAAACTTATCAACCAAACACAAGTCGAAAAAACATGCTCTTCAAAAGACTGACTCTCAAGTCAAGCATAAGCATGTGTAATAATTTGACAATTCTTTTCCCAAAAAAAAAAAAATTTCACATCTCATGAAACACTTTGTCAACATCTTATTTTCATCTTTGGAGACAAAATCAACTCTTCCAAGTCGGTATGAAATGGATGTAACACAGAATCAATCAACACAAGTCGACACTCATGCATGTGAAAATGATCAACACTCTCAAGTTGACAACATACATGTTAAACAAAGCAATCGACCAACACAAGTCAATTACTCATGCATGTTCAAGCACAATGAAACCATCAAAATTCCACTGTTCATACACACAAACTCTCATGCATGTATACAATTCTTCAACTCTCTCACAAGTACAATCATAAGTACAATAACCCCATTCATATGTACATGTACTTAAATCTTAAATGAAGAAATTTTGCTGCAATAAAGTGAGTCAACATACTCCACTTTCCATCACCTTCTTGGTGTAAACATGCAACATGCATTCAACAGGAAAAGAATGCATAAATCATCAAAATATATGCAAAGCCTTAATTGGATAATAAATCTAACCATCTCTTACCAACCATTTCAATGGCGCTTTTTTCAGTTGCACATCATCATCATGTGAATCATCTTGACCCACATCAATTATGGAATCTTCTTTTCCATTCTTTCCATTCTCTTTCTCCACCTTCTTCTGATGTCGTGGATGACTTTTTGAATACAAATTCAAACGTTTGTCTACAAAATTACCTTTCTTATGGAAATGAGTGCAAAACAATTGCATCTTCCTTTTAGGATGGTTTCCATTATCCAATGGACCTTTGGCTTTCTGCCTCCTTTGTTTTGAAAGTTTCTTGTGCATGGCTATCTTCTTCCAAGACCTTGAAACATTATAGTTATCCAAACCACAAAAGGAACATGCAACTTTTCTCCAAATCTTATGTGAGAATTTGTCATGTTTATCATAATAAAAAGAAACTTGATTAAAAGCATATTTATACCTTGAACATTCACCTTTGTCGCCTTCTTGAGGAGGTGAATTTGATGAGGTAGTGGCTCTCTTCGGAATACCAACAATGAATTCAATGACATTAGAGTTTTCAACATCCTCTTGTTCGCCATTCTCATTAGATGCATGCTTATGAGCACCTTCTTGCAAAGTGAGTGTAAAAATTTTGCATTCCTCATGAACAAAATATTCACAAGCTTGAGGTAATGAAAGTCCTTCTTGGAACACCTTCATGTGCCTTCATGGCCTTGGAGCATTCTCCATCATGTTGTCCATAACCAAGACCCAAATACTTAGGCCTTTCCTCAACAACATTTGGCTCAACTATGCCTTGTGCATGTTTGCCTAATCCTTTACCTTCGTAGCCCATCTTCATCAATAATTTGGACCCTATTCCTCTAGTGTTTCTTTCAAAAGCACTTACACATTCATTTTGAAAGGAAATTGAAGATAAACTTTAAGTGCATACCTCTTTTTCAATCACATGTTTGGCTAAGGATTCCTTGGCATCATGGAGTTGAGTCTCCATCTCATGCATCATTGCTAAGTTTTCATTTGCAATATAGAGCTGAGTCTCCATCTCATGCATATTTTCAAAAACCTCTTGCTTCTCCTCCTTCATGGAAATCAACTGCTCTTGAAGTTTAACACTCTCCCTCTTATCTTCATACTTCTCTTTCATCCTATCAATCATGATGTATAGTTTCTGCAACATCACTTTATCAAAGAGTTTTGCTAAGGAAGATTTACTAGAAGCATCACTTAATGAAGATGTCATCACACATGCAATGCATACAAAGCTTCTTTGTTGTGATTTGAGATATTAATTCTCAATCTTTTCCTTATCCTTCACACATAAACTTGCAAGTTCACTGTTAAATTCTCATTGCATAATTTCAAAAACCAATAGCTATAGAAGAATTAGCTATCCGTTGCTAAAATGAGCTAAACTGTTGCTTTGATACCAACTTGATCTGAATATGGGAAAACTAGTTATTTCTATGTTAGCTCCCTCATTAGTATTAAAAATGTGTTTAAGGATCGTCTCATCATAACCATTTGTGAATGGGTTTATGTGTGTAGTTTCATGTGTTTTTTATGATCAAATTATGAGTTAATTAGATTTTAAAACTCATGAAAAGCAACTTAAATGTAGAAATATAACTCACATCAATCACATAACACAATGGATGATAATGGAGTTCACCCCACCTGGGCTACATCTCCATGGACCTGCATTAACTAGCTAGACCCTCTTGGGATTATGAGTAAAATGTCTGATTACAAGCATCATCATTGCTCCAATGGATTTTCTAACTACACCATTGGCTTCATAACACTCAAATACCCTAAAAATGACTATTCAACCTCTGACTTTGGTTACCAGCTCCTCTAGACTTGACCTCCCATCTTGGTGGCCATGGGCTTGTTTAATCTCCAAAGTGACAAAAGCACCTTCAAATGTGCCCCAACACCTCTGAAAATTGTACCACTATGTTCAAAACATCAAATACATCTAAAAATGATTATTCATTCACTTCATTTTTCCTTCAGCTGATCTGGGCATGGCCTTCCCTCCTGGTGGCCCTAGGCTTCAAATTTCTTCAAGTGACCAAAAATACCTGTAGATTTGCTCCATTTCATCTGCAAGCTATTCCAATGGATTCATAACATGCCAATATGCTAGGAATGACTATTCCTGAGCCCAAATTGGTCGAAAAGTGCTCAAGATAGGCCTCATTAAAATTTCCCCTAGATTTTGCCTCTAAATCTGCAAAATTGCCAGTTAACTCCGAAAAATCTGGAGATTCCGCCGAATTTGGAGCCGCTGCCAAAAAATCCGCCATAATAATTTGGGATTAATTAATGGATAACCATGCTTAACTGGTGGATTAACTACATACTAATCCACAATTAATTGAGCGCTAGGACTTGGTCATGGAGCGCAATCTTATGAGGAGGACGGCTGGCCCCATCCATTCTACCATAAGACAAACGTGTGCTCTTCAAATACAACGTGGGCACATTCCTTAACAAGTCATGAGGGAGTGGCCCATTGGTGAATGCGGAGAAGTGGTTGGGGGTCGAACTCCGCACCTCCAATTGTCCTTTTGGCACAATATAAAAGCATTTCCATCGGACTTTAATATATAACGCACCCTCCAAACGTTGTAACCAAACCTTTGGTTACCATTCAACATGTGAACGAAACTTTGGCTATTTAAATGATATATGTGGAGTTAGGTTATATATAAGGTTTGATTTAAAATATTATACACACACACACACACACACATATATATATATATATATATATATTAATTCAACCTTAATTTAAAATAAAATAATTTCCAACACATAAAAATTATCATGAACCCAAATTCAACCTTGGAGGACATTGGGCAAATTTCACCTTCACAAACCAATCTCGTGAATCTCGCAATGACACTTGTCACAGTCCCATTGGAAAAAAACTAAAGAAGATTCTATGCATGTTGATTGGGCTACCATGTCATCACCTATACTTGTTCTGCAATATCTTTTTAAAAAATTTCTTGTTTTGAACGACGTTCAGCAAACCATAACTCCTTCATCTGAACTCGATTTTCGACAAAATGAGTTGCATTTGGTGCAATTATGAGCACCTTAATTTTTGAGCTAATTTTTGCCCCGAATACAAATTCCGATCATCAAGAGTATTCTACATCATAACCACATGGTTGGCCCCTTTTCCATGGATAGTGGGGGTTAACGTGGAATCCTCCTAAATTATGGTGGTGAAAATAGGAAGGTCAACTTTTGAGTGGCATAACTTTCACATATGGATTCCAATTGACGTGATTCTTGCGTCGTTGGAAATATCTCTATGTGTGGAATAATATGAAAGTGTGTTTATCTAAATTATTACCCCCAAAAAAATGTCGTTTGATTCCTCAAAACGCTCCCAGAAGGTTATATCATGTTTTCTCAAACTGGGTCCCACCGGTAAAACGGTCCCATGGGTTGATTCCACCAATTTTTCCCCTATGAAAACAATGAGATGGATGAAAAACAATATAATTATGTAATCCAGATAAGTCACCCACAAAGCAATTTCGCTAGAGCTCATTTACATCCCGATATAAAATAAAATGTGCCCATGTCGACATAGTAGTGCGCAATGTTGATCACCCACCATTATTTCAGAGGTATAAACTTAATTCACAAATGTGAAATCACACTTAGTATTTGAGATGCTCAAATAAAACGAGCAATAGTTAAGCACCCACCTTTAAACTTTCCATGTCCCAATCTTTAATAAACCAAAAATTCCAATCATTAATTGATTAATATGTAGTGTTGTATCGAGGGAGGTATCGCCCTTTTTATGTCAAAAGCCACTAATTAATTCATTAATATGTAGTGTGTGGGAATGTATGTGGAGGTACAAAATATTTCCAAATATAAAGTTTAACGTGCATACTCCACTCATTGAAGAAAGTTTATATATATTAAACATAGAGTTTAATTTGATCGACAACTTGCATACTTGGACCTCACTTTGCTTTTATAATTTCTTCCTCTTAGTAACCATGGAACTTTATATAGAAGAAGAAATTTTAAAAGAAAATCCAGGTCCAATTCTACAAGTTGTCACTCCAATTAAACTCTTAGTAGAAGCTTTTTTTCTTTTGATCTTTGTTGAATTCCAATTTTATGCCAATGACCAAAATGTCCCAATTTTAACGTTTTTGGCTTATGAATAGTTGCAAAGTAGCATATTCCCTTCCTCTACTACTAATTAATCGATTAAGGTTGTGTCTCTTTGTGCGGGACCCACACATTCTCATTATTTGAGAATGTCTGCATTTCCGTATTTGTCGTTATTTTTTCTTGCGCACTTATGTACCCCACACAATGAAAGCCACCTTCGAATAACTTTCCTCCATACCTTAATACTCCACAATGAAAGCCACCTTTGCATAGCTTCGTCGACACTTTTGAACTCCGTAAAATTTCCATAGTGCGCACAATGAAAGATTTCTCCACACCTATGCATTCCGTACAATGAAAACTTTCTCTATGCCTTCCCATTTTGCACGATGAAAGCTAACTCTTTATCATGCCTAGTATGTCATTATTTGAGAATGTTGTGTTTCTGCATTCCACACAATGAAACCTTGATTGTACATAATGCAAAAAAAACTTTCATTGTGCATCATACTCCGCACAATGATAATAAAAAAATCTCAATTAAAATTCATGTCAGGAGCAAGTTGATACGAAGTGCGAAGGTCAGTAGGAAACTTTTATTGTGTGCAGTGCAGAGTGCGGAGGGAGCTCTTATTGTCGCCGAGTGAGAAACTTTTTGTTCCTTGCTATGGACACCCATTTTCCCACACAACACTTCTTCCTCATACGCATTAAAAAGAGACATCATTTAATATAACTGTTTAATTGACAAATGTTAAATCACAATTTCACTTAGTATTCATGTAACCCAAACTTTTCATACACCAAACTTGAAAAATCCCAAACTCCTAATTAATTGATTAATATGTAGTGTACGAAAATGTATTTAGAGATACAGGACATTGTGGAATAAAGCTTTTGTTCTTTACTCTGCACACGTGTTTTCCCACACAACACTTCTTCCTCACACACATTATTAAGGCAAAACTGTCAATTATTTGATTCATTCATTTTCTAGAAAACATTTAAAACTCAAACACTTCATTTAAATATTCAATGCATTTCGCTTAAGGTACGTTCAATGCATTCATGTGTGCGGGAGACTTATTTTCATGGTTCAATAGTTTAATTCTCCCTTTGTGCAGACTAATACAACAAGCCATCTTTCTTAGAATCCTCATACATTCAAAAGGTAAAATATTTACATTAATCGATAATATGGAGTCAGTAAGCATGCCCAAACCAGGATTTTGATTTCCCTTAATAGTATATATTTATTTTGTAGTTGACCTCATGTTGATCATTTTTAGATCAGGATGCAATTTATTTCCCTACATATTGCTTCAAGCTCCCCATTAGCAGGATCAAATGGTTTGCCTTGTTGTTGAGATATATTCTTAGGAATATGAAATTCTACCAAGGTACATAGACAAGCTAAGAAATGATAATAATAAGTTATGTTTTGGTGTGCAAAGAAAAGTTGTGCAGGGAGTGCAACAGAAAGTGTGTGTGGGGAATACGTGTGCAGAGCAAGGGACACAAACTACTCTGCACACCCTTTCTTTGTACATCCTTTCTTGGTAAACCAAAATCCCAGGTAGTTATGTGGGAAGGGAGGAAGGTTTATGTTACTTGTTCTGCACACCTGTTTCTCACCAAAAATCTAAAGTTATTTACTAAAATTAAAATATATATATATATATATATATATATATATATATATATATATATATATATATTGGATAATAGTTTTAAAACGTTAGTTTTTATCCTAACGTGAGCCAGTAGAAACCATATCGAGTCAAGATATGAAAATGGATCAAAGAGGAAGTTAATAATTTACACTTGCTCCGCATTTGATATACACGTAAACCACACTTTTCATGCCCCAAACTTTAACAAGTCAAAATTGCTAATTAATTGATTTATGTGTAGTATTGTGCAAAACAAAAATGTGCAGAATAACTATGCAAAGGGAGAATGTATGCGGAAGTGCAGAACTTTGTGAAACAAAGTTTGTGTTGCTTGCTTCACATATCCATTCTCCCGCACAACACTTATTCTTCCCCATCAATCAATATTGCACTTAGTATTTGGGAAACATCAATACTAAGGCTTTCTCACTCTATTTTTATAGTAAAACATTAGCTAGTAGCAAAGAAAGTTGATAGAGTAATTGTTATTCAACAATCAAATGATGTGTTGAATATGCATTGATTCTTTGAATAAATCCCATAAAGACTTATATTTATTGGTAGGGGAGATTTAGTTAATCATAGGGTTAAGCTTCATTGAACATTGGCGTCGAACTAATATGAAAAATAACATTGCATAAACAAGCAATAACCCAATGCAATAAAATCAATGTTTAAGTGTCAGTGTATCATTACATAAATCAAAATATAATGAGAATTAGGATATTAATAAAATAGTATGTTGATATCGATTTCTAAAGCGTGCCAAACACAACAATCATGAAATGCAATCCTATGAATTGGACTATCTCGAGTGGCAATTTAAGAAAAATAAATATGGTTTATAGTAACCGATATCAGAACAATATTTTCTGATTGCAAATCAGTAAAATCAATACTAGCCAGATTGATGATGATATGTGGTTATTGAATACCATTAAAATCGATAACAATTAAATGTCCTTTCAAAACTTTGATATCAATTTGTGATTTAAATTACTTATGGCTTTCCACACATTATATGTACGCCCGTTTTCTCTATATTGGTTTCTAAAAGCCGTGGGAAAGTGATTTGCTTCGATATTTATAAAACTAATGAGCATTATCGAGGTTTGATTTATCATATGTCTATTATTTTATGAATTTCCTAAATCTTGTTCTAGGTCAGTTAACACTGAACTCATCTCTAAAAGCTCTAGGAAAGTGATTTGCTTTGTTTTTTTTCTGAAACTGACAAGTGTTATCGGTATTTTCTTTATCATCTGCCTTTCTAAGCCTTGTTGGTATCATTGATATCAAAAATATTTTTCTAGTGAAGTGCTTTATGAAATTATTTTTGTTTTAAGCCAAAATTACTTTAAATGGAAACTTTGCCATGAATTTGAAAGATGATTTTGATATTCTTGAAGTTATTGATTTGGCATTGTACTAGAATTTATTGTTGTAGTTTCAGAGAACTGGTAAGCCCAACAAAGGATGAGGAGGAGGAGGGTGGGGAGTGGAGGAATGCTCTATCACTCAGAATACCGTGACTTAGTTGTTACTATTACAATACTAGCAATGAGGCAAATGGATGAAGGAAGCAATGACATAAGCATAAATGAATATTTATATGCAATCAACCAAGATATATTAATGCTCAACCAAGATATCTTAATGCTTATCCAAGATATCTTAACGTTAATGAATAGCATATTGGAAATTCAACAAATGCTTGGGTGACTGGAAGATGAAATATACACCATAAGAACGGAATTAGAAGAGCTCTTGCAAAACATGAATGAATTAATCAAGCCTACATTCTCGCAACACATTCAGTGAAAGCAGCAACCTACAAGAACTAATATTGATTAATAAATAAATTGTTACCAAAATTTGTTACTTGCTTAGCCAATTTTGAAATTTAGTATATGTTAAAATTTATTTATTGCAATTTTCTCGACACAGTAAAACAAATACTTTTTCAAAACATATAGTTGAGTAGTCCAATGGCATTACATCACCTATACTCTGGTCATGTTCATGGAGCACAAATTTTGTAAATTATGACATATTGGATCATCATACTAATGTAAATGTTATATGTGAAAGTATTTGCTTTCATTTTCTAATCTAAACAAGTTGTACAATTGCAAATAGACAAATCTTGTTCTCTCCTCTAGAAAAATTTACATGCTAACAATTACAAACAAAAAATCGTTCCTTCCTTTAGGAAAAGTTACATGCTAACATTAACTTGTCTTATTGATTTGTTTAAAAAGTCATTTGCAATGGCAAAGCGTATGCAAACATAAACTATGTGTGAAGGAAATATATTTTCTAATACTGTTTTATTAATCATAGGATTTGTAAATTTGATAAATCAATAAAACAATGTAGAAGGTCACATTGCAAAAAAACATTCACGAAATAGCACAATGAACTAGCTACACATTGATGCCAATGTTAAAGTATATATAATGTTAGTAAATAGCATAGTACAAAACATGGAACTTAAATAAACAAAATTATTTAAATACGTCTTTATACAATGTTTATAGCTACAAATCAGGTCTTTATACGTCTTAAAAAATCAAATAAACTCTCTAGCAATGGTCAAAATCTTCAAGTAGAAAGTAGAAGGTGGTGTTAAGATTGAAAATGCAAACATATGGAGGAGCAGAAGTGCAAACGCCCTCCCAACCCTCCCCAATAGTCAATGGGAATTTGGTTTTACTTTTTACTGGTAACAAGGATATTTGCACTTTTCGTAAAACACTTTTTTATTTTGAAAACTTGACAACAATACCATATCTAGAATACAGTCAGTAGATTGCTTGACAATGCAACTAAAGAGAATCATATCGTCATTAGATTCCTCGACAATTTAAACAAAGAGAACCGTCCTTGTATACACAAAATCACATTTTTATGGTTTATTGTAAATGTTATGTGTGAAAGTATTTGTTTTCATTTTATAATCTAATCAAATTGTATAATTGCAAAGAGTCAAATCTTGCTCTCCTCTATAGGAAAATTTACATGCTAGCAGTTACAAACAAACACATATCGTTACTACTTTAGGAAAGTTGCATGCTAGCATTAGCTTGTCTTATTGCTTTGTTTAAGAATTCATGTTAGATGCCAAAATTCTATGCAAACATAAACTATGTGCAAAGGAAAAACATTTTGTAATATTGTTTTACTAATCATAGGATTTGCAAATTTGATAAATCAATAAAAATATGCAAGAAATCACATTGGAAAAAAACAAATAGGACATAATACAATGAGCTAGCTACACATTATACGTTGTGAATATTAGAGTATATATGATGTTAGTAAATCGCATAATATAAAACACGGAACTTAAACAAACAAATTCATTGAAGTATGTCTTTATACAATGTTAATAGCTATATACCAGGTAACCTCAAAATGAAATTGGATCCCAACCATCCGACAAATTGAAAAATGTCTCTAGCAATGGTTTTCAAGTAGAAACTATAAAGTAGTGTTAAGATTAGAATTTTCAAGATGTGGAGCTACAAAAGTGCAGACGCCCCCCCACCCCTCGCGACTAGTCAATGGTAATCCAATATTTTTTTAACACTAATGAGTAATATTTTTAAAAAAATTGCACCCGGAACGCAACCAAAAACTTGGGAGATTTACAAATAGTTCTGAGAGTTTATTCTTCGTCAGAGGAAGACAACCTAGGATATATTCATCCTCTAGACACATACTACCTAACACATACACCCTAAAAACATACTTGCAACTATATAGCCAGGAGGTCGCCAATAGACAGTCTCAGGGCCAGGAGGTTGTCCTTGTAGATTGCCCATAGTCGATAGTTAATCATAGTATACTCCCCTGTTTCATTGCAGATTGATCATCATATTGAATGTCATTGCCAAGAGGTTGGCATTCCTCATAGCAGACATACCCACCATATACCCTCTACCCTTGACCTTGAACTCAAAATATTCCCCAACCTCAACTCTACAGAGGAAACAGGATAAAATTGGCCACAAAGAAGAATTGTTTTACAGTACATTGTCATTCAACAGGGGGGAATCTATTGATATTTCTTTAGCTTGGCTTGCACCTCAGTTTCTTCCCAAGTTCTATTGTCTTATAGTATGGTGTGATGATGTGATTTCATCCAGTTGGCTGCAAAAAGGGTCTATTTCATCTTATTTTCGGTTGATCTGGTCTTGAAGCCTCTGCATTCCTTCAAATTGTTCAAGTATCATTTGTGAGAGATGAAAAAAGAGTTGATGAAGAGATTGACAATCAAGAAGCTCATTGACTGATTAGGTGCTCAGTATTTAAGCTCAAAAATGAAAGTGCTCAGAATCAATTGGAAACTAAATGACAGTGAAGAGCTCATTGCCAGGAATCTGGTGCAATTCATTTCGTCGAAAACGGAGTCTGAATCAGGAAGATAGGGCCTGTTGTTCGTTTTCCTAAATAGCTAAAAAATCGCAGAACATGAAAAAATGGTGACATGTCAGCCCAGTGAACAAAAAAGGGATATTATAGGAATATTCTGTCATTTTTTCCCAATGACACTGCGACAAGTATCACTGCAGGATTCGCCGGAAAGTTTGGAAGTTGAAATTTTTTTATGTTATCTATCCTAAGGTCGAATTTGAATTTTTTTTTTTAAAGGTTGGGGATAGTCCAACCAGAGGTGGACACGTGGTGCAGCCAGGGGCCGACACGTGCCCCCTCTGGTGGACAAAGGTCAAGGCTAAATCAATTTACAAAGGTTTGAATTATTGCATATATGGTGGCGGATTAATGCTCAAAGGTTCGAATTATTGCATATATGGTGGCGGATTAATGTTGATATGGAGAAATATTCGTAAGGTTTAAACCTTACGTTAAATATTGGTGCAAAATATATAACGGGCGGAAGGGTGGGGCTCGTCCCCATGACCTCCCCCAAGTGAGTGGACCGGCTTACCACCAGAACCCTACAATGAGTCTTAACAATATTATGCCACGGTTTATATTTGAATTATAAAGGTTCATCCGGCGGGGGAATGGAGGGGGCCAGCCCCCTCCCCACATGACCTCACCATAGGACCATTTTCCAAACCACGGAGCGCAGTTTATGTTAATCATAGGGATTAAGGTTAATGCGGGTTTATTAAACCCCTAAACATTTGGTTATATGTTAATCCAGATTTGTTATAAATTGTGTGTTTAGCGCCAAGAGCCATTTTATTTTAATTAAAAAATGCTTATCATTTAATTAATCCTGTTTTAAGTGGCAGTGGAGATGGCGGAGTCCGCCATTTTAGGCAAGACTCCCAAAATTAGTTGTGTTAATTGGAGGTCTCTCTAGTTTTGGAGGAGATTCCTAGGGAAAAATTGAACGAGGCATAACTGGAGAAAATTTTGACCAAATTGGGAGCAAGAAGAGTCATTTCTGAATGATTTGGACATTCTGAACACATTGAAGTAGGTTTCAGGAGCAATAGATGAATGTAATCAACACTTTTTCACATTTGAGCTAATACAGAAGCCCAAGCCATTAAAGCTGGACCAAGGAGATGTAGCCCAAGAGGGGTGAACCCCTTCGTGGCTCTTGTGTTAATGGATCATTACATGATGATTTGTTGTACATTTTTGTTGTTGTTGTTCAACATTATATTTTAATATTTTTATGCTCATGAATTAACATAAAATTAGGTTCATTTACTAGTTTAACACTCCTGAAACACCTCGAGAAACTGCACATGAAGCAAACAATTAGCAAATTAATTTATAATTACGAAGATGAAATTCCCTAGGTTTATCTAAAACTAACATTGATTAAGATCATTGACAAGAGGATGAGAGCGAGAGGGGCCTGAATATGAGGCACCTCGCCTCCTTGCTCCATGAAATTTCCATTGCAGCCAGCAGCAGCCCGGAAGCCACGAATTCAAACATCTGACACTTGCGAAGCCTAACTCACTTGCCAAGAACAACTTGCAATATAATTAGAGTGAATATTATAAAATTGCTAGAAGGAGGTTGTCATTTTGCACATTAACTATTAGGTATGCGTAGTTACAATAACATTACCAAAATTCTTCCTGTGATATGTGCGAAGACCTGGAACCATTTGAAACAAAGGTTGCTAATGAGGCTTACCACCGAAGTTGTCACTTGCCCAAGTGCTTGTTGTTGAATTTACCTAAGAATTTAATGCAAATGGATAATGCTTCTTGTGTCGAGAAACAGGCCATGCAAGGTCGAAACCTTGTATAAGCTTCACTCTGAAATTTTGCAGGCTCAAAAGGGTCCTCAAAGCAGGGAGCTGACATAACCAAATTCTCACAATGATACAATTTCTTCCACTCTCCCATAAATAGATGAATTCCATATCAAATACATTACTAATCTCCATGAATGAAAGGATTGAGCTTTGTATGTCCCACACAAGATCCATCTTGTGCTCAATAGTGAGTAATAAATCTCTTAGATTGAAAGCTTCAGATGTGCCTTCCTCGCAGAATGAGAATTTAGACATGATATTTTTTTCCATATTCACCCGTGTTGTGAAACCAGCTCCAAAAAGAGAAGAAAAGAGGTATCAATGCCTTAGAAATAAGCCACTTTGAGGGGGGCAACCTCCAATACATTACATGAATGAACAATTCTTGAATGATTCAAATTACAAAACCTCCTTTCTATATATAGGAGTCCATGGGGCCACAATGTAATCCTAGCCGACCTAACAATAATAATTTAAGGGCACAATAATAACAATATGGGGGTTACAAGGGTACAATAATAACAATAAGGGGGTTACACTAATGACAATAAGGGACTATACTAGTAATATAGGGACCTAACATGCCCCTCTCCTTCAAAAAAGTGTTGTCCTCAATGCTTGAGTAGCTCTGGGTGCTTCTGTATTAAATTCTCATCCTCCCATGTAGAATCTTCAGTGGGTAAGTTCTTCCACTTGATGAGATACTCTGAAATTGATCGATTCCGTAGTTGTCGAGTTCTTGTTTCCATGACCGCTTCTGGTTCCAATATGATTTTTCCTTCCTCATCAAGTTCTGGCAATATTGTTTGAACTGGAAGATTTTCTCCTATAACCATCTTTAAGCATGAAACATGGAAAACTGGATGTACTCGCGAAGAAGCAGGAAGCTCCAATTTGTATGCCATAGTACCAATCTTTTGCAACACCTTGTAAGGACCATAGTACTTTGGCGATAAGTTATTATCCTTCTTAGCTTGCTTGAGGGACATTTGTTTGTATGGTTGTAGCCGTAAAAATACCCAATCTCCTACATCAAAACTTCTCTCGCTGCGATGTTGATCTGCCTGTTGTTTCATTAGATTTTGTGCCAAATTCAGGTTATCCTTTAAGAGTTGGAGAACTTCTTGCTGATGCTCGATGTGATCTTCCACTGCTTGAACCTTCGAATTTTTTCTTAAAGATGATGTGATGGATGGTGGATGATATCCATAAAGTGCCATAAATGGGGTCATTTTTGCTGCAGTATGGAAGGAAGTGTTATACCACCATTGAGCAAGAGGTAACCACTTGACCCATTGTGTTTGTTTATCAGATACAAAACAACGAAGATATCCTTCCAAACATTTATTTACGATCTCAGTTTGACCATCAGATTGAGGATGATAAGATGAGCTATAAGTAATTGAGTACCCAAACAAGAAAATAACTCCGTCCAAAAATTTCCAGTAAAAATGGGATCTCTGTCGCTCACAATAACCCTTGGGCTTCCATGTAGCTTTTGAATTCTGTCCATAAATGTAGTAGCAACTATAATTTCTTTAAATGGATGAGATAATGCACAAAAGTGTGCATACTTGGTAAGTCTATCAACTACCACCATGATGACACTCTTTCCTTCGGACTTAGGTAAACCTGTGATAAAATCCATTGAAATCTCCTCCCAACGTTGACCTGGAATGGATCAAGGTTGTAGAAGTCCTGGGGTCTTAATTGTTTCCACTTTATTCTGTTGGCAAACCAAACATTCCGCCACAAACTTTCGAATATCAGATTTAAGGCCATCCCAAAAAAATTCTCTCTTCACCCTGTGGTAAGTTTTTAAAAATCCTGAGTGTCCTCCTAAAGGAGAAGTGTGCAATTCCAAAAGAATCTTTTGTTTTAGTTGGGAATTCTTACAAAGATATAAGCGATCTTTGTACCATAAGGAATCATTTTTCCAACTAAATGTATCAGATGTACTAGGATCTTGCTGCAACTTTTGAATGAGTGTCCACACGTCTTTTTCCTTCTTCCATTCATCTCTTGCTTCGGTTATCCAATCTGGTTGGATAATAGAAATGGCACAAAGCAATGCTTCCACCTCTTCATTCTTTCTTGAGAGTGCATCTGCAACAAAATTTAGCTTCCCTTTTTTTTATATTATTTCAAAATCATAACCAACATCTTTGTGACCCATTTTTGTTGCTCTTCTGAAGATATTCTTTGTTCCAAAAAGTGTTTAAGACTATCATGATCATTTTTTACCTTGAAGTGTCTTCCCATTAGGTAAGTTCTCCATTTCTTTGAGTAAATGTAGTGTTGCTAACATTTCCTTCTCATAAATAGGTTTTAATATACTGTTGATGAAATGACTTTCAAAGCATTAGTCTATTCTTATGATTAAACAGCGCAATTCAAACTTCTAAGCATCATTCCACGAAATACAAGGTTTTGCTGAAGTAAGTAGCTAAAACTGATCTTAAACATTACTATCTTTAAGTGTTCAAAAGTTTTAGTTGCTGGAAGTCTATGAAAATGCATACTACCAATAATGTGTCAGAGGACTCTATTCACAGTACAACAAACTTCATTACCTTTATTTATTAAATCCTCGCAACTGCTTTATTGTCTCGGGGACTTTCCATTCCTTAATAGCTTTAATTTTGTTAGGGTCTACTTTCACACCCTCGTGAGATATAATATGACCCAGATATTCCACCTCTTGTACTCCAAAGAAACATTTGGATGTTTTTGCATATAATTGTTTCTCCTGCAATAGTTTGAGCACCCTGTCAACATGTTCAACATGATCCTTCCAAGACCTGCTGTAGATTAGTATATCATCAAAAAATACTAGCACAAATTATCTAAGGAAGGGTTTGAAAATGGAATTCATCAACCCTTGAAATGTAGAAGGTGCATTGGTAAGGCCAAAAGGCATGACCAAAAATTCATATGACCCTCATGAGTTAAAAATGTTGTTTTCGGAATATCTTCAGTCTTCATTCTAATTTGATGATATCCTGAACGAAGATCCAACTTGGTAAAATAAATTGCTCCATGTAATTCATCCAATAATTCATCAATCACAGGAATGGGAAATTTGTCTTTAATGGTGAGATTATTGAGCTCCCTATAATCCGGACACATTCGCCATGATCCATCCTTGTGTACCAATACTACAGGAGCAGAGAAAGAACTTTGACTAGGTTGAATTATACCCGCCTCTAACATTTCTGCAATCATACGTTCAATTTCGCTCTTTTGGAAGTAAGGATATCTATAAGGCCCGATGTTTGGAGGAACACTTCCTGGAATCGAATGAATAGCATGATCATGATCACGAATAGGTGGGAGTCCTTTGGGAGTTTCAAACACCTTTGAATGATTGTCCAAGACTTGTTGGAGATCTGCAGAAATAGATGATTTTGATGTTGGAACTTCTAGTGAGCATAATTGTGCAATTACGCCTCGTTGTTCTTTCTTTAAAAGCTTTGTCATGACATTAGAGCTTATTATCCTTCCTGGCTTCCCTGCGATACCCCGTAATTCGACTTCCTTTCCTTCTGAAAAAAATTTCAAGAAAAGTTCTTGAAAATTAAAAGCTACCGTCCCCAAAGATTGTAACCATTGTACTCCTAGTACAACATCAGCATCTCCCATAGGAATGGAAAGCATTGGACTAGTCAATACATATTCCCCCATGGTTAGCTTGATATTATGGCATTTTCTAGAGAAATTTATAGTTCCTCCATTTGCAACCATCACTTGACATTCTGGTGCTCAGTATAGGAAACAATTCAATTCCTTGGCTACCTTACAATGAATAAAATTATGGGTGCTACCTGAATCAATCAACACTATTACCTTTTTCTTCTTGATATGTCCTTCTATCTTGAGAGTTTGAGGAGTGGTAATTCCTGCCAATTCATTACACGATATGGTCGGACTCATTTCTTCCTCTTCTTGGGTTGGTTCCCGGTGTATATCCTCTTCTTGTTCATTTTCTTCTTCCTCTTCACAATCTATGTAAAATAATTTCTTCTCAACACACTTATGACCTTTAGTATATTTTCTATCACAACTGTAGCAAAGCCCTTTTTCTCTTTTTTCTTCCAATTGTTGTGGTGTCAACCTTGTAGGTTGTGGAAATCTAGGCGTAGCAACACTTCCTTCTTTATAGAATTGAGTGGTAGGCTTCCTTGTCGCCATAATTTTACATTCAACTTTTCTTGCCAACCCGAATGCCTTCTCCAATGAATCAGGTTCCAAAACGCGAACTTCATGTTGGATGTTATCCTTTAAAGTGCCTATGAAGAGATCAATCCTGTGTTCCTCTAGAATATCAGTTACCCTTATATTCAATTTTTGGAAGTCCTCAATGTGCTGCCCCACTAAACCCTTTTGTTTGAGATTTATCAATTGGCTAAACAAGGTGTTTCTCTTTGTATCCTCATAATGTGCTATCATTTCCTCCGTAAAAATTGACCAAGTGACAATTTTTTTACGGGAGCAAAGCCATCGATACCATACAAATGTATTGTGTTCTATATGTAAAGTTTCAATGCGTACCTTTTGTGTGTTTTGCACATTATGGAGATCAAAATATTGCTCCATCTGTAGTATCCATGTTACAAGATCATTTCCATCAAACTTCCTCATATCCATTTTTGGAATATGGTGGTTCTTCCTGCCAACATTAGATTTTATGAAATCACAATTAACATTTATTTTGTTCTCATCATGAGTTTCCTCTACTATCTTTTCACCATTAGCAAACATTTCTTGTATCAACTTTGTCAAACCTTCCATGTATGCTTTTAGATCATTCTCCATGTTTTCCATTTTCTCATCGATCTTAGCTTCCATGTCATCCATCTTAGAGTCCATGCCAGCTTCCATGCCATCTATCTTAGATTCCATGACATTCTTCAAACCATCCATCTTAGATTCCACACCTTTCTTCAAACCATCCATCTTACTTTCCACGCCTTTCTTCAAAACTTCCATGTCATTTTTTGTTTCTCTTTGTGAGACCGAAATTTTTTGCACTTGCTCTTGTAATTTTGATATGTCATGTTGCCATTCTTCGTCTTCATGAGTCATAGTAGAGCTTTCTAAAGGCTTAATGGGTGTTGAATTCTTTTTAGGGGACATTTTAGAATCCAATACTGATATCTATTCTACAATATGCCCTTGGAATCAATTCAACTCGATTCTTCAAACAAGACTTATGTAATTCGGAAAAAAAATAAATAAATAAATAATAATAAAATAAAAATAAAAAATAAATAAAAATAAAAATAAAAATAAATAAAAATAATAATAAAAATAAAAATAAAAAATGCACACCTTTTACTTGCTTTTGAGGAGCTTGATATTGAAATTGAATTATCTCTATAATTTTGGATCCTCAATATCTGAAATTTATCCTTGTAGTAGCCCTCTGAAGCTTCTTTCAAATGCCACAGGTCTGACCTGATTTGGATTCTTCAAGGCAAAGTTATGTCCAATCTCCCACAATGACCCAATTTTGGACTGGTTCAGTAGAGCAAACTTGTATGACTTGCCACGTGTCACTGTTTCCTCCTTTGGCTCTGAAATTGATAGACCAAAAACTATAGTTCGTTTAATTGAGGCCACTTTTTACAGCATTCCAATCCGATGCTCAAAGAGAGAGCTATGAAGATTTTCCCACGATCACCTCTTTGAGATGAAATTCAGAAGCCTTAAAAATCCCTAACTTCCACAGATCATATCTCCGAAAATATTGCGAACCAATATCTGAAATTTTGAGAAGATTTTCCTCAGATTTGCACCTTCGCACTCTAAAAATTTCAGCTTCTGAACCTTCGTAGAAAAAAATTTATTACGAAAATACCACGATCACCTATTTAGGTTAAATTCAGGAGCCTGCAAAATGACCTAACTTGCACATATCATATCTCCGAAAATATTGCGAACCAAGCTCTGAAATTTTGTAAAGATGTTCCTCAGGATTTTGGCTTCTCACTCTAAAAATTTCAGATTCTGAACCTTCGTAGAAAAAAAGTTATAGCGAAAATGCCACGATGACCTGTTTGCAGCAGCGAAACCCTAGAATATCAAAGCTCTGATACCAAATGTTGTGAAACCAACTCCAAAAAGAGAAGAAAAGAGATATCAACACCTTAGAAATAAGCCTCTTCAAGGGGGCAACCTCCAATACATTACATGAATTAACAATTCTTGGATGATTCAAATTACAAAACCTCCTTTCTATATATAGGAGTCCATGGGGCCACAATGTAATCCTAGCCGACCTAACAATAATAATTTAAGGGCACAATAATAAAAATATGGGAGTTACATGGGTACAATAATAACAATAAGGGGGTTACACTAACAACAATAAGGGACTATACTAGTAAAATAGGGACCTAACAACCCGAGGCAAGGAATGTTGAGGCATGAGGCTTGCATGTTGGTCACTTTCCACCTCACAGGAGGTACCTATGTTCCTCTAATACTAGTGTAGATCCTTTATTAGTATTGTTATTGTAACCCCCATTTTTATTGTTGTTTCCATATAGCCCCCATATTATTATGCCTCATAGAATCCCACTATCGTTATTGTTGCTTCCTTACATTATTATTGTTATGTGGGCTCTAATTATATTGTGACCCCTTAGAGTCCTATACATAGTAAGGAGGTCTAATCATTTGTATCATCCAAGAGTTGTTCATTTATGTGATGTAAAGGAGGTTTCCCCCTCGAAGAGCCTAATTTTTAAGTCATTGATCTATATTTTGTTGTGATCTAGTTGCATAACGTTTGGTATCAGAGCTTTGGATTCTAGGGTTTCGCTACTTCAAATAGGTCATATTGGAATTTTCGCTATCATTTTTTTTCTACGAAGTTTCAGAAGCTGAAATTTCTACAACATGGAGTCAAAATCTTAGTAAACTTTGTGTATAAATTTCAGATCTTGGTTCGCTATATTTTCTGAGATATGGGCCGAAGAAGTTAGGGTTTATGCATGCTTCTGAATTCAATCTTAAACAAGTAACCTAGGTCATAACTTTCTCTTCAAGCATCAGATTTTCTTTTTGTAAAAAGTGACAGAAAGGAAAAGGAATGTCGTTTATCATGTATCAATTTTAGGTACGATAGTTGAAATGATGACACATGGCATTTCATACAAGTTCTCTCTACTGAACTAGTCCGTAATCAGGTCATCGTGGGATATTTGGTATAAATTCACCTTGAAGTATCCAATTTTGCTCTAACTTGTGGCATTGGAAACAAGACTCAGAGGGATAACAGAGGATGAAATTTCAAACCTTTAAGAGCTGAAATTACAAATATACAACAGTTTCAATATTGAGCTCCTAAAATGCAAGAAAAATGTGTGTATTCTTTTTTTAAAAATTTTGCATAACTTTTGTTTGAAAAATCAATTTGAAGTGATTTAAAGGGAATAGTGAAGCACAAATATCGTTGTTTGATTCCAAAATGCCTCAAATAAAAAAATGAACACACCTAGTAAGCAATGAGAAAGCTCTATTATGACGCATGAAGAAGAGGGAGAAATGCAACATGATATATCAAAATTATGAGACCAAGTGCAACAAATTTCACTTTCGCAAAGAGTAACCAAAAATGAAATGGAAGCTAAGATGGATAGCTTGAAGAATGGTTTAAAATCAAGCATGGAAGCTAAAATGGATGACTTGAAGAATGGTTTAAAAGCAGACATGGAAGATTTGAAGGATGACATAAATGTTAAGATGGAAGGTTTGAAGGATGGTTTAAAAACATAAATGAAAAGAGACCTATAAGATTTGAAGGAAAATCTAACAAAGCTAATATGAGAAATGCTTTCTAGTGGTGACAAGCTACGCCATGAAAATCATGATGATGATAAAATGAATACTAATTTTGATTTTAGATACTCCAATAGTGGGTTGAAGACTAGCCACTTTCCAAAGATTTATATGAGGAAGTTTGATGGCAAGGATTCGGTAACATGGATACTATAGATGGAGCAATTCCTTGATCTACATAATGTGTCGAACACATAAAAAATATGCATTGCATCTTTATATTTCGAACAAAATCAATTTGTGTGGTATCGATGGCTTTGTTCTCATAAATCAATTGTCATTTGGACATTTTTGTGGAAGAATTGGTAGCACATTTTGAGGATACAAAGAGAAATACCTTCTTTAGCCAATTGATAAATCTCAAATAAAAGGGTTCAATTGCAGAGCACAATGAGGACTTCCAAAAATTGAATATCAAGGTAAATGATATTCCAGAGGAGCATAGGATTGATGTCTTCGTGGGAACTAAAAAGGATAACATCCAACATGAGGTTCGCCTTTGGGAACCTGATTCATTGGAGAAGGATTTCAAAGTGGCAATAAATTTGGAAAGCAAAATTATGGCAAGAAGGAAGTCTACCACTCACAACTATAAAGAGGGAAGTGTTGTTGCTTATATCCTTCCACAACCTACTAGGTTGAAAACACAACAATTGGAGGAAAAAAGAGTAAAAGGGCTTTGTGTTGGAAATACTGAGGGGGGGGGGGGGGGTTGGGTTGGTTGAATCAGTATTCCTTTCAATTAGAGCATTAGTTAATCTTCAATTATTATCAGTGTTTGTACAATGATAGCAACAAACAAGAGGAAAACAAATGCACACAGTTTTTAAGGTGGAAACCCACTCCGGGACAAAAACCACCTAATGCTTTTCTAATAATTCTTTAATATTCAACTCCAATTGAAAATAAAGCTCCAACTTCCTAGAATCTAGAAAAGCATTCTTCTCCAGCTCCCACTAGATGGAAGCTCCAACACCCGAGATTCTTCAGTAGTCAACTGAATGGATGCCCCAACACCCAATGAGCTACAACTCACCCTAGCACCACCCTACCACCCTATAGAAGAATAAAAGAAGAATGGACTCCCGTACCAGGGAAAATGGTCCACTTTACAATGATATAGAATGATGTAGAAGAAGAAGATATACTAGACCATAACCCCAACTTTGACACAACCATCTAATGATGATCCTAGACCTCCCAACACTGCCTCTTCAACCCTTGGTAGATAGACACTAGTACAATTTGTACAATAATGTATTTACAATGACAAAATACAATGATACCTTTAAAATGATTGTATGCAGTGCTGCCCACTTGAAGACTTCATATGATGAACTTCTTGCTGCTGTTATGCACCTTGGTTGCTACTCTTGTCATGCTACCGTCTGCTACACCTTGCTTTGCTTTGCTGTCGTAGAAATTCTGGTCCTTTGCAACCCTTGACAACACATGATCTAGTTTTTTCATGCCTTCTAGGAGCTCGATATTGAATCTGGTGTATCTCTGTTATTTCAGATCCTCAATATCTGATTTTTGGTCCTGTAGTATTCCTCTGAGTCATATTTCCAATGCCACAGGTCTGACCCAATTTGGATTCTTCAAGGGAGAGTTATACCCAATCTCTCACAATGCCCTAATTATGGACTGTTTCAACAGAGCGCACTTGTACGGCGTGCCACATGTCACTGTTTCTTCATTTGGCTCTGAAATTGATAGAGAGAAAAGTATATACTGTGCAATATCTTCCACTTTTTACAAAATTCCAATCCGATACTCAAAGAGAGAGTTATAACGAATTTACCAAGGTCACTTCTTTGAGATGAATTTCAGGAGCCTGCAAAAACCCTGACTTCCACAGATCATATCTCCAAAAATATTGTGCACCTTGATCTAAAATTTTTACAGTAGCTTCCTCAGGATTTTGGCTTCACCTCATAAAACTTTCAACTTCTGAACGTTCTTAGAAAAAAATTTAGAGTGAAAATTCCACGATGACCTGTTTCAGATGGCGAAATCCTTTTTCCTAAGGAGGAAATGAAGATCACAATTTATATAAATGATTAGGTTGAGAGGGGCTTCAACAAGTGAACGTGGGAGGGATTTTAGGAGCTTAAAAAATATTAATTATGACTTTTCAATGACCAATGCCCCAACCCCATGGGGTTTTAGCCCACTAACTGGGGGTACAAACTTCAAACATGAATATCTCTCAAACCGTGAAGAATTACATGGCGTGCCATATATCAACGGAAACATCTCGACAAGTAGAAACCATCAAAATAATTATTGACCCAGAAAATATTAATTTGGTAGGTCAAAATTCCCATGCAATATTGGGTTAGCCCCTGGTGCTGCTTGGGTTGACATCAATGACAACCGCTGATCAACAATCTCCACTTTTGGCATTGATGGCAACACAAGTACTCCCCCTGCGATCATGACCCCTCTTCCTACAACATTCTCTCCCCCTTTGACATCAATGGAAAAGGGTAACTCCCCCTGAAACACAACCATCCTGCGGACCTGTACACACTTCCACTCCCCCTGACACATAACCGTCTTGCAAACCTGTAATCTACTTCCACTCCCCCTTTATATTCTGAAAAAGGAAAATCTAATGAGAACTTGGGAGAATCCCAAGCTTCTCGCGAAGATATTCCAATGCTGGCAAATATTTAATATGTGATTCTTTTGGTGCTTCTTGGAATCTTGCTACTTTTCCAATTGCTTGCATAACATCTGGTCGAGAGGCTGTTACATATAGAAGACTACTAATCATAGATCTGTACAACCTTTGATCCACATCCTTAGATGAGTCGTCTATGCTAAATTTGCAACTTGTTACCATTGGAGTAAGGATGGGTTTGCAATCTTCCATTTTAAATTTCTTGAGCATTTCCTTGATGTACTTGGCTTGACATATAAATATTCCTTTCTCTTGCTGAGATATTTGAAGCCCTAAGAAGTATGTCAACTCACCAAGTAAAGACATCTCGAAATCACTTTGCACCTTTGTAGCAAAATTCTTACTTAGTTGATCATCATTGCTACCAATTATTGTATCATCCTCTTTAGCTATTAGACATGCTTTAGTTGCTTCATCCAGAACATATATGTCGTTTGGAGCTCGACTTGTTGTAGCCACAGTTTCACCATACACGCCTTTCCTGATTTCATGTTTCGTGGAGTTGAATAGTATCGTGTGTCCTTGATCACACATTTGTCCAACACTGAGCAGATTGTGATTCATGTTTTCAACCAATAGAACATTCTTGGCTAGAGCATCTTTGCTTCCGAGAGTGACAGTACCTGATCCTATAACATTTGAAGATCCATCATTTCCAAAGGACACTGTTCCATCCTTCTTCTCTTTCAGAGATACAAATTTATTTCTATCTCCAGTCATATGCGTTGAGCAACCGCTATCAACATACCACACATCTTTGTTCTTTTGAGCCTTGAAAGCTAGAGCACAATTATCATTCTTCTTCTTCTTCCATGTTCGTTCGTTCTGTGGCTTCGAAGATTCTTCTGGAGGATTTTCAAGTCTGCAGTCTTTGGCTATGTGTCCAAAGTTTCGACATTTGTAACATTCAATATTATTTCTTAAATGTTCAAATCTATTGATGTTTCGCTGAGCCTTGGGAGGTTCATATTTGATAGATCTCCTGGAATTGTATTCGTTCCTAGGGTATGTGCGACATTCTACAACTTTATGACCTAATTTTCCACATGAATAACAGTAGCCATAAAAAATATGTTGGTACCTGGATGGAAATTTTCGTCGAGGAATTGTCTTCCAAGGTTGTTCTTGCGAATCTTGTCCAATGAAGTCTACATGCATGTCAGATCTCATAGGTTCATTGTATTTTGTTGTAGAAGGTCCTGCTTCTTCTTCTTTGTAACTAATGCCAGTTTTGTTGTCGTAAGATCGTTGATTGTTGATGAGTTCTTCCAATGCCCTTGAGTTGTTGGCATAGTTTTGGATAGTTTTTCCTTTCTTCACTTCATCACACAGCGAGACTACTTCGGCTTCTAATTCTTCCCTTTCTTGGTTGATTTCTTCCAAATTATTTTGAAGTGACTCTTCAATGCATTTGTGTTCTTCAACTTCAATTTTGAGACCTTGAACTTGTTCTTCAAGAGTATTGGAACATATCTTCTCCGCCTTGAGATATTTTATAAGCTTGATTGCTTCCTCATAAAATTCTTCTATGGTCCATCCTTCTTCTTCGTTGTTTGATACCTCTTGTTTATTGTGCTTGGGTTTATTGTGCTTGGCCATAAACAATACTCTCTTATTGGCTTCTTCTTCACTGTCATTGTCTTCATCGGATGATGAGCTATCTTCTTTAGAGAGAAAGTTCCTTTTGGATCCTTGCTTGTTGAATTTCTTAAAGCCTTTCTTTCCTTTTGAGTTGCCATTACTTCTGTTTGGACATTTTGCTGCAAACTGCCCAACCTCATTACAACTGAAACATATCAATGGAAGTTTACCTTTGAATTGTCCCTTACCAATTTTTAGTTTTCTCGTGAAGTAAGCATATTCTTCATCTGAAAGACCTTCTTCATCATCTTCCTTTTCTTCACACTTGCAGGTGCATGTCTTTTCAATTGAAGGTTGTTTATCCTTATTGGTTTTCTTAGATGCAATGAATGCAGTTTCTAGATGCGAAGTACCCTCTTCTTCATCAAGTCTCATTTCATATGCTATGAGAACTCCATGTAATTCCTCTTTGCTGAGTTTGTCCAGATTTGCACTGTATTCTAAGACCGATACCTTTGGGTTGAATCTCCCTGGTAACGTTCTAAGAATATTCCGTATAATAGTCTTCTCGTCAACTGGCTCTCCCAATCCTTCCAGAGTATTGGTTATTTCATCAATGTATTGGAAGTATGCAGCAATGTTGCAATCTTCTTTCATTCTCAGTTGCTCAAATTTTTCTCTATAGATTTGAAGCTTTGCTTCTTTGACATTTGAGTCACCTGCATATATATTCTCAAGCTTGTCCCATACATTTTTGGCAGTTTTACAACCCAACACCTTATGATAAGCAAATTCAATAAGTCCACCGATAATAATATTCTTTGCTTTTGCATCATTTACCAAATTCTTCTTACCTTGTTCATCCGTAGTTGATGTAAATCCATTTTGAATAGTGTCCCATACTTCGTAACCTTGCACCAAGAGATATACCTCCATTCTTCCTTTCCATAGTGCATAATTATTTTCATTGAATAGAGGTACACCATTCTTGGTATGCTCCATGACCTCCTTCCAGCTGTTAAACTGCTATTGAAGGAACCAAGCTTTGATACCAATTGTTGGAAATACTGAGAGGGGGGGTGAATCAGTATTCCTTTCAATTAGAGCATTAGTTAATCTTCAATTATTATCAGTGTTTGTACAATGATAGCAGCAAACAAGAGGAACACAAATGCACACAGCTTTTAAGGTGGAAACCCACTCCGAGACAAAAACCACCTAATGCTTTTCTAATAATTCTTTAATATTCAACTCCAATTGAAAATAAAGCTCCAACTTCCTAGAATCTAGAAAAGCATTCTTCTCCAGCTCCCACTGGATGGATGCTCCAACGCCCAAGATTCTTCAGTAGTCAACTGAACAGATGCCCCAACACCCAATGAGCTACAACTCACCCTAGCACCACCCTACCACCCTATAGAAGAATAAAAGAAGAATGGACTCCCGTACCAGGGAAAATGGTCCATTTTACAATGATATAGAATGATGTAGAAGAAGAAGATATACTAGACCATAACCCCAACTTTGACACAACCACCTAATGATGATCCTAGACCTCCCAACACTGCCTCTTCAACCCTTGGCAGATAGACACTAGTGCAATTTTTACAATAATGTATTTACAATGACTTAGTACAAAGATACCTTTACAATGATTGTATGCAGTGCTGCCCACTTGAAGAATACATATGATGCTTCTTGTTGCTATTCTGCACCTTGGTTGCTGCTCTTGTCATGCTACCCTCTACTGCACCTTGCTTTTCTTTGCTGCCGTAGAAAGTATGGTCCTTTGCAACCCTTGACAACACATGATCTAGCTTTTTCTTGCCTTCTAGGAGCTTGATATTGAATCTGGTGTATCTCTGATATTTCAGATCCTCAATATCTTATTTTTAGTCCTGTAGTAGTCCTCTAAGTCATCTTTCCAATGCCACGGGTCTGACCCAATTTGGATTCTTCAAGAGAGAGTTATACCCAATCTCTCAGAATGCCCTAATTATGGACTGTTTCAGCAGAGCGCACTTGCACGGTGTGCCACGTGTCACTGTTTCTTCATTTGGCTCTGAAATTGATAGAGAGAAAATTATAGATTGTGCACTATATGCCACTTTTTACGTAATTCCAATCTGATACTCAGAGAGAGAGTTATAATGAATTTACCAAGGTCACTTCTTTGAGATGAATTTCAGGAGCCTGCAAAAACCCTGACTTCCATAGATCATATCTCCAAAAAATTTGTGCACCTTGATCTAAAATTTTTATAGTAGCTTCCTCAGGATTTCGGCTTCGCCGCATAAAAATTTCAGCTTTTGAACCTTCGTAGAAAAAAATTTAGAGTGCAAATTCCATAATGACCTGTTTCAGATGGCGAAATCCTTCTAAGGAGGAAATGAAGATCACAATTTATATAAATGCTTAGGTTGAGAGGGGCTTCAACAAGTGAACGTGGGAGGGATTTTAGGAGCTTAAAAAATATTAATTATGACTTTTCAATGACCCATGCCCCAACCCCATGGGTTTTTAGCCCACTAACTGGGGGTACAAACTTCAAACATGAATATCTCTCAAACCGTGAAGAATTACATGGCGTGCCATATATCAACGGAAACATCTCGACAAGTAGAAACCATCAAAAGAATTATTGACCCAGAATACATTAATTTGGTAGGTCAAAATTCCCATGCAATATTGGGTTAGCCCCTGGTGCTTCTTGGGTTAACATCAATGACAACCGTTGATCAACACTTTGTTATAGTTGTGATAGAAAATACACCAAATCTCATAAGTGTATTGAGACGAAATCATTTTACATAGATTTTGAAGAGGAGGAAGAAAAGGAACAATAAATATCAAAAGAAGAGGATATACACACTACAACGAAAAGACCCTCTAGCGGATGTTTTTTATTAACACCTTATAAAAATAGCCTAGATATTTGTTTGTAGCAAAGGTCTCTAGAGGAGGTTGGCGAGTGGAGGTTTTTGCGGCGCGTTTCTCATCATACATTGCACCAGTGAGTTTTACGCAAAACGCACCGGTGCATACCAAAAAATGGCACACCAAGACATCGTGCTCTTCGTACAAACCCGCCCGGTGCATCTAAGTACTCTAGTGCACCAGTGCTCTACATATAAACAAGCCCGATGCGTCTCAGTAATCCAGCGCATTGTAACGACGTGAGATGTGCCATTGATAATACCGCCTGGTGCGTCTCAAAATCCCACGCACTAAAAAAGGGTTAATTAAAAAAAATTACTAACCGTAAAAACCTCATTTTTACTTCTTTAGTGCTCTAGACCTCTCAAGCACCAGTGTGAGTTTGTCTTATGTGAGGCACCTTTCCATCGGTGCTCCCATTGCACGCATTGTTTCCATCCATTTCCCATTGTGTGGAGTTCCAATTTTCAGAAACAGTGGGCAAATTTGGTTTCTTCAATTCCTCAGCAAATATGCCTCCTCGACACGCAAATGTACATGTAATCTAACTGTTTCTCAATAACTAAACCTTTTAGCGGATTAAATTTTGAAATTAACTTAAAATTAACCGTTTTAAAAAAAATAAAAAATATCTCTGTGGTGCGTTCGAGTTGTTTGGCTCGCACCATTCGCAGTGCCGCCTGTAAATTTATAGGCCACACCGCAAATGGTGTTAATGGAAACTGCATCGGGTTCCGGTGTGGTACTGAAAAAACGTGCACTGTAACGAATTTAAAAAATAACAAGGAGGTGTCGTTGTTTAAACGACCGCACCGTTGACTGTGTAATAGTGTCGGGAGGGCGATGCATTGACCAAAATAACTGCCTTGGGGTGGACAGTTAGGTCAACGCCGCCCACCGTACATCATTACATAGTCAATGTTGCGGTCATTTACATGACCATAGTGTTGACCATGTACTATTGTTGGGTAGTGCTTTGACCAAACTATCTACCCCGGCGCGGATAGTTAGGTCAGTGCACCACCCGCCCGATAGCAGTACATGGTCAATGGTGCGGTCATTTACAGGACCACACCATTGACCATATATTGTTGTTGGGCGGTGCGTTGACCAAACTATTCACCCCGGGGTGGATAGTTTCGTTAACGTACCGCAAAAAAACATTTCCTTCTTTGGTGGTGCGCAAACATTTTCCATGCACACCAAGCTCGGTGCGTGATAAAAAATTACGCACTGGTACTGGTGCGTGACTATTTTTTTGGGTGCACCGACTATTTTTTTTTTCAAAAAAAAGATATATATATATATACATACATTTCTCATTTAATAAAATAAATGTATTTAATATGTGAATCATTCAGCAATGTCAACAGAGAGAACAAAGGCAACAACAAGAATATATGGAGGACCGTTATAACGTGATTCAGCTGTGGGAGGCACTAGAGAGGGAGAGACTTTTGTAACCTCGCCCCATTACGACAGCAACCCAATTTCTCCTAAGGGAGGTAGGCCTCCTAAATTTCTACGAGGAGGCTACATCCCTGAAGGGCCATAGTAGGTTATTGGGACAGTTGATCTACAGGTGGGATTCCCACCGACAGGATTTTTGAGTTGGTCCTAGCTAGTGGTTCGAGCCCACATAGGAGGACATATATTTTATTACTGACCTATCTAGGAGAGGGCAATATTTGCCCCAGTTCCCAGACATCCCCGTCGGTTTTGCAGCAGGGAGTCAGTTGGCATACTCCCAGAGATACATTAGGGACGATATAGTTTCTCCTGCAGATTTTTAGGTGTCCGGTGGTGAGTTACGTATTGCTTTGTTTGGTGCAGAGGAGGTGAGGTGCCTCTCACTACTGTTGATGACCATTGCACACTATACCAATGACGGGCAACGCATTAGTTGCATGTTTTTATTTTATGTTGATTCTTTATTCCAGGCACCATGACTTGTGAGATGGTTTGCGATTTTTTTGCGGCAGTTTTGTACGTCATTAGATGATGTCGTTCTCATGCACGTGGGAGGTTGACCTTCCCTTTTGCTTCAAAGTTATTTTGTTTATTTTTTGAGAGGTTTCCGGATATGAGGCCTACTTTTGTTCGGCAGCCTCGTAGGACGATGTTGCATGCACTGATGTAGATGTGGGGCCAGATGATGCCCAAGAGGGGCCAGTCTGACTTTCCCGCCAGGACATCTACTCATGCACTGGAGTGGCTAGCCAGTTCTGATGATTGCTCGTTCGTTCTGGTGCCATGTTTGTACGTCGGTTTGGATTGGCGAGGGTTTACCAACATCCTCTTCACACAGGATGAGCCACCAGATGCGAGAGGTAATATTAGTGTTTTCTTTAAATTAATATAGTTTCATTTTATTGTCTTAATTAATTTATTAGAATTATCAAATTTATTCTAACATGTTCTTTAACTTGTTTTATTAATTTTTTTAATGAAATTGTCTAATTATTGTTGTGTACTGTATATTTTGTAGATATTGGGACATTCGTTGGGGACATGATTCCATCCCCACCGAATGATCTAAGTGTAGATGTTGACGAGGAGATGGTTGAGGTGGAGGATCAGGATGAGAAACCTGATCCTCGGGTGCAGATACCTGCGAGGGTGTGGTGTAGGTCGGACGCCCGATTCAGGATGGAGTTGGGCGACCGACTATGTCGACTCCTAGTTGATGAGGGAGTCTGCCCTGCTATGATCAGAGAGATACAGGCTGGTCATAGGCTCATACATATCTGGAGAGACATGCCCAGTGATATGATGACCCTCGTGCGTCATATCGTTGGAGCTTCTAGAGTACTGGTGTGGGCTAGGAGGGATAGGCATCATGGAGATGCATGACAGAGTAGCTCATCTAATGATCATAAGGGGAGTGATCATCATTCTAGTACTCCACCTCCTCCTCCTTCACCTAGCACCAGAGCAGCCAGCATCCAGTCCTGATGAGAAGGCATCTTTTGAGCAGTCTACAACATCTCAGTAGACACCTAGTCCTGAGCAGGCACGGCCATCGATTGAGCAGGCACTTAATCATGAGCAGGCAGGTCCATCTGAGTAGGCCGCACCATCCACTGATCAGGCTGCACCATCCACTGAGCAGGCTACACCATCAACGACTCATCAGCAGGCAGTTCCTGAGTAGACTACACCATTAACTAATCAGCAGGCACCTCCGGAGCAGACACGCCATCTATTTGAGCATGAGGCTGCACCATCGACTGAGCAGGACTCGACTAGTACTAGTGTTGATGTAGTACCACTAGATATTTGACATTTATATGCAGTTATATTACAACTGTATATTTTTGACATTATATATATATGGGCGGAAACGTGAAGCTGGGTTACACTTTTGTGAGAATCGGGGGCCGAAAACTTTTTTCAGCAATAGTTCAGCCAAAAATTTTATAAAGTTCGGCCGAACTTTCTTAGAAAGTTCGGCCGAACTCGTGATTCCATTTAGATTGATGGCACACTAACGGTGCGGGCAAACAGAATTTTTTCCGGAGATGGGAAAACCAGCAACAAAAGTTCGGCCGAACTTCCAACAAAATTTCGGCCGAACTTTGAGTTCGGCCAAACTTTTACTTTTAAAATAGTTCGGCCGAACTAGTTTCTATAAATAAATCGCCTACAAAGTTGATTGTTTACCGGTCTCATTATTCGCGCGTATTTTTGTCACTGTTGCTGCTGGTATTTCGGCGCGTTTTCGCTCCTCCCGTCCATGTTGTTGGTCTACTGGAGGTCTATTTGTCCACGATGTTGCTCCTCCCGTCCGCGCTGTTGCTCCTTTCGTCGGCGTTGTTCGTCTACTGCAAGGTATGTTCTCTCTGTAATAGAATGAGTGTAATGCTACTTTCACCAAAGTATCCTAAGCTTGAAATATAAAAGTTTCCATTGCCACTTGAAGTTACTAATCGCTTATGCTAAACCTTCTCACAAAGAATTCCTGGACTAGCTGTGCACCATCACTATCAACTCTGCTTCCCATTATAACCTTTACCTTTGTAGGACTTTCTTTAACGCATGGATGTCTGTAATTTTCTTCCTTTCCAAAGTTGGATGTTTCAATATTCGTAGTCTACTTGTTAGACATTTTGGAGTTGACGTGACACACATGCCATGGATATTTCGACAACCTTGATTAATTGACAATTCCATTTTCTTTCTGTTCATTTTTCAGTTGTTTTACAACTCTCTCAATTTTTTCACAACTATGAAATCAATACTTCCTTCGTGCCAAAAAATTCAAATGCTCTCTCTGGGCCAAGGATTTCAAACACCATCCCATTTTCCATCCAATTTTTTGCATCAACAACCATGGTTTCCTTGGACTCAACAAGTTCATAGTGTCTTCCTCGGCATTAATTTTGCAATAGTTTATTTCTGTTGGTTTGAGGTTTTCTAGCCAGTATTCTGGTAGTTGTCTTATCTAGGTTTCCAGGTCTGGGTAACTAGGTGAGCACATACTCTGATTTTTAATTGTTTTTTTGTGATGATAGTTTTATATTCAAAATTTTCTTCGATAATAATTACATGTAAAGTATTTTGAACAAACCAACAGTTTTATATTCAGAATTTGCCGAAATGTAAAGTATTTTGAACAAACCAATATTTTTATATTCGGAATTTTCCGATAATAATCATATGTGAAAAAACATTGCAAAGCATTTAGAACCAACTAGTTATCTTGATTATCTGTAAAAGCATTTTTTTTATTTTTTTTCTGCAAAGAATGACTCCTATATTTTGAGCATTTCATCCTATCAATTGTAAGAATTTTGGAAATCTGTATCATCCTATCAGTTGTAAGAATTTTGAAAATATGTAACAATGCATGACTATATAACTCAATGCTAGTGTTGCTTTGTACTTATTGTATATATATACTGAATCTATATGGACATTTCTGTCTAGATAAATACCCTTCTGTTTGCAAGATTGATTTATCTTTTAATATTTTGCATTTGTGTGTTGTATGCATCAAAGATTTCTATTCCCATTTTTTCTATGCACATCAATTCAATTGCACAAACAATTATCTAATTTAATATTATTGTCTGCTAAGTTAGTTTATGTTTTAAAAATGTGCAGTGTTGTATGTAGCAAAATATTCTATTACAGGTTTTGTTCTACATATGCATTCAGGTGTTTTGACATATCCTTGTGTGTTAGGTTATTTATGTTTTTAAATTTTCAATGATATGTTGTAAGCTTTTTATTACAGTTTTTGGTTTGCATGTTCATTTTGGTTGCATAAATATTCTCTCCATCATAATATCATTGTGTTTGATATCTTGATTTATGTTTTAAATTTTGCACTCACATGTTTTATCATTTTGTAGCAAAGTATTTTATTACAAGTCTTTCTTTGAATGTTCATTCAGTTGCACATGGAACTATTGTAGATGTAGTCAATACTACAATACTGCACCTGTTAATATCAAAAGTTGGATTGAATCACATAGAAATCGTCTATATCGATCTTCTTAAAGTATCAAGAAAGGAAAAATAATATTATATTCCATTGATTAACATTGACACAAATGGAATACAATTTTACTCACTGTTTTATGATAGAAAAATATGTGGATGAGTATTGCCCACATATCCGAAGTCAAAAGGGATAGATTAAAAAGGGTTGCTTCGGTCATCTATAAAAGATAAATTAAAGAAGCATGACATATTAGTAATGAAAATTAGATATGCGTACCAATTATGTTCATATAACACAACAAATAGATGATTCAATACAAATGTGACACAATGGGAAGTCATATTTATCTCATGGGCCTTCAACTTAAATTATATATCTAGCATTACATTAAGCTATAGGAGATAAATCAAAGAAGCATCGTAGATAACAATAATGTAAATTAAACATGTGTAATAATTATGTCCATGATAGTTCAATAAATAGATAATAATGCAAATGCCATATCTAAGCTATATTTCATCTAAGTAGCTTTCAATTTAAACTTATATCTAATGTGAAATTATATAAAAGAATAACAGTAATCCAAACTTCAAAATAATATTTAGAGTTAGTATAAAATGTGACATATAATTTTCCTACATGGAAAAACATAGTTACCGAGAGTTCAAAACTCATGCATTTGAATACAAAGTGGGTATACGAATGAGCAAGTAGATTTTTTCTAGGAATGAGGAAGTGAAGGGTGATAGAGAGACACACAAAATTGCAAATTCATACCTTAACAAAATTGTTCTCCTTTTAAAGAAAATGTGTCATATAATCAACTTTCATCGAAATATATGATAAACTCAACACAATTTTATGAAAAATAGTATACCATTTTTTACATTTCACATAATACACATAGATAAATATTACTTAAGTATTGTTATAAAGATTTAACTACCCATCGAGGGGATGGCCAAGTGATTGAGACAGGCATCATCATAATAAAAAAACCAAGTACAAATTGCGGTAATCCTAGAATCATGCTTTACATAAGGTAAAATTGGGGTTCATGACTTACTATAGATAAAAAACATTTACCCTTATCAAAAAATATATGATAAAAATTGACAAACTACATAAGCTTAAGCTTAAGGGGATATAATCCTTCTTGCCTTCCATATAGATAATGAAACTGATTGTTCCAAGTCTGATGTTGCTTCTCATGTTACTTTATAAAACTTGATTGGAAAGAAAAATAGGAGGGCGGAAAATGTAAGAAATATAAAACATAATGAAACACAATGTAAGAAATAGAGAATGTATAATGAAACACACACATACATATCTAGACAATCAACAAAATTATTTTTCCTAGGGGAAATCCTTATGGGAGACAAGCAACCCTAAAAATTAATGATGCTCTACTCCTTTTTCCCTAGGAAATCCTTATGGAGAAAAACAACACTAAAAATGTAAACATGCTCTACTCTCTCTTTTACGGTATGGAAAATATGTACGTACAAAAGAAAGAGGTAATCTCTCTAGAGTTAGCTAAGACTTTTTGGCATGTAAGGTTGCTATAAAAACTTAACTTCATACATTTTCTCTCTAACTTCACACTCCTAGTTGTATTTTAAACTATGGAACAAAATACAATAACACAAAATGGAACTCTTATTCCTCCTAGTGGCCAAGTATTTAACATAACGTGGATAGCCAACTAGGTGTAAGATTTGACTCCGTCAACCATTAACGAGGTTTGTGATTTTAGACCTTTTTAGAGTCTTGTTAAAATTCCACATGTAGCTAGCTTGCTATGCATGAGTAATGGGGCTAAAATGACATTCTCCCATACCATGGTGGTCAACATGATAGGTCAACTTACTAAAGGCATAAATTTTGAATGAACTTCATTTGATGTTTTTCTTGCACCATTGGATATGTCTTTAAGTGTAGAATAATGGTCAAGATGGCATGAGGGATAATCGTTTGACCCCCGAAATGTCATTTAATACCTCAAAAATGACTCCAAAAGGTTTTAGACCCCAATTCTCCACCCACCATTAAAATGACCCTACAAGTTGATTCTTTCAGTTTTTTTTCACTCTATAAGCATCAAAATATATGACAAATAATATAATTATCCAATCTAGATCATTATTTAATAATTTGTTAAAATTATGAGTAAGATATACATCATGGAATTTAAATAAATAGCGTTAATTCATTGAACACCCTTGTACATTCCTTGTTGATACTTTGAAAGTAATACGTTTTGAAAAATAATTTGTTTATGGATTCTATTTTCCACATTCTCTCAACCATATCAAAAACCTTCTTATAATATTTTAAACCATCTATATACAACTTTTCATTTGTTTCGATAGGAATTAACATATATGAAATATTAATTGTATTTATGTCTTGTGTGCTAAGGAAGGGAGGTCAGTGAACCTTAGGAGAAGAGATAGTATTTGTTAAGTTAGGAGGGGATACTTTTTTATGAGATAGAATTAATTTAAAATGCTTCTTAAGATTATGTAACTTTTCGAACCCTAATTACAAATTTATTTATTTTTTTACGTATCATTTAGTTGCTAAAAAGTTGAAGAATTTATGTTGGTAAATAATTAATTAGGGTCTAATTAAATCATTTACCACTTTTGGAGTTTTTAGTTTTCAGTGGTTTCATTCATAATTTCACTTTTTTGCAAATTGTCAATTTCAATTTTTCACACCACATGTGCACAGTCAAAGGACCTAAGGTCTTTCCCATACCAAAGTATGTTCTTTTAAAACATGTTTTCTTGGTGATATGGGTGATTTAGAAATGATTGGGAGAGCGAAATTCCTCATTTAATACACAATATGTTTGGTTCATGCCACTAAGCCAAGAATTTTAAATTCAATCTGAATTTTTAATATAACCAACTAAATCCTACAAAAAAAAGAATAAAACAATTTATGTTAGGGTTGTGGATTTAGGCATTGAAACAACACACCATGATATTTCAAATTTAAAAATAATGGTTTGAGTCCTAGGTAGCTTAGAATCCTATTTGTTTTTAAAAAATAAGGATGCACTCCCATTTGATTCTCATGGATTAGGTTGTAATCATGAGGCTCTCGCTCAAGAGTGGACCTTTCCCAAAATCTTGTGACATCTTGTCACAAACAAAAACCATCAAACTGAAAAAACACATCATGCAAGAAACATAGCTCTGCCGACATATCATATTTTTCTCCTTCAAAGAAAAAAAATTCACATCATGTGAATATCTCCATGTACTCTTACATATTGGTGTACAAAACCATCAACCAAACATAAGTCTACAAAACATGCCTCTTCAAACAATTGACTCTCAAGTCAAATAATAGCTCATGTACAAATTTCCATATTTGTTGCATTTAAGTGTGTCAACATAACTCTCACTTTCAACATCTTGCTTCATGCAACAGGCACCATACTTTGAATTTGTAAAGAAATTCATGAAACATCAAAATACATGCAAGGCCTTAATTGGATAAGAAATCTAACCATCCCCTACCAAACCATTTCAATGGCACTTCTTGCAGTTGCACTTCATCATCATGTGAATCATCCCGACCCTCATCGATTATGGAATCCTCTTTTCCATTCTTGTCAATATCTCTTTCCACCTTCTTCAAATGTTGTGGATGACTTGTTGGATACAAAGTCCAACACTTTTCTACAAGGTGACCTTTCTTATGGCAATGAGTGCAAAACAATTGCATCTTATTTTCAACATCATTTTCCTTGTCCAATGGGCCTTTGACTTTTTGCCTCATTTATTTAGAAAGTTTCATGTGCATGGATATCTTCTTCCAACATCTATAAACATTAAGATTATTCAAACCACAAAAGGAACATGTGAAAGTTCTTTTCCAAATATTATGTGAATATTTACCATGTTTATCATAATCAAAAGAAATTTGATTAAAGGAAAATTTATACCTTGAACATTCACCTTTGTCACCTTCTTGAGGAGGTGAATTTGATGAGGTAGTGGCTCTCCTCTGAATACTAGCAATAGAATTCAATGACTCTAGAGCTTTCAACATCCTCTTCTTTTTACATTCTCATTAGCTGCATGATTATTAACATTTTCTTGCAAAAGTGGGTGTCAAACTTTTTCCATTCATCATGAACACAAACTTCACAAGCTTGAGGTAATGAACATGAAATGGAATTCTTTCTTGGAACAACTTCATGTGCCTCCTCGCTTTGGAGCATTCTCCATCATGTTTTCCATAACCAAGACCCAAATAATTAGGCCCTTCCTCAACAACATTTGGCTCAACTATTCCTTGTACATGTTTGCCTTTAACCCTTTACTTTCATAGCACATTTTCATCAAAAATTTGGACCTTATTCCCTCTAGTGTGTCTCTCAAAAAGCACGTACACATTCATTTTGAGAGGAAATTGGAAGACGAGAAACCAATAGCTAATTCTTCTAACTAACCTTGACTAAAATGAGCTAAATTGTAATTTGATACACAACTTGATTTGAATATGGACAAACTAGTTTTGTTGGGCTATCTCCCCTCATCGATTAAATAAAAATGTGTTTAGGATCGTCTAAAGTTAGCCAATTGGGAAGGGGGTTTATGTCAAGCTTTAAGTGTATTTTGTGAGAAATTTATGAGTTAATTAGCTTTTAAAAACTCATGTGTACAACAAATAAAATGCAAAATTTTTATTTTGGAAAATTTTATCCCTCAATCCGCATTCCGATCATTGGACATGTAAGAGGAAGAAAGAGGAATTTCACTTTTCAAATTCTAGACCTTGTCTAAACCAAAAATAAACTAGAGAGGTTCGATTTTCTCAAATACATTCACTTATTTGGAAAAGTTCTAGCTACCAAAAGTCCATATGCCAATCTACCTCCCAAGAAATCCATTTATTACACCACTGGTTAGTTGTTTTTGTCTTCCTATATTCTTTATCAACCTCTTCTAGTGATTCTTGAAATGTGGATACTTAAATCCTTCCTAAAAATTTGAGCTCTAAAACGAGAAGACATATAAGGTCATTTTAAGTCATTCCTCTATCCAATTATAAAAACCAAGTGAATATTTCTACATATTGATTTCCGTCCCATAAACTGCATAACATAGGTCAATTTTTTCCTTTAACTTATTTAAATATTGTTAGCTCACAATTGTTCAATGGTCCGATGAAATTTCATTGATAAAGGCATGATTATGCCAATCCATGTTGCATATTTCCATTAACAATGTTTACTTACATGTAAAACAATGTTGTCTCCCCTGCTTTATGTTATTTTAAGTTTGCTTTTAGTGCTAAAATTGGAATATATGATATTAATTTATGACTTGCAATTATAGTTAGTGAGATATTTATTCTTTTTCTCTACTATATTGTTATTTCTAGTCCTCTCGGGTGCTTTCATCATTTACTAATTGAAGGGATTCGTAATTCTATATTTTACCATATTGCCTGTTGGTTCCATGTAGATTTAATTGACATATAATAGGTGGTTTCTATTTTTGGGATGTCCGTAAAGTTTTTGGCACATCATATTGAATTTCTACAATTTGTGTAGCTCCCTAACATTCGAGATAGAACCTTCATTGAAAAATTGTGAGGGGGGTTTCAAATTAACATTGGATAACACCCTCCTCTCGGGATAAAAGTTTAACAAACACAATAATAGAGAAACAATTAGTGACGCCACCAAAAGATGTAGCCTCTTCAAGGTATCATATCCTCTCATCAAGGTCAATAATCTATTCACCAAAATTGTCCTATGGAAATGATGGTTTAAGAAACAAAACATGACAAAAACCTTCAATGAGAGCAACAAAATCTAAAACCTCTTCAAGGTCTTCAATCTCGCTCGTAGAAGTTAAATTGTGTCTTGATCAAGTCCAACAACAAAGAAACATTCGATGACAACACCAAGATCTACAACTTCTTCAACGTCTTCTAAACCATCTTCAAAGTCAATATTGTGTGCATCAAATTCCTCGCATGAGGTCATCAATGGAGTCTTCAAAACTACTATTTCAAACTTCATTGCCAAAAATAAGTCAAAAGAATTCAATTTCTCCTCCAAAACCTTCTTCTCTGAGCAAAGCTAGCATGATGTCATCGAGAAATTCAGTAATTGCACAAGGAAATTCTATTAAAGTTAAAACAAATCATTTTCATCCATATTTAATGCCTACTTTTTCAAGTGGAACACCTCCAAATTTAAGGACCACAATGCTATAAAACACAACTTTACCTAATAGGTGTAGACCTAGAACCCCCAACTTTGCGTGACATGTACAATCGAAGATCTTATGGTAAGCAAGTAGTGAGAAGAGAGTCATGGTCACCGAGTTGAGCAAGAGAAATAGTTTGGTATGACAACCTTACTTGTGATAGGTCTAGGGGCTAGCAGACATACCAAACTACATGGTAATGGCATTCAAAATGTGAAAATTCCCATTTCACTTGGAAATAAGATGGTAGAGAAAGGTATAGATGAAAGGAGATATCCATCTATGGTAAAGAAATAAAATAGTTCTATCAATTCCACCTTGCAACTCTAAGAGACATTGAATTAAATTTCATCTCAAGACAGGGCTTTGGGAGGACACTCTCAAATCAAACCTTCGTTATGGCTTTGAAACACATGGTAAGTATCAAGACTCAGCAACCTTATTTGCATAATTTTTTCTAGCATGGACCTTAATGTCATAGCCTTCCCTTTTTTGCCTAAAATGAATGCAAATTTCCTTGCAATTTGGCTTGCAACATTCATAATTCATGCTCATGGAACATGATTGTGTTGTAATTGTGATAACATCTGCACGTATGCGAGTGCTTTAGTAAAAAAATGATCAAAAATGACATTTTTGCTCTGTTTTTTTTCAAAATTTAAGGAAAATTACACCAAGTAGCTTTCGACCTCATATGACCATCATGTCAAACTCATCTCGAGATATTGTCCAAGTAAGAGCCACTTAAGCAAGAAATCTAGTATACATGACTCTCCAATTTCAATTAGCAGAGAATGACAGTTCTAAGTATGGTGCAAACATCGCTCGATCCTCAATGGGGCATGTTTGATGACAATAATTTGGGGAGTGAGAGAGGGAGATGGTAGGAGAAAAAATTCAAGGAATCCATGGGAAATTGAAAAATATATAACTTATAAGGTGAAGACACTTTGTAACCTAAGAGAAAAACCTATTAGGAAATGGGTGAAGTTGGTATTACACACCCAATTGGATAACCTCGAGGAGAAAACATTTCTCCCACTTTATTTGTTGGCATAAACTAGTAAGTGTTATTCACTAGCATGTATTTTGTAAATGCCTTGACCTAGTTCCCATTCAACTCCATCCACTGGGTTGTGAGAGGATTCCAAGCCTAATTTCATGAAAAGTAAGTTGGGGATGATCACATTGACCTTTGCGTTCATGACATGTCTATGAAGATTAACTACCTTGAACTATTTTTCTACGTAGGGAAAGAGACACATTCCCATGTCTCAGCAGTGAAAACGTTCTTTGATATTGTTAATGCCTCTAATGTTTACTTCTACAAGTTCTATCGTGCAGGTACAGTAAGGGCACGTAGTCTCTCGCATCTCATCTTTTATGAAAGGTGACATATCTAGTAAATTCCCCTACAATCAATCTCTGGAATGGATCTAAATAGAAGTTCTTCATTTTAATATCCATAAAACACAACAAATTTAAGGCAAACTATGTACATGTGTCATTTCTCCCACAAACTAAAGTGTATAAGTGGTAAATTTTATACCAAGTGTGCTCCCACCATGTAAAGCGCAATTTGGTGAACTTATCATTTTTATAATTTCTTTTTCGATTAAATTGAGTTTTACACATCAATTATTGCTTTGAAAGTTGTGTTCTACATAATTTGTGTACACTAAATTACAAATTGATTTTCTGAAATCTATTTTGTGTAAATGTCCACCAATAGATATATATATCATGGAGGATGAACGACGAAGATCACGTCGAATCCTATATGGAGGTTCGTGGGATCTAGAGATGTTCACGGTATTTAAATATAATCTTAAATATCCATACATGTGTGTACATATGGAATTGATTTTTTATTAAAGTTTTGTGAGTTAAATTAGTTGTTAATAAGTTTCATTTTTTTAATTTTTAGGAGGTAAGAGGAGAAGGGTTTCTACTCCATCCATGGAGCGTGCCCATGGTTCAACCGATCGTGGTATGGTTCACGCAATTTAATCAATGAATATGTATATGTATTTATATGTACAAATGAATGTATTTTTTCAATTGATTATAAATTCGTATTTGTTTATGAAGCTTCTCCCTCGTCTCGAGAGGTTGGTGGTGGTTCAAATCCACCTAGAGGGCCATCAATGAGTGGTAGCGAGGTTGCGTGAAGGGGGTGATATTTATTCCCCCGAAGGCGATCAACTAGTCCATCGGTTCTCGACGGGGGTCATTTTGAGTCGGTTCTCGGCAGGGGTCATTCTAGGTCCGGTTCTCCCCAGCTGGGGTCATGTTGGAGAAGATGCTAACCAACAACGTCAAGGTTGACATCAATTTCAATATTTTTTTTCATTAAATTTGTGATAACTTTTTTTACATGTGTTTTTTTCTAATATATGAAAGTTTATATATATTGATGCGAGTAGGCCGAAAATGTTCCAACTAGTGGTCAAAATAGACGTAGGGCAGCCCGCTACATTCAAGAAGAAGGTTGTCTACCCGAAAGACAACTTATCCGACCGACATGCATGATATACCATGGGAAACCAACATGGTGCAATGCACCTTTAAAAGGTGTGAAAGACTTTATGCAAAATTGCAAAGAGATCTCGTGGCTTTGTCTCTACCTACGAGAGTCGACAAGCCTTGAAAATAGTTACACATTCATTGAGCGAAATTGTAAATGTGTACGAAATCTTGGGGCCAACAACCGATACATTTTAGTAGAAATGATGAGAAAGAGAAAAGAAATAGTAATGGGTCCAGATAAATGGGAGGACGTAAAACAAAAAGTTACAAAAGAAGTGGCCAAGTCAATGTTTAATTACAAGGAAGGGCCAAAAAGAAAAATTTTGAAGGTGCAGTATTTCAAGCACCCAGACATAGCTCGTTATTTGTATGATAGGCACCTTGCGGCCTATGGAAGACTCCCATGGAATGATGAGGTTCTTGTTTATTTTGCACAAATATTTTATGCATAATTTTTTTTGGGTATGAAACCTAACTGCAATGACCTTCCGTCAGAATTTTTTGGCCCAGGGAAAGGTCGATTATATGACCGTAAGGGCGCTAAGCAAGATGTGCAGTTGCCTCGCCCACGAGCCGCCATTGGTGAGTCAACGTTTCGAGTTGAAACTACTGCGGTCGGAGATGGATGCAGACTTCTCAAATAAGTCGAGAAGCAAGGGATGTTATGATCGACAATGTTTATATCGGATTGGGTGGAGTCGATGTTTATTTAAATCGACAAAGAGCACGTGAAAAATGCACGTGCCAATTTTGTGTATTGTACGTATGAGGAGATTGACAACATGAATGTTGAAGATCTGCGAATATATGCAAAAAATCGTCGCAATGGTTTGCAAGACCTAATTTTTCATGAGGAAGAGGGCACGGAACCCGTATGTGTTAGTGACCTTAGGGTTTGAAATTATTTTAACATACATATACATGTGTACAATTTGTAATAAATACATGTGTATGTACATGTATACATCTATTTGTATGTACATTAATCTAATAAAAAATGTATGATTATATGTTAAAACACCATTTTGCGCTTCTCACACATGATGCGTGACGAAAATGTTAATATCACGTTTGTGACCTCGGTTCAAACAATGCAGATGGGTCTAACCATCAAGATATGTTGGCAAATGTTAGTGTTTTTTTAAGTGACTTTAAAATAAATAATTGTGCACACATGTACATGTATGTATATATATAATTTGATAAAATGTTTTAATGAGATACCGATTCCGTCCGATGATTTTGGGATGGCGGTACCTTCTTCTTCCTTGAGAGATGTACCTTCTACTTCCTTGGGAGATGAGCCACAAGTATGGACAATTTTTTCAAAAGTTTAAAAGTTATATATATATATATATATATATATATATATATATATATATATATATATATATATATATATATATTCTACCTCAAAAAAGTTCCATTAAAAAAATTGAGATATATATATATATATATATTGAGTTATTTAAAAAATTTTTTGAATTTAGGTTCTGTAGAAGATTTCTTTAATCCACTCGACTCTAGCGATGGAGATAGGAACATCCACAACATTTGAACAAGTTGTCTTTAGTTCCTTTTTTTTAATATTATTGAAAATAAGTTTATATATGTACATGTGCATTTTCATTTGAAAGTTTTTAATATATATATATATATATATATATCGTACATGTATATTGTATAGTTTATCAAATTGAGATGTTCCTATGGGCGCGGAACTTTTTCATCAAATGGAGAGAGAACCTCATGAGGTATTGCATGATTTTTTTTGTTATATTTTGTTTTTTTACATGAAGTTCTAGATATATATATATATATATATATTCTCATTCATTTTTAAAACATCAAATTTTAATGTTCAAGTACATGTGCATTGTGTATGTAGGTTGTTGAGTCCCAAACTTGCATCTTTCCTATACACCTTTCTAGACTTTTTCCATTTACCTGGACCTCCTAAGTCATCAACATCATTGCATATTAATCATAAAAGAGCATTTAAAGTGGTTTTTAACTATGTTTTGTGTCTGCATTGTTTGAATTAGATTTTTTGCTCATCGAGTCAGCGGAATCTTGTCACTTTCCGTTGTACTGCCTCAACTTTCCGCAGCCATTTTGTTAAATTCTATATTGCAGGTGTCTTTAGGAAAATCAAGCCACATGGGCAAGTTGGAAATGACATGGATATGGACCAAGTCCAATTGGCTCAGTCGAATTCACCAAAGAAGGCCGTGGTCAAAGGTAGTCAAGCGGTGGTCAACCTAAGAGTCCTACGGTGATAGAACTCTGTTTTTCACCACGTGAAGACTTGTGTGGCCGTTCTTAAATCTCAGGGGACATATCAACACCCTGTGGAACTACTCCATAAGCCGAATACAACGGCCACCCTCCATAGATTTAATCTTCACGGCGGCCCATAATGCTAGATTTCCGGACGTGGTTGTTCACGTCTTTTATCGGTGCAGTTATAGGAAAGTAGTTATGTTATCCTCTCTGTTATAAATAATGCGTTCTCATACGCATAGTAGCTAGCTTTTGTAATGTAATTTTGTCGTAAAGAAAGCCCACTGTGCCGTGACATTATTTCCCTTGTTATGACTACGTTTTGAATACATGAAAAGACTCTTGTTCATAAGCATAATTCGTGGTTGATAGATGTTCGAGGATTGTAGCGAGGGCCCCCGCACACGCTCGAGAGTTTTGTTTATTGTTGTATAGTTTCATGCTTTGTTTCCTTACATTCATTATGCCATAGTTATTCACGTGTATATATTACATCTCTTATGGTATTAACGTTTTTATTTTCTCGTCCATAATTTTTTCATGCTTTATACTCGTCTGTTAACTGATCGGGTGTCTTTGTTCCGAGATACAATAAAGTGTACTGGCATTTGCACATAGTTTTACAATGACTAATGACATGGAATCGTATTGTCCTTCCGTCGATTTATTTTTCTTAGCTTTTAATTCCAAGATTGTTTTATTTATTTTAGTTTTGTACATTTGCTTTATTAGTTAGATTAGATATTAAATTGTCTCATGTCATTATCGATCACCTCCGAAAGCCATAGCGAGACTAATGGTGAGGGATTGAAGTATGAGTGTGTAATTTGATATTAGTTTATTTTTTTCTGCAAATTAGATATCGATTGCTCAAGTTGTTTATGATTACCTCCTAAAGCCATAGTGAGACTAATGGTGAGGGGTCGAGAATATGAGTTGATGTAATTTGATTTTAGCTTTACTTTGCTTGCAATTCTTGGATTTCTTTTTGAGCTTTCTTTTGTATTTAGACAAAGAAGAAGGGTAATGGGTTTCGTGATCAATAGTTCATTGTTTGTTTGACTAGTATAGTGGCACCTTTTCATTTTCTTTTAGGAATTAATTTTGTCATTGCATGTTTTAAAACCCTTTTGAAGTTTGAAGTTTGGGAAATCATTATAAAGGACATCATTGCCTTGAACATTTATATCTATACTTGTCTTTTAGAATTTCCATCTCACATTAAGAAACCAACCAAGATAAAAACCCCTAAGATAAATAAAAAACCCAAAAACGACAAAAAAGTAAGAGATAGGTTATCTTGCACATATAGTGTGCTACACTTCGTCGACTTACGAATCCCCGGGATTGACAAATTAATGTAGCAATTTAGGACACACTAAATCGACCAAACATTTTGGGCGCCTATCGCTTGGGGAAGTGTAATCTAGGTAGCCAATTTCTTTAAAAAAAACAATAAAAGGAAGAGAAAATTTGATAACTTCTTGAAGTATGCTCTCCTCTTGCACCTAGTGTGATCTAGAGGATCGAGAAAGAGTTATTGGTTAAATAATTTCTTAAGTATGCTCTCTTCTTGCACCTAGTGTGACTCCGGAAGATCGAAAGAGAATTATTAGCTCAACTTAAAAATAAAAAAAATGACATGCATAGAGCAAGAGATTCTAGGGGGAAGGTTTATAGCTTAGAGCCAAGAGTTCGATTTTCACAACTCCATCTTCTTCAAGGCATAGATCAAAGATTCACCACCATCTACCCCTAGCCTTAAGATTCCTGGAATTCAAGGAGCAACTAAATTAGAGGATTCTCCTACACCATCTACCAAATCTCATTTAGAAGAAGACCCTTTCTTTACTTCTACAAGAGAGCATATTGCAATTAAAGAAGTAGAATCACCTGAAGAAGAAAAGGAAGAAACTCCCTCTCATCCTCCCTTGATAGAAGAACCAAGAGGACTATGAGGACTCTAAAGAAACTATCATGACTGAGAGGAAGTAGTAGATGGATTCGGAGGTAGAGGTAGAGGTAGAGGAGGAGGAAATAATGGAGGCAACAATGGTGGAGGTGGAGGTAACAATGGAAGAAATAGGGAAGGAGACAACTCAGTTTGGATTTCTATAGTTGATAAGGAAACTCATAAAACAATGAAAAACATCTCACCATCTCGTCCTCCCCAACTTTTATGGATTGCGAAGTGAGGATCTCTGAAACATTTTCGTTTGAGTTTGAAGTCGTGTGCCAAACCTATGACTATATGGGAAGACTCTCAAAAAAACTCAAACTATTTCCTTCAACATTGAAGGGAGCCGCTTTGAAATGGTTCATGGGATTAGTCACCCAATCTATTAGGACTTGGAATGATATGGAAACAAACATTTTTGGATAGATACCTAGACTATTGCATGCCCACCAATCACAAGGATGAGGTATTCAAAATGGTGCAAAAAGAAGATGAAAATTTGGAGGATTTACTTGAAAGATTTCAATACAACTTAAAAAGAGCAAAGATGAGCAACTTAGATGAGGAAACGTTGAAAGCCCTTCTATTAAAAGCCATCAGAGATGAATGGATAGATATTTTAAACATGATGGGGAAATGAGACATTTCTCAACTTCCACTTCGTGACATAGTAGAACTATGTGTCCATCTCTCAAGGGGAAAATCTAAAACGGGAAAAGGGCCTAGAGATCCTTCTCTTATCGAGCAAACAAATCCGCAAATCGGATCGATGAATTAGGGCGAGATTGGCAATATTCTTGATGAATTCAAAAGTCGATATCTTAGGGAGCCTTAGTGAACAACTAGACACCCTTAAAATTCAAAACAAGCGAGAAGCGCAAAACTCGATGCTCTAGCCATCTTTTGTCCGAAATGTAGGAAGAAACATGCTTTAAGGGAATGTCCCTTGGATGCAAAAGTTGTAGAAACATGTATGACTTGCTCGGAGAATCATGAGACCAAGGATTGTCCTTCAATTCCTGGACTCAAAGCTATCTTTCAAGAAGATCCAAATTCAGGTAGAATCTCTCTGTTTTGTTGCCAGAAGACCTTGGCGAGGGCAACAAACTCCAAGCTTTAACAACCCTATGAATTTTCAACCCCCACCAAATTGGAATCTTGGCAACAACCTTGGCCCCCAACCTCAAAATTCATATTAGTCATGGGTACAAGGTATGCAAAATCCTTATGGGAGATTTGCTCAATTTTATCAATATCCTCCATCTTTTTCAAAATCAACAAGCTTCACAACTTCCAAACCCAAATCTACAACTTCCATTGCCATTTCCACAACAACAACCTTCTCAACAAAAATCCAAATCCTAAACTCATGCTTCCATTCCAACAAAAGACAAATCAACTTCCGAAAATTTCAGCCATTACCAAATCCTAACAATAAAAATCCCTGCGAATACTTACATGATAGAAGGACAACAATTTCCCTACCTATATGATTGTTCCTCTCAATGATGTACAACTCGAGTCACGATAGAGTTTTAGAAAAACCTTCTATAGATGTCCAAGAGCAAGATACCTCTAAGGAGGACTCTCTTAAAGTCAATAAGGGTTTTGAGGAAGCATCTCTTCAAAAACTCAAACATTCAAGAAAAGAGAAAGAAAAGTTAACCCCCACAACTCCTATAGTTGAGCAACCTGCATCTTCATCCACACCTCCTTTCCTTGAAAGATTACAAATTGATAAAGGGGTGGAAAAACAAATCTTGTTGCCTAATTATGATTTTCTAGATAAATTAAAGAATGTTTGTATCAAGATTCCCTTACTACAAGCCATTAGAGAGATTCCTATTCTAGCAAAAACAATAAAGGAGTTGAGTCTCAAAAGACCAGGAAGGAAACCAAGAGATACAAGAAGAATCCACTCGGTAGGAAAAATTGTGAGATATCATGATGGGAAAAATTACCATGCGAAGTATGTGATCCGAGTAGTCCAATTGTCAAGACACATATAAATGGGATAGAAATTTTCAAACACATTGATTGACTTAGGGCCGCTTATCAACATTATGAGTAGACAGACTTTATGCAACAGCCTAAAACTTCCTAATCTTCTTTTTACACCTACTTTAATCGCAACCTGCGTATCGATCAATTATCAAAACCCAGATGGTGTATTAGAAGATATTTCGGTCTCCTTAGATTCTTGGGAATATCCAAGTAGATTTTATGATTTTGACTCCCAAGAGTAATCTAGGAGGGCACCCACTTATCTTAGGAAGACCTTGGCTAGCCATAGCCGATGCTTTCATTAGTTGTAGATCCGGGGATATGTACATTTCTAATGGTAATTCGACAAAGAAATTCAATTTGTATCCTCCAGCAAAAGCAATTACGAAGTAGGAGACAATGAATGGGTCGATGATGAGGACACTATACAACCCTTTGTCTTTTACCATTTCGAAATCGTTGAGGATAGTCAAATTACGAACACATTAGAAAATTTTGAGACATCTTCGAGATATATGACCCCACACAATTTCAGCTGGAATGCGACATTGAATATTTATCATCAAGACAAATGTCTCTTTACTCTATGGAAGAGTTCAGATAGTTCTACCATTGAGATTTTTCCAGAAAAAAACATTGAATATCAACAAAAATTTGGAAAAGTCACAACAGGGGAAGAACTAACCAAAAATCTTGCAAAAACATTCTATTGCATTTGCATGGGGAGTATACTGATATGAAAGGTATTGATCCTAAGACTTGCATCCATCATATCTATATTGAGGAAAAAAAGTAGACCAATCGAATAACCTCGAGAGAAGGATGAATCCAAACCTTAGGGAGATAGTGAAAGAAGAGCTCCCAAAAACTACTCAATGTAAACTTCATTTATCCAATTTCGGATGGCCGATGGGTTTCTCCTTTGGTTATAGTACCTAAAAAGAATGGTAAATGGAGGGTATGCATTGATTACGGGAATTGAACAAAGCAACTTTGAAGGATCACTTTCCTTTGTTCTTTATCGATCGTGTATTAGATACATTAGCGTGCAAAAAAGTACTTTTCATTTTTTTTGGATGGTTTTTAGTGGCTATAATCAAATTCAGGGTAGCACTTGAAGATCAAGATAAGACCACATTTACCCTGTCCATGGGGGACTTTTGCCTATCGAGTGCTTCCTTTTGGGTTATGTAATGCACTGCAATATTCCAAAGAGCAAGACTAGGAATTTTTTTCGATCTAATCCATGATTGTGTAGAGGTTTATATGGATGATTTTACAATTTATGGTAATTCATTTGAAGAGGCATTAGAAAATTTGGAAAAAGTCCTTATAAGATGTAAAGAAACAAACCTTTCATTAAGCCATGAAAAATGCTTTATGATGTTTACTGAAGGTATTGTTTTGGGGCATCATATTTCGGGAGATGGGATTAAGGTTGATAGATCAAAAGTTGAAGTCATCTCCAAGTTGCCTATTCCAAATTGTCAAAGAGATGTTAGAAGTTTTCTTGGATTTATCGGATACTATAGAAGATTTATAGAAAACTTCACTAAAATAGCATCTCCACTCTTCAAACTACTTACAAAAAGATCGTGAATTCAAATGGGATCCCGATTGTCAATCAGCCTTGGAAACTTTGAAAACAAGAATATCCGAAGCACCTATCTTGAGAGGACCAAATTGGAAACTCCTTTTCCATATTTCTACGATGTTTCCAGATACGACTCTAGGAGTTGTGTTAGGGTCAAAAGGATTTAGTCCCTTATGCCATTTACTATACCGGTAAAAATTTGACTCCCACTCGAGTTGAACTATACTTGCAGAATCGAAAAGAGTTTTTAAAATCTGTTGTTCATGCAATCAATAAGTTTAGACATTATATAACGAGCTATGAAACTTTTATTCATACTGATCATTACGCGATTAGATATCTAATGAACAAACCTCCGTTACTAATGGCGAGTGATAAGATGGGCTCTTACTTTTGGCAGGGGAATTCAATATTATCAGAGTTGATAGACCAGGAAACAAAAATACGTGAGTTTGATTTCTTGTCTAGGATTCATAATACTAAAGAAGATTCTCCTGTAGAGGATAAGTTTCACGATGAATACTTGTTTGCGAGTAACTACTAAGACCCCTTGGTATGCGATATTGCTAACTATTTGGTTACGTGGAAACCGCACTCCACATTTATTTCCAAGTGAAAGAAGAAATATTATTCAGAAAGTTCAAAATATTCATGGATTTTCTAACGAATTGTTTAAAACGAGTGGCCAAAATCTTGTGATCGGAAGATGTGTCGAGGAGGATGAAATACTTGATATCCTCAAGGCATGTCATGATGAACCATGCGGCGGACACTTTGTCAGACAAAGGATGACCATAAAATCTCTCTCTTTAGGATATCATTGGGTCTTTCCCTCTTCAAAGATGCAAAACAATATGTCAAAAAGTGTGACATTTCGCCAAAGAGTAGGGAAACCTACCCTTTCAAATGAAATGCCATTGCAACCACGGGTACTCATCGAACCCTTTGAAAAAATGGGCTTTAGATTTTATTGGACCTATTAATCCACCATCTAAGCAAAAAGAAGTATATATTGGTTTGTACGCGATTATGTTACTAAATGGGTGGAAGCCAAAGCATTAGTGTACTCGCTACCGAAAATTCAGCATTGTTAATTTTCTTTATGAGGATATTTTTACTCGCTTTGGTGTTCTAAGAGAAATTGTGACAGATCGTGGAAGCCAATTCACATCCAACTCTGGTGGAGAAGGCCGATGGAAGAATACAAAATCAAGCACGTGAAGATCTACTCCTTACCATCCGCAAGCAAATGGTCAAGTGGAGTCTACAAACAAAGTTCTCGGAAGTATCATCACCAAACCGTTCATCTACACGAGCAAGAGATTGGGTAGAAAGGCTTCTCGAAGCCTTGTGGGCCTACGAGAACTACATAGAAATACAACAGGACATTCTCCCTATGAACTTGTTTATGGGAAAGAAGTCCCCGCTCCCCATTGAGTTCCAAGTCAAAACCTTCAAGATGGCGAGCTTCGATTGGGGATGGATCTATCGAAGCCCAAAAGCATAGAATGGAGCGGGTTGAATGAGCTAGATGAGATCGGACTAAGAGGCAATTCTAAGAACCGATCTAGTTCAATATCAAAGAGCTAAATGGCATGACAAATACATCAAAGAGAAGAAGTTTCAAGAAGGAGATTGGGCATTGCTATTCGATTCCAAGTTTAAAGATTTTAAAGGAAAATTTCGGACTCATTGGCTTGAGCCATATGAGATTGACAAGATCTTTAGCAATGGAGCTGGTAAGAATCAAGACCATTGATGAATTTCAAACTCCTCTTATTGTGAATGGCCACGATTAAAGATCTATCATAAGCCACTCTCAAAAGAGGAATTTGTCAAAATGTTTCAAGATAATTTCGCAATAAGGCTAGTGAAGAAGAATCCTTCTTCTCCACCAAATCTAGCCTTTGTTCTTTTTCGAGCTTTCAAAAAATTGTATAAGCACGAAAACCAATCACCGATTAGTAATCTTATATAGAAAATGTAGGGGTGAAAATCGAGAACACCTAACACCCTATATTTTTCGGAAAATACCTCTCTCTCTCTCTCATTTCACAAGTTTTATGACAACCCACTCTATTTCATTCCACTCCACTTCATTTAATTTCACTCCATTTCATCTATTTCATTTCATTAATAAAAAATTTCTTTCATGACCATTTTCATTCAGTCAGTTATCATCTATCCATCTCCATTCACCCAAATAATTGCTTGTGTCAGTTTCCAGAAAGTCGACACAATTTGCTTGCACTCACCACTCTTTTTTTCAAAAAAATTTACGATCGATGGTAGTTCAACAATCATGAAATCAAATGCGAGTATGAGGACATATTATGAAGACATGAGGCATTCAAAAGCATCAACCCAGGAGCAATCGATTGAAGACTAATGAAAAATGGCAAGAATTCCAAGGTATGAGTAGAAATTTATTTCAAATGGCATTCAAGCACATTTTTACATAGTTATAAACCATAGCTCCATTATATGCAATGATTAGCATTGATAACTCCATAACAGCTTCCACGATCTCTATACGATTCCCCCACGATCCTTGCATTCATTTTTAAACGGCCCTCATAATCAAGCCTCCGTCTTCACTCATGTTTGGTTATACTTTGATACTCCACCCGTAATTATGGAACGTGGGTTGATTTGACTACTGGCTTCTCTCAGCCCCGCACAAAATCTGCGACCGTTTCATTAACATGCTTGTGTCTACTCTCGTAGCCCACCCAATTTTAAATACTGCCTGGATGCACTTTACTTCCCCTCATCGTTCTATTGACCTCACTGGCCGCATTTCCACCGTGTTCACATAAGCTCTTCACCCCATTTTGTTCTCTGTTTCCGCTTCATTCCGTGTACCTACTCTACGATATCCGCTTGCGGTCATTGGTCTCCCCTTCATAAACCCCTGTCTCATTTCCGCTAATTCGGTCATCTTACCTCCGCTAAACCCTCCTCACGCGAGTACGAGTTTTAAAGAACAAAAAGGAAGGATGGGTCGGTTGTTGAGGGCAGAACGCAAGAGGGACCCAAATTTATGGAAGGATACCCGCAAGTCAAAGACATATTGAAAAAACGCAAAATGGCTTCTGTTTATTCAAAAGTTTAAAGGCTACAATAAGGAGGTAACAAAAGCTTTTGCGAGGTCTTTCAATGGTCCGGAGGTGGAAATTGGGGACCTCAAATTTACAAGGATCGAGGCATCCATAGTAGTTGCTACGGATGTCCCCTCAAGAAGGTGAACGCCGGTTCAAGAACAAGAGCATCGGGCGAGGAAGCCCGGGAGAGTGATCCTACGTAACCTGCGTATGGATGTCACCATTTTCAAAAAGGGAATTCCCTGTCCATGCTTTAAAGAGAAGAGGGGCCGGTTCATCGTTGGTTATTCAAAAAGTTTATCACCTCGTGAGGGACGTTTTGGATCAATGTACATGTATCATACCCGACCGTTGATGAATTTCCTAGATAACTGCATCTTCAATCTACCATACTTTTTACTAAACGAGTTTGAAAAAAGATGTATGTAACCGTCCAAAAGCATCCGGGGGGACGTAGAACCACATTTGTATCACCATGATCTCATGAAAATCTTGATAGAAAAACAATTAAAAAGAGAAAAATGACACTGGGAGCGAGTTTTTAATTAGAAATTTCTTTCGAAGAACCCCAAGAAAACCCCTGAAGGTAGTACATCAAAAAGAAGTAGAAGAAAGAGAACGAGGTGATAAAACTCAAAGCACTCCTACTAACACAGTTGAAAAAACTAGTAGAGAAGAAAGACTGCCTAAAAAGGAGGAAGGAAAAAGAGGCGAGGGTAAAAAGCCAACAAAATAAAAAAAGAAAAGAAGCATCGAGGCCGTGCATCAAACCCCTTCCTCAAAAGAAGACCATCAAGTATTGTCCGAGAGACTAGTTCACCTTCGAGAACAATCAATTTATGGCCAAAAAGAAAGGAAAAAGAAAAACGAAGGAAAAAGACAGTGGTCCACAAGCATGTAAGAAGAAGCACCAGGCTTTAAAGGAAAGTGGAGGAAAAGCACAAAAAAGGACCCCATTTTATTGATTTGGAAGGAGGAACACACAGACAAACTCCAGGTTGGCCGTAGTCCACCTCATTCCCAAACAAACGTTGAAACTAGTCCTCAAGATGTTGACATGAGTCCTTTTCGCCGTATTTTTGAAGTCAATTCTCCTCCACACATTTTGGGGACGATCCCAAGGAAAACTGACACCGAGATAGATCCAAAGTAGCAAGAGGTGTATGATTACATAGAATCCTTAGAAAGAACGACCACGGGTCCCAAAGACTTCATCCACTCGCGCTTCAGCGACAAAGCAATGAAGCTCTAGTCCAATCGTTGAAATAAGAAGTCTTTGAGTTGGAGGTTTTAAATAGACATATTAAAAATGAAAAATGAAGCATTAAAGGAGACAAAGCGCATTGGACAAGATCATTCATGACAACACTATGCTACATACGGGGGTACATGGCACAAAAAGAACGAGGAAATTGAAGAAGAAACGCAAGAAGATAAGTAGAGCACCGATTAATCTCAAATTCAGATGTTTGATGAAGAAGCCCAGGATGTTGAAGACACCAAGACAAAGAAGAAGAGGACTCAGATGTAATGGCAGAGGTATCGGGGCATATGAATTGAAGGAAGGATGATCAAAATTTTGGTTGCATGGGGACATGCAACACCTTCACAAAGGTATGTTGAGTCCCAAACTTGCATCTTTCCTATACACCTTTCTAGACTTTTTTGCATTTACCTGGACCTCCCTAAGTCATCAACATCATTGCATATTAATCATAAAATAGCATTTAAAGTGGTTTTTAACTATGTTTTTGTGTCTGTTGTTTGAATTAGATTTTTGCTCATTGAGTCGCGGAATCTTGTCACTTTCCGTAGTCGCTTTAACTTCGTGACCCATTTTGTTAAAGTCTATATTGCGGTGTCTTCAGAGCAAACCAAGCCACATGGGCAAGTTGGAAATGACATGGATATGGACCGAGTCCTATTGGCTTAGTCGAATTCACCAAAGAAGGCCGTGGTCAAAGGTAGTCAAGCGGTGGTCAACTCCTAAGAGTCCTACGGTGATTTAACTCCGTTTTTTCACCACGTGAAGACTTGCGTGACGTTCTTAAATCTCGAGGAACATATCAACACTCTGTGAACTGCTCCCATAAGCTGAATCCAATGGCCACCCTCCATAGATTTAATCTTCACGGCAACCATAATGCCCAGATTTACTGACGTGGTTGTTCACGTGTCTTTTATCGGCAGCAGATTGTAGGAAAGTAGTTATGTCATCCTCTATTATAAATAATGCGTACTCATACGCATAGTAGCTAGCTTTTGTAATGTAATTTTGTTGTAAAGAAAGCCCACTTTGTCGTGACATTATTTCCTTTGTTTATGATTGCGTTTTGAATACATGAAAAGACTTTGTTCATAAGCATAATTCGTGGTTGATAAGTCATTTCCCCGAGGATTGTGCAAAGGGCCCCGCACACGCCGAGGTTTTGCTTTATTCATCGTATAGTTTCATGCTTTATTTCTTACGTTCATTATGCCATAGTTATTCACGTGTATATATTACATCTCTTATGGTATTAACGTTTTATTTCTGTCCATAATTTTTTCATGCTCTATACTGTACGTTAACCGATCGGTGTCTTTGTTCAGATTACAATACAGTCGGGCATTTGCACATAGTTTTACAATGACTAATGACATGGAATCGGCCTTGTCCTTCGTTGGATTTATTTTTTTCTTAGCTTTTTAATTCAAAGACTGTTTATTTATTTCAGTTTTGTACATTTGCTTTATTAGTTAGATTAGATATTAAATTGCTCATGTCATTATCAGTTACCTCCGAAAGCCATAGCGAGACTTGTAGAAATTTGCTGAATAATGATTAATTATTCACCGAGACTATCCTGATCACATACAATTCGAATTTATATGCAACACATAATCATTTCCACTCAGATCATCAAACATGCGGAAATAAAATCAAGTGATAACACATCAAATCATCATACACATTAACACAGTATGTATGGGGAAAGCTTATAGCTGAAAACCCCGCAGCTATTGTGTATATTATAATGGATAAATCAAGTAACAAACTCAGTACAATACTCCTCACAAGTACTCAGTACTTTCTCATGAAGTTACCCACAATCTAGCTCAGTTTTGAACAGGTTACTGGTTCAAAACTCACCGCCAATTGCCTTGCCTCTATTGCGTGTTTCAATGCTATGGGATGGCCTCCTTATATAGATAAACCACCAGCTTGAACTGCGCAATCCTCATGGGCTTACTCCACCTATCTGTGTGTTGCAAATAGCAACAGTATAGTCACAACTGATAGCTAACTCCACCCTTTCATCTACCTCTTTCACTGGTCTCCATTGAACTGATCATGCACTGTAGTGAACCGATGTGTTCTTGAGTTGAATAATGAGTTACTAATTAATGAATTAAATAATATTTAATTCACTCCACTCATAACTAATTGATTAGCTAGTTAAACTAATCTCAACTAGTTCAACTAAAATAAACAGAACACAACTCCACTAGCTGTCTCATTAACTCCTCCAACTTCTGCCACTGAAGTCCTAACTGAAGTCAACCATGCATGAGCTCAATACCCCATAGGAAAAGCGTATTTCCTTCTGGCAGTTGCATGTGCCACATCCGTAGCTCAAACTGAAGTGCTCCAAGAGAGTAAACTGCTGTTTAGAGTCCAAATATTATTAAGGGTAAATAATATTTGACTTCCCTATTTTTAGGAGAGGAAGTCTAAAAATAGCCTTCGACCTCTTCGACCTAAAAAATAGAGTCTCATCTATTTTTACCAACATGACCAATGCTCCAAGAATCTCAAACTGGAATCCTCGAACCATGCTCCATATGTCTAAAAATAGACATAGTCTAAAAATAGACTTTGCGCCAGAATTCGCCTGCGGGCCCACTTAGTGAAGGCGACTTCATTTCATTAAGCTCCATCATCTTGCCGCATTCTCATACACAATATGAGGGATTGAAGTATGAGTGTGTAATTTGATATTAGTTTATTTTTCTGCAAATTAGATATCAGATTGCTCAAGTTGTTTATGATTACTTCCGAAAGCCATAGCGAGACTAATGGTGAGGGGTCAGAATATGAGTTGATGTAATTTGATTTTAGCTTTACTTTGCTTGCAATTCTTGGATTTCTTTGAGCACAGTTTCTTTTGTATTTAGACAGTAGCAAGGGTAATGGGTTTCATGATCAATAGTTCACTGTTTGTTTGACTAGTATAGTGGCACATTTTCATTTTCTTTTAGGAATTAATTTTGTCATTGCATGTTTTAAAACTCTTTTGAAGTTTGAAGTTTGGGAAATCATTATAAAGGACATCATTGCCTTGAACATTTATATCCATACTTTTCTTTTAGAATTTCCATCTCACATTAGGAAACCAACCAAGATAAAAACCCCCAAGATAAATAAAAAACCCAAAAACGACAAAAAGTAAGAGATAGGTTATCTTGCAGATATAGTGCGCCACACTTCGTCAGCTTACGAATCCCGGATTGACAAATTAATGTAGCAATTTAGGACACACTAAATTGACCAAACATAGGTTTCCCATGATGTTTCACATGATAGGGCGCGGATTGAGACCCTGATAGGAAAGACGCTAGATCCGTCTCTATTTGATGGACATGATTTGTAGATTTGATTTCAAGATTTAGATGGTCTTAAAATTTGTTAAACTTGATACAGTTTGATACTTGTGAGATCTACAATTTTTGGACATATTTTATTACATTGTTAATATAATTTGTTTTATTTAATTTTTGGATGGTTTTAGTACTTTTGGCATGTGAATGTGAAGTAATGTTGTTATCTATAAATTAATGTTGTCATCTGAACTACATTTGGCATGTTATGTAATGACATGTGTTATAATTTGTTTTGTTTTTAAAATTTAAGTTTTGGATGCTTGAAGTACATTTGGCATGTGAAGTAATGTTGTGATCTATATTTTTTTGTTAAATTAAAAGTTAAAAGTTTTGGATGGTTTCAATCTACATTTGGCATGTGATATTTAATGTTAAATGTTTTTATTGGATATTTGAATTATAATTGGAATGGCACGTGAAGTTTTTAAAACTCAAGTTTTGGATGGTTTCAATCTACATTTTGTATGTGATATTTAATGAACTTTAAATGTTTAATGTTTTAATGTTGCATGATATATAATCAAAAGGTTTTTAAAACTTAAAGTTTTGGATGGTTTCAATCTACATTTGGCACATGTGGTATATAATGTTAAATGTTTCTATTGGATCTAGTTGAACTATAATTGGCATGGCATGTGAAGTAACGTTGCACGATATATATAATCAAAAAGTTTTTTAAACTCAAGTTTTGAATGGTTTCAATCTACATTTCGCATGTGATATTTAATGTTTTAAATGTTTAATGTTTTAATGTTGCATGATATATTATCAAAAGTTTTTAAAATTTTAAAGTTTTGGATGGTTTCAATCTACATTTGGCACATGTGATATATAATGTTAAATGTTTCTATTGGATAGTTGTTTACTATAATTGGCATGGCATGTCAAGTAATGTTGCACAAATCCCTTTTGGATGGTTGAAGTACATTTGGAATTTTAAGATTGCTTTTGATCTCTACATGTAGTCTTGTTTGAATAAAAAAAATTCCAATAGGAAGAACATAGCTTTTCAATGCAACTAACCATGTATCAATTGAGCTCTAATTGAAAAAAGAGTTTAAAGAAGTAGATATATGTACAAATTATCCCTTTAATTTTGATTGCAAATATAAGTCTAGTACATATATATGTTTGTTGAATTTGGGTCAATGTCGTTAATGCACTCAAATAGGTAGCCTTGTCGATTTATTTACATTGTGGAAACTTTTTACCAGAAAATCTAACTAGTTTTTCATCAATGCACATAGAAAAACTACTTGGAACAATTAATTGCATTCTAGAACATATCTATCCAATACAAGTAACATTTTTCATCAATGAACATTGAACATATCCGACCATTGGACAAACAAATTTTGTACTAGATTTTCAATCAGGAATAGAGATGTGGGTCAAATCCCACCAAAAGTCGGAGAAGTGCTCCGAGTCTCTTGTCTGAAAGGAATTTTCATACAAAACTATACTACAGATGATTTATTTACATTGTGTCCATACTTTTTACCAGAAAATCCAACTAGTTTTTCATCAATGCACATAGAAAAACTAGTTCCAGTTAATTGCATTCTAGAACATACATATTGAGTACGTAAATAATTTTTCATCAATGCACATAGTAAAACTAGAACAATTAATTTCATTCTAGAACATATATATATATATATATATATATATATCCAATACATATAACATTTTTCATCAATGCACATGTATAGAAAAGCTACTTTCAGTTGATACTAGAGCACGTGCTTGTACCAAAACAATTTGTACATGTGCAAACACTTGCACAAATAACATAAGCAACTCAATTTTTAGTTGAGTATTGGAAGTTCTAAAACATATTTTAATCCAAAAAGAATAAATTGTTGGACAATTCACTCAAAAAAAAATTCTAATGGAATTCCATCTTCAATAATCCGTTCATGATCGGATTTTGATATTTTCCATCTCTTAATTTTCGATTTTTCTTTGATTGAACTTACGTCAACTTTGTGCGTACGCACACACCAAGTGACTATATTGACAACTTATGGAATCAAGTTCATAGTCTTCAAAGTAAACAAAGTCTCCACTGTGTTGAGTTTGTCTAGAAAAAAATAACCTTTCGATTATAATAGACCCTCTGTCATATTGAAATTACGTGATCATTATAGTTTTGTAACAAATTCATTTTTCGTTCGATCTGCAACGCATCAAATAATACTTCACATTTTCATCGTTGTCCAATAGGTGCAATTACAGCAAAAACATCTGCTCACAATAAAATAAACTTAACAAAATTATACATATTTAAATTTATTTCTAGATCTTTAAATCATTAGAAAGGAATTCAAATGTTACCTTCTCTAACAAGATCGAAGAAACTCGAAGTCACCATCGGATGATATTGTAGTTTTCTACTGATTGCATTTCTTCAAACATTACCAACGGACATTTTTTCCCTTTGTATTTAGCTACGTATGTTTCCAATCGTTCACATACATTTTGTTTTCTGAAAACGTCATTGGATTTTGTGTTGTCTATGCTAAACATCACAAAAGCAAGAATATTTTTTTTTATCCAATGCAAACACATTTACGGACGACTTTGTTTGAATTGAATGCAATTTTCGAGTCCCTTTTATTGTTTCAACGTCACTTCCAATTGATTTATCTACGTCTTCGATCCCAATATGCACGGAAAAACCTTTATATGGAAAATTAGAAGAAGAATTTGTAAATATGATATCAAAAAATACAATCAAAGATAATCATTGCATGATAAATGTACAATGTTTAAAATTAGATTTCCAATATAAATTAAATTGAATGTACCTTCGCACTTCCCTTGATCTGGGTTAGTCTCATGGCTTAGAGCGACGATGCACCATTGAACAACTTCTTTAGACGTTCACAAGTCGGCTTGCGAGCTGGTTCATTTGATATCTTCGAAGTGCTCATTTTATGCATGCTCTGCACCGAAGTCATGTTCTCCTTTTCCATGGCCGATCTCAAAATAAATTCCAACAATGTTTAATGCGAGGTTTTCTTATGAAGACAACACAACCAAAAGAATGATCGTGCAGATTTGAATTGACCTACGCATCGCAAGTCCGACCATATCCGAATTTTCATTGAATGTTATTCCACGATTTTTCAAGGAATCATAAATTTTCCAAAACAATGTTGTACAAAACATGTATCATGTGTACGATCGTCAACGATATAAAAGTGATATTCTTTAATGATATGTCGATTTTCACTCGTGCTTTCTATATGATCGACATTTTTTTTCGATATGTCTATATAGAATATGGACGAGCATGGAGACTTGGTCGGAAATTATAGTATTCACTGCGAATTTCTTTTTTGTGGAACAAATGTGTAGTTTTACGCAAATCAATCATTAACAAGATGGTCCCTGGTGGAAAAAAATTCACGAAGATTTTTTTGAATTGCGAGTCTTGCCATCGAGCTCTATGGGAATGCTTGGTGTATTTTTAAATTCTACGCTCAAACTTTCTCAAAAAGTCTATCGGAAAAATTTCGTCTTCCGATAATTTCAATTCTTTTAACACTATTTGCACCTTGAATCGATGTATCGATATATTCATATCTCTTCCTTTTCACTTTCATGTTGGAAAATGATTGATCATTTATATCAATACGATATTTGTTTTGAAATTTAGTCAAATTTCCACAATCATCGCATTTTTTTACCACCAACACATTTCTTTTTGTAAAATAGTTCATCGCTCTCTCTTTCACATAGAATTTGAGATATGAAATCACGGATAGTGGACGCAGGAGGTGAATCCTTCCATAATGTTCTACCGAAATCAAGGAATGTGTCATAATATAACTCAAATTCCACATGATAATGGCAACAACAAGTGTCGCGTACGGTGATAGGTTTTACATACCATGGTTTTACTGACTTGAACAAAAGCAACGAGTGAAACATGAATTTGACGATTCTCTTCTTTGAACTTGTTGAATAACTCTATACGAGTGGTTTCCAAGAAATATTTTTCATTTTCTTACGTGCTGATTTCGTGCTATTCTTCTTCGCATCACATGCCTTGCTAGTTCGATGGCTCTTGTGAGTCGTTCTTCCAATATTCATATATTATTTTTTTAACATTTTCTCCAATTATATCTTTGTGTGGTTGCCTACGGATAGCTCTCCAACAAGCGAGGTTCATCATTTACATCTATTTAGGTGACGAAATTTCCGATGTTTGTGCAAAGTTTTTCGCGGGAGATTCCCATTGCTCGTGCCATAAATGTTACCAAACGATTCTCTTGAGTACTTGATGAAACCATTGCCATCCGTATTCCTCTACGTACAATTGAAACATCTTTCTCTCTAGAATCTCTTAATTGACTTTATGTACTTGCTCATATTTTTTATCACATATTCCTTCATTTTTTTTATCTTTGGTTCGATTTTCGAATACCCGGTAATGTCGTAGCTTCTTTTTTTAATTTCTTTAATGATAGGAGACCTTTCAACATTTGAGCTCTGTTTGTCACCCACTCATTTTAAAAAATACTTTTCAAAAATGCGAGTTAACACGATATCAGTATAGCATGGTCGGAGTTTTTTATCTCCATATGTGTGAGTGTCCAAACATTTTCTAACATCTCATTATCGATAGCTGATTTCATCTACTGTGCATATTCGAAAAAATAGTACATATTCAATAAATAACTAAATTAATAAATATATCTATAATTTCAATAATATGTGCATGTGTTTAATATATATATATATATATATATATATATATATATATATACATACCTTGTGATTCAATTTCTTTATTTGGATTTCTTTCAATATTTTCACCATCTTCAATCATTGGTTCAATATCTCTTTCGGTTTCTCTTTCAAAATTTTGTATCTCATCATCAATGTTTTTGAGGAATATCTATGTCTATTTACATTAAACAAAATATTTTTCAAATTAGTTCACCATCAAATAAAGTCTGACTTCACATTTTACATTAGGAAAATTTTAAATATATCAATAGATCATAATATTGTTATATTTACATACATAGCTTCAATTTCTGCAGCTAGAGGTTGATTTTCCTCTTCAATATTTGAGAGAGGCTTCTAACTTTCTTTTGCGAGATTGTCTCGTCTCTTCTCTACGTTCCTCGGGGTCTCTTTTTTCGATCATATTTTCTCGCACAAGTCCTTCGATTTCCCATGATAATAGGGAGTATGAAGTTCAAAAAAAATCCTTCAAAAAAATTAGACAATAACTCAATTACAAAAAAACATCACAAAGATTTAATTTAAAAACATTTTAAATTTTTTGCAAGAAAAATACATACTCAAGTCCAAAACACTTACTTTAAAAAATAGAGAAAAATGTCTTATAAAAATGAAACGAAGCTCAAAAGATTTACTTCAACTCAAAACACGTACATACCTCCAAGAAATGTCCTTTGAATGTACGTCCCAGAAAATTTCTTAAGTCCAAAACAATTTTGCAAAAAATCAGGCCACCTCCGAGAAATGTTCTCCCAAAGAAAATTCTTTAAACCAGGCATCTGAAATTCTTTACTGAAAATCAATGCTGCTTCCAAGAAATGCTCTTAAATCCAAACTTTGAAGAAAAGTTTTAAACCCAAACCAAGACCTTTGTAAAATCGGATGAACATATATATACATATATATATTCCATGTATTTTTTTCCCAAGGAAAAAAAATTTGCAACTTTCTATTAAATATTAATGAAGGTTGCATTATGTAGAAATGCAATCAGCATTTCACGTCGCCTAAAGGGACTATGTTCTCGAGGGCACACATCGTAGCGAGGCTACCCAGAAATTACATATTGCCGGCGAGTGCAGGCTTTTCGCTTTGCCTTTTCTCTTTTGGACAATACGTTAATTCCACTGAGAATACGGGGAGAGAAGGAACCAAGAACAACTCATTGTTCACTTGTTATGTTCTCCTTTGTAGAATCTAAACTTAGACACATGCGCTCTCTTGTTTTCATACGAAGTTTCAACGGATCAGCTTCGATTGCGCGTAGGATCCCACCATAGGGTGTCTTGCATTGAAGCTGTACAAGTGTCGGGTTCAAATAGTTCTTGTAATTCATATTATTGTGTCCTAGATCGAGTTCATGGAGCCATTTACTCATTTTGGGTGGGTATATCCCCTTCTTCTTTTGTCTCTTGTCTAGATTCACTGAGAAATTGCCATCCTTTGGTTACTTTGCTGTTTTCTTCTTCTTTTTTGTTTTCTTTTTTTTGCGCTTCGGGAATTTGTTTTGCAAATAAATCGGGTTTTTCTACATATATTGCACCTAAATGCGGTGTTTTCATAATCCAAGTGTTGCATCCACTTTTGTTGATTATGTATCGGATGAATTCTTTTAACGAAGCCCTTATTTGAGATCCACTTCCACACATATTCGTGCAAAATTGAAGATTCTCTCCTCTAAATCGATTTGGATATGCTGTTTTGATGTATCTCTCGATGCGGTTCCCAATGCCTTCTAATACACATTCATTCCAAAAATGAAGTGGGAGATTGTACGAGCGAGGACCCAGGAGGCGGCATTCTAGTTATCTCCATTGTGTTTGTGTCAAAATGCTGAAGCCAAGGTGTGATGAAGAGTCTGGTAAGAGCCCCAAAACACGGTCCCACCTAATAATGATATCTCTAGCTTATTTTGAATGGAGAATTGACTATAAAATACCCACTTGGAACATAGATGGATGTCACGATCACATAGTCCGGTTGGTAAATATCTAATGGAAAAGCTCCATTGGTTTTGGTCGATGGCAGTTAAATATGCATATCATTGCTGTGATTCAAAAGTAGAGTGATGTTCATCGATCTACGGTGCATCAATGTTCGGTCCGGCATGCAATTCGATTGCTCCACAATGTATGGTTTGGGAGTATTCTTAGTCGGTTCGAGAGGGGTGTTGTTGCTTTGTTTTTCCCATGTAAAATTTTCTTAAATGAGGGACCATTTGGGGGATTCGGTTTGGAGATATTAGCTCGCCTCGTGTGTCCGTGGGCTGTGCCCGTTCGTTTCAGGATATAGAAAATTTGTTTTGCTCTGATAGCACCACCTTTGAGTCTTAAATTCGAACGATGGAGAATTCCTTTGGATGTGAAGTAGTCTTTTAGTTAAGATTCTCCTCGTAGTAATTTCCACAGAAAAAATTAGACTTTCTTTTGTAGTCGGGATGCACCTGTAGAAGATTGAATATTTTGCTTGAGGTACAGCAACTAACTTTCTGAATCCTGTACCCAAAATCTTTTGGATTTCCCATCTAAAGTTTTAATAAAAATACCGGAACTAGATCTCGGGGCATAGACCCATCACTTGCACTCTTCTTTTTGCGTTGAAATTTATTTTACCTAACCCTAGGACAGCGCCCTCAACGAGTTGTCTCGAGGTCTAAGGGCAACAAAGCCATCACATGGGGGAAGTCGCATGGGTGGGTACGTCCCCGCTCCACCCCACAAGCTATGCTTTTGCATAGAAATAATATGCGGTTCTGTCTCCCCAAGCGCCTACTTCGGCGATCGAGAGCCCATCCCTCAAGTATCTAGAAATTACAAGTAAATGCGAGCGAAAAATGAAATAATTAGAGATTTGGACAGAAGTAACCATTTTAAAGCGTGCCCTTTAGATCCCGGTTGGACCCAAAGCATCAATAAGGGGAGCCTCTTCACCTATTCTACCCGCACCTTGATTGTGATACGCTACGCAGAAGGCCTCATCGTAAATTCTGCCCCGGCGATAGCGGGCGCGTCCTATGCTGATCCACCCCTACCATCCAATGAACAACCCTTGGTTTGATCCCCGAATTTGCCTTTCTTCGAGCTCCTGTCCATGTGTGTGAACCCCGACCCTCTTTGAAAACTTACGACGGTGTCGATCTATCGGTAGGGGTCCAGGGCCTGCCTCATGGCGAAAGAGAGCGAGAATAGGGTGCGGTGTACGCATCCCTATCCCGAAGGCCCTGCTGTTCAAATCCTCACAAAAATGTCGGATCAGGTGCGGGGTTTGTGCTTCGACGGTGCTTATCGCCGAGCTTCTTAATAGTTGTTAGCTTCTTCCAATACGGATTACGGCCTTGGATAGTCGTACGTCGCGCAACTCAGAGCTCTTAGATGACAAACCCTAACTATTCTCTCTGTCTAACGTCATCGCTCCAGTCTTCCCCTCCAAATAATCATGTTTACATGTTCATATGTATTTTATGTTCTATGTTGATGTACTTAATTTACATGTTGGTGTTCATCGTGATGTGTATATTGTTAGGTCATGTTAAATATGTTCATTTAATGTGCTTGTGAGATAGATGTGTATGTGAAATAGCGATTATTTGAAATGAGATGTATATTTGATGTTTGTGTTGTGATGATGTTATACTAATGCTTGTGTTTTGTTAGATGATCATGATCACGATGATTAGATGATGTTGGTGAATTTGAATGTGTATTTTAGAGATATGATGTTTTGTACAATGGTTATGCATGATCTGGTGATGTTTATTTTTAATATCGTGATTGTAATTGAAATTTAAATTTAAATTGTATGTAAAATTGTAAAATTGTAATTTTAATTTTAATTGTATGTAAAATATTTGTAAGGGAATTGTAATTGTAATTGTACATAATTGTATTGTGAAATTGTAAAATTGTAATTGTAATTGTATATATTGATCATGATTCAATTTTATTAAAATTGTAAAATTTATAATTATAAATTTGTAAAATTCTAAACATGTAATTGTAATTGTATGCATCTTGTAATTGTATGTAAAATTGTAAAATTGTAATTGTAATTGTATGTATAATTGTAATTATGTGTATTGTCATTCAATTTTATTAAAATTGTAAAAAATTATAAATTTGTAAAATTTTGTAAACATTCTAAAAATGTAATTGTAATTGTATGCATCGTGATTGTAATTGTAATTTTAATTGTAATTGTATGTAAAATTGTAATTGTAATTTTAATTGTATGTAAAATTATGCTTTATGCTTAATTCTAATTGTAATTGTATATGTAAAATATTTGTAAAATTGTAATTGTATATGTGTATCATTGTATTGTGAAATTATTGTAATTTTAATTTTAATTTTAATTGTATGTAAAATAGTAAAATTGTAATCGTAATTGTATGTAAAATTGTAAAGCTGTAATTTTAATTTTAATGGTAATTGTATGTAAAATATTTATGTAAAATTGTAATTGTAATTGTATTGTGAAATTGCAAAATTGTAATTGTAATTGTATGCATTGTCATCATTTAATTTTATAAAAATTTATAAACTTGTAAATTTGTAAAATTGTAAATTAATTGTCAATTTTGAACCATAACTCACAGTAAGTACAAAATATATACCACATAAATATTGTTAAATTCCCATAATTGTAAAATTGTAAATTTGTATGAATATAAATAATTGTAAAATAATAAATCTAAAATAATATGAATTTTTGTAACATAATAAAAGTTTAGAAAATAATGCAAATAAATTCATGTTTAGAATTATCATTATTTTATTATGATCTTACATACCAAAAATAACATTACACACATTTTGAAGATATCATTCACACACATTTAGGGGCAATCAAGTAGTTGTATTATTTTAGGAATTGACATAAAAAAAACGAACTTCGTAGTGCATCATTGTTTTCGAGATCAACATAATTGCAAATTATTAGAGTGAAATGATTTTAACATTAACACAATGCGAACCAATTAATTCAAAATACATATTATAATGTTTTGAAAAAAGAGAGTCTTAGTTATAAGGTTCAAGTCCTCTTCTTTATAAAAACCCATCTTAAAAAGTATAAATGATGAAATAATGCATGTACCATATCACTCTCTGTTCTCATGGTCACCCTCATTATCTTCCAAACTTGCTTGGCAGTGATATACTGCTCCCATTGTTCTCAAAATTATGTTTTGATCTAGGGGTCATGTCTCAATATGAACCACCAATCCCTATCAACACATTTGGGTAAAAAAACACCTCTTTGCAATGTTTGGGGGAAAACATAGGGCTCCTTAGCTTCATCCCACATCTTTACTAGAGTTGATACATATCGACTACTATCATGATTTTCCTTTACATTATTCCGAGTCAAAGAGTGTCCCACCACTTACACCTAAAAATAACACATTGGAAAGAAGAGAAATCCACTTCAATGATCTCTTGTATCTTTTCGACATAACCTAACGCCCCCTCATACTAGGTTTTGATCACGGTGGCTAGCTCGACTAGATTGATCGAACTCGACTTCCACTCCATAATCTTGTGTCATGTGTCCCATCATTGGCATTTTCTATTCGAAAATGGTGTCCATATGCCCACATAGATGGGAACAAATTCTACCTATAAAAAAAATAAAAAAATCATAGTTTTCATGTGTTTTATAATAACCCAATTGTTAAAATATGAAATAGTAGATGCTACATTTCAAAGGTGCATTCATTAAGTTTAAAATCTACATAAATAGATGATTCACAGGAGTAGGATACACCCAATCCATACATTTGAAAGTGCATCCTCTTCAAGGCATGCGGGGTAACGACAGGATGCTGCCGTGTTCTCTCTGCCTTGGTCATCAACCCAACTATTGGGGCATATAATTGGCATATTTTCTTTTAAATGATCGGGATAAGGCACACTTCTACCATTCAACCATACGAATCATTTTCTGTCACTATCCCATTTCATCCTCTTTTGTTTGTGCTAATGTGACCGACCGGTTGTGTCACTTCGAAATTGTAAAAAACGAATTTATTAATTACTTCAATTTCTGCATTCGCTAATGAAATCAAACCAACATATAGTACATATGAGATCAAAATATACATTATATCAAAGTTCAACATGAGTATCTACCTTGTGTAAATTTGAAAAATAGGTATAAGTTGACTTACTCTTTATCAAGCGTCTTTTTCCATTCGTTTGGAGAATCTTCCCTTCTCTTTTGTCTTCATCCCTTTCATCGTCCCAAATCACCACACCGGTTTGTTGTCGATTTGCTTGATGTACTCAACGGCATAATAAAAATACTCATACGATATGTACCCCTCGCCATAGACTCCTCGAGTTTTTTCCCTTTGTTGAACAAAACCTCTCAATTTCTTCATGTACCTCTCTAAGAAGAACATCCAACGACAACAAACCACCCCAACTAATTCAACATCATCTACTAGGAGGATTAGAAGATGAACCTACGAGTCCATGAAACTCATCGTCGGAGGTTCCTTCTCAAACATACAAACAATCTCAATTATCTCTTGATGCCCATAGTGGAGTGCTAGCCACATAAATCTCCTTTGATGTGATCCAATGTACAAATGCGGATAATTTTGATATGGCATGTCCCTAGGTCTTGGGGGAAGTCATGTTTCACACACCCATACATGAACAAAGGATAATGACACTACGAAAGTTATAAACACATGCAATAATATACAAAATTAGTTATGTTTTATGATCCTTGCATGGGATAAAATTAATTAATATAATAAATAATAAAATCATGCTTTTGACATTATACGTACTCTTAGAAGATTCAAATGGTCATGTGATTTCAACTTCGACAAATGGTCATCCACAGTGAACCCGACCCGTAGTGAAGACCCATGTGAAGATGGCACCCTCACACCCATTATAACCTCCTTTGCTAAAGAAAAGATCATCTTTTTTTTAAAATCCATGGGACATCACCTTCTTTGAAATACCAATTAGAGAGGACAGTTGCGTACGATCCCCACCGTACTTTCTCTAATCTTCTTGGCCAATGTTTCTTTTTAGTTTTTGAAGTATCCTAACAACCTAATGTGTCACTTTGTTTCGATGATATGTGCCTCCATAAAGAAGATGAAACATTTTTAAATATATGCATGGGATCTAATAAGTGGGTAATCTTAAGATGCTCCCAATATGGGAGGTTATAAAAGATATATTTCATTTTCATCCCAATGGGAAATTTCTCGACATAGGTGTGAAAGCAGAGAATTCTGGATCATTGAACATAGGCTCCCCATTTGAATCTAACATTTCTATGAACTCCTTCTCCTTCTCTCTCTCATATGTTGTAAGCCATTCGATTTGGTGTCATTATTGGAGAGCCTTTGGGTTCTCTCTTGTTTACCATTGAAATCGGATGTTGCTCTCTATAAGGGTGTTCTTACGGGAGGAATACCCTGGAGGCAGGTCATACACTAGCTTTCGTAGGTCGTTGGACCATCTAGCTTTCGGAAGAAAGTCCACACCATTTACATCCATAATACCCTTTTGTTACAAGACCTACGAAATTATTTTATGCAATATGCATGGCATGTTAAAAGAATATCATGAAGATTAGAACAATTACATTGAATTAAATAACTAATATGCGAAAAGAATATTATTACGTATATAAACAAATCAATAAACATGTAATTTACACAGTGAAAACTCCTAAGCCTAGATAATCATGTGTACGTGTAAGCACATATGCCATACAACGTAAAACTCCTCTACTGCTACGATGGGTCTCGATACATCGTATACATTTATCCCATCCCATAATTCCTTCAATTCATCTACCATTGGTTGTAAGTAGACATCCATATTCTTCACTTGTCTTCTACCGGGGACTATGAGAGCCAACATAAGATGTTCATTCTTCATGGAAAACCATGGGGGGGGATATTGTTATATGATCACTACTACGAGGCCAAAGCGAGGAATAGTTGGTCTTGGAGGAGATATGGGTTGACGCCATGCATGGCTATGCTTGGAGTTGTAGACTTCATGCTTCATGCTTGAATTTTTTTGGGCCATGTATCCTCTATATGCTTCATGACTATTAGATCTTTTTAGGATTCAAATAACTCCCCAACTAACTATCTGCATGAGGCATGTCATCCTGCAACATAGCTAATTCTTTGCAACGAAAAGGAGCCTTTGAATCCTTGGGATTATAGGCATGTGCCTCAATATATATTAAAGGAGGACCACGTGATTTACCCTTTTTTTTATCATACCTATCATGCCTACATTTCAAATATATCTCTTTGTATACTGCATATTCTCCCTCTACCCTTATAGAATATAATCATTTGGATATGCATGATATGACATGTACTCAACACCCAACATTTTCAACAATTTCTTTGCCTCTTCGCGGCTATCGGGAAAAACATTATCACTCGGAAGAACCTTATCTTTGAATAACCTGTAGTTGGTCATGGATAATATTAAATGTACATTAATATTGATTGTTAGTGTCCAGTGATTTTGAGTAGGATTGGCAAGCCAAATGACGAGTGTAACATCAAACCAATCTTTGGAGCCCAAGGGACCTAGCCTTCCTGGACTCGAGGGAGGGAGCTCTCTCTATTTGTGTAAGGGATATACATGTGTGTTTGCTTATTGTGTTACTGATAGGCTAGTTATGAAGTAGGTTTTTTTGGTTTGGTTTTTCGAGGTTGTGAGGGATGAAACTGATCAAAGATATAAGATAGGTAAAAATATGTCAGATCAACTGGGCTATGGGGTCGAAAGGTCAAGAAAGCTTTTAGATGGTGATACAAGGCTATTGAATGGCCGATTTGATTCGAGGTAGAAAGGATCTTTGGGAAAAATGAAGTAAAATGGACATCAAGTTTGTGAACAACAAAGGGTTTCAAGCATAACTAGTTTAATAGTAGACATAAACATGGTAGGGCAAACCATTAATCATGAGAAATGTAACTATAAGCTAATCAATACATAGAAATAAACATTCAAGCCATGCATAGAGGTATGTACAACTCTCTAACTTTTGGGAAATGGCTGTATCGAGACTGCGGGGAAAAACACTTAAGACGGAGAAACAACTCAGAATCACTATCCTGGGAACGCACTAAACACAACACTTCAGGATTATTGGGCACTTTGAAAACAATATTTCATAGTCTTAGACAAAGGACGAAGATCAAAACAAGACCTCCTTGGTTCAACGGAAATGACAATCTAATCGGTCAAAGAAGAGAAATTTCATGGATGGAGCTATGACTAGCCATAGGTAAGCGAGGGAATACGTAAATCATGCATAGCATGCATAAAACCATGAATGAAATAAGCAACAATATCCTTACAGTTATTAAAGAGCAATCCCGGAGAATTCTTTAATGTGACTAAGGATGAGAGAAAACATGGAAGCTATGAAGAAATAGGAAATTTGAAGTGCCTCCAAGGGCATGTCTCACAATTTTCCTCTCTTGTTCTATAGCAAGCAAGAAACATGGACTAATGAATGAAAACTAGGAAACAAAACAAAGAGAGAGACACTATATCATTCTAGCAAGTCATGGAATCCAACAACAATCCTCTTTCATCATCCAAGAACATCCAAGAGACTATCCAAAAGCATGAGACAAGTATTTCTTCCATTCTTATATGACCATATATTGCTTCTATCATAAGGTTCAGCCCTGTTTACAATGAAAGCCTTTGGAATAAATAGGCCAAAGTGAGGAAAACCTCATGGTTCAACTTGCCATCTCATTGCGCTTAACCAAAATATCTAGATTTGTGTCCTTGAGGCTTTGCAAGCCAAGAGCACAAAAATATCTCATAAAATATCTAAAAAATGCTAAAAGAAATAAATTGAATTTTCATCACTTCTCATGCGCAAAAATAGCTAAACGCACATGAGGAAAAAGCGGTTTTAAAGGTTCAAATTTACAAATATTCAAAAATTACATCAGCGAAAAGGTCCCCTAACTTTGCCAGCAACTTTTGGCGAGCCTTTACGATGTCGAAACGAGGCTCATGATAGCTCGTTGGAAAGATCCGAGTGTCTACTTTTTGGAAAAACTATAATTTTCCCAATCTGATTCTTGGAAGTCCTCCAAAAACAGGCACTGTGTGTAAAAAACCAAAAAAATAAGGTTTCTTTGATAGGCGAGACGCAGTGTAGAAAAAGCGAGGCATTTTTCGCCATTTCGGGGGAGGAAAAATGATCTTCAATGTCCTGAAAATCGCTGAGTGTGTGCTCCTACAAATTATGGCATCCAATGATACCATTCTTGCTCCCATTGATGATCCCCCCCAAACTAAAATGGCGAAGCCCATGAGTTTGGCCCAAAAACCCAAAAATGCAAAAAAACCAAGATATATCAAGAAAATCACCCAAAATTGGTGAGACATGACCCTCAAGGGTTCTCGGCAACATGTTGCTGAAGAAGAGGGCCAAAATCAGAAGTCCTGATGTGTCTTTCCTCACTTTCTATGCAGCGCGCTTCCCTTTAGCCTCCTTGAGCTTTTCTTGAGCAGCCTTCAACTTGCGCGGGCAAGCCGGATTTAACTTTTTATAATGCCTGTCATGTTCTCCTTTGAAATTCTAAATCCTTGTTTTCCCTCTCCAATTTCTTCTCAAGTGTTCATTGACTCTTTCAAGCCATGCTGCCTCCCTATTGTTCTCTATCTCTTGTTCGAACAATGCGATGAGAGAAATTGGATTGGAGAAGGGCATTTTCCTCTTCTTTTTGTTTCTCAAGGGCGCTTGTAAGCCCTATGGTTCTTGGCCTATTTACTTTAGGCCGATCTTCACCTTCACTTTCATCAAACTCGCCCATGAGTTCTTCCAACCTTGCTTGGGCTTTAGAGGTGGATCTTGGGGAGAACTTGAAATCAAGGCGCACATTGGAAATGCTTATCTTGAAACCTCAAAGAAGCGCAAAGGTGTGTCAAAGGAGAAGAAAAACTCTTCACCTCTTGCACCCTTTGGCAAAAATATAGGCACCCGACCTCATGGAATTTGAACTAATACTGATGGGTGGAAAGCATTCACTTATTTAGTGGAAATAGGTTCATATCTCTTATGCAATCCACTCCCTACTATCACTGCCTAGAAGGCATTTTGTTATAGATGCTCTGCTTTGCAACCCTAAGCGCCTCAAAAAGGATTTCTTGAAATGTGTTCTCAAACAAAACTTTGCCTTTTTTGTCAATCAACTTGTTTGCAGTCGAAAGGTAAATTTGGGTTTCCAAATGTATCGTGTGAAATGCTTTTGTGACATTAGGTCTATTTTCCTCCCAAAACACTGCCCTTTTCTCTTGAGTATGCCAATCAACAAACAATTTTAAAAACAAATACACGAGTCAATAAAAAGATATACACGATCAAAGAAAGAGGTCCTTTGTGTTTGGGGTAAGGTTACCCGACTCTAGGTGTTTTTGAAGACAACGGAGACAGCCTTGTATTTTAGACAAAGGCGAAACAAAACTCCTCCCAATCAAAACCACTGCTCTTGTATTCACTATTCCTCACCCCACGAGGTTAGACAAGAACAACCTCCAAACTTTTTAATAGCTTCACTCAAAACATGCTTCATAGACAAAGAGGGCGACCTTTGATTTTTTGCCTTTTTACCTCATCGAGGAAAACTTTGAAATGACAAAACACTTGTAGAATGATTAGTGCTATTTGAAATCAGGCCTACGCTTTTCACTCTTCAACACTTAGTTTCCCTTTCTAAACGATGCCTCCACCTAACAATGTTTTCACCATACAACGAGTTGACCAAGGTTTACTTTGCCCTATCACGATTGGGGTACTTTCAATAGTTTGCCAAACTTCTCTTTTCCTTGCGTATAACTTGGCTACGTAGTTTGTGCTTTGTAACTGCTATATTGAGGAGTGTCCATGCGCTTTAGGCATCAATACAAACACAATGCTACTTTGTTATGTCGATCTTGGGCGATCAAAACCACGGAGTGAGTTTTAAACAAGAAACCAACCCTCCTTTCCTCGCGTAACAAATTTCTTTGAAATACTCACGAAATCACCTTGACTTTCACCAAGAATTTCATCGTTTTAAACACCACTTATCAGCTTGAGTCATGGCGAGTCAAAGGAAACGAGAATACCTTTAAAAAATGGATGACGGACACTTTGGTTGAGGGAATTGAGCAACTTCGGGACTAGTTGGAGGTGCCGCGAGCATTTAAAACGTGTGCGGCACGTTCATCGGGGAAGGCGTCGCGTAATAGAAGGTTGTCGAGTCACCGTTGGGCCGTCATGACCGATGCCTACTGGGCGCGTCGCGCAACAATTGAACCCTCGTGTAAAAGTCTTCGGAATGCGCCGCACCACTATACGGGGCGTGCCGCGTGGTCAATAAGCTCGAGAAATGCGCGTGAACTTGCGCTCAAACACTCTTTCCTCGATCCGGTGAACGGCGAAGGAGAGTTTGTTTGTGTTTTGAAATGTAAATACATGTAGAGCAACGGTCTCTAACCCTTGTATTTGAAAAAAGATAAAAATCCTTTGAAGTGCTTAATCAACGTTTTGAAAATGTTTAAAAAGCCTTTGGATTTAAAAAATATGAAGCTCATATCTCTTGAAAACATACATCTTCAAGACTCCTTTTTTGAAATAAAACAACCCTTTTAAGATTTAAAACTTTCAACTTTGTTTCTCAATAGAGAGAAAAATTCTTCCCTTTTGATATGCTTTGCAGCTATGGGAGGAAAGGCATCATTACGAGCCATATGAGGGATTACGGATGTGCCTTTAAATGATGCTTCTTTTTTATTGTGAGGTGAAACTCAATTGTAATCACACGGGCTTCATTATCACCTTTGACACATTTCCATAAAGAACAGGGCCTTCCTTCTTGACGGTGGTATGCTCTATTTGTTTTGAGTGTGTTTTTCGACCTTGAAATACATACCATAATTCTTCCGGCACCTTTATGACCCTGTGTATTTATGTTGTCAGTGCCTTTTTTGGAAAAACTAAACTCAAACTTCCTTTGTCTAATATGAGGAGTAATTGAAAGAAGATTCTTCGAGGGAACGAGAAGGAAAGTATCTTTTGAGAAATAATTTTCATTCCATAGCACGTGTTATGACCTCATCTCTCAACTTCACTTATCAATTATGTTTGGTTTAAAGGAACATAGATTAAAAGTTAAGCTTGTTCATCAAGGAGATGAGTTTTTGTAACTTTTTTAAGGGAACTCACACCCCTCAGCAAAGTTTGTACACTTCTTGGCTCCAGGGCTGTCTTTGAGAGCAAACTGCGATGGGAGGTAAGCGACTTCTTTGTTATTTTATAGCGCTAATGCTTTTCCTTTGTTTTTTGACATGATTTCCCTGCTCAAAAGCTTTAAAACTGTCTGTCTTGTTGCTCTTACCATTTGTCTCTTAATTGGTCAAACCACAGAAATCGATCACTTTGCTGCTGGCCCTCTCGCTTATGAATGAAGGAGGCCCATCTTGACAAAATGCACTGATGTTCTTTCAACCTTTGTCTCAATCCAAAGAAGGATGTTTGATGAATGATGTTGATAATGGCTTCTCTTATACATGATGGCGAGGAAATTAGCTTGAGCCCAAGACTATTTTATTCTTTTGGCCATCTTTTCCTTTAATCATCATTTTCATGCGAGAGATCTTCATTTGTTGTCTCACTCTGTACTTCAAATTTTGTCTTCATGGTTAGTGAAAAACTTAAAAACGGAGTTTACCTTTGGCCCTCTGCTTATAGATGAAGGAGGCACTCTTAGTCTTCAACCCTCTACTTATGAAATGAGGGAGGTTCTTCGAGCTCTTCAAACCCTACTGCTTATAGATGAAGGAGGTTTTTTAGTCATGTCATATCATTAGCCTTTTGACGGTGTTATTTTTCCTTTCAGCTGACCTTTCGAGGCTTTGAGCTTGTGATCGCAAGAGTTTAATGAAAAAACTCTGCTTGCTCTCAGTAGTTTGCATCCCGGGCTCGAGATCACGATGGAGCGATCGTCTTCTCATGTGGAGCCAAATATTGTCTTTTGGGATGCTGGTATGCCTATATCCTTGAAAAAGATCCATTTAAACAACACTAGTAAAAACACCTAGAATCAGTTTGACTTATGGTCCATGTATTGTTGAGACTTGAGGGTGTATTAGTGGCGTGAACTATGTTTTGTGCAACTCAACTTTATTTGCGGGAGATGGGAAGGATGTCTTATTACTAGTTGGTCTCATAGCATATGGAGGTTCTTTGGCTTTAGGATAGTTTGCCAAGAGAAATGCCTAAAGCGCCACTTCCTAACTTAGGGGAGACTTTTTGGACAAATTTGGATTGTTTTCTGTATAGAGGCTCGATGGGCGGAACTAGTATGGGCGAGGCTAGGCGAGTTTGATAATGAGGTTTCACCTCGTCATGGAGTGAACTGAAAGGTAAGAGGGAAAAAAATTTTATCGGGTGTTTTCCGAGCTTTGGAAAATTTGACAAATTTTTAGATCGGCTAACTAGAAAAATTGGTTGTTACAACGCTAATCATCACCAACGAAGTGAAAAATACTGATGACTAACGGTGGCTCCATTTGGGAGAAGCGGCTCCTTGTTGAGGAGGTGTCCCGAAAATTTCAGATCTTTGGCTTATGAAGACAGTGCCTTACACCATTGGCATGAATTTTCACTCTTCCTTGATGTTACTACCGAAAAATGGCAGCTACGATTAGCATCGATGATATTTCTACCTACCCCACTATCTTTCACTAACATTTTTTTCTTCTTTTGGGTGCATTTGGACTAGCAACCCTTTTGAAAATATATTTTTTCTTTTTTGTAAAATGAACCTATCAATTCATACGTCATGTCATGAGTTCGGGAGTTGATTAGATGAACTCCTTCATCACTCTACCTATGCTAGATCAACTATCAAGGTTAAATTGTTTGACGGGATTTTGTTTCTCTAATGCTAAAACATGAAATTTAAAATGATCGAATCGGGGTTAGATAGTCTGAGTTTGTCATGTACTTGTAGCATGAAGAACATAGTTTCATTTGCACACAAATTTTATTTTGCAAAAATTGAAATCTAAAAAAACGGGGCTAGGATGCACGAATTTTTTTTTCATCCCCGCTCCTCTTTGGTTTTGTTTTGGGAGTGTGGAACCGAGTATCTTTTCCTAAATCTACTCTCTTTGATAAGTCAAGCTTACATAATGTTGACCATCTTTTCACTCACTAACTTATCGGCAAATAAATTTAAACATGTTCGGTACTATGATTAGGGCTGAATACTTTGAACAAGACATTTGAGTACTAGTAGCGGCATTTAGAGTTGCGCGCTTTTACGAGGACTATTTTTTGGAACATGGGGCCTTTTCTCTATTTTTCATCGCCTCTCTTTCTATTCTTCTATTGTTTTTGACTTTTCTGTTTTATCTATTTTAAAACGAGTGGTATATACTAATGATTGAAAATGTTTCAAACTCGGAAATCTTGGAAATGGCGAAACTTCAAGACATCTTATCCTCGTAGGGATCTCCTACCATTTCTTGGTCACTCAACTCACGAAAAGAGAGATTTGGAAAATTCTCTTTCCCGACGCAAACATAGGGGATTCATGCAAGAATCTGCGAACAAACCCGTATCTTTAAAACACTTTGTACCTCTTGATACCTCTGATTTCTACTCCTTCCTTTCTTATGATACACCTTTTTCGTAAGTAATGTATATATTCTTTGTCATTCTTGAAATAGATAATGACATCATCGAGTATGTCAATATGCAGAAAGTCAAAGACTGGAAACATGGCTTTTAGGAACATATTTTTTGTGTCCAGGATGCTTTTGCAATTACCGAGTACGAAGCTGGACATCACTTCCGGCCATCATGCGGAAAAAATCTTTGAGTTGTCTCCACTTTTGCAAGGGAATCATTTGACTATAACACTGAAACATCATCTTGCGAAGACATATGATTAAAAAGCACTTATCATTGGTATCTCATGGTCTTGGGCGGGAAAGGATAAAATTTTTGTTACAAGGATGTGTATTAGAGTTTCTAAAATCAAAACGAGATCATATGACAGCTAGTTTATCTTTGATTATCTCTTGATTGGTTCGATTGTTATATTTTCCTTTTGTCGAAGTTGTTTCTTGGAGTGATGGTAGTGGCATAGTGTTTTTCTGTGTTTTCTGCAGCCTTGAAGTAGTGATTACGCATGAGATTTCAATTCTACGCGAGTTCTAATTTTTTGGTGGAATGACGAGAATATTAGCGAGTTCAAGTAACTCGGGTATGTTTGGATTGCAGGTTATCATTTTTGCTCATAAGAAATTTATCGAGGCATTTTTACGCGGATTTTGAGTTGTTATGTGGCTACGATCAAGGTTTCATTTGCGATGGAAGAGTTATGTGATGGTAAATCTTTGAGGTATAGGTAAAAACATTAAGCTTCCCTGCTCCTAAGTTCCGAAAAGAGTTTGTGATATGTAAGTCCTCTAATGCATTTATTTTGAAAAAAGTTTCCACGATGTTACTTTGCGATGTTTGACTAAGGTTCGAGCAATTCACTTTATAGTACATAATGGTTTGTGCTTCTAACGCTCTATTCCTATTTCGGGGAGAGGAACATACTTACTTTCCCTCAAGACATATTTGTTTATGATCATGGTAGTTTTGAGTGTCTAGTTCATCATAGAGAACTAGGGGCGAGCTAATGTGGTAGGTCTAAGTTTGTTTCAATCTCTTTACGTACATTTGTTCTGTCACTTTGTCCTCATCGGTATGCCGAGGATAAAGAGAGTTCGAGGTCGGAATGCAAAGAGGAGTACATTGGGATCGTTATCTGGACTCTCTTGGCTACTACATCATGTATTTCATGTGTGACTCTCGATAGAGTATTCTTGTTAGTCAAACACGGGAATGGTGGCGTAGGACATATCCCGGTTGAATATTTCCTCGGAGCTTGGCTCCCAGAGATATGGATAGAAGCATTCGTAGCATTTGGGAGGGATGACGCTACCACTATCTGTCCATGATTAGATGTTTCGTAGGTATTTGGGCCAAAGCGCGAAACAAAGGTCTTTGATCAAACCTAGGCATTTTACTCTACTCGAATCGAATGAATATAAGTCCTTGTATGGTCTTGTGAGTTTCCGAGGGCCTAATCTTTCCATTACAACCTTCGGCATGAGAATATGCGAGGCGCGAGGTCTAGCATGGCATTGTGAAGGATTTGGTCATGGATATTCGGACTAATGTAAAAGGGGAGAGTGGTTCCTTCTTGGAATTTCCCTTCTATTTTTCGGACCAAACAACACTTCAAGAGTGTCTATCAGGCTAGATTAAGGGTGTCTGCATCATTCCCTAGATTTAGGACTTTTAACACTTGGGATTTATAAGAGCCTTGGGTGATGAGCTCGGTAAGAGGCATGGTGATCTTTATTTTGGCGATTTCACCCTCAAAACTAAAACGTGGTTGTAGTTTGGACATGTTTGCTTGACTTTTTCAACCATGACTATGTTTTGAGTTTGTTGGCTCTTGTTTCGGGATTTTGTTTGCCATGATCACCTCGGAGAATCTTCGTGGAAGTACTGAGGTAGTATCTGAGTCGAGACTAGCTTGGGTAACTCTATTTTTGTTTTGATCATTTTTCTCGACCATGATTTTGTTGTTGTTCATTGCTGTCTTAAGGATGGTATCAAGGGTTTTTAGCAGATGTCACGAGCTACCTTTCTTGGAGTTATCTTGATTGTTTACGCTTCTAAGTTCTGAGCGTACGTTGCTTTTATTATGGCATTACGAAAATATGTGGCAAGATCCTCGGGATCTTCATAGTTGGCTTCATCTGATTTGGAGAGAAGAATGCTTGTTCTTCTTCTGTGAGAGTACACCTCACTCTCATTATCGAGACCCTATGAGGTTCAAATGATTTTCATCAATGGGTTTTGTATCCCTATTGTCTTCTTCCACATAATTTTCATTAAATGGTGGCCTAATTTGTTGGTCATTTTCCCGCTTGGTTTGTTTTGAGGTTGTTCCCTTCTAAAAAAATTTTGGTTACGGTTTCTTGTTTGGGGGGGGTGGGTCTGGTTGTCCCTAAGAGGGGCCTTTTCACTTATCTTTTACCACATTTTGGCCACCCGTGGACCTAACCAAGTCATCTATTCTAGGGATCTAGGGAAGGGGATGAAGTGGAGACCTCATCTCGGTATGTGACTTTCCTTTACAGTCTAGTCTAGCTCTTTTTACTTGCTAAGTTGGCTTCTGCTCTTATGGCTAATTTTTGCATTTCCTCTAAGGTAAGGGGGTCCTTGTCTCTTGGGTCGATAAGTCATGTGCGGGTCAAAACCCTCGGGGAATTTTTCCAAGGCTGAACCAAGTGGGGAGTTTGAAATGAGGTGGGAGGGAATTATACACTGCTATTGAACCTAGTCTGCGGTAATACTTGGACACTTTCCCCATTTTCCCGTTTTAGATTCTTATATTACGGCGAGATTTGAATGGGGTTTTTTCGGATTTCCACCTGTTTATGAAGACTTGGTAGCGTTTCGGGAGGTTGTGGATGATGTTTGGAGTTAAGCTCTTAAACCATTTTTTGGGTTCCCGCCTCGAAGCTTTGAGCGAACATTCTCATTACGGTGGTCTCGTCTTCTATTTCCATGTATTCAAAGGCATCACTAATCCTATCTACATGTTGTTGTCTGTAGTAGTCTCATCTCCACGAGTAAAGTGTGGGATTTTGGCTTGATAGTCATTTGCCAAGGGAGCCAAAAGGTAGTGGCAACACCAAAGGTGAGTACCCGGACTGCCATGACGGGAGCTAATGGATGATGTACAAGATGACCGAGGCTTGTGGGATGAGGCGAGGTTTTTTGAACGGTAGTGGTTTGGATAGGTGTGGCGGATGTACTTGGACTAGTGATGCTTTGGTTTTGAGTAGATGCGGGATGGTAGGAGCCAAAGTGATGGAGAAGCTAAGAGTCGGGAGATGTGGTAGGGTGAGGCTTCTCTACTAGGACTAAGCATGTGGTAGATACTGGGGTTCAAGATCATTAAAGTCTATCTTACTTTGTGACTTTCTTCTAAACACTAGTTTTTGCTAACTCTAAGTCAAAAGGGGGAATTTGGTAAGGTAGTGAGATGTTCGAGGTGTTGATCTTGTTTTACGGATGGACCTATCGGTGGCTAGATTTCCGGGTTTCGGAAGCATACGCCACGGAAGTCTTCTGCGGGTCATCTACTATGATAGGGGGGATTTGGGTACGGATGAGCTGTCGAATGGTGCTAATTCTTCTTGAAGCCATATTTCGGGTCCTAGAGTTTAGAGAGGATGGTATTTGTGAATGTTTTGGATGGATGGCCTCTCTAAGGTTTTACTAATGTGAAGGATGGTCAAAACAAAAAGGATGGACTAGTGGAGTCACTAGGTGGATTTCTTATGAGAAGCTGTGGTCCACCACCAACTACTATCAAAGATGCTTGGGAAGAAGTTTTTATGGCAAACTTTGAGATGGAAACTTGTGAAGAAGAGTGATTCGCTTGGTTTCAATGGTTTCGCATTGAGAGTTTGTGTGGACAAGCTAATGATCCTGCTCTTGGCAAGAAGGTTTTACCTTGTCTCCTATGTTTAGGTGAGGGTTTTCTGAATTGCTAAGTTATACTTGGGTGTCATTGATCACAGAGTTTTCCACCCTAAGTTTACAGTTTTTGGAAGGATGCTTTAGCGAGAAGGTATGGTTTATGAATTTTTTTTGGTATTTTTGGAGTTTTTAGGCCTCTGCGGGAGGCTGGTGGAGTCGCCGGGGGAACTTGGTTGTTTTGTAAAGATGTAGCTGTGGTCCACCACCGGTAGCTAGGGAAAACACCAAATTTGGGGAATGTTTTGGGGGTTTTTTACCGGGTTTTATGTGCAACCTATGGTTTATTAAAGTATTCTAAACCTATTTCATCACTTTGCTGAGGGTGGCGAGAACAAAAAGAGTTACTCTAAATGATTCTATGGACTACTTGCCTATTTAAGTTTTGAAGACTACTGAATCTACTGAAGAGTTTGCTAGATTTTTGATGTGCATCGATGGTCCCACGCAGTGATCGCCATTATGTTTGAGGAGAAGCGAGTGGGATAAGATCAACAAGATAGTATGTTTTCAAGGTCTCTACAAGGTTTAGGGAAACTAAGTTTGTTTATCATTCGAGAGTCCCCGCTTGTGATTGCCATTATATTAGTGAGCGGTGGGATCACAGTCAATCGGGATAGTAGCCTAGAGAGAGTTTAGTAAAGTAGTAAGGCCCTACTGGAGGCTAGTGGAGTCGCAGTGTGGATTTTTAGTTGTTTTGAGGTATATGTGTATGGTCCACCACCAATACTATCGCAAAAACCAATCTAAGGGATTTTTTTTGGGGTTTTTGAGTTTTTATGTGTCGGCCTAGTTTGTAAGAGTATTCTAAACATGTGTTTCATCACTTTGCTAAGATGGTGAAACAAGGAGTTTACTCTAAATGATTCTAAAGGCGATGGTACGAGTTTAGTGTTGAAGGACTAAAGAGTCTATAAGAGTTCGCTAGACTTTCATGTACTCAGAGTCCCACCGGTGATCGCCATTATGTTAGTAAGCGATGGGATAAGTCGGCCCGAGATAGTATTCTCAAAAGGTCTCATAAAGATTTAGGGAAACTAAGTTTGTTTATCACTCGAGTCCCATCATGATCGCCCATTATGTTATGTGTATCCCGTGATTTGGGTGAGTTGGCAAACCAAATGGCAGTGTAACATCAAACCGATCTTTGGAGCCCGAGGACCCTAGCTTCTCGGACTCGAGAGAGGACGCTCTCTCTATTTGTGTAAGGGATATACGTGTGTGTTGCTGTATGTGTGTTCGAGGATTTAGGCTAGTTATGAAGTAGGTTTTGGTTTTGGTTTTCGGAGTTGTGAGGGATAGAGAGAAGCCGATCAAAGATATAAAGATGGGTAAAATATGTCGGATTAAGCCGAGCTATGGGGTCGAAAAAAGGTCAAGAAAAGCTTTCAGGATGGTGATACAAAGTTGTTGAAGGGCCGATTTGATTCGAGGTAGAAAGGATCTTTGGGCAAAATGAAGTAAAATGGACATCAGGTTTGCTTGAACAACAAAGGGTTTCAAGCATAACTAGTTTAATAGCGGACATAAACATGGTAGGGCAAACCATTAATCATGAGAAATGTAACTATAAGCTAATCGTCATAGAAATAAACATTCAAGCCATGCATAGAGATGTACAACTCTCTATTTTGGGAAATGGCTATCGGACTGCGGAAAAACACTTAGGAACGGGGAGAAACAACTCAAATCACTGTGCCGGAACGCCTAAACACGACACTTCAAGTTATTGGGCACTTTGAAAACAAGTTTTGTAATGTTAGACAAGGCAAGATCAAAACAAGACCTCCTTGATTGACAAATGAAAATCTAATCGGTCGAAGAGAAATTTCATGGATGGAGCTATGAATAGCCATAGGTAAAGCGAGACATACCATAAATCTGTAGCATGCATAAAACCATGAATGAAATAAGCAACAATATCCTTAAGTTGTTAAAGAGCAATCGAGAATTCTTTAATGTGACTAAGGATGAAGAAAACATGGAAGCTATGAAGAAATAGGAAATTTGAGGTGCCTCGAGGGCATGTCTCAAATTTGTTCTCTCTTGTTCTATAGCAAGCAAGAAACATGGACTAATGAATTAAAACTAGGAAACAAAACAAAGAGAGAGACACTATGCCATTCTACGAGTCATGGAATCCAACAACAATCCTCTTTCATCATCGAGAACAAGAGACTATCCAAAAGCATGAGACAAGTATTTTACTTCCAAAGCATATGACCATATATTGCTTCTATCATCAAGTTCAGCCATGTTTACAATGAAAGCCTTTGGAATAAATAGGCCAAAGTGAGAAAACCTCATGGTTCAACTTGCCATCTCATTGGCTTAACCAAAATATCTAGATTTGTCCTTGAGGCTTTGCAAAGCCAAGGCACAAAATATCTCATAAAATATCTAAAAAATGTTAAAAAATAAATTGAATTTTTCATCACTTCTCATGTGCAAAAATAGCTAAATTCACATGAGAAAAAAGCGATTTTAAAGGTTCAAATTTTAAAAATATTCAAAAATTACATCGACAAAAGGTCCTAAAGCTTGCGCTTTGAAAACCCGGATGTCGAAACGAGGCTCATGATAGCTGGTGGAAAGATGCGAGTGTCTACTTTACGGAACAACTAAATTTTCCAATATGATGCCTGAAGTTCTCCAAAAATAGGTACGTATTAACAAAAATCAAAAAAATAAGTTTCTTTAAAATGAGTAGAGTGTAGAAAAAAGCGGCATTTTAGCCATTTCGGGGGAAAATGATCTTGAAATATCCTGAAAATCATTGAGTGTGTGCTCCTAAAATTGCAGCAATACAGTACCATTCTCCTCCATTTATGATCCCCCAAACTGAAATGGCGAAGCCCATGAGTTTTGGCCAAAAAACCCAAAAATGCCAAAAAACGAAATATGTCGAAAATCGCCCAAAATTGGTGAGCATGACCCTCAAGGGTTCTCGGCAACATGTTGTGACGAGCCAAAATTTTAAGTCCTAATGTGTCTTTCCTCACTTTACGCGCCGGGTGTTTCCCTTTAGCCTCCTTGAGCTTTTTCTTGAGTAGCCTTCAACTGCAGCAAGACAGTGATTTAACTTTTTATAATGCCCTATCATTCTCCTTTGAAAGTCTAAATCCATGTTTTCCTCTCCAATTTCTTCTCAGTAGTCATTGACTCTCTCAAGCCATGCCTCCCTAATTGTTCTCTATCTCTTTGTTTGAACAATGCAATGAGAGAGAATTGGATTGGAGGGGCATTTCCTCTTCTTTTTGTTTCTAAGGGCCTTTTAAGCCCTATGGTTCTTGGCCTCTTTAACCTAGGCAGTCTTCACCTTCACTTTCATCAACTGCTTCGCAGGTTCTTCCAACCTTGCTTGGGCTTTGGAGGTGGATCTTGGGGAGAACTTCCAAAATCAGGGCCTTCCAATTGGAAATGCTTATCTTGAAACCTCCGAGCGCAAAGGTGTGTCAAAGGAGAAAAACTCTTCACCTCTTGCCACTTTTGTGAAATCTAGCTTGCCAAACCTCATGGAAATTGAACAATGCGATGGGTGGGCATTCACTTCTTTAGTGGAAATAGGTTCATATCTCTTATGCCAATCCCACTCCTACTATCCTGCTGGAAGGTACAGTATAGATGCTCTGCAACCCCAAAGCTGCCTCAAAAAGGATTTCTTAAAATGTGTTCTCAAACAAAACTCTACCTTTTTTGTCAATCACTATTTGATCGGGTAAATTTGGTTTCAAATGTTGTGCGGTTATTACGTGACATTAGGTCTCTTTTCCTCCCAGAACACCCTTTATCTTGGTGTGTAATCAACAAACAATTTTTAAAAAACAAATACACAATCAATAAAATATATACACGGACAAAGGGTCATTGTGTTTGGGTAAGGTTACCCGGATCTAGTTGTTTTTGAAGACAACGGGGCCATTGTGTATTTAGACAAAAAGGCAAAAAACAAAACTCCTCCCGGTCAGCTCTTTGCTCTTGTATTCACCTATTCCTCACCCGCAGTTGAACAAGAACAACCTCGAACTTTTTAATAGCTTCACTCAAAATATGCTTCACCCATAGACAAGAAAGTGACCTTTGATTTTTTGCTTTTTACCCCATCGGGAAAACTTTGAAATGACAAAACACTTGTAGAATGATTACGTTTGAAATCGAGGGCCTACTTCTTTCACTCTTCAACACTTAGTTTCCCTTTCTAAATAGTGCCTCCACCTAACAATGTTTTTCACCATGCAACACAGGTTGACCAGAGTTTTACTTTGCCCTATCACGGTTAGGGTACTTTCAATAGTTTGCCAAACTTCTCTTTGCTGGGTATAACTTGGCTTCATTTTGGTTTGTGCTTTTAACCTTTGTATTGAGGAGTGTCCGAGGACTTTAGGCATCAATACAAACATAGTACTCTTTATTGTCGATCTTGGGCGGGTCAAAACCACGATAATTTTTTTGAGTTTTTAAATAGAAAAACCAACCTTCCTTTCCTCTGTAACAAATTTCTTTGAAATATGTCACAAATCATGACTTTCACCCCGAAATTTCTTTGTTTTAAATGCCACTTATCGGCTTGATCATGGTGAGTAAGGAAAACGAGAATACTGTAAAAATGGATGGCGAGACCTTTGGTTGAGGAATTGATCAACTTGGGGACTGGTTGGAGGTGCCTTCGAGCGTTTAAAACGTGTTCGGCACATTCATCGAAGCGTCGCACAATAGAAGGTTTTCGGGTCACGGGGTGGGCCGTCGTGGTGGCGCCTACGGGCGTGTCGTGCGGCGGTTCGAACCCCCGTGTGAAGTCTTCGGAATGCCGCGCCACTCTACGGGCGTGTCGCGCGGTCAATAGCTCGAAAACTGCGCGAACTTGCGCTCAAGCACTCTTTCCTCGATCCATTGAACAATAAGGAGAGTTTGTTTGTGTTTTTCAAATGTAAAATACGTGTAGACGACGGTCTCTAACCCTCGTATTTGAAAAAGATCAAAATCCTTTGAAGTGCTTAATAGAAGGTTTTGAAAACGTTTAAAAAAGCCTTTGGTTAAAAATATGAAGCTCATATCTCTTGAAAACATAACTAAGACTCCTTTTTGAAATAAAACAACCCTTTTAAGATTTAAAACTTTCACTGTTTCTCTCGATAGAGAAAAAATTCTTCCCTTTTGATATCTTGCTGTGGGAGGAAAATGCAATGCACGAGCCATATAGAGGATTACGGATGTGCCTTTAAATGATGCTTCTTTGATTGTGTGAAGTGAAGCTCGGTTGTAATCACACAGGGCTTCATTATCACCTTTGACACATTTCCACGAAAAAACGAAGCCTTCCTTCTTGACAATGGCATGCTCTGTTGTTTTGGTGTGTTTTTAAGCCTTGAAATACATACCATAATTCTTCTGGCACCTTTGTGACCCTATGTATCTATTTTAGGTGCCTTTTGGAAAAACCTAAACTCAAACCACCTTTGTCTACTGAGGAGTAATTGAAAGAATATTCTTCGGGAACATAAAGGAAAGTATCTTTTGAGAAATAATTTTCATTCCTTAGCTTTGTGTTATGACCTCATCTCTCAACCACTTATCAATTCTATTTGGTTTAAAGGAAAAAAAGATTAAAGATTAAGCCTGTTCATCAAGGAGATGAGTTTTTGTAGCTTTTTTAAGGAGACTCACACCCCTACATTAAAATTTGTACACTTCACGGCTCCCATTTGTCTTTGAGAGCAAACTGCGATGGGAGGTAAGTCGGTTGTTGTTGATATTTTATAGGCAATGATGCTTTCCTTTGTTTTTTGACATGATTGCCCTGCTCGGAAGATTTAAGTTGTCTTCTTGCTGTACTCTTACATTGTCTCTTGATCGGTCGAACCCTGATAGAGTCCTTTGCTACGGCCCTACTGCTTATGAATGAAGGAGGCCCATCTTGACAAAATGCCTTATGTTCTTTCAACCTCTGTCTCAATCCAAAGAAAGATGTTTGATGAATCATGTTGATAATAGCTTCTCTTATACATGATGGTTGAAATTAGCTTGAGCCCAAGACTATTCCAGTTCTTTTTGGCCATCTACTTTAATCATCATTTTCATGCGGAGATCTTGTTCTTCTCACTATACTTCCAAAGTTTGTCTTCATGGTTATTGTTGAAAAACGGAGACTTTACCTTTGGCCTACGCACTAGATGAAGGAGGCGCTCTTAGTCTTTAACCCTCTACTTATGAAATGAGAGGTTCTTCGGTCTTCAAACCCTGCGATTATAGATGAAGGACGTTTTTGGTCATGTCATATCATCGGCCTTTTAGCCCGGTGTTATTTTTCCTTTCTTTGTCCTTGTAGGCTTGTTGTGATCGCAGGGATTTAATGAAAAACTCTACTGCTTTCTGTGCTTCATCCAGGCTCAAGATCACATTGAGAAGCATTTGTCTTCTCATGTCAGAACCAAATATTGTCTTGGGATCTTTGGAGCGCATGCCTTTGTCCTTAGAGAAAGATCCATTTAAAACATTGTAAAAACACCTAGAATCAATTTGACTTATGGTCCATGTATTGATGAGACTTGAGGGTGTATTAGTGGCGCGACCTATAGGCTGTGTGTAACTTTATTTGCGAAATGGGAAAGTCTTATTCTGATGAGTCTATAGCAGATGGAGGTTCTTTGGCTTTATGATATTTTTTCAAGGAGAAAGTACTAAAAAGCTGCTTCTAACTTAGGGAGACTTTTTGGACAGATTTGAATTGTTTCTTTAGAGGTACAGTGAGCCGAACCATTATGGTGAGGCTAGGCGAGTTTGATAATGGGTTTCACCTCGTCATGTTGAAAGGTAAGAGAGGGCAAAAATTTTATGGGTGTTTTTCCGGTCGAAGATTGTGGTAAATTTTTAGATCGACTACTAGAAAACATTGTTCACAACTAGTCATCACCAACAAGTGAAAAATGCGATGACTAACATTGATAATTATTAACGTTCATAAAAATTGACCATTTGTAATGTTCGTTGTGGGATTATATTTCTCAAAATATAAGGGACTTGATGGTCAATTGCCTCAAAATTGTAGAAACAGCAAGTGGAAACAGCGAAACTTTGCTTTCAAGTTGTACGGTAACATCGTTGTCCCCAAAAGCCCAGGTGAAATTTCCTTTGTGCTTGGTCCAAAGAGGGTGGTGGAAGAAAATTTAAGGCTTTCGAAAAAGGTATCAACGATATGAGTATCATCCCCTAGGCGATCTCATCGTTACGGAATGCATCTATAACATTGTCTCCATGTGATGCATTGTCACTTAAGTAATTATCCATACCAACCTCTGTTGATTGCCTCCATTGCACGACTTGTGAAGAACTACTATTGTTGTAGTCATTCCTAATTGATGAATGCAGACATAGCGGTAATTGAATAACGGTGGTTGATTCAACCATTCTTGGTATCGTTCCTCTAGAGTTTCATCTCTTGATTTAGCCTTCTCTCGATTTGACATTGTCGTAGGGTGCAATGGAAGATGGTAGGTAGGTCGTTTATCATCACTAGAATCCCAATAATTTCCATATTTGAACATGATTAGTACAAAATCGATGATATCGATTAGTAAGCACGTCGACAATGCATGATTAATTGTTTTGAAGTTGAAATATTCATTAATATACCAAACGGTTATTATTACCATCATTGTCCCGAGGATTGTGGCTGGGAGTACGATGTTACAATTGGGAAGGTGGCTTGGTTTTGTCGAATTTCATCTGCAAATGCGCCTTGCGGTATACGCACTCCTAATAAGAGCTTTCGATGTTTTGGAGTTGTTTGAATATTTTTAACGAATCATCTCGATTATGAATGCAAGAACCTACAAATTTGTATACATTAATTTTATTCGGTTGATTTACATGGATAAAAAAAATTAAATTCAATTAGATAATGAAAATATAAATAAAATGCGAAGTAATTTTGTACGGGAGATGGATAGGGAGAACTCTGTGACGGACTTTGAGAAATATTATGGAACGAGCTCGATTTTGAAGAATTGTCCATTTAATATAATTATGAGATTTTCTCCTTGCATTTGAGTAAGTCAATAATAAATTTTGGTGTACAATATACCTAAAATGAATTACGGTATATTAAAAATGGACTCATTGTTATCGGTGCTAATGTCATTAATGTGCCAAATGCATTTTTAATTCTTTGCGCCTTCGGTGTGGTTTTATTAAGCTGATGCCATAGGTGTTTGTTGGTTAACAAACGCAGAAATCCGGAAATAAAAAAGCACAACTTTATTCTTTTGAAGTGAGTAAATTGAAAAATGGTATGGGTATTTTAGAGGAAATCTAATTTCATAAAAAAAAGTTCTTTAAATAGTAAAAATTTATTCATTATTTCATTATTTTTGCAAAAAAAATTTAGGGAGGGATTTGCCTGAGAGGCATACATGGAGCAAGAGAAGAACACGGAGCACTATGGAGCAGCAAAATACTTTTTGAACAACAACACTATTGAGAGAATTAGAATTTGAAACATGTGGTGATTCACACAAAAAACCCTACTCAGTATACTAATTATTATTTTTTTATAGTTTATGTTGGATTTAATACATGCATAGTAAAAAATTCAAATTTTATTGTGCATTTTTCAGAGAAACAAAAAACAATACACAAACAAACAAACAAACAAAAAGAAAACGAAAGAAAAAAACAAAAACAAAAAATCCATTCTTACATTAAACCCTTGCTTTATATTTTAGATTTATAGGGTTTGTATATATATATATATATATATATATATATATATATATATATATATATATATATATGACATCACTTACAGGACCACTTACAGTCGGATCCCAATCCATGTCGGCCCCTTGCACAATTTTTTAAAAAAATCGTTTTTTAATACAAGTGTATCTGTTGAAATAGCACATAGGTGCACTTTTGTAGTATAGCTACGATAGTGCATTAGTGCATACTAACTATTAGATAAAAACATTTTTTTATTAATTTATGTTTGTGTTTATCGGTGCACCGGTTAACATGTAACACACCAAGTCTCCTTGTTGACCGACATCGTACGTGTTTCTGCTATATAGGCGGTGCGTTGATAAGAACCTACCGCACGTTCAGTGTGTACTTTGGGAAGACGCGTTTTCTTGATTTTTTTATTTTTTATTTCTACTGAAAAGTATGTGATTTATTTATAAAAAAAATACATTAATGAATGGTATGGTACAAGTTTCATATTGATAAATAAATAGGTGAGCAAGAGTTCAAGTAACAAAAATACTGATAGCACATCAAGAAAAATCAAAAAAGACAAGTTTGTAAATTCTTTACAATTTTTTTTAACTATATGTAAGTTTAACTAATATGTATTGTTTACGTATATCATGTTTGAGCCACAAAATGACAAAGCTCGGAAGAATTATTTCTGATCTAAGACCAAAATAGCGTAAAAACGTTGGAAAAATTACCGAGAAAGATGACTGGGGTAAATGAAAAAATAGTACTATCGATCCAATATGAGTTTCTTGAATTTTCATTAATAATATACTTAAAAATATTAGATAACATGTTTCAAACAATCTATTAATTCACATATGTTTAATGTTCTATGGGGACCAACAACGAAGAAAATGAATGTTATTCAAAGAAAAGAAAAAAATAAAACATACGAATGAAAATGAATTGCTCCTTAGCTCATACGGAGTGGTGTTGGAGGTTAAAGAAAAAAGGAAAACTCTTACAAAACTTTGAGGGATATAGTGGAACGAATGTATAGACGTTCTTTCCACTTACAATACAAAAATCAATCCGGTGATTCAGAACCAAATTTTATTTAAACTACGGGGATGAGTTTCGAGAGAATTGGTTAATGAGACATGTTAGACTTTTAATAACAAAAATGTACGACAACAAAAAAGAAGGAATGAAAAAGTAATATTCCTTTAAATGTTTTTTCTAGAATTATATATATATATATTACTAGAAAGAAATCATTTATAAATATCACTTTTGTTATATTTACTTTTCATATATCAATATAAAAATTAAATAGTTTATTGTCATGTTACATTTTCAAGAAGAAGAATATGAAAATCTCAAAGGATGAACAAAATTTGATATCATAAATGTGTCGATAGGAATGTCCAAAAATATGTACAAGGAGATGGTGTAGAAAATGGACATAATTGCATCGCCACGAGGAGCCATCTCAACAATAACGTGCTTCAAATGTAATATGTAATCATTGAATTTTTCAATTGGGTACAATAAATAAACAATTTAGCATTAAATATTAATTTTCAAAGTATTTTCTTGCGAGAAAAGAAAAGAAAATGGAACCCATTCGACACGTAAAACAAGACGACAAGGAAAGAAAAAGGTTGATATCTATGTTTGTGAGTAATTGTTGCTTCCTTATAACAACTTAACTAGATTTCATTTTTGTATATTTTAAGTTGTTTTACAACAATCATCATTGAATGTCTTCAAGCAGTGCTAACATACAAAGAAGAGCCATCGGGAAAATTGATTGACAACGGGTTAAATATGAGTTTGGCAGTATATGCATTGGCATATTAGAAATTAATTGTGGAATTTGTAGCATCTATCTTGTTTTATTTAGCTCAAGTACATAATTAATAGAACAAAAAAAATTATTTTATATTAAATCTACGATTTGTTATGAGGTATAAAACTTAGGGAAACAAAGTATGGAATTGTGCCAACAAATGAATAGTTTAGAGATGGCATGAAATTTGGTTTTGAAATAATGTGTATAGTTCATGAGTCGTTCTTGTTATAGTACATTTCTTTTCGATTTACATTGATGTATATTGTTTACAATATTTGGTGTTTTCATTATTCTCACCAATGTATATACATTCATTACACTTTATTTTTATGTTTGTAGATGGAACTTGAAGAATAAGAAAACATTCAACACAATGAACAAAACATTCCTCGAATAACCGGTGTCATGGAAGTAAGCTCCAAGTAGTGACATCGATTCGGAAGTGAAGAATGATGATCAACATGTTTTTATATCAAAAACGAGGCGTTATATACTTTGAAATATTTGTTTGTGAAATGAAACATTTTGTTTTATGTAATGGACATAGTGTCTCAATTGAAAGACAAAGAGAGATACTCTTAACTATCCCATTTTGTATGAAGTGTCTTATTCATATATATATAATAAAATACGTTTTAATTTATTCTATTGTTTTCTCTATTGTCGCTATGAAATGTTACACCATGATTAAATATATGGATGATTAAATATTATATTGAAGATATGCGAAATATGACGATATGATATAACAAATTAATCCATCATTCAAATGCACTAATAAAAAAAATTAATTGATATGAATATTGTTATAAGATATGTGTCAAGTTATGATGAATAATGAATTTTAAAAAATCACAATAATTGCCTTGTCATAGGTCGATGTTTCTAAAAATACAAAATGAACATCGGTGTGTGTTAGTTATTGCGCACTAGTGCGTTTCTACGACCTATGGGCACGCACAAATACCAATACCAATTAGAACGCCACGGTGCGCTTTATTCATAACTCAGGAGTCATTATGAATTTTTGGTCATGCCTTTTGGCCTTACTAATGCAAAATCCACGTTTCCAAGGTTTGATGAATTCCATTTTCAAACCCTTTCCTTAGAAAAATTTTTGTTAGTATTTTTTTGATGATGTATTAATCTCTGACAAGTCTTGGAAGGATCATGTTCAACATGTGTTGACGAGGTGCTCAATCTATTGGAGGAGAAACAATTATATGCAAAACCCTCCAAATGTTGGAGTGGAATATTTAGGTCATATTGTATCTCATGAGGACGTAGGTAGACCCTAACAAAAAATTAAATCTGTTAAGGAATGGAAAATCCCCACAACCCTCAAGCATTTTCGAGGATTTCTTTGGTTGGATGAAATGTGTGCAAGTTGTTAAGAGTTATGGGAAAATAGCAATGCCTCCTAACGAAAAACTGAAGAAAAGATGCATTTTAATTGACCATAGCGACTAAGGCATTTAAACATCTTAAGAGAGGCAACATGCCAAGCACTAGTCTTAGCAACACTATATTTCACAAAAACCTTTATTATGGAATGTGATGTGTCGAAAATGGAATTGGTGTAATTTTAATGCAAGAAGGAAGACACGTTGCTTTTAGAGAATTAATTACGATCAAGGGAAGGTATTTACACAAGCCTATTTATGAGAAGGAAATGTTTGGAAATACTACATGCTTTAAAGAAATGGTGAGCTACCTAATGGGAAGGCACTTCAAGGTAAAAAAATATCATGATAATCTTAAATACTTTTTTGGAACAAAATATTATCTTGAGAAGATAAGCAAAAATGGGTCACCAAGATGGTTTTTTTCATCTAGTCGGTTATGATATATTATCGGAAAAAAGGAGGAAGAGAATCTTCCTCGATACATACTCACTTTCCTCTCGGCTTAGAAAAAAGGTTTGATTGCTAGGAGTGATTATATTTTACATTACATTGCAACTATTGTTTCTTTTAACATGACTTTCAACTATAATGGCTATTGCATTTAGTATGAATACTAACAAATCGATTAGCGAGAAAATACATTTCATTTTCATGATAAACTATACTAATTCCTATTCTCCAAGGATCTATGTTAGAGAGAACCGAGAGATGATTTACTTATTGACAATATTCTCACTTTCACGAGCGGCCACTTCCTTGGTCCACGGAGTTGAAACCACGCTCATATGTTTTAGTGAGGATATCACGAAAGGGTAGTTAATAGTTCCTTCCATATGGTTACATCGATTTGTAACTTCATCATATCCTTGCGATTTGAATAACATTCTTTGGTGAAGGACGGGTATCTCTTCTTTGGTATGAATCATTAGAGTCATTTGATTCTTGGGTTGTTAAATAACGACTTTGTAAGTTTGTAGAAGGCACAAGGGTGGTTCTTCTCTTGATGAGTCCATGTTCCTGCGATGAAGGGTAGAGAGATCTTTGTTACCTTTATTACGAGGCAGAAAGAGATCACAACTTTGAAGGATACGATCAAAGTCTTTGATAAAGAGAGAGATAGTGCCTTTGAGTTAGAGCGGAAGCACGGAGGAGAAGATAACGAGATAATGGAGAGCGAGGGTGAAAGAGGAGAGGAGGTGGCTAAGACTACGAATATATCATAACAAAGGTTGCGGTGTATGTGATCCGGGTGGATAGTGGTGGCCACCCACCTATTCCACTTGGGCCCCCACCACATTGTCTTTCGGTTTTCGATGTCGCTTTATAATTTACTATTTTTAGCGAGTTTTTCGGGTCTTCGAACTTGGGAGCGTTTTGGGGCCCTAGCGACGTTTTTGGGCATCGCACCTCCGGCCCGAATATCATTCCGTTCTAAAATTATATTCATGGCGAAAGTTGTAGTCCTCGGATAGAGCTTTCTAATGATGTGTCATGCGCGTCAAACGGAGATAGTATGCCAAGATTACGTCCCTAGGAAGTTGAAACACCAATTTACCCAAAACGGGGCCCATAGTTTTAGCGCTTCATCTCCTGGGGTTAGGTTTTGGATATTTAGGATTCTCCATTGTTTCTCAATAATAAATAGGCCTGCGAGCCTCATTGTAACTCGGTGCGAGAGGAAATTTGTGGCCGCCACATCTCTTCTCGAGAGATAACTATCGGTGCCTAGCTAGTTTATTTCCATTGTACGTAAGCAAATTTCGGTTCTTTGATATTAATGAAATGAAGTGTTGTCCTACTGCTCACATCTCTCTTATTTGTGGTTATATGTTTGTTTGTTGTTGCGTTCTGTAAATCCGGATCGGTGGTATCGAGGAGGAGTGCCTTTTCTCGATCCTTCTTTGCATGTCCCCAACGAGGTAAGAGGTTATAAGGAGCTAAGGCTTGATACGGTAAAACCTTTGCAAGATCGACCTCGCAAACCTTGACGGACGCCCATGGGGGATGAAAGAAAGATGAGGAAGCGAGGGAGATCCTATCAAAATATTGTCGAGGAGGCCCTCGAAAAACAAAGGAACGCGATGATGGATAACTTTGTTCGGATATTGACGGTACTTGCAGGCGGTTCTGTACGCATCCCGGCCACTCTGGAGAATTAAACTCTTTAAGGTACAAGTAAATTTCCCATTCCCATATTTGAGGGTCAAATAGCGAGACGCCGTAGATAGATGGTTGAATCTGTTAGAAGGATATTTCTCTACATTCATGACTTTTCGAATAGGGAGAAGATTATTTTTGCACTCCTCAAAGCTACCCCCATGTTGGAGATGAGTGGAAACCTACGTGAACAAGGACCGAATGAGAACCCTCTCTTGTTCTGGGCGGTACCAACTTGGAATTCTTCCCGAGGGGCCGAGTCAAGGAGCAGTGCTATCCCGAAGTGAGGAGCTATGAGGACAAGTACATACAATGGACCACTTATTGCGACAACAAAGGGATCAAGATGTGCTTGAGGTGATGAATACGACTTCATACCTGTATGCAAGTTGGGTATCCAAAGATTAGAGAAAAATTTGGTGCTAAAGTATCGCGGTACATACATATGAGATACATTCGGGGAGGAAATGGGTTCCTCGACATCTCCTCGCTTGATACAACATACCGGTTAGGAAAAAATTTTAAGAACTAAATTTGTATAATAAATGGGTGAATCCCCATGATACATAGGAAAAATGGAAGGCGATTTTATTAATAATATAATATGTATATATAATTTTTTGGCGAATCTCTCACGAGATTATATTATCTTGTAAAATCGTGGCGAATCACTAGTACAGATTGGTGAATCGTTGTCTAGTGGAGTTCGGTGTGTTGGTTCCAATGAAGATGTGGTAGTTGAACCAGGAGTTGAAGGAAACGAACCACCGAGACCAAGCATGGCACATGGTGACTCGTGAGGGACGTAGTTCTTGTGCAGTTTGGAAAATGCATTCTAGTTCTACTAAGCGTAGTTTTGTTGCTCATGCTACTACTAGCACTGATATTGAGGTTGGAGAGGAGTTTGAGGAAACATGGAAGGTTGAGTGCTTTTTTCTTCAAGCACTCAAAAAGGAAGAAAATATATTGATTGATTGAAGAAGATAACAAGGAAAGTCAACTCAAAAAAGAAGAAATGATTGATGTGGCCAAATAGGGAGACACGCTGAATGTGGACGCTATGGTTCAACAAGAAATTGCCACCATTCATTAGAAAGGAAAGGATCATAAGGACTCTTTAACATTGGATGGAATTAGGGGCTCAAAGAGAGCTCATGTCTCTGAGAGCTTGGATTCTAACAAAGGAGTCCCACAAGTGGGACGTGAATTGACTTTGGTTCTTGTTGAACCAAATCCCAAGGGTTGGAAAAAAGTGCAAAAAAGGAAAAAAATGAAAATATTAGCTCTAGTTGTCATACTTTATTTTCTTTGTTTCTTTTGATGTTATTTTCCCTGCAGTTCTTAGTCATAAAAAAAATCTTTCTTTTTCCTTCTATTCTTTTGATGTTATTTTCCCTGCAGTTCTTAGTCATAAAAAAAAAATCTTTCTTTTTCCTTCTATTCTTTTTAGCTTCATCATGTACTTTCTGATCCTATATGCACACACATTATGTGTGTCTACAAAATATAATTTTTATACCATTAACAAAATTTAAGGTTTTTTTTTTCGAGGGAAAAAATTAAAAATAAAAATAAAAAAAATAAAAAAAAGAGAGTTGAAGATGAAAAACACTTTATATTAAAATATTTTGTGTACACCCATATGAAATCACAATTTCAAAATATTTGTCACAATACCAACATTCTTAACTTTCTAATTTATCAAAATTATATGAATCTTAGAATGTTTTTTTTACTATTTAACAAAAAACTGAATAATTCCTTATCTTTCTTAATATCTAATAAATAAAATATAGTTCCAATAAATATTAACTACCATCATCAAACCATAACCATATTATAATAAATTTCTAAAATAATAAAATTACTAAAATAGAATTATATGACAATATTAGTAAAAAGAAGTCCACAAAAACAACATAATTAATTTCAATGGATGTTTAAATAAAACGGTCATCATCATCCTAAAATATTTAAACCATAATCCCCACATACTACCATAACATAATAGAATTTACTAAAATAAAATATTACATAAAAGATAGTCTAAGTTGTTTGTCATTATCATAATTGGTCTAACATTCTTTATAAAAGCCTAATGGTCGCATAACTGGACCCCCTTATGACAAGTTTTCTCAATTTTATAATTGTTATTTAGTGATTAAATATCATTTTGAAAGGGCAACAACCTCCCACGTATCCTTTACTAGCAAACGAATCTTTGTTACAATGTCGTGGTCTATCGCACAATTATAAATACTATTTGTACATTCCTTCGATTAGGAAGCTTATAATTTATTTGTCAACCGCCATTTTAAACAAATTTATAATTTATTTAGCAATCGTTGTCACAAACACTGAGACTATGCTCAACAGATCATCTTATTCATTCTAATTATTTTATTGGAGCAAATTCCATTCAAATCGAAATGTCAAAAACAAACAGTCAGCAATTTATAGTGGGAGTTAGAGGTGGAGAACACATCTCAAGCAATTGTCTGCCAACAAAAATTCAAAAGCTTTGTTGATCTCTGAAAATGGCAACTCATGGGTAATAACTCCTCCACTCTGATCTCCTGCAACCACATGTACATATTCAGAAAACAATGCAAGAGAAAACCATGATTAATTGGTCATCAAATGGAATTGAGAGTTATGTTCTAATACCTTATTCATAAACATTTCTACCAGGCATGGTAGTTTGAGTTTTAAACGTTTCTTATTCATAAGCATTTCTACCTTATTCGTGGAATTGTAAGTTTGAGTTTTACAATCTACACAATTTAAGTGCCCCAGAGCTTTTCAGGGCACTGAATCTATTTATACATTCAAAAACACATTTTAAACAACAAAAATTGTCTCCGGTCTCATGCTTCTTGTGAATAATGGTGGCTAATGCTGCATAGAGAGATGCTGTATAAGAATAAGAAATGTTTAAAACTCAAACTGCCATGCTTGGTAGAAATGTTTATGAATAAGGTATTAGAACATAACTCTCAAGGTGGATAAGAGTGGATAAGAGTGTATCCCCCTCAAAAATACTGGCCTCCCATTAGGCCCTTTGAACTCCATCTCCAACTGCTTCCAATCAATGGTGACTTTCCCCAATGTGTACAACCACTAAACTCCCAACACCACATTGGTATCCGGAATATCAACAACAAAGAAATGATCAGTGAGAGAGTAGTTCTCCATCTGCAAGGTCAATCTAGGGACATATCTCGTACACTACATAGTTTGAGCTCGCAGTATCAAAATGAAGAATCCCTCAAACGTGGCTATCTGGATTCCCCTATGCTCCATCATCTGGGCATCAAGAAAATTGTGGGTGGCTCCACTGTCAACCAGAACTTACACACGCTGCCCTTGAATGGTCCCCCTGAATCTGAGTGTCAGGTACTTCGGCACACCCCGAAGTCAAGCAAGAAATCCTTCTACTGGGGCAAACAGTCCTCCTTCATGTGGGGGTGGTGGTGGCCCTCCTGCTCCCAATGGACCACCCTCATCCCTCGACTCCTCCACTATCTCGGTCTCCTCCTCCTTTGGCTCACTATCCGAGAACACCTCAATGAAATGGGCCTTGCCCTTGGTACACTTGTGCCTTGGTGCCCAAGGTTCTTGGCATGTGAAACACAATCTCCTCCTCCTGAGGTCCCTCCATGTCTCATCATCCAACTGTCCACGCTCCATCTCTCTGTAGTGGCCGCGTATCTCTGTTAACCTGTGGGGTTGTGGGTCTCGTGGGAACAAAAGCCCTATTCTTGGGCATTGCATCAATCATATCCCAAGCTCGAGAGATGGCATCCTCTAGTGATGTGGGCTTATAGGCCCTCACCTATCCACGCAGTGGCCCAACAAGCCCCTCTACAAACAACATGATCAACCGACTCTCAGAAATATTTGTCACCATCACGACTAGCCTCTGAAACTCAGTGACGAATGCCTCTGCGCTGCCTGTCTGTCTCAAGTGGGCTAGCTCCGTGAAGTGCAGCTCCATATCCTTCCTCTCAAATCTCTCTAACAACCTCTGGGTGAACTCCTGGTATGAAGTGATGTCGATATGTCCAAGTGTGATAAGCCCATGGTACCACCACTCTTGGGCATCTCCCTCCAAGTGGAGGGTGGCAAATCGTATGGCATCTGCTTCCTTCATCAGGTTCAAATGAAAATAGGTGTCCAACTTTTGTATCCATGCTCGTGATGAACTCTTTGCTCCCCCATCGAAATTTTGAAGTGTGACCTTCCCCGCCAACCTTGACACCTTATGGCTGGATGATCCTCCTCTGAAATAATGACCAGCCCCTGTGGTACGTCTCTCCTTTAGGTGAATAAATTCACCAAGGGACATCACCTGTCCGGGCATCCAATCCCTCATACTAATCGATGCCGGATGCAACCTAGTGCACTATATCTTCAACTAGATTCGGCTCCCTCTCAGGCTCTAGCTCCTCTACGAAGTTTGGCATCAAAGGTATGCAGCCTGCCCATGCTGTGGAGTGTGCGGGAGCTGGAATGTACGAATGCCTCCCACTTTGGAACCTCCATCACCTTGAGGTTCTGCTACTCCATCTGGCCTTCCACCCACATGCAACCCCATCACCTACTCCATCATGTCCATCATGATCTACTCTTGTCTCATCATTTGCTAATTTGCTCTTAGTAGCTCCTCTAAGATCTGGTCTTGGACCCTTGGCCTAGGCTACTCCTCCTCATCATGTCGGTCCATTCCTACCCTCCTGGATTCTATTTCTGCGTTTGAAAATGGGTCTAGGATACCTTCTTTCCCACGGCCTCTACCTCTGCTTCTGCCACGACCTCTATGGAAAACTACTCCTTCGTATCTTTGTGGCATCTGCTCTTGTTCCCCACCCTGGCAAAGAACATGCTCTGATACCACTGTAATATTCCAAATATAAAATTTATAGTGCTATAGGAAACATGCAATAAATTTAACACATAAATTTTACTTTAGCAACACAAATACAAGAAGATATGCCCAGAAAGCCAATTTTATTAATATAATCAGCTCGTGTACAATATGAGATGGAATGAGTGCACCTGGGCTTGCACAAGGCAAGCTACAAGCCTCAGGTGATCAACATCAAAAGGTACAATTGCTACAATACTCTGCTTTCCTGAAAACTGCGTTATCCTTAGCTTTCTACAACTGCTGGATGACTTTGGCACTTGATTTGTCCACTAAATAATGCCCAAAAAATTCTAGGAAATTGGGAAGGTGATCCTTGCCCAAAACCCAGAAAAACCCAGAAATATTTTCACCAACCTCCAACCTTCAAAATTGGACCCTTCTCTGCTTGGCCCTTTTTCAATTTCGAATTCTGCTGCCGTAGATTTTTGCCCTCCAAAATACCAGCAATCCTCCTGAAATATATCTCCAATCAAACCCCCAACTCCTCAGCTGCTAACCCGCCCCGACAAATGTTGCTCCAAATTGCTGCCCTCCTATGATTGCGCAATCACTAGGTGGATGACGTAGTCTCTGCAGAATAACTGGAAGGAACTGTGTATGGCTGGTCTCTCAGGGTCTGAAGCTGCTCCAAAACTCCTGGAATTCCTCAATGATTCCTCCTGTAGTTTCCCCAGATGATTTTCTTCACAACCTAGCTCTCCCACGAAAACTGATTTCCTTTACTATGCAGTCCCAACTCTCACTGCATCCCAGTTGCTCTAGGAATGCGTGGGATTTACAACGCCGCCTCTCCTGATCACAAAATACTGAAGAATCCCTTCTTGAGTGGCACTCGAAGTCCATCGGAGAAGGGATGAGCTTCTCTCCTTGGGAAGCTCCTATTCTAAACAACACAATGTTGCCTCAACTAAATAGCTAAGGAAATTCAATTTTCTGAATGTGCAAATGATGCCCATGCCTTCTCCAAATCTTCCTTTTATAAGTGCTGGCCATGCAAAACTTGTGGGTCCCTCTACCAATTAGATTTTCCCAAGGGAATTTGAATTGCTTTCTTCTCCAGTACACTATCCTTGTGGGTCCCATCCTCCACTAACACTTTAATTTATTCTTTTCCTCGTAAGTTGGCCACAAAAAGGTACTTTAAGTTATTAATTCAAAATTGACAAAAATGTATTTCCCAAACATTAGGAAAATTTAGGAAGGGACATTACAGATGCACATGAATATATATGTTTTTATTTAAAATATGAATACTTAATGTGTTTTTGGTAAACCAGTTTTTTTTCTTCTAGTTTTTTACCGGTTCCGATCCGGTTCCAACTGGTTCCGGGTCCACAAGGTTTTTCGGTTCAATCACCGGTTCGGTTCTGATAACGTTGATTTGGACATTCCCGAGGAAGCAGCCTATGATGATCGTGATGTGTCATCATAGAGTATTTAATTTTACTATTTAGATTAGAGATTGAAGAGTTCTTAACTCTAGAGGCCATTTAGAGCTTCATGTTTTATGTGTCATGTATCATGGAACGTTATGTAACTCGATGTGAATTTCCTATTTGGACATTCAGATGCGGTAGAAATCAACAAATTGCCTATTTGGTATGTCTCTTTAGATTTCCACTGTTGTGCATGGATTCTCTCTCTCTCACACACAGATATTTATTTTTCTGAGTTGAATTTAAGTTTTGTGACTGAGTCCAACTTGGCTCGAAGGAAGGGCTTGCCGAGGCTGATTTGTTTCCAAGTCATGCACCTTTGGACCAAACTTCAATTGGCAATAACTATTTCATATGACATCACCACATGGCCCACAACAGTTAGCTTTCAACGGATGTTGGTGCCGAATAATTGATATATATGATGATTGAGACTAATGCTGTAATGTGCTACTTTAATTAGATCAATTTTTTACGAAGGCCACAAACTGGATTAGCTCAAGTCTCAAGTGAAGGTTTACTGGCCCTTTAGTCCATTTGGTTGGTTTATGAGCCTGAAGCTCTCTTGTAACAGAGACTTGAATTATTTATTGTCTGAACCAATGCATACATATGTGGTCTTTGCATACATAATAATGATTATTATCCTAGCTTATGCCCTATTGATATTATTCAAAGTAGCTCCTAGGGGGGCAGCTCAATTGGCGTTCGCCATGATATGAAGTCTTTGTGAAGTGTGTGGTTTGAGGTTCAAATCCCCCCTGAAAGTCTTGTGGGCAGTGCGTGCCCATGCATGGGTTCACCTAGAGGTATAGTGGTAGAAGTCGGAATTGACCTTGTGTCACGCACGTACAAGCCTGGCCCAGTTTCCGATTCCTTCAAACAAACAAAAAAAGGAGAAAAAGAAGAAAAAAAAAAATATTATTCAAAGTAGGTAATCTAGAACAACTTCTTTCAGTACAGATGTGTCTGAGAGGATGCTAGAGGATCATTGGTGGATAGTGTGCTGACTGAGTAAAAGGAGATGACTATTCTATCTATTAAAAGTTATTTTTCTCAAGTACAAAGTTCGAGTTCTTGCTAAAATGTTCCAAGTTTTATGTATCAGACAATCATTGTTTTTCGAGTTGAACCACTTTAATATTTAAAATTCTGTAGTAGCGCTTGAGAATCTCACTTTGGTAGTTTTCATTAGAGACAATGGATTGTCTTTGGAAGTTTGCAATATGATATAGGCATGTTACAATGATCTTTTATGTTTAATTTTGCAGATTGGCTTCCAATGTTCTAACAAGTTGATTCATAGATCTGAGAATATGGCAGCGGTTACATATACAGAAATAGTGGGTATCATGCTCTGCAGTCTGAACTAGTCTTCCTTCAAAAGCCACAGATCTTGTCAACATGTTTCATGCATTCCATAATCTCTTTCGACACCAAGATAAAAATCTAGTAGACCGTTGGGTTGTTCATATAAATGAGAAAAGAGATGACAGTGGAAAATACTCTAATAATATTGTCTCAACCACTAAGTATATATGGTATTCTTTCTTTCCTAAAGGACTATTTGAGTAGTTTCGAAGAGTTGCAAATATTTATTTTGCATTTCATGTAGCCATTACTCTCACACCAGTCTCACTAGTCAATAGATATTCAACAATTTTACCTTTTGTTTTTGTCATTGGAGTGGCTATGACTAAAGAAGCAATTGAAGATGTACGTCGTGGCAAGGCTGATAAGGATGTCAATAACCGCCTTGTACAAGTGTTGGAGAAAAATGAAGAGTTCAAACCACGTCGCTGGAAGGATGTGAAGGTTGGAAACATTGTAAAGGTCAACCGTGATGAGTTTTTCCCAGCTGATCTTCTTTTTATATCCTCAAGTGATTCTGTTGGAATATGCTACGTTGAGACCATGAACTTAGATGGGGAGACAAATCTAAAACTGAGGAAATGTCTTGATGAAACCAGGAACTTCACCAGCAGTTCCATGTTTCAAGAATTTAATGCTATTGTTGAGTGTGAGCTACCAAATCCCTCTATTTATACTTTTGTGGGAAATCTCTTATGGCAAAACATGGTACTAAATCTCAGTCCTATGCAAGTCCTATTACGTGGTTCAAAGTTGAAGAACACTTCTTTTGTATATGGAGCAGTCTTGTTTACTGGGCATGAAACTAAGATCATCATGAACTTAACAGACCCACCCTCAAAACACAGTAGGATAGAGAAGCGCTTAGACAAATTGGTTATATTCCAGCTATTCCTTCTTATTATACTGTCACTTGTTAGCAGTTGTGCATTTTCTATCTTGTTGTCCAAGGACTGCAAGAACCAAACATATTTGCGACCTGATGATGCACATGGAAAGAACAGTATAAAGTCTGCTCGATTTAATAAGGACAATTCTTTTGTTGCCGGAGTTTTGCAGTTCTTTACAAGTTTTGTGCTGTATGGTAAGTTTCACAAACCTCTAGTTTCAAAATGAAATGAAAATGATTCTGAATTATACTCTAATTTTGATGTAATAAATTTCACTATTACCTTTTCAGAGGAAGCCGTGAGGTTTGCAAGGGAGTAACTATGTAATCTTCCTTTTTGAGAGAGACTATTATATGGGAAAAATATATGATAGCTATATAGTATGTTAAATATACAGAATTTTTAAATAACTGCAGCAGTGTACAAAGAAACAAGACTCATATATTTTTTTTATGTTATCAAGTGAATTGAAACTTCATGTGATTTATCATCCAATAATTAAAGTATTAAGTGTAAATTACGAAGTGTTAATACCTCCAAGATCTGGCTTAGTAAGTGTTGCACTTTGCTACTCCAAAATACCTTTTGCCAATTGCCTTTCCCTTTCATTCCTATATATTAGCCACAAGAGGACAGTTGGGTCAGTGAATTCAGGGTAGTGTTATAGCCCCGACAGGGTTTGATTCCTAGAAAAAGTCACTGGTGTTATCCTGCAAGGGAGCTGTTGATAAGAAGTTGAGCTGTCATGTCCATTAAGTTGGGCTGGGTGATTACATGCCAAAAATGTGTAAACGGATTCCCACCTCTTGATAGGTGATGGATACTTGACACAAAGTGAAAAGAAGCCTCCTAAGACTTTTGCTCCTGTATATTACAATCTTGATGTTACCAATACCTAGGCATTACCACTACACAATGCAGCATAAGTCGGACCCAACAAAAGATGAAAGAAATGTAATGAGGAATAAGGGGGGAGTACAACATTCAACCCTTAGTATATGTAATCAAACCTTGACCAAACATAGTGTGTTTTCTAAAGTATTCCATGATTCAGAGATTTGTTAAAAAGTCTAATTTTTGTATAAGAGTAACTCAAACTAGCACTGTGCTTGTGAGAGTCAAACTTAGCATCTTTTGTGATGATGTCAAGTCCATATATGAGTGGCTCTTGCTCACCAACAATATATTGATACTTTTGTACTTAGTAGCCCCATTGACCTTGTTACCACAAAACCTAGCAGGGCCCTAAGGGGGGAAACCTACCGGACAACTACTAGACTAAGTGACAACAATACGACAATGGCCCACTATCACCACAACCAAGGACCCCTGCTATTTATAGACTGATCTCCTCCACTCTGATCTCCTGCAACCACATGTACATATTCAGAAAAAAATGCAAGAGAAAACCATGATTAATTGGTCATCAAATGGAATTGAGAGTTATGTTCTAATACCTTATTCATAAACATTTCTACCAGGCATGGCAGTTTGAGTTTTAAACATTTCTTATTCATAAACATTTCTACCTTATTCGTGGAATTGTAAGTTTGAGTTTTATAATCTACACAATTCAAGTGCCCCAAAGCTTTTCAGGGCACTGAATCTATTTATACATTCAAAAACACATTTTAAACAACAAAAATTATCTCCAGTCTCATGCTTGTTGTGAATAATGGTGGCTAATGCTGCATAGAGAGATGCTGTATACATGTTGCCTACTTGCTTTGGCAATAAAGTTGATGGTTGAATTTTTGCATCATACAATGGCTTCGCAAGCTGCTGAGAAACCTGGAAATACCAAAGAAAATAGGTAACCTAAAGAAGCAGGAAACTTAAATAATTTTTGAGAAATATATAGGTAAAGATAAAAAGGTTATCATTCTTCTGCATATAAAAGGAGAGTAAGGAACATGAACAAACCTTTTCTAGGTCATGACTATTGTAGCTATCTTCTTCAGACAAGCTAGCAAAGGGTTCTAGCTTCTCTTGTGCATCCTTTCCAACAGACCTAACACATAGAAAGCACCAAAACACTTAGTTTGTTGTTTTGCATGATCATAAATCAAATCTTCCAAAAGCCTCACAACACACATTGGTGACTATGATAGAAACCAGACACGATGCATCATTTTCATTGTATTAAACATATCTAATAATTTGTAAATTTGACCTTCACAAGCAACCCAAACGAAGCTATATTTACATATGAAACAGTTGTACTCATTTTAAGGGGATTGATTCTTTAAACCAACATGAACTTCTCAGGCACAAAATAAATGAGGCTTTCAGTCCCAGTTAAGAACTAGTCATATAAATGCATAAATACTGGTCTAGATTCAAAAACCTTGATTTTCTTAAAGAAACATAAAAGACCCTTCATTCCTTGATTTGCTTGGAAATCATAAAAGACAATACTTTCCTTTTCAATATCTACAATTTTTGCTGCATTATGACGAAATTTCTTTAATGAATAGGTAATTTATATGTTGTTCTACAAGCTTTGCAAAACACATTATGTTTCAAATATTCAAAGAACACATAAAACAAAAGTGACATGTACCAAACAGAAAAAATTACATAATTGCACACAAACAGAAAAATGCATAAGCACAATGAAATACAAATATTCGATCCTTGGTTTTGAATAATTAAAAAAAAAAAGCAGTTACAAGTCAACTGGAGGAAAGACTCTAAATTGCAGTACTTGCAAAGTCGCAAGAAAATTGAAGCAGCTTGAAATCTTGATTTCATCAACAACCTAGTTTTCCTGGATACTCACCACTTCTCACATACTAAGATCATAGAAAATCGCCAGGAAAGCAGATAATAGCAGGAGAATAAGAAGCCGGTGGAAATCTTAATACTGCCAAATATCCCAGATCGTAGATCATATCATATGGTTTTCTTTTCCTACAATACCCATGTGCTGAAAAATGAACGACAACACAATGAATTTCTAGGATGCTGAAGTGGCATCTCCAAATGGAAGTTCAAGACAGTTATTTGAAGAGTATGAAGCTTCCTAACAAACAAGGACAGTAAGATGTATCACAAAATATTTTTCTTTAATAACCAGTCTTTTTCCATCTAATATGTAAGAGGACACCAATGAAACAAACCATTGATACCAAACAGGGATGGGACATGAGCTAAGGAAAGATGTCCTTGAACTTGTTAAAGGGAAATAGATAAATCTCCGTACACAACTATAGGCGCAATAAATCACAACCAAGTTCTGTAAAAATTAGATTATAAAATGATGGTTTAACTCTAGGAAATAGCATGTCCAGAGGTCCAAGCTCTACAGAGGACACAAGTTGAAGTCTGTTTCTCACTTATATTCGACTTGTTCATTTTGGCAACCAACAATAATCACAATTTTTATTTCAAATATTGTAAACTGAATGGGGACTCAATTCGACTTTGTAGAGATTCAGAACCAACCTGGCATGTCTTGAGAAATCATTGAACAACATGCGAGCAAAGCTCTTTTGTACAAGCTGCATCACATATAACAAAGCTTTTCCAACATAAGTTATATGCTTACTTTCAATGATTTAAGTACATTGCAATATATTAAGGACTAAAATCCATAATATGCTTCCATTTGCGATTGAAGATGATACTTTCATATCTAAATATAGGAAAATACCTTATTGTATGGAGAATGAAATGCAATATAATCTGCATCTAGAAGAGAAAATTGTCTTCCTTCTTCCTTTTCAAACCTGGAAAAGGCAAACATGAAACCTCAACATGAGCCAACCATGCTACCAGACAACTGTCATATTCCCTTCATAAACTTCCACATGAAACTGGAATGTAAAAATGTGATGCAGAAACTCACTTATTACAAAACCGTTTGTAGCAGAATCCAATGCCATGAAATAACAAGTTTGTGAAAGCTTCCCATCTACAACCTGATTCACCAACATTTCATTTTAAATTCGTACAAAAAAAGATTAAGGAATCTTTGGATATCTCATATCTTATGTTTTCAACTATATATTTTCTAAAAAATAAACTGCCAATGGATATGAAGGACACACATAAAGATCAAAAGACCTACATTAGACTTGTTTTGCAAGATAACAAGGGCATATTATTCACATCTACTAAGGTACAGAAATGTTTAATTGCCAATATCGTCAAAAAATGAAATTACCCAATTCATATATGTTGCTTGTTCTTTGCAAATTGGGCTTCGTGCTTCCAAATCTGAATGGGGAATCCATTCCTCAATTCAAATTTTTATTCTCAAAAACTCATTTTTATTATAGTTTATGACATATAATTTTTAATTTTACTCTTTTTATAAATATGCTTCAATGTGAGAAGGTTCTAGGCTTTATTTTATTGGGTTCAAAGCTATCAAGGACCTTTGCCAAGACAGTAGGGAAGCTAAAAAAAAGGACAATGCAAATGAAATTTCGCAAATCCACAAGAGGTCTATCATTTTAACTTCTGATCACTGTAAATGCACACCAAATCAGATTCATCATATTTGTCTTAGCTTAATTGCCTCATTAGAACTTTCTGATTGAGTTGTGTATTTGAGGATGTTTAGCTTCTAGTTGTCATTGATTAGAAACAACAAGAAACACAATTGTTTAGCATCTTTGGGATTCCAAGAGAATAAGAAATAAAACCTAAAATGGACAAGCATTTCTCTAACTCGAAATGTATTTACCCCAGTGAAACTAGTTAGAGTTGTAGAATATTAACAATAGGCTTAAACACCAAAAACTGCATGGATGTAGGATTGATGTTTGGCTTGAAAATCTGAGAGCTTTGGTATGTGCTACTTTTATTAGACCAGAAATGCAACAAGCAGAAACAGATAAAAGAATTTAAAAAAAAAACAGAGGTAAGCTTGAACTAAAATAGCACTTATATTGAAAGCTTCTATCTCTATTCTACATGGTGAATCAACATAGAAAACAATAAAATAGCTCATGTAACAGGAAAGAGTGACATATTAAAAACACAAGAGTAAAGAAGCGAACCGGATATTCACTAGCCAGATTAGGCTTATAAAAGTCATAGACATGAGCCATATGTGTTCCCCTGTATTTGCTCTCAATTGCTATTGGAGCATTAGGCCCTATCAGCATTGCAACAGCAGCAGCTCCTCCAGTAGGTCGTGTTGCCCCTTCAGCATAGACCTTAAACAAGAAAAGAAAATGTCAATCTTCTAATATAGTAAGCAATGCTTCTAGTACAATCCTAATGAATAACAAAATCATAACAAGAGTATAAAAAATGCCAACTCAATGAATTTCCATTAAAACTTAAAAGCAGAGCATCATTTTGTCTGCCGATGGTCGCCTCAGTTATGTATTGTCTATTCATGAGTTTATACACTATTTCAAACCTCTTACAACTAGCTTCCTTTAGGACCACTGCTCAAATATAAAATAGATCTATTCTAATGTGAATGCAAATATTTGCATAAATAATAATTGGTAGTTGATATTTGATTTGAAATAAAAGATCATTTCCAGAATATTTTCAAAATATCATATACACTGTAAAAATTTGGAAGTGTAGATAATCCGATCCCCTTCCTAAAACTCTAAGCAAAGATACCAACACCTTTTTCCAACAAGGCAATATCCTACATAACTTCTTTTGGTGGGTATTATAATATCGATACAATCATGATTCTGTTTTAAACACTGGTAAGAGCTGATCTGGATAAAGAAAAGTAACAATGACTATTGATGCAAGCATATAATCAATGAAATCTAAAGCACTGAATATTCTAAATACCACCGAACAGTTTATTAACAACTCTGGTTATTCTGTATGAAGCTCCAATGTCGGGTTATGCCTATAAGTATATTTCAGTAATGCATGCATTCCATAAAAGTATAATTTCAAATGTCCTAAGCATATATTCTTCAAACTGCAAGAAAACCCATAATAGAGAGAACAGATCATACTGCACTGTCTGTAGCTACAACAAGACCATATCTTCCATCCCAAGAACTGCTTTCAATCCAGTTAATACAGTTAAACAGGGTAGCAGTTCATCCATAACATGCATTTGTTGAGTCCACACCTTCAATTTCAGTATTACCACACTTCTGTAAAATTTACAAAACAAGGAAAATTAGCACTGGAATGACTATTTACAGGGGAAAAAATCGTTTAAAAAATAAAAAATTGAAGAGAAGATCAGTGTCGTATTTAAAATTTACTTTCTTCTATGATGATACCATCAGATATATATCAAATGAGACATACAAATATGATAATGACTATAAATCCAAGCATATGATCTGTTGGATATGAGGGGTCCATCTTCCTTGATATGAGATGAACCTTTTTTCAGGGTGAAGATGTCCAAAGATATATTTTTTTCTGATTCAAGAATCAAAACCAATTGAAGTAGCTTTCATTGTAAAAAAATAGTCTTGGATGATTTGAACCCAACATTGATGCTGAGGAAATTTCTAGTGTGTTTGATTTTAATTTTATATGAAATCTACCATTATCCTTGTGGAAAATATGAGTACTCATGAATAATGTATTTTTTCAGTGCCTCAAGCAAAACAGTTGAGATTTCATAAGCTAATCAATCACCACTGCAAACTCAACCCTAGTAAGCCTATTGTGCTAAAATGGATTTGTAAGTAAGATTCACACAACCCAGGAAAGTTGGGATAGGGCAGCAACAAATGTTAGGTTTTTAAATTTTCAATAAGAAGAGTAGAAGAAAATTTTGAATTTGAGAAAAAGACTGTAATAATTGTGACAAGGTAATCTATTGTCTTATTTGCTGTAATTTTATAGAAGGCCATTTATTTTCACCCTAACCTTGTTGCTGTGGTAATGGCCAGTCTCATAGATCTGGAACAATCTTAGTTTTCATTTCATTAGGACTGACTAGTGTATGACACAAGCACACATCATAATAGGGAATGTCTGAGTAGTGTTGTTGAGTATCTGCAGAACTCGTTGGACATAAAAACCAACGCATCTCTCTCAAATGATGATTGCTTGAAAAGATGGATTTCTTTAAGACAGACCAACTTTAAGAAGATGTCCAAGTCTTCAAAGAATAAAAAAAACATTTCAGCAAAATTTGAGCAGATAATGGTATATTACATTAAACCTACAAAAGAGGGAAAGGTTTGAAATTACTAAGGCAGCCCATCATTTTAGATATGGGAAAATCCTCACAAAAAACAATTCAACAAAATCTGAATAGAATATGGAATGTCGCTTGGAAACTAGACAGAAGAGAAAATGACTTGCAACCATTACAACAGTCATTCTTTAGGGAGATGTGTAAGTCCTTGTAGAATGAATAACATCTGAACAAAAGCCAAACAGAAGATGGGGTATTAAATTGAACCTAGACAAGTGTAATGAAAGATTTGGGACCATTTAAAATATAGGTTGTCTTCACCTAAGTAGCAATTTGTTCTTCCTTTCTTCTCCAAGGTTTAAAAGTGAAATATAAAGAAACTAGAAAATCATTAATTGCAAAATCCATATTCAAAATGAATTTTCCTACCTTAAATGTGCAGCAAACATAATCTAACAATATGTTTTAAAAATAATCTAACTGCGGAAAAAATATAGAAATAAATTGAAGTTGATGGAAGCTAAGATCCCATGATTTACTTTTGTTGAGCATACTGACATTGGAAGGTTGAAAACCTGCATATCTCTAAACTGTCTTTTCAAAGACAAAGATGGAAGTCATGTAGGCTTTTAATTATCATCGTTGTGAATTCCATAAAGCAGCTGTAAAGCTATTTTGATAATGAGTTTAGTGAATTGGGGAAAAAACCTCAAAAATATGCATCAACCATGTCTTTATTGACTTGCTCTTGTCAATAACAGTTTCGCTGCCAACTTGAAAACGACCAATTTGTTTTGGATCAATTTTATATTTTTCCAAAAGTGACGTTACCGCTGTCAAACTGCAAGCATTCATATGAGGAATCAGCTCATAAAAATCGGTAGGAAGAAAAATATGTAATATCAAACAAGCGTGAGATAATCTCTATCTTATGGAAATATTATTCTACTACCATACACAAACAAAATGTAGACTGGCCTCAAAATATTCCTGCATGAAAAAGTGAATGAACTGAAATTAAACGGTATTAGGCAGTGACAAAATCTGTAAAGTTATTGTCAAATATCATACAATATTTCGGGAAATATTGTTCTTACCTCATAGAAATAACTTCTTTCAAGTCAGTGCAGAAATTCATGCAGTCTTGTCCAAGGTCCATGGTCCTTCAAAACCAGATCTCTCCTTGTGGCATCGCCCCAAGGTGTGGGCACCAGACAAGACCACAATTTCCTTATCCCTCAACCCCATGTGACCAAAAACATCACTCAGATGATCAAGTCCTTTTGTAGCATCAGCAAGGCGACCTTCTTTTATAGGCTCAGGCTCGTCTTCTCTTCTGGGATGGAATGGAATGTCAGGTCCTCCGGTCACTTCAACAGCCACCACACCAGCCAACTAATAAAGACTAACATATGTGATTATGGGGAACTATTCCCTGATTGACTCCAGGAGCCTCACGGAAATGTCCAGACCGTTGTTAGCACGATGGGAAAGCTCGGCCCCGTATCTGATCGTCCCGAAAGGCCCTCCGGTCTTGGTCTTGACATCGTAAGTCCCAGTGTTGTGCCATGCGACTCGAACCATGATCGGCGCACAGCTCTTCTCTGCAATGAGACCATGGAGCTTCCTCTTGGCTTTGTCAATGGCAGCCTTGTACACCTCACTTACAGTGGTACTCCTCGCTTACGGTGGGATAAGCCTTCACCATGGTTTCTTAACCTACAAATGAAAAATCCAGCAGGAAATCAAGCCTTCACCATGATTTCTACCTTGTTCTAGCCTAAAATGTAGCGAAAATTAATCTTTCAAGAACAAACTGCCAACGCCTGGGCCGCCCTAAAATACAAATACAGGGCGAACTTGATATTCAAGGAACGGAGAGGGTGAAATACCTATAACCAGTCTCCCATAACCAGTACCATTTGTAAAAATCGGGTGATCTGAAGAAAATTTTACAAACAAACATGGAGAAATCGGGCGATCTGAACAAAATTTTACAAAAAAACAAGGCGAATACCGCTGGGAAGGTTTATCCGCCCTATTTTTTGATGGGATAAAATATAATAATAAATTATTTTTTGGATATTTTTTGGGCTAATTATTGAAACTATTGAAAATTAATGTAATTTAAAAATTCGCCCCTTCAAAATAGGAAACACCTTAAATTTTGCCCATGGGCTAAAATTCACCCCTAAAATTTTCCCTGGCTTTTAGTGCTATTTTTGGCTGAGATATGGGATTTTTATGGTTGAGGGGCATAGGTGCCCCCAAGCATGTTGTGGACATGCCAAGATTTATTTAGAAAAAGGGAAATCTAAACGCATTTTAATGATGTGGTGCGCCATTTTTTTTCGGCATGTTATGAAGTTTGAGAAAGGAAATAGATGATTACCAATCTCTTTTGGTACTGCATATATGAATCAAATGGTATTTAAGTTTCTGGGTTGGCATATATGGTGTTGGTATCCTAAAGGTAGGACTTGAGGATAATGAACTGATGTTCTCCTAGAAAACTCATAGTTTGGTCAACCACAATGTCTATGAGAGTGGGTTGTTGATGAAATATGAAGGAATGATGAGGGGTATCATCCCAATAGTGATCTTGAAGTGATATGGGACTCTAGAGGTTCTTATAAATGTGGAAGAATAATGGTACTAGAGTCGACACAACTAGATTCACTAGGAGAGTGGTGGAGAACTGCTTCTCCTGGTCTCTCAAATATGGGTGCCTCCATACCCAAAAATTGGGTGTCAATGTAATGGCCACAAAGTGCATGTGGTTTGAGTGCATGAATTCAATGTAAGGGGGGGTAGATAAATTCAGGAGTAGTCGCTGCTTCTATAATGTCGTCATCGTAATAGAAGATGGGGTGACTGATGGAAGAGATATCGCCTGACGCGGCGAAGCGACCTTACTCCTCATCATGAGAGGAGAGGTTCGCATGCGCATCGTCTGAAGGGGTGACAGAAGGGTGAGTGGAAAGAGGATCCACCGATGTTGAGACTAGGGAGGGTGCTGAAGGGAGGTCAGGTGAAACATCAGGGGAGGTCTCATCGTGGACTTCCGACCAAGGCCCCATTATCTCAACATCATAAGGGTAAAATTTAATGGGAGCATCTGTGTCCTTGGGTGATGCCGAAGCAAGACGCAAAAATAAGGGAGCGGGTGACTCATTGCGCTCGACCTCGAATTGGCGTAAGGATTCTAAAGAGGAACGATACTCTTCGAGGCAAGGACAAAGGTGAGTGTAGTGACCATGGAAATCACACAAAGCACAAGGGTGATTTGTGTGCAAGGGTTTGAGTTTCGGGATTGAATTGGGTATAGTGACATATAAATCTGGGATATCAGATTTCGAAAATGGCTCATCAACCATGGACTTGAGGTGAGGCAATTCTAGACAAGTATGGGTGGCGTGGACGACAACATTACACAAAGCACATTGGATGGTACGCTTTGTAGGCCGAGAAGGTGCAGGGTTTGTCGGGGTAGCCTTGTCCTTTGATGCCCCTTTGCGAGCTTTTCCCTTCTTACCCGAAGCGGTCGCAATGGGAGGTGGTTCCTGTTGAGGTGAACGAGGCACTGATGTAGCGGGAGAAGTCATAGGGACCGGCTAAACCAGGGTCAAAGCGAGATAAGGCTTAGGTTGACCAGGCGGGGTAGCGGCTGGAGGATCGAGGTACCAGACGGGAATCCCAAGGGTCAAGTTAGGAAGAGAGAGGGTGGCCATAACAGGTACAATGTACACTCCTGGTGGGGGAGCTAGGAATGGTATCTGACCAGAGGGGTAATGACCAGGCGGGACGACGCCAAGATGGTTGAGGCTGGGAGGAACCGTCCTAGGAGGGTAAAGGGGGTCATGAGTACCAACTGAAGGTGAAGGGCCAGGAGAAGAAGGTTCAGAAGGCTGATCAGAGGACATCATGAAAATCTGGTAATCTAGGGAACCAGATGGAAGAGATTGAGTGGCCACTTGTCCTTCAAGTGGTTGGGTAGCCACAAATCCCTGTTGAGGGAAAGGATCAGTAAGCACAACCAACTGACTAGGTGCAGGACTGGGAGGAACGGAAGGGATGGATTGTTGTCCTCTCAATGTTTCTTGAGACTCCCATAGCTGTCGCATTTGTGGCGGAAGAGGACAATCATGCATATAATGACCATGAACACCACAACAAGAACAGGGTTGGTTCGTACGAAGAGGCCTATCCTGCTTGGGCTGAGTAGTGTTAGGAGCAATACCTTGATTAGGTCCAGGATTACCAAGGGCAGCTTGATTTTGAGTGCCTTTCCTCTTCCTTTTTTAGGGAGGAGGATTAGTCACGCCCTGCTGTGCATACACTTGTCCCTGAGGGGGTGGTAGTTGCTGTTGCGGGGGTTGAGAAGGTAAGGGAGGAGGAGGTGCTAATGCTAGAGGAGCTAGAGCACCAGGCTGTGGATACGGATAAAAAGAGGGTTGGGTAGTAGTGTGGTAAATAGGAGGTTGGGCAAAAGGAGGAGGCATGCCATATCCTGGATATGTGCTACCGGGGGGGGGGGGGGGGGAGTGTCGGAGGTGCTGGCCCCGCCCTGAGAAAGACCATAGCCCATAGGAGGTTGAGCATATGGATTAAAGAGAGCTCCAATGATACCGTCGGCAGCGTGAGATGCCCCCGGTGCATTGGCACCACCAGGTCTAGGAAGATCAGGTAGAACGGTATAAACATAACCCGACTGAGCGTAGATCAGGTCATATTTTAACGCAATTTGGAGAGCAGCTTCTTCGGTTTGTGGAAAGTGTGATGCGACGTCTTTCCCAATGGGCGGCAAGAGGGTCCTAAGGGACCAGTCCATATAGACACGGTCTTCGAAGGTAGGGGCTCGACATAGGCTCCTTCTTCTTCGTCATTCCTGAACATGGTCAGATAGGCGGGTCACAGACGATTGACGGAAGGTGGTATGAGAGGAAGGGGCCTGATTAACATACCACTTAGAAGCTTTACCAGTAAGTGTTCGTTGGAACAACCGAAGATGGACAGAGTCATCGGTAATGGAATTAGATGAACACCACATGTGGAAAGATCTAACATGATTTGAGGGATCTTGTCCAGCAAGACCTTCAAACTTTGGGATGTATGAAGGGAGCTTTGTTGGCATAGCACGCCAACTAGCGTCATGGTGTATAGGGTTGTTTATCAATTGGTCGAAGTCGGGGAGGCTGAGGCCTACCATTAAAGGGAGCAAGGGTATAGCCGGGGTAGTGTTTGTTGCGGTCCCACTAGTGGTATTCCCGGTGGGAGGGCCGGGGTTACCACTAGTATTAGGTCCTGCACCAGACATGGTGAAGGTGACAGGGGGAGAACCAAAGGCGGAACGAAAAGGAGAATTCAAAGGACTAGAAGAAGAGTCGGAGTCTAGACTCGGTTGAGGACTAACTTGAATCCTATGCGGAGAAGTAAGTCTCCTTACCGGAAACTGAGGATGAAGGCCAAGAAGTCTCCGGGATGAACGCCTTGGTGGCGTAATGGTGATGACACAAACACGACACAAAGGAAAAAGAGACCAACACGGGAAAGGAGGTGCAGGATCAACTGATCACAAGGTTGAAACAAGGGCAGAGAGGTGCAGGATCAACTGATTACAAGGTTGAAACAAGGGCAAAGAGGTGCAGGATAAATTGATTTCAATGTTTTATAGTCTTTGCTTGGCGATGTTAACCAAGCCCTTTTTCGCTTAGGGTGTGTGGGTAAAAGTGTGTAAATTTTAATTTTTAAACCTAGACATTTGTAGAGAAAAAAAAGTGTTGTTGTATAGCTGTAAATAAACTTGCAAATGACAATATATAGGCCTGCAAAAATAGAAAATAAACAGCTAATGATGAAATAATCTAAACCCAAGGAGGTGGGTCTCTCAACAACTAGTCTATAGGTGAGTGAAAAAACTAATAAAAACACACTAAAATAGCCAATAGATCTAAGGTCAGAAGGGACAGGGATCTAAAGGACAAAATCTGCTGGAAAGTGGTGCAGAAACATCAACAAATCATAGGAAGAATTGTTGTAAAAAGAGGTGGCGAAAGGCTAACTCCAGTAGGGAAGTGGAGTGCATGCTAAAGGAAAACCCAAACAAAGCTAAATGAGGAGATTTGGATGGATAACAAGCCGATCTGAAGTGGATCTGAAGGTGAGGTATCAGATCTGAAAAAGTGGCTGAAGACTCTAAAATTTCAGACAACCTACAACAACAAAAACTCTTCCACAAAAAGTGGAGGGTACTGAAGCCCTGGGGGCTAGGTTCCCACTTAGTTGAGTAAAAAAGAACAATTACAGGTCCAAAACAGGTGGAGACGGCGGTCAGACAACCCTGAACAGAGGCTCACACAAACCCAAAAAACTTTCAGAAAAATCCCTGCAAAAAGTCCAAGTCGCAGTTTCTGACCTGTTTTCAGCAGAGGTCGCACTTTTTGGGCAGTAAACTGTGCCCTGGAGGTCCAAGTCACAGGTTTTGGGCTGAAAAGTGCTACCTGCACTTTCGGCACTCTCGGCGGCAGATTTCAAAAAAAGTTAACGTCTTAGCTGAGGCTGATGTCTGTCACCTGCGCAATAGGTCCAAAAACACATGGAAGTTAGAATTTTTATCGTTTTAGGGTTTTATGGGTTAAAAAAAACATCAAGAAGAGAAAAAAAAAGGGGTTGAAGAGAAATCCTAGGGTTTTAAGCAGCTGGATATGCAAGGATCATAAAAACGACAGCGGTCATAATTGTAAACCCGTGTGGAGTCACCAGTTGTTAGTATGAATCTTGATTCGAAGCGTACGAAAAAATACCACTTTAGCTGCGCATAACAAACAACCCTAATAGTAGAAATGACTGCTAATATCTTTAGATCTGCAGTTAGATGATCAAAACAAATGCTGCAAAAAGCTAGATCTATTCATTAGAAGACATTAAACAATAGAAAAATAAGATTTTCTCCATAGATCCAATAGACAAGACAAGAATATATCCAATGAAATTTTTATTAATAGCACCTGGGAGGAAAACACAAGAGGTTGTTCCCTGTTCTCCTCAATGGGATGGGTTCTTGTAAGTCCTCAGCACTTCAGATTTAGAATTTCTCTCTCTTGATGGTGTAGAAAACCCAGACAAAAATGGAAAAATATGGCATTGGAGAAGTGATTTTTGTCAGGGAAAATGGGCATCATTTTGAAAACTGAAGGTAGTTCTGGAAATTAGACTTGAAGGGCTTTCCAACAAGCCATCTTGGAGCATATTTGGACACAAGGAAGGCACTAAAACTCAGCCTTGAACATAGGTCATAATTTCTGCCTGGTCACTGTGCATTGAACAAAGAAATGGTGCATTTGCAGTCTTCAGAAATTTTCTGAGTTTCAATCCAGTTTTGATTTTCATCTTGGGAAATGTTGAATTTACCTATGTAAATGATGAAGATGAATGTAATTTTCATGTTTTTACTATTTACTAGGGTAAATACATTAGGTAAATCAAGCATATGAGGTGTAATGAATCAGTTTACTTGAGATAGGAATGAGTCACTTTGATCATCCTATACTCTAGCTATCAGTTCAGATTTTTGTGTAATATATTACTCACCTCATGGATTCGACCCCTGAGGATGAGTGGAGGTGGTTTTCATGTCTATTTAGCTCATTTCTTCACATGAGTCAAAGGTTGGAATCAGGTTCATTTTTCTAGTTGATCAAGGGAACTTGTACTCAATTTTGGCCAAGCTAATAAAGAGGAGTTGCAACTACATTTATGGGATACCTGTGGTATTGAATGTATTTCATAGTTTCTTCTTCAGTCACATATGTTTGAATGTATGATGCAGGAGCATTAGTAAAAAATTATAAGACCCATGAGTCTTGTTGTGGATGATTTTGTCACCCCCTAGAGACAGTCTAGAGTTTCCATAGACCAGTGCCTAGGACATCTTAATATAGCGGGGAGGCATGTAATATAGCTTGGGTTGTCAATCCAAATGCCTTCCTACTATCTCTTGTTTGAACAAGGAAATGAGATTGAAATGGGACCAATCTCTCTCAGAAGCTGATACAAAGATAAGAATAGTGTAGGGACATTATGTAAAACTCCAATACAAAGGCATCAGACAGTTAAGAGACAACTTGCTGTAAAGAGGGCCAATTCAAATAGTATATCACATAAATCAAGTATCAGGAAGTGAGTGCAGTGAGGAAACATAGAGGAGATATTAGTTAACATGAGACTGATACCCAGATACACAACAGAACCACATAAGGGCATATTAATTTATGAATCCTTATATGACAATGGCGTTTTAAAAGCACCCTCCTCAAGTAACTAATATAGCAGAAAATATGGAAGAGATGAACATGGAACAGTATATCATGACTAGGCCTATTTAAAGCGCTTGACTAATTCTAGAAAGGGCACCAACAAGGATGAATCCTTACTGCAAACTAGTGAGCCACTCGCATTCTAGAACATGATACAAGAAGATAAATAGCATGAAATGAGATATTGCATTAACACATAAAAGAAATTACATACTGTGAGATACCAAAGACCAGAATCCTCAGTACAGTTATAACTCCTCCTCACTGAGACCCTACGGGCTCTGAACCTTCATATAGAAATATTACAAAATGTATACAAAAGCCTTTTCACTGCACAGTTTGCTGATAGAAATATGGAACCCTTACAATGTCTGTCTTCCTAGCTTTTATAGAAGAGATAGAGAATTCTAGAGGAGGAGGTAGATGGAAAATATTTAATGACTTATTTTGAATTAGATGGCGGAAAAAATTCACGCCCATGCTATGAACGACTGAACATAAATGACTGTACTTTACAATTTATTTCTGGAAATAAATGCTGGAAATGAAAATCTGCTCATATACAAGACATAAATAATAAAATATGCAAACATTCGGCTCTTTCCTAGAGGAGGAAGATCTGCGGCATTAAAACCTTGAGGTGCCTACCTCTGTACATGGTACTTTTGATCTTCAGATCTTGAATTTAAATTTGAAACATTTTTCGAGCTGGACCCTGAATTCATTGCTTCTTCATTAATAATCTGTTGTTGCATTAATGTTTTCATCCGTCCAAATGTGCCCTTTTGATTTTCTCTGGAGAGTTCTTATAGATCGAAGTACCCTTCTTTAATGGAGGTCACATCATAGTGACTTCCGGATCCTTTCCGCCAATTTTGTTCCCACCCCAAGTTCCTGCAAAAACAAAAGCCTATTGAATAAAACTAAACACAGAGATAGTGGACATAATGAGGTTAACGAAAGCGGTGATATAGGTTTGAGAGGATGATGAAATGACGCGGGACGGAGACTTCAAACAAAAATACTGAGAATGCGACACATAACCAGAATATGTGAACAATGGAGGAAAAGTGGATGACATGTAGGCAAATGACGAAGAATGGCGGAAGAACGCTGATGGTAAGAAAACTTTGAAGATCAACTTGTCGGGAAGTTACAAAGGGAAGACATAACAAAGCAACGGAGAAAAGGCTTTGGGGGTGGGACCCGGAGCGCATATCGCAAAATCGCAAGAGGAAAAAAATGCGATGGAGGGAATGATGGAATAACAAAATTCTGTGCTCAGTGCTATGCAATGGGCGTGGTCAGTCGAGCGCAGATCGTAAAAATGAAAAGTGCGATGACGGGAGATAGCGCGATCGGGAAACTGCGCTTTTGCGATGAGGTGGACATGCGATGGCGCGATCATGCAACTTGCGTTAAACGCTCTAGGGGGCAGCGCTTGGCTATATGGAAGAAAGGAGGCGCGGAGCTAGGAGAGCAAGGGGCTAGGCCTTTTATGACTTTTTTAAAGCGGATTTTAGCCCTTTTTCAATGTATTTCCGGTGCGGGAAAGGGCAGCAGTAAAGGGAAAAGAGGAGACTTTAGTCGAAATGTGAATGGAGGCGCTAATTTGTACAACATCGGCTCCATCTGGGGACGGCATGTTCATCCTCGAGCATGCCGAGAACTCACAGACCTCAGGCCCTCTTATGCGTGAATCTCACTCTACAATCCCCTTTGCCTTTTTTCAAAACTTATCAGCTTATTTATATTATTTACATTTCAAAATTGAAATCACACTTACATACATTATATACATAAAAGACATCAAGCCTGGTCTGCCTGAGTCAGAACTGGAAGTAATGTTTAAGGAATTGTCCATTCATAGGGGCGTCCAGCAGATCACCTTGTAGGTTTTCTAACATGAAAGTATTTTTTCTTCCTAGGTTCACTATTTTGAATGGGCCAAACCACAGCGGATCAAACTTGGCATGCTTGCCCTTTTTTGCTCTGCGAACATCCCACCTGAGAACCAGGTCTCCAACTTGGAAATTCCTATCTTTTGCACGGCAATCAAAAAATATCCTTCATTTTTTCCTGATACTCTATCAGTCTCTCATTTACCTGGTTGCGTGTTTCTTCCAATTCTACCAGCTGATTAATTCTTCTGATCATGTCATCTGGTTCTTCCTGATTCTCCTGCATAAAGCGCGCCACTGGCAATGCCAATTGCAGAAGAAACACAGCAGCTCGCCCATACACCAGCTCATAGGGTGACTTCCCTGTTTCTCTTTTGCTGGTTATCCTATTTTCCCATAGAACAAACTTCAATTGAGAGTCCCAGTTTTTCTGATTTTCACTTATTGTTTTCTTCAGAGCCCTTACCAGGGTTTTTTTAGAAGACTCTGCTAAACCATTCCCCTATGGATAGTATGTTGTGGAGTGAGTCAATGTAATGTTATACCTTTGACAGAACTTTACAAACCTGGCAGACTTGAAAGCCTGCGCATTGTCAGTTACAATTCTGGCTGGACAGCCAAACCTAGATATGATATTTTCCTCTATAAACCTCATAATCACAGCATCTGTAGAATTTCTTGTAGGTATTGCTTCCACCCATTTCGTAAAATAATCCGTGGCTTTTAGTATCCATTTATATTGGCCACTTGATGGGGGATGTATTTCTCCTATAAAATCTAGTCCCCATTTCTGAAATGGTTCATTTACATGGATGGGAATCAAGGGAAAAGCTGCTAATTTCTATCTTTCTGCAAATCTTTGGCACTTGTCACATGCTCTGACTCGAGAAAAAGTATCCGAGTACAGTTTTGGCCAGTAAAAACCGGCCCTCAAGATTTTATGTGTTGTAGCCCTCCAACTGTAATGTCCCCCACAAATTCCTTCATGAAATTCTGTCAGTACATTCTGCACTTCATTTTCTGTGAGGCATAACAATAATATACCTAGAGGGTCTCTCCAATAGAGCTGTCCATTGGCAATTACATATTTCTATGATTTCATCCTTACAGCTCTATATTTTATTTTATCGCAACCTGTAGGACAGCTAAGTGTTAAAAGATATTCAACTATTTCTTTATACCAAGGACTAGTTAGATATTTCATATGTATCTTTTGAGTGGCCATCTCCAGCCCTTGCTGTTCTTCTTCTTCTTCAGATTCTTCATTCGCTATTATGGATAGATTAATGCCTAGAGCTTGATGATTTGATTCAGATAACATCTTGGCAAGTCCCTGTCCTTTGACCAACTTAGTAGGCCTTATATCCAAATCATACTCCTAGATTTTTGCAATCCATCTTCCTCTTCTACCTTCGCTGTCCCCTTGAACAAGAATGTCTTTTACAGCTGCTGTGGGGACATATGCAGTAATATGAGATTGCAAAACATATACTCTAAAAGCTTTAAGGGACTTTACCAGGGCATATGCCTGCTTCTCCAATATATTATATTTTAATTCAGCATCATAAAGCACTTGACTGAAGAAAGCTATAGGCTGTTCATATCCCTCCTCATTTTTCTGCAGTAATACTCCGGCAATTGTATGGGGTGAAGCAAATTAAAAGATCATGAATGGCTTACTGTAATCTGGTCCAGCTAACACAAGAGCTTCAGTAAATGCCTGCTTTATCCTTGTGAATGCATCTCTAGACTCCTGGGACCATTTTACTTCACTCTCCTTTTTCAACATATTAGTTATATGCCTAACTATCTCGGCGTAGTTAGGAATAAACCTTCTTAGAAAATTAATTCGGCCTAAAAATACCTGTACTTCCTTCTTATTCTTGGGCAAAGGAATGCCGTTTATTACTTCAACTCTCTTAGGGTATATTTTCACACCATCTTTTGTTACAATGTGCCCTAGGAGCTTTCCCTCATCTAATGCAAATAAGGACTTTTGAGGGTTGAGGGATAGGCCATACCTTCTGCATTTTTCAAAAGTTCTTCTTAAATGCTCAATATGTTCATCATCATTCTTTGAAAACACAGTGATATCATCAAGATACACCACCAAAAACTTGTCCTGTTCTCCCACAAAGGCTATATCCATTGCCCTTTGAAAAGTAGCTCCTGCATTAATTAATCTGAATGGCATCCTGGCATACATAAAGGTTCCCCATGGTGTAGTAAATGCAGTTTTCTTCTGGTCTTCTGGGAAAACGGCCACTTGATTATAACCAGAAAAACCATTCATCATTGACATTCTAGATGCTCCCACTACTTTCTGCAGGATGTGGTCCATCTTAGGCAGTGGATAATTATCTTTAAGAGATTCTCTGTTCAAATTCCCGAAATCCACACACAGCCTTATTTCTCCATTCTTCTTTCGAACAGGAATGAGGTTCGCTATCCATTCCGAGTATCTCAATGGCACAATTATCTTGGCCTTCAGTAATTTCTTGATTTCCTTTTCAATAGAGGGAAGCAGCAGAGGATTGATCTGTCTGAGCTTCTGCTTATAAGGCTTTGCGTCCTCCCTCAATGGAATCTTATGCTGCATTATATTTACATCAAAAGTCTTTAGGTCCTGATAGGACCAAGCAAATACATCTTTGTAAGATTGAAACAGTTTCAAATATTTTTCTTTATAATCTTCTGGGACTCTTTTAGATAATTTTACAATTTTGGGATCTGCATAAGTACCCAAATTCAAATCTCCCACTTGATCTTCTTCTGTTACTTTGATAGGCTGCAATGGAATATCATCTTTGTTAAATAATCTTTCTAGAGGCACCAGCCCTCTAGGTATAACATTTCCTTTCAGCTGCAACACTCTATTTCCGCTATATTTTCTTCCCATCTGTTTTCTGCAATATTTTCAGCTTCTTCCTCCTCGTTATCATCAATTTCTATATTTGTGAATTCTCCCACTGTCTCCATGAATCTCTTCATCTGTTCATCATATTCGAATACCTGCCAGTGCTTTAAATTATCTGGAATGGATGGTCTGTACCGTACCTCCACTTCATATCTTAAAAGTGGATTCTGAGGAGGACGGAATGTACTGGCAGCTACAGCAAGAGAATCTGCTATTCTATTTTTCTCCCAGGGCATGAACTGTATATTGAATGCTGAGAAGAAATTTTATATCATGTCCCATACTTCGTTTCTATATGCTCTGAGCCGAGGATGCTTGGTTTGGCATTGATTTTTGATCTGTCTCACTACCAGCTCAGAATCTCCCAAGACTTTTAAACATTGGATGCCCATGTTTCTGGTTGTCTGTAATCCCAATAATAGTGCCTCATATTCGGCTATGTTGTTTTTAGCCTCATACTCCAATTTAAAAGACAGCGGCACCCATTTCCCGATAGGAGAGATCAACAATACCCCAGCTCCACTGCCTTCTCTCGAATTTGCCCCATCAAAATGCAGAGTCCAAATTTCTGATTCCCGATCTCCTTTAGGCTGTTCAGCTTGAATTTGACCAAAAAGGGGCTCATGAGCATAATTCTGATTTTGTTCTAACATCAAACAGGAGAAGTCTCCCTCTTTGTTATAAACTGGAGAGTTCTTTGAGCAGTCAGCCTTAGTTACCATTTTAACAAATCTAGTCTCCCTGTATAACCTCCTTTCTTGACCCCCGAAGACTGGGACAATAGCATATGTTAAAACCAATTTAATTGATCCCCCAATATTTGTACCCCAGGACCTCGACAGCAGCATGCCAAAGCGGGCTGGGATATCAGTGACCATAATGTCCATGACCTCACTCTTTGCTGGAATTTGGGCCAGTTGACCACTAAATCTTTAATCATTCCCAAGCATTTAACTCTTTTGGAATCAAATGAATATAAATCTTCATATGGTCTTGTAATTTGCAGCCCTAGTTGCTCTATGATAGACAGAGGCATAAGATTATGGGAAGCCCCTAAATCTAACATACAATTATGTAGCAGCAGGTCATGGATGACTAGGGACACGTAAAAGGGAGGAGTAGAAGAGTCTATCTCCTCGACATGTGGGCCAAAGACTACCATGGGTCTTTCTTCTTGAAGATTTAAACTATCAGGTGTAATTGGTGTTTCAGGAGGAAGCATAAAGGAAGTAACTTGAGACTGATATACAGGCTGTTTCAATAATTCAGTCAGTGGGACAGGGATCTTAATTTTCTCAAGTTCTTTTTGTAAATTGAAAATAGATGGGGGCTTTTCTATCACAATTTCTTTTGGCTCCTTATTTTCAACTGAAGACTTGACTTCTTTTGACATTGACTCAACATTAAGAGGACTGACTGTTTTTGAAGAAGAAGGAATCTGAACATTAGACTGTGAGGGAACACTTAGAGGGTTCTTACCTTTTTCCATACTTTTCTTTGTGGCTGATTCCTTCTGAGCAGATGCTTCTTCTTGAGGTGGTTCTTCTTCTTGCTCTTGAGTTCGGGTCCTCTTTCTCGAAGATCTGAGATCATATTTTACGTTGAATTGTGCTTCCATAAAATCAGCAAATTGCTTACAGTAATGGTCAATCTCTGCTTCTTCGTCTTCGTCTTGCAACGGGAAATCCATATCATCATTATTTGAAAAATCCAGATTTGAATCTTCTAATCCATAAGCCGCATCCCTAGTGGAGTCATCTGCTGGCCCTTCCAAGTATAAGGGATGAGGTACCTGGTCTTGTTGTTCCTTTGTTTCTCTCGGCAATATCTGCAATGGGGGTCTTCTACACTGAGGATTGTATCCTCTGTTTGGAGCATTATAATAGTTCTTGGGAGCTGCATTTTTTGCTTCTAATTCGAGCTTGACCATATTCTTTATTACTTTGCTTATTTCGTCCATTTTATCTGAATCTTTTTCCTGATTAGAAGCAGAAACCTCTTCTTTGCCTCTTCTCCTAGTATCTTGTTCAATTTTTCCCTTTAGTTTTCCCTTTAGTTTCCCAGTGGAGGCAAAGTTTGCTTCCAATTCCAGAGCATCTGATTGTGCATCATCTAAAGTGGCAGGTTTCCTTTCTCTCAATGAGAAGCCGAAATCAAAATCAAAGGCTGCTATGAAAATTATCTTGGCAGCAGCTTCATGGGGCTTCATTTCAGGAGGTAGGCTCAGGTATAACTTGTTGAATCTTTTGATGAATTATGAAACCCCTTCATTCTTTTTCTTCTTCATAGTATTAAACTCAGTAAGACATTGACCATGATCTTTCTTTTCTCCCCACTTTCTAAGAAAAGTATTCTCCATTTGGTCCTAGGTGGTCACATAATTATTTCCCAATGTCTTAAACCATTTTCTGGCTTCGCCCTCCAAATACTGCACAAATAATCTCAAGACCACATCCAGATGTTCAACATTTAAGTTTTCTGCAAAAGAGCAGAAGGTCTCGAGATGTTTCTGAGCATCAACTCCATTTTCACCATTAAATCTCGGCAGAATCTTTAGATAATCCTGTGGCATATCATTTAACACTTGGGGCAAGGCCAAGAGAGCATATTTGTTTAATAGAAAAGAAGAAACGTTAGCCATTGGGAGATGTGGGGGTTGCACAACAGTCTGAGATACAAATGAAGGGAGAGGAGTAGGAGGAAGTGGAGTATGAATAACGATGGGAATATATTGCACAGAAGCCTGAGGTGTAGATGGGAATAACTCACGGTTAACAGTGACTACTTCTGTGACCTCTTTAATTTCTTCAGCCTCGAAAGCAGGATGAGATCCTTCTTCAATCCAGGCACTTCCTCTACGTGGAGTCTCCGAGTAAAACCCGGGATTTTCTGTTCTAACTTCTTGAGAAGAAGAGGGCGGATAATCTTCAACTGAATATTCAGGATTTTTAGCATGAGCTAACTTCCTCTCCTTCCAAACTCTTTTATGAATGATCTTCTCTGGGTCAGACACGTAGGGTGTTTTCAGCTGAGATGTATCTGACCTCAAATGTGGCTTACGAGGAGCCAGGACTGCCAATAAAATTTATCAAATAAAGACCAGTGGAGTCGCCAAGGTGAGAGATATGCAACTCTTCAACTCTTTGTGCTCACCTGATTAGAGAGTGAAAACAATTTGTCGAGACCCAGGGAAACTGATATTCTTGAATTCGTCCCCAGCAATGGCGCCAGAAAGATGTTGTGGATGATTTTGTCACCCCCTAGAGACAGTCTAGAGTTGCCATAGACCAGTGCCTAGGAAATCTTAATATAGTGGGGAGGCATGTAATATAGCTTGGGTTGTCAATCCAAATGCCTTCCTACTATCTCTTGTTTGAACAAGGAAATGAGATTGAAATGGGACCAATCTCTCTCAGAAGTTGATACAAAGATAAGAATAGTGTAGGGACATTATGTAAAACTCCAATACAAAGGCATCAAACAGTTAAGAGACAACTTGCTGTAAAGAGGGCCAATTCAAATATTATATCACAGAAATCAAGTATCAGGAAGTGAGTGCAGTGAGGAAACATAGAGGAGATATTAGTTAACATGAGACTGATACCCAGATACACAACATAACCACATAAGGGCATATTAATTTATGAATCCTTATATGACAATGGCGTTTTAAAAGCACCCTCCTCAAGCAACTAATATAGCAGAAAACATGGATGAGGTGAACATGGAACAATATATCATGACTAGGCCTATTTAAAGCGCTTGACTAATTCCAGAAAGGGCATCAACAAGGATGAATCCTTACTGCAAACTAGTGAGCCACTCGCATTCTAGAACATGATACAAGAAGATAAATAGCATGAAAGGGGATATTGTATTAACACATAAGAGAAATTACATACTGTGAGATACCAAAGACCAGAATCCTCATTACAGTTATAACTCCTCCTCACTGAGACCCTACGGGCTCTGAACCTTCATACAAAAATATTACAAAATGTATGCAAAAGCCTTTTCACTGCACAGTTTGCTGATAGAAATCTGGAACCCTTACAATGTCTTTCCTCCTAGCTTTTATAGATGAGATAGAGAGTTCTAGAGGAGGAGGTAGATAGAAATCATTTAATAACTTATTTTGAATCAAATGGTGGAAAGCATTCGCGCCCACACTGTGAAACGACTGAACATAAATGACTGTACTTTACAATTTATTTCTGTAAATGAATGCTGAAAATGAAAATCTGCTTATATGCAAGACATAAATAATAAAATATGTAAACATTCGGCTCTTTTCTGGAGGAGGAAGATCTGCGGCAATAAAACCTTGAGGCGCCTATTTCTGCACATGGTACTTTCGATCTTCAGTTCTTGGATTTAAATTTGAAACCTTTTTCAAGCTGGACCCTGAATTCATTGTTTCTTCATTAATAATCTGTTGCTGCATTAATGTTTCCATCCGCCCAAATGCGCCCCTTTTGATTTTCTCTGGAGAGTTCCATAGATCGAAGTACCCTTCTTTAATAGAGGTCACATCATAGTGAATTCCGGATCCTTTCCGCCAATTTTGTTCCCACCACAAGCTCCTGCAAAAACAAAAGCCTGTTGAATAAAACTAATCACAGAGATAGAGGACAAAGTGAGGCTAACGGAAGCGGTGGCATAGATATGAGAGGATGATGGAATGACGCGGGGTGGAGACTTCAAACAAAAACGCTGAGGTGTGACACATAACTAGAATATGTGAACAATGGAGGAAAAGTGGATGACATGTAGGCAAACAACGAAAAATGGCGGAAGAACGCTGATGGTACGAAAACTTTGAAGATTAACTTTTGGGGAAGTTACAAAGGAAAGACATAACAAAACAACGAAGCAAAGGCTTTAGAGGTGGGACCCGGAGCGCATATCGCAAAATCGCAAGAGGAGAAAATGCAATGGAGGGAAATATGGAATAACCAAAATTTCGCGCTCTGCGCCATGCGATGGGCGTGGTCAGTCGAGCGCGGATCGCAAAAACGAAAAGTGCGATGACCGGGGGGGGTAGCGCTAATGGGAAACTGCGCTTTGTGCATGCGATGGGGGGAAGAATGCGATCGTGCGATAAACGCTCAAAGGGGAAACGCTTGGTTATATGTAAGAAAGGAGGCGCAGAGCTAGAAGAAAAAGGGGCTAGGCCTTATATAACCTTTTAAAGCGGACTTTAGCCCTTTTTAAATGTATTTCTGATGCGGGAAGGGGCAGCGGTAAAGGGGAAAGAGGAGACTTTGGCCAAAATTTAAATGGGGGGGGGGGGGGTTGAGTTGTACAACAAGTCTTATTTCACATTTACTAAAGGGAGTGGGTTCCCTTAATCATTTTCCTAAGTTTAGTTGAGTTTGAGGAAATTCTAAATTGTAAATTCACTTTGTGGAGAATATGTCGTGAATGAAGGGATCTTAGTAACAGTTGAGTAATCCTAGGAGGAGTGAGGATTTGAGGGATTTAAAAGTTTAGTTTATGATTTTGTTTGAGAAAAGAGTGGAGTTGAAGAGATACTTTAAGAAAACGTGAGAAATTACTAGATTTGAACTAATTTGGTTCATGAATCCATATTTGTATAAATTGTGATTTTTTTAAGAGAAAAAAAAGTGATAGAGAGGAGATTAGTGAGCGAGAGGTTAGATAGAGGTAGAGATGATGGCCCAAAACCAGTAGCTAGGTCTCATGGAGGAGGATTGACAACAGTCAAACATAATGTTTTCTTTTGTAAATATTTTATGAAAAATATAAAAAACAGTGTGGATTTGTATGTGTGGAAATTTTGTGTTTCGATGTGTATTGATAGTCTTATAATGCATTGATTTTGAAATTGAGAAATGTCATAGAAATTTCTGTGCGGAATTAGGACTTAGATAACTGTTAAAAAAAAATGTGTATAGGCATGCAGAGATCAGGATTTTCGTTTTGAATGGACGAAGGGAAACAGTCGGAAATGTATTATGGGTCAATAAACATGCAGAACCATCGGTTAATAGTCGGTCGAGTTGTATAATGGTGTGTTCTTGAAAGTGGAACTATGAGTGGGTGATAGATGGTGGAACCAGAAAGCAGTATTCAAAACCAGCAAATGAAATATCTCGAAGTCTCAAGACTGTAAGAAATATTTTTTAAATCTGTGCGATAAAGTCTGGAGGTGACACATATCACATATTCGGTGAGGTAAAACCACGAATATCGCATATCTTTAAAGTGTTAATTGTTGTTCTGTTTGGAATGCGATGACCGTCATATTTGAAAAATATTTAAAAGGTACGGTGGAGATTAGATATATAACAATGAAGTAAAGTCAGTGGATTAGAACCGTCAATAATGATTATTCATGTTTTAATACTTATGCTAAAATGCTTCAATTTTGTTGAAGTAAAAATGTAGATGTTGGATTTTTTTTTGGTTGCACATAGTAATTTAAAAATTCGTAAAAGCCTGGCATCATTAGAGGTGAAATACACAACTTTCCTGTGTCATTTGTGGTTCAGAGCTTGGATTTGAAGTTGGAATCAACCATAAATGTAAATCACATTCATTCTCAGCTGTTGTTTTGCAATTTGTATCTGCAGATAAATCTCTTATTATTTTCATTGAACTTGTTTGCAAGCTTTTGTAAGAAGCATCAGTGTTACAATTAAATTCAACTAAAGAGCCCATTTCTACCATGTATTTCCCATGATCGAACCCTGAGCAGTAGCTATTGTTGGACACCTTTGAAGGAAATTCAAATCGCATTTCAAAACCTACATGGGCTCTAGGGGCCTCGGGTACCAAAGTACTTAATCTTTCTGGATAATATAAACCAATAGAAGACTCATTTGACAGTTCTAGTTGAAATGAAGTTGGAACTGCCCAGGAGGTTGATAGTCAATTTCTTGTAGATGTTGAAGACATTTAAATGATTTAAATAATTTTGTAAAAACTGAAGAATGATTGAGGATTGCTTAAGTATTGTGAAGACAATGATATTGATGGTTGAAGGAATAGTTAGACTGAAGACTGGATTCAATAGATCTGAAAGAAGAGCCACTACAAGAATTGAAATTTGAAATTTGAAGAAGCAAGACAAGATTTGCTTACAAAAATATTTCCAAAAGAAATTTGTAGTGTCTGTTATAAATTTTGTAAATAGTGTTGAAAGATCAGATTGAATATTAACTGATCTTAAAAGATGAAGTGTTCATTATGAAGAGTAAGATGAGAAATAGTTGTTGACTGTATGAAGTCTTTTGAATGAAGAATGAAATAGTGGACACATGAATCATTTGGCAAAGATTTAATTGATGGAGTGGGAATTAGTTTTAAGGAATCTTTAAAGAAATTTGGCAGGTTTGAAGGAAAAATTTGATGAACCTTGAGGTCATATTATATAGGTACAATGGTGATATGAGAGAGAAGATTAGATTTTGAATCTGATAGATTGCAGCACATAGAGATACAGTGCAGATGGGAGGTGAAACAAGATCACACAGAGATCTTGAAGGTGATATGGTAAGTGCTATTTTAACTCTGGTTTGAATATTATGTTTGCAGATATCAATATGTAGACAAGGAGTAAGTATCTCAGCAAAAAGAGGTCAAGGAAGCTGGTAAGTGATTTCAAATGAAAGAATAATGTGGAAGAACCTTAAAGAATTCCAACAGAGGTTGGATAAAAAGGACAGTTGTGTTCTTAAAAGGTGCAGATGAGTTGAAGCCTAGAAGGAGAAGAGAGGAATGCTCAAGAGGTTCCAGAGAATAAAGAACCAATGCTTACCAAAAGACCAAGTCCAGAGAGGGGATTGGTGAGGTAAGTGGTAGCAGGGAGGACTTGTTGTTGTAGAGGCTTAGTACAACTCATAGTGAGTGAGGAGCTCATAGATATGGAAGAGAAAAGATACCAAAAGGTTGATTTGGTATGGTTGACAAGTAACAGACTTGTTACAGATGAAAGAAGGGTTAGTTGCAACTCACTAGTGAACAATGAAAGTTCACCAAAGGAAGAAATGAATTTGACTATTGTTAGTCATAACAAGGGTACAGAGGAAAGGCACAGACAAAGAGGGAAAAGTGTCAAAGCAGTTGGACTCAAAAGAACGAGTAAGGAAGAAATTGACAAAGAGGTGACTGAGATAAAGACAAAACTCGGTCATTTGAAGAAGCTGATACATAAAGGAATCAGAGAGGAATGGAAACAAGGATTTTATGTGGGGAAAAGAGTTAAGTGGCCTTCCAAGGAATTATTTGCTGAGAAATTAATATTTCGAACAGTTGAGAATGGAAAAAGAGAATCCATTTGTAAACCAGATAAAGGACCTATTCTTGGGGAAAGAGACAGTGATGATAATGATGAAGGGATGATCTATACAAATCTGCATGAGAGAAAGGTGCTAGTAGCATCTACACAGAAAAAAGATTCTCATATTTTTGGGATTAATTATTTGTGCGAATGTACATTTGCAGGTATGAAACTTAATGAAATTGAGCCTGAGCATGAAAAAGTGAAAGAGGAAGAAGCAAGGAAAACACAAAAGGAGATTCATAAAGAAGTTCAAGCCTTCAATTGGTGGAGAAAATTAAAAGGTATGAGTGAATGGTTGTGTTTTATATTATTAAAAACTTATTGGATCATGTGTGAAGGAATTTTAACCTGGATAGGAAACTAATGGAAAGTGGACAGAGAAAAGGAAATAAATGCATTGCAGATTTGTGAAGTGAAGAAAAGAGAAGATGACACAGAGAACTCAGCTCAAGAAGTTATGTTAAGAAAGATTTTGAATGATCAAACTCTTTTCATTGAAGAGAGAAAGACAAAAATATCTTACTTGGATAAACTAAGTAATGGAGAGAATTGTGTAGAACAGGAAGGTATTCTCCAAACCTATGATAAAATTTCCAAGCATATTCAAGAAGTTGCAGTCAAAGAAGTATTCTTTGATGAAAAAGAAATCAAAGGTGTTGAGGAAGAATTTCTCAATAACTTAGTGAACTGTCAGAATAGTTCAAAGAAGCATAAAGATCTGATCACTGAGGCTTCATATGAAGAGCCTTGTATTTCTAAAACTGATATGTTGTGTATGTTTTCAGGTTTGACAAGTAATGAACATCAATGGGACAATGTGCTTATGCATGTTGATGAAGAAGTGAGATTACTGGAAGAAATGGCTGGATTAGAAAAATATTTTGAGCATGTATTTAATAACTTTGAGAATAATGACATTGAAAGGGAAATTGTTATATTTAAAGAAGCCGAAGAGAAGAAAATGAGAGTTTGTGATGATAACCAGAATGAAGTATCTTCAGTAGAAAATCAAGATAGTATTATTATGGAAAATGTGAAGGAATGTATGATGATGTTGACAGATACAGAAGTTCAGGAATTATGTGATTTTGAAATTGATTAATTTTATGAATCTGTAACCCATGAAGAAGCTTTAGAAAAACATGATTTTGTTTTTGTTATATATGAAGATGAAAGAACATTATTTTGTTGCAATGGTATCAGTATAGAAGAAGAAAGGCTATTTCACAATGAAGGGGAAGCTGTAAAGTGAAACCAACAGGTTATAAATGAGAGAGGTAAGGTAAATTTGGATAGAAATTTCATAATTTCTATGGCAAAAGAGAATATACAACAGTTAGTTGTCAGTGGAGTTCAATTGAGAGCAAAGTGTAAAAAGGAAATTGAGAAATTGTGGATGAAGAAGTCAGTAAAGAAGAGAACCAACAAAGAAGAGAAATTAAAAAAATAAATTTGCATCAACAAATAAAGAGGAAAACTGCAACATAATATTTGGAAACCTGGAAGGACTAAAGAAACTGTGACAGAAGAAATGAAGCAGCAGCATGGTGGAAGGGATGACAATTTACAAAGTGAAGTTTGGGATTCTGGATAATTTAATAGAAGAAACACATGACCAAGAGGTCATGAAAATTTCAACTTAGGGAGTCTAATGCAGGAGCATTAGTCAAAACTTATAAGGCCCATGAGTTTTATTTCACATTTACTAAAGGGAGTGGGTTCCCTTAATAATTTTATTTATTTTCCTAATTTTAGTTGAGTTTGAGGAAATTCTAAATTCTAAATTCAATTTGTGGAGAATATGTCGTGAATGAATGGATCTTAGTAATAGTAATCCTAGGAGGAGTGAGGATTTGAGGGATTTAAAATTTTAATTTAGGATTTTGTTTGAGAAAAGCGTGGAGCTGAAGAGATACTTGAAGAAAGAGTGAGAAATTACTGCATCTGAACTAATTTGGTTCATGAATCCGTATTTGTATAAATTGTTATTTTTTTTAAGAGAAAAAAAAGTGATAGAGAGGAGATTAGTGAGCGAGAGGTTAGATAGAGGTAGAGATGATGGCCCAAAACCAGCAATTGGGTCTCATGGAGGAGGATTGACAACAGTCAAACAAAATGTTATCTTTTGTAAATATTTTATGAAAAATATCAAAAACAGTGTGGATTTGTATGTGTGGAAATTTTGTGTTTCGATGTGTATTAATAGTCTTATAATGCATTGATTTTGAAATTGAGAAATGTCGTAGAAATTTATGTGCATAATTAGGGCTTAGATAACTGTTAAAAAAAATTGTGTATAGGCATGCAGAGATCGAGATTTTCGTTTTGAATGGACGAAGGGAAACAATCAGAAACATATTATGGGTCAATAAACATGCATAACTGTCGGTTAATAGTCGATCGAGTTGTATAATCGTGTGTTCTTGAAAGTGGAACTGTGAGTGGGTGATAGCCGGAGGAACCAAAAATAAGTATTCAAAACCAACAAATGAAATATCGCGAAGTCTCAAGACTGTAAGCAATATTTTTTAAATCTATGCGATAAATTCTGGAGATGACACTATCACATATTCGGTGAGGTAAAACCACAAATATTGCATATCTTTAAAGTGTTAATTGTTGTTCTGTTTGGAATGCGATGACCATCAGATATGACAAATATTTAAAAGGGACAATGGAGATTAGATATATAACGATGAAGAAAAGTCAGCGGATTAGAACCATCAATGGTGATTATTCATGTTTTAATACTTATGCTGAAATGCTTCAATTTTGTTAAAGTACAAATGTAGATGATAGCTTTGTTTTCTGGTTGCACATAGTAATTTAAAATGCGTAGAAGCCCGACATCATTAGAGGTGAAAGACGCATGTTTGTTGTGTCATTATATTTTCCATGTCACGTTCATTTCTATGTTATGATTTTTTACAAGTTAGAAATTCAGAATACATGTTTTCCATGCTCTCTTTTGGGTAACTCATCATATTTTGTTCATTATCTTTTGTCTGAGAAAAATATATCTCTAATTCTTTTCTCAGCCTTATTACATTTTCCAAATCATTCCATAACTATTCTCTTTAAGTGATTGGAATTGTACCTACCTTGCCCCATTCATCCTTGCAACCCTAAATCTATTGCCCTTACCTAGTTTTTTCTTGACCTAATTCCATTATCCATTGATTTACCCAACCAAATAAAATCAAAACAACCCATTGTACTGATTATCTAGCCTAAAACCCTAATTTATCCAACACTCCTGGTTGTGACCCTTTTGGAGAGAGCCCTCTCTGGCTTGATAGGGCTAGCTATCAAGTCAAAAGCTTGGTTTTTGGTTATTTCTATTGGGATTCCTTCCTTAGCCTTGGGAATCTGGTGGAGTGATAACATACTAGCGTCGTTGACAGGGAACGAGGAGACAAAATTTTCCCTCGGTGAACGACAAAGATATATCAGAAATTTTCCTTTGGATGATAAGATCAAGTTTCGTAACACTGATTTCATAAGTGCAGTGCCTCACTACAGATCTGGCTTCTACAATATAGAATGAATCTAGACCCTCATCTAGTTGATCCTGTTGATGATCCAGAGAAATTCTTTCGAAGACACCGATATCAAACATCGCGTATTCAATCAGGACCAACTCCGTTGCTAAGACCAGTATCTCTACCTGCAAAATTTCTTTCTCTAGAAGATATACCCTATGACATAAAGTTTGAATTATCTTTATTCAAGTCAAAATCTGAAACTTCCTTGTCTGATATAGATTTTGATCCTTTGAGATTATCTGAAGTAAAATCTTTGTCTGTATTAGATTTGAGTTCTTTGAAAGATTTGTTTTTCAAAGAAATCAACCTTGAATTTGACCTAGACATTAAGGAGTGGATCGAATTTTATCATCCTGAAGAAGTTTTTGTTACATCTGAACCTAAAACTCAGTCAAATTCAGTATATTCATCCGCACCTTTGACTTCATCATACATACCTGCTACTTCAGTACCAATAACTTCAACCCCTTTACCCATTCAACCCATCCCTCCGGTTGTTAACCCAGTATTTCATCCAACCAGAATTATGGCCCATTTTGGACCTTTATTTCTCCTTGGTAATCTTGCTGATAAACCTCAAGTGCATGGTCAAAGGCTTCCCCTTTTTTATGAGAAATCTAAAATAAATTCCCATGAACACATAGCCAAAATCAAAACCTTTATATATTTGGAGGAGTTAGATGCAGATGATGCCAAGATGTGAATCATCGCACAAAGTTTTTCAGGTGAAATCAAAGTTTGGTTCTGTGCCCTAGAACAAATTCAATTTGGACTCCCGCTGAATTAATTGATGCTTTCTTAGCCAGGTGGGATGAAAAGAAAATCCCTTTGTAGATCCTTGCTGAATATGATTCCTTAAAACGTAATCCCAATGAATCAGTACCTGATTACAATTCCCGATATCTCAGAATCTATAATTTTATTCCTAATGAAATGAAACCACCTTTTGGTTTAAACCTTTTACGTTATCTTGATGCCTTTGACCTAGATATGGCCTACTCACTGAGAGAAAGAAATCCCACCACCCTTGAAGATATGATAAAAAATTCAATGAGTGTTGAAGAAAATCTATTAATGAAAAATTCCAAAGTCAAAAGTGAACGCAAAGTGACTATCAAAGAGTAACCCTCCACTTCAACTGATACTAAATTTGATGCCTTTATGAAAAGCATGAAGAGAATGGTTGATAGGATGTCTATTTGAGATAGATAGACGGAGCCTCAAATCAGAAATCCAAACTTTCGAGGCCAGCAGCAACAACCTCAGTTCTGAATAAATCAAAGAGAACAAAGAGCTACCAAAACCTAGCAGTAGCAGCAAATCAGAACACTACTTCAACAAAACAATGCTCAGAGTGATGAAGAGGAAGAACCAATGGTAGAGGAGAACCTTCTTTTCACAACCGATGGTCAACCCATTTTTCTCAATGAGGATGAAGAGTATGTGGAGAATACAAGTTCACCAAATGACAAAAAATTCATAATTGCAATTGATCATGAGTTAGAAGTAGAATCTGATGACTATCAGAGAGGGTACCTAAATGCATTGAGTTCCCAGCAAAGTCAGTATACCTTGAGAGGCTAGGATGTTCCAATAACTCCACCTCCAAAGAAAATAGTTCAGCAGAAAGAAGCACCACTGAAACAAGTTCAGAATAAGGGTAAAGAGATCATAGCTCTGAATCAGAACATAAATAATCAACCTACTACAAGTGCACTGATCAATGAAAGAGACATTCAGAGAAAAGAAGCTACACCGAGAGATCATGTTGAGAAAAGTGATGTTATCATAAAAGTGGTAGATAGAACTACACCTTTTAATTTTGAGTCTGAAATTTCTAAATTAAAAGTGTCTATTCCTCTTACCGAATTGGTCAAAATTGATCAGTACAAATCCCATGTAGCCAAAACCTTGAAATTCGACCATTTATCCGACATGGTTAATGTAGAGGATGATCAAACCGAGTTAATATTTGGTCCCATTATTGATGGCCAGTTCGAAGATAGTGAAGTCCCATCATTTTATCTGAGTCTTAAAGTCCATCAGTGCATTCTTCATAATGCTATGCTAGACTTCAGGGCTTCTCACAACCTCATTCCCAAAGCTATCATGGAGAATATTGCCTTGATATTACCCGCCCATATCATGATCTATATTCTTTTGATTTTGGTCATGTCCGTTGTTTGGGTCTAATCAAAGATCTAGTTGTCTCCTTAGAACAAATCCTAGCCAAAAATGTCCTCATGGACGTGGTAGTTGCTGATATTCCACCACATTTCGGTATGTTGTTGTTGAGATCCTGGGGGGCCAAATTAAGAGGTACACTGCAGTTAGAATTTTCCTATGCCACTATCCCTGTCTTTGGTCAAATGAGAAAACTATACCATGAGATCAAAATGAACTACATGATCACTAATAATGAAATGCCTAATAATCATCCTATCAACGTTGTAAATACAGACTTAGAGTCCTTTATATTGTACAATGATTCCAGATTAAATGATGTATATTGTCAAATAGTAGAAATATAGGATGTTTCCGAAGTTTTAGATTGTATTAGAGAAATAAAATTTGCCTACTATAACCGAACAACTATCAGAGAAGGCATATGAAAGTTCAGAGCAACATGAAGAATTAGACCGCCAAATAGTGTCAAATCAAAATCAAGAGTTTCAACACCTTGAAGAAGAAGAAGATGGTCTTTGGAGCATGGAATTTGATGGTCCTGTTGGAAAATACAGAGCTAACATTGGTTTATGGATCTACAACCCATTTCAACAGGAAAACAAGGTCCCAAATAATGTAAGGTTGTGTTCCTACAAACTAGCGTTTGATTGTACAAATAATGACGTTGAATATGAAGCACTCATTATCGGTTTGAAAATTTTGAAGAAATTAGGAGCTAGGGGAATTGTAGTCTACGGTGATTCAGAGACCGTGATTAAAAAAATCAAAGGTGAGTACCAAGCTAATCACCCAAGGATGAGGCAATATAGGAATGCAACACTTGACATTTTAAGAATGTTTCCAGAATATACACTTAAGGTAGTGCCTAGATTGCAAAACTTGATTGCCGATTCATTAGCTACTGCTGCGAGTAATTTCAGATTTAGAATGATTTCTAATAAAATTTTGATATCCATATAAAGCATAGGCCCGCAATTCCGGACAAATTGAAATTTTGGCAAGTTTTCTGGGATGACAAACAAGTGAACAACTTCCTGGAGAGTGAAGGATAATTTGAAAATTGTTCTATGGATGAAGTGTATGATGAGGATGACCAGGTTATTGAAGCAGATCAGATTAACATTCTTCAGCTCAAAGACAATAAAATTCTGAATGGTCTCATACCTTTGGAAGAGTTATTTGATCAGGATGATGTGGCGAGAAAACCAACTTTGGTTCCCACAGAAAAAGGAGTAGAAGATGTGAATATCGGAACATTCGATCATCCGAAGTTCATCAATCTCTCAAATTCCTTGCCATTAGAGGTAACACCTAAATATATTGATTTTTTTACTGAGTTTGCTGATGTATTTGCTTGGGATTATCCAAATATGAAGGTGTACAATCAATACATCATTCAACACACAATCCCAATCAAGCCAAATCATAATCCCTTTAGACAGACGCTCAGGAGAATAAACCCAAAATTGTTGTCATCTATTGAGAAGAAGGTAAAAAATATTTATAAGGTCGGCATCATTGTTCCAGTCATATTTTCATATTGTATCTCCAATTTGGTTCCAGTGTGGAAGAAGACCGGTGAGATTTGACTTTGTATAGATTTAAGAAATTTGAACAAAGTGTCATTAAAACACAATTACCCACTGCCCAAGATGGATCACATACTTCAACGAGTTGTAGGAACCAACATGATGTCATTGATGGATGGTTCTCAGGCTACATTCAGATCCTTGTACCTGAAGATGATCAGGATAAGACGACATTCACTACACTATGGGGTACCTTTAAATATGCCAAAATTTCGTTCGGTCTGAAGAATGTCGGGGATAATTTCCAGCGTGCCATGGACATAGATTTTGGAAATGAAAAATATGTCTTCCTGGTAGTTTATTTAGATGATATAACTGTTTATTCAAATTCAGATGAAGAGCATTTACATCATTTGAGAGTTGTATTCCAGCGATGTAGAAAGTTTTGGATTTCCCTAAATCCTTAAAAATGCCTATTTTCCATGGAAGAGGGTAAGTTGTTGGGACACATCATCTCAAAATATGGAATTCGAATAGATCCCACTAGAGTTGAAGAAATACAAAAAATATATTTCCCTAGAAACAAAAAGGAAATTCAAGCCTTCAATGGTAGAATGAATTTCCTATGCAGGTTCATTCCCAACCTAGCAAAACATCTCAGAGAATTAACCAATACGCTGAAGAAGGAAAATGATGTTAGATGGTCAAAAAAATCTCGTAAATCATTCAACTCGGTAAAATTTTCTTTGACCACTGCTCCAGTGTTAACAAGTCCTGATTATTCATTAGATTTCATCATATTTTCTTTTGCTTCTGAGCATACCTTGGCAGCAGTGCTCATGCAGAAAAAATATGGGACAGAGCTGCCTATAACATTCTTCAGTTGCACCATAAGAGATACATCTCTCTGATACAACATAATTGAGAAACAGGCCTTGGCCTTAGTTAAAGCACTCAAAGACTTCCGTGTTTACATTCTGCACTCTTATATTTTAGCATATGTTCCAAATGCAGTGGTTAAAGAATTAATTATGCAAACAGATCCAGAAGGAAGAAGAGGTAGGTGGATAGCAGCAATTTTAGAGTATGACCTTGAGATCAAGCCGACCAAGCTGATCAAAGGGCAAGGCTTAGCCAAGCCCATGGCTAAGTCTAATTTACATGCACTTGACATCAATCGCATATCAGCATTGTCCAATGACGAAGAAATTGCAAGTTTAGTTCAGGTATCATATCTCTTTTCATTGTCTCTGCAGTATGCTGATATTGTTTATGTTTTACAACATTTGAATCCTCCTCCGGACATGAAAAAGAGTAAGGAAAGGTCCTTAAATCTTAAGGCTTCGAAATACTGCATACTTGATAGTGCACTCTACTGGAAGGATCTAGGAGGAGTATTGCTCAATTGTTTGGTAGAAGATGAATCCAAAGAAGTGATAAAATATTTCCACAAGGGAGATTGTGGAGGTCATTTGTACTGGAATACTACGAAAAACAAAGTATTGAGAGCGGGCTACTATTGGCCTACTTTGTTTGCATATCTGTACAAAATGGTCATGAGCTGCCATGAGTGCCAAATTTTCCAAAGTAAACATAAGCTCCTTCCTTTACCATTATAGCCCATTTCAGTTGAAGCTCCCTTCTAGCAGCGGGGCTTCGATTTTATCAGTGAGATACACTTACCTTCATCTTCTCAACATAAACGGATACTTACGCCTACAAATTATTTCACAAAGTGGATTGAAGCGATCCCAACTAGGCAAGCTACTGACTCAGTCATTATTCAGTTTCTTGAAGCTAAAATTTTGTCCCAGTTTGGTTGTCCTAGAAAGATAATCACAAACAATGCTGCAGCTTTCAAATCGAAGAAGATGAAAGAATTATGTGATAAATATAACATTAAATTGGGTCATTCTACAACATACTATCCATAGGGTAATGGATTGGCAGTGTCTTCCAACAAGTCTCTAATTAGTATTATCAAAAAGATGTTGGAGGCTAACAAAAAGAACTGGCATAAGAAGCTGATAAATGCACTATGGGCAGTTCGAGTAAGAAGAAAAACATCCATTGGAATGTCTCCATTTCAGGTAGTTTACAGTGTGGATACATTTTTCCCTAATTCATTGGTTGTCCCAGACATGAAACTTCTACAAGAGGCTGCAAGCGAAGAAAATGATATTCAATGAAGAATAAACCAAATTATTCACTTACGAAAAACAAGGGAAGAAGTGTTCCAAAACACTTCCAAGCTTCATGATATTAATCAAGTAGATTTATGATAGGAAAACCAAACAATTGATTTCAAAATTGTTGATGTGGTACTTCGCTGGGATGCTAGGAATGAAGACAAAGGTAAGCACAATAAGTTTGATAATCTATGGAAAGGTCCCTTTAGAGTTGTAGCTTCTCGTGGACAAAATGCATATCTTTTAGAAGAAATGAAAGGGAAAAGTTTCTTAGGAGGGCCAGTAAATGGTAGGGTCCTAAAGCACTATCTCTTTTGATCTAAAACTTATGAGAATTTTTCATCCTCATTGTATATATCAATTTAACATTTCTGCAAGTTTGAAGTGGAAAAAGCATTGGAGTTCGGAGTCCGAAGTGAAGGTTATGGAGCTTCATTGAGTTTCTAATTTTTCAAGTTAAGTTTGCATTAGGGTAAGTTTAGTTTTTGAGTCTTTGTTTCAGTCAAGTCAAGTCAAATTGAGTCAGTTTCATTTAGTTTGTGTCATAGAATTGTAAAAAATTCAGTCCTATCTTTTAGTTTCAGTTAGATTTTGACCGTATTTGCCAAATGGAAGAAAGAAATGATCTACAGAACTTAGAGATCTGCGGTTCTTGACACCTCTGTTAGAGCTTCCATCCCCAATAAGGCCAATGTTATTTTCATAATATGCATTCTTCCATCAATTATCAATATCATTCCTTCATTTTTCATTTTAGGTGCCTCATTCCGAAATTTTTATATCATTCCATTAGGTCATGCTAAAAATTGTTTCACTGATGGTAGCCTCCCTCAATAAAACTTCACTCTCCCTCAGAGAATCACATTGCTGACTCAATTCCAAGTATTCTTGAGCACAATAAAACCTATGAAAAGCTCATATCACCATGTCTTGTCTAAGTTAAAGTCAACCATGGAAATCAGGTTTTTGAAAAGTCTCATTAGGTCATTAGGGTTTTATTTTTCAAGGTCCAAAAATGCATTATTCCATCTCAATAAAGTCAACAAATAGAAGAGAGTGACTCAGTGACATTATATTTTCATCTACAGAATATCATCACTATGTAAATATTATATTTTTAAGTTGTAATTTTGATTTCATATGATTTTCATATCAAAATTTCATTTTGATATGAAATCAAAGATGTAATTTATTTTTATTTCAAATGTAATTTTGTGTTTTTTATATGTAATATTTCATTCCCTAGCTGCCAACTCAAGCATTCATGCCAAACTGAAGGAAAGAAAAGCCAAACTCCATCAACTGATTAACCTACGAAACAAAAATCAGATGTCAAAGAGCATTAGTGTGAATATTTGAAAGGTGAAAAGTGAAAAATAAGGAAAGTGGCTTTTTAAGTCATTAATCAAATCCACTAGAGTATAAGAGCCTAAAGCAAACCTTAGCAAAGAAGAAATTTCAAATTTCAGAGTGTAATTGTGCAAAACAGAGCTGGTCGTTGCGTGTTCTCTTGGTCGTTGCGTGTTCACCCAAGATGCTACAAATTTAACTATGATGTTGCGTGTTCAGGTGAAATCTCATTGAAAATTACAACGGTGCTGTGTGTTCAGCAGGGTCGCTGCGCGTTCAGTAGGGTTGTTGTGCATTCACCAAGAAAGCTCCAAAAAGCCTCTAACTGCTTGCTACTCCACCATTTGATGATAAATCGTTGCACAATGAGTCTTCAAAGCTTTTATTTCCAATAAGTAACAAAATTATCATCACCTTGATGTGCTATTGTCACTAGTACATTTGGGGGAAATTCTGACACTTGGTTCCGACGCTTTTGAGCAAATGTCGGAAATTTCCCCAAATTTTTTCAATCCCGCCCAAAACCGTCGCTATACCGACGTTTAGAGAAAAGTGTCGCAATACCGACACTTAGACAAAGTGTCACAATTGCGACGTTTGGAGGAAGACGTTGCAATTGCGACACTATAACCCAAAGCGTCGCTATTGCGACGACTGCCTCCAAACGTCGCAAGTGCGACATAATGTATAAGTGTCGCAATTGCGACGTTTGGAGGGAGCCGTCACAATAGCGAAGCTTTGGCCATCGTTGGTATAACGACACTTATATGCGCGCTACATAAAAATAATTTTATTAAAAACTACGACACTTATATGCGCGCTACATAAAAATGATTTTATTAAAAACTACATTAACGTCTGATATCACGCGCGCATTCGCCCTCAGCTCTTGCAGAACAGCATTCGCCCTCAGCATTCGCGCTCTTGCAGAACAAAATTCGCCCTCAGCATTCGCCCTTAGCTCTTGCAGAATAGAATTCGCCCTCAGCATTCGCCCTCAGCTCTTGCAGAACAACATTCACCCTGCATTCGCCCTCAGCATTCACCCTCAGCTCTTGCAGAACAGCATTCGCCCTCAGCATTCACCCTCAACTCTTGCAGAACAACATTCTCCCTTAGCATTCGCCCTCAGCTCTTGCAGAACAGCATTCGCCATTATTTCTCCCTGCTTTAAAAACCCTACATTTAAATGAAAACGAGCATTGCATTTCAACTACAAAAATATATTAGTGTTCAAATGTACATGTGTGCATCACTTGTGTAGGGTATTCCTTTTCCACTTTCACATTATCCAAGAATGTGTGCAGTATAGTTCATATTTTTTGTGATTTAGATTATCTTGAAAAAGGAAAGGTAAATTATTTCCCATGGAAAAAGAAGGTTTTCCTTTTTACTACTGGAAATGGTACAACAAAGTTCCATTTCTACCCGAAACTCCTATGAAACAGGAACCAAATAAAGGCCATGTCCTCAATGGACATCATTTGGCTTTGAAAATGGCCATTGCATCGTGTTGTTTCTTATATTACATCACGATAGTTTCTTAGGTCATTTCTTGTTTCTTGAGATGAAAAACAACCAAATAATTGTGAAGATCCTTTCAAGAAATAAATGACCATTTCTCAATCATATCTCAACTATTTTTTATTTTATTCAGTGGTTACTTACTTTGAGAGAAATTTGACACCTTTATAAGGAATATAACATAAAAACACAAAATGGGAAGGAATTGATGAGGTAGATGACCTTTAGTTGTTGTCAATTAAGAATTGATAATACACGATGCATGTTCTGTACTACAAGCTAGATTCCTTCCTGGAGTTAGAACACAGAGTATTGAATCAAAGTTGTAGTTTCTAACTTCTTATATTGGTTCATCAATCTTGAAATTTAGACATTGCATGTCTTCATTGCTTCATGTTTGAATAATTTGCATCATATTGTACAATTGGAAATTAGGAATTATGATTATTATTACTTTATGGATCTGTTAAGTTACTTTTAAGTTTGCATGGTTTAGTGTGAAATTATTCTTGTGTTCCCCTAGGCCCAGGTGAAGGAATGCCAAGGACAAGAACCCTATTTTTTAAATGGTATTGTTTCTTATACCCAAAAACCCCTCAACATCACTTCTTATTGGTTCTTAACAATAGTGTTGTAAACAATTTGAGAATTGATATAGAAAAATCTCGCACTTCTCAAGATAAAGTCCTAAAGCTAAAGTGTGATACCGTGTGTAATTCAATAGCCCCATTGTCACCTCACCAACCTCTTTTCACTTCGAGCTAGCTCTCCTCCAACTCAAGGGGGGTTCTCCCTAGTAGATGTTAGAGATCTAATGGCCCAACCAAACCAAGTCAAGAGCCCCATAACTCTCTATGCTTACTACTATCAATCAAAATATTGAACAAAAGGGTCAGACATGCATCCTGAAGATAAAATTGCCAGGGTATTTTTGGGTAATTTCAAAGGGAAAGTCCCCAAACACATATAATCAAGGAATTATAACGTGATTTCAAACATTAAATATCAACAAAATTGTTTAAAGGATATTGAAAGGAAAAAGGTGATGGAAGATAGAAAGTGCCTTACTTAAATGCTCTAAGGATTTTTGAATAGTTGCTCCAAAAGCTTCACTTCAAGGCCCTTCAAGATCGTCTCCAACAATGCTATACCATCAGCTTCAACAATGTTGCTCCAAAAATGTCCTCAAGGTATTCACAACAAGTTTACTAGAAGTTGCTCCAACAATATATTCAATAAGGTCTTCATTTTCAACTCGTCTCTTGTTTGGGTGTCTTAATGTGCAATGACATGTTTCCAGGACTGAATTCAATACAAGGCATATTTGAAACTCTAACTATGTCTTCCGGTGTCTTATTAGAAATTATTTCAGTTTTCATTTTGTGTTTTCAAGTTAGATATTGTTTTCAAGTTTTTACATTTATAATTTTATTGCAATGTGGCAGACTGATCAGGGCAGTACAGGAACAACCCCGAGACGGGATGATCGCGGAAAGAGGGCAGCGGAAGAACATGTAAAGTGCTAGAATTGCTCTATCTTCAGGTACTTTAGTTATTTACATAATTGAAATAATATTAATTTTGTTCAAATATGCATACACCTAGCCATGGTACTCTTGATGATTCCCTCTTTGAGGAAGAGCTTTCTTCATCCCTATCTCCAGCGCTCTTGTTGCAAAAAAGGGCACGAGATGCAAGGTCAAAATTTAATACTTTGATAGACGCGCTTCAAACACCTGAAACAGAAGAGAGGATAAAAAAACTTATGACCTAGCTAGAAACATATCAGGTAATAATAAAAAGTCAAAAGGATATTTTTTTTGTTCTGCATGAGATGAATTGTGATAGTTTGATTTTTAATTTTTACATTGACTAAACTAACAAAAAGTTCTTTTGTATGTAGCGTTTTCTGGCACTTGCTGAACCCGGTGTTGGTGGTAGTGGGAGAAAAGGGCAAGAGATTGCCCAGCAACCCTCTCGTACACCTTCTACTCCTTAAAGCAAACAAGAAAACACACCGCCTGCTGCACTGCCTAATCGGCCTAAAAAGTTGGCAAAGTGATGAGCTGATATGGCCAACTACATTATCAAGGTTTCGGAGCTACACGGTTAGCCCTAATAGACTCATTAATGGCACGTTGTTGGTGAACCATAAAGGTGTCCTATAAATCATACAACTCCTAGGTAAATTTTAATATTTTAACTATTTCATGTACTCTATCTAAAACATATTTATCATGATTTTTTATTTTTTAAATTAATGATAATATCTTTCTTCTTCATCTTCTCAGTGGAAACAATGAGTTCATGTGTTTTTTGGAGAGCCATGCGTTGGTAATTTTTGGCCCAAACATACACATAAGGTGGAATTCCCATAATTCCAACCTGAAAAAGAACTTCTAGATTATCTAGAAGCCCTTTTGGGATCGTCACATTTGACGGAACAACGATGGCTTGGGTAGCCAGAAAATATTTGAATTATACCAGGGACACCTATAGGAAGCAATTGCAATTTAACCCTAGATACGAGCGTCCTCTCACAGTTCCAGAGAGTGAGTGGAGAGCACTCATCCATGACGGAAAGAGAAAAGGGCAAAGAAAGAAGGAAAAATGCCAACTGGACCCGCAAGGTAAATTACAACTTTAATTCAATAGCTTTAATTTTCTCTATGTCTAAAATAAAAGTGTGCTACGTCATATCTGACTTCAATCTTTTGATGCTAGGTTGCCTGAAACCTCGAAGGCAACCAAAGCTAGGATTGAAAAAAAGGGCCATCACAAGCTAGGCCAGGGCGGCTACTTGAAATTAGCCGCAAGAATTGTAATTAAGTAGCTAAACATCTTATAATTAATTGTATCGCCTTCCAACGTTTTTGTAATCCTAACAAATATGATTAAAAATACACAATCATATGTAATGTAGGGTGATGACTTCGGAACAGAAACTACAGAGGAAGATAAAAATATCGCTTTCCATTTCGGCTATCAAGCCGTAGTTGAACGTCGCAGAAGCTTGGGGCAGGTCCTAAGATCCAGAATGCCTGATAAGGTAAAACATTAACCTTTCAATATGTTTGTTTTCGTCCATAAATTTAATGTCTAACAACTTTGTTTAAATCAGGGGAGCAACACTACCGACGAGGCAAATAACCCAGTTTTAGAGCCAGATGTAGATGCTCCTCACGTGCAACCTGATCATTGTAGTGGGGACCAGGCCGACAATGCTACTATCAGTGAGGGCCGTGACGGTAATTAATTTCCACTTATAATTTTTTCTAATCATACCTTGATGGTTGTCTTTATAATGTTTTTTTGTTTAAATGACAGAGAATGTTTCCCTTGAGGATCTTACAACCATAGAGGAAGACAGGGCAACAATTCCAATGGTGACAACTGGTGCACTAGGTAAATAATCTCATTGCAATTTTTTTTATTAATATTACCGAACTAGTTCAATGATATTTAAAAACTGACAATTAAAATTTAATATTATCTGCTTTTGTAGGCGATGCCCCGTCACTGGATGAGACCAGACATCGTGACTACGCAACTAGGTCAGCAGTGCGGGTCGAAAGGCACGAAACAGGAGCAGAGCACGATGATATTGATGATGTAATTAGGAGCTTTAGAAATAGGAAGAAGAAAAAAAAAATTTGATAATGTAAAATATTGTATTATTATAAGACAAACGTTACCATACTTGGAACGTTTTTTGCGTTATATAAAAAACTCATTTATCATACTATTTTATGTCAAGCATTAATTGCAATGTTTCCTTGCGTACTTTTTGTTGAATTGTTTTTTTATTAGTTATTGAATATTTTTTTTTATGCTCATGAAAGTAAAAAATGAAATATAGATTGGGTATTGGGGAATTGAGAGTGATGTGAGGGGGGAGGGGCCATAAGAGCTTCCACCTTCACGTGGTTGGCCCTGTTTAGTAGAGAATAATTTATTGGAGCGATTTAATCTTGGAGCAAACCTCCCTCGATCCAGTGTAGCAACAAAAAAGTCATTGTTGACTTAGTTGCTACTCTTTCAGATCGTGGGAGGCTTGTTCCAAGTTCATGCGACTCCAATAAATTGTTCTTGAAACTAAGAGGAGCTTATTCAGGTATGTTTTTACATTTTCAACATATGTTCTAACGTTATCATAAGAATTGTATCCAGATTAATATGATATACTGAAATAATTCTCATTATAATTCCATAACCTCCTCCTCCGCTCTCACTCGGTGGTGTCTATCACTAAGTGTGTCTTTTTTAAAATTATAGTTATAGCAGACAATGAACAATCAACTGCACTGTGAGTGATATCTTGGAATAATTCTTATTATAATTTCCTAACCTCTACTCTCACTAGGTGTCTATATCACTAGGTGTATCTATTTTAAAATTATAGTTTCAATGGTAGATAAATTGTTATCTTAACATTATAGCTTTGATGGTGATACCTTGTGATTGATAATGCAGTTTGAAGCAACTTTGGCTTTGACTAATATAGTCTCAGGAACCTCTGAGAATACAAAGGTTGTGATTGATTACGGGGCACTGCCTATATTTGTGGAACTTCTTACCTCTGGGAATGATAATGTTCGAGAAAAAGTAGCACGTTTATTTTAGAGGCATAAAATTATTCTTCCCAACTATCTTTATATGTCTGTAATTTTGGAATTTGATTTAAAAAACTAGTACCCAACTTTGAGTTCAACTGGTGTTCATGTAAGGCTGTTTGGGCTTTGGGAAGACTGTCGAGACTCTGTGAACATTTAGGGACCTTGCTCTCAATGCGAGCCTGGAGGCGTGCTTGCCCAGTTGAATGATACTGCCAGAATTTCAATGATAAGAAATGCTACATGGGCTCTGTCAAATTTTTGCCATGGTAAACCCCAACCACTATTCGAATAGGTAAGCATAATACATTTTCTACCTCTTCTTCTTAGTTCACAGATACTGTGGATTTTTTTTATAGATCTTGGTGCTTGGTAGATTTGTACGTATTATGGACCTAGGCGCTTGTTCATTACAATGACTCTATCATCAGGTTTTAGAAAATTCTCAGAAATTTGGGTTTCATAAGGGGATTACCCTTGCTTACAATTATGGATTATCAATCACATTCAAAATAAAAAAGTCTTTTCAGAAAATATTGAGTTTATTTGCTATAACTTCAGAAATCTCACAAGATCTAACTAAATTGTCTTCCTTTCCTTTTCAATACTCCAGCGCTTTGCAATGTAATCCTCTATCCTATAGCTAAACAATCATTTGGGTTAATGCAAACAACAACAACACCTCCTATTGCAATGCCTGCAATTCACCCTCTCTACACACATGAATGACTATGGCACCCTCTTTTGTGAACAGGTACTAGAGTTGAAGGTATTGTTTCGATTAGGATCGTGGAATTCAACATCCAAAATAGTATCAAATTCCACTGCAATAGTATTCCCCGGCGAGGGCAACAGTTCATTGATACCTATTGGACTCATCACTCCCAAATAGCCTCCAAGGCTACCCAGAGTGTGATCATCTTTGTTGCTGAGTATATTTTTATTTTTTCAGTGAGAGTTTAGGGTTTCTCTAACATAGCTTCAGAAATCCGATTCAGTGCCTGCTTGAATATAGTCACATAATACTCATGGTTTGGATTGATGAGCATGTTCTGAATGGTTGGTTGATTCATAAGAACCACCCATATAGTCATCTTGAGATATTTCAGAATTTTTCTCGGGTTTCCTTTTTCACTGTTTCTAGCGGGTGGGATGGTGTGGGGTGATCCATCAATACTGATGCTCTTGTAGCAGGGAATTTGTTTTTGGGGATATAAAGGAGCATTTTATGTAGATATCCCATTGGATGCATTCATAGATGGGCACGAGAGGTCAAGAATTTAAATTAAAAATATGCAACCTCTAGCATGGCAACCTGAAGGCCGCGAGAGACACTCGTTAAAGATTGTTTTGTGCTGGCCTTAATATAGTCGTGATTTATTTCTATTATCTTAATGCAAATATATAGTCTGGTCTCATTAAAATGAGGATTGTGGTTGTATTTCTCTTTGGTTGTTTCTCTCTTAATGCTCCATAAGTTGCCAAAAGTTGCGATAGTTGTTTAGTTTGCCTGTTACAACTTAAAATTGGTTTTTAGCAATGGGAGTCATGTTTTTTAAGGTTCATACTAATATGAAGATCTTGTAATTCTATATTCAGCATAAGAGAAGATGGCCTCTGCTTTGGGCAGTATGACAACAATTGCTACATCTACCTCATTGGGTAACAATGGAAAGGGGAAGAAGTTGGGTGCAATGTTTGATAATTATGGCAGACAATTGTCTTCTCTTTCAGTTTTTTCACCCATTTCCTTTAATCGCTCAAGCAGAAGAGGGACTCTAAGATTACGCGCCAGAGAGAAGGTAGTTAATACAAGAGCTATGGAAAAGGAGTTGTACTTCAACAAGGATGGCTCAGTGACAAAAAAATTGCAGGTCAGAGAAAAATTTATGTTTAAAGGAAGGTCACCTGCACGTGAAACTTCACTGCGGTGGATCTTTCCTTGTCCACTTATATTCGATTTTAATGTGTTATTTTAATTTTTCATGGAGGGTTTTTTTGGCATATGGTATGGCATTCAATTGCACACTTACTGAAAGCATTGTCAATTTGTCTTGCAGGCGGTGTGAACAAACTTGCTGATCTTGTTGGAGTCACCCTTGGGGCGAAGGGAAAAATGTTGTCTTGGAGAGCAAGCATGGTTCTCCGAAAATAGCTAATGATGGTGTGACAGTAGCTAAGGAGGTAATTTGTAGATGTGTGCTCTAGTTTTCTTTTTAACGTTGTATTAGTTCCCCCTCTTAAATGTCTTAGATTTGGTAGGCATAATTTGAAAAATCAAAGGTGAAAGGAAACATATTTGTTACCCAGTGGTCTACTTGGCCTATGGACTAGCCACATTAGAGTAATGCATAAAGCTTTTCACAATAATAAAAGGAAAGGGTTATGGCTGAGTCAAATTTTATTGTTATTGACAGTGTAATGAAATGTATCTCAATGCTATGGTTTTGGCCTTTTTATTGGTTGAATTAGAGGACCCAGTTGAAAATATTGGGGCCAAGTTGGTAAGGCAAGCTGCGGCAAAGACAAATGATTTCACTGGGGATGGAACCACAACATCTGTTGTTCTTGCACATGGTTTAATAAGTGAGGGTGTAAAGGTAACTTTTTGTCGATAGTACTGGATTAAGATCATCTATTCATTTTTGTAGGGTCTTATGGTGTTTAGTTTTTTAGTTTTGGGTTGGGCTTATTGAGTCTAAGATAGTTTTTGAGTGAAAAAATTGCTATCAGGTATTAAAAAAATTTGGTTCTTTTGTCAAAATTTATGAGCTTGTTAGGAAATACAAAACTAACAATGGTTGTATCTTAAATTTGTGGAAAATAATTTTAAATGAAACCTTTTTGTTTAGGTTGTTGCAGCAGGTGCAAACCCCATTCAAATTACTAGGGGCATTGACAAGACAATAAAGGCCCTTGTTTCGGAACTCAAAATTTTGTCAAAGGAGGTAAACGCTTGCCTTTTGAGTAGGCTGGTTTTCCTTTTGCTGATGGTTTGGTGTATCTAATTGAATTAGTTGCCTAAGGTATTTTTGGTTGCACACTCCTTTTCATTTTTCATACAGTATTGGCCTTGTGGAATACATTTGATTGTGTGGTCTTGTTAGATCTACAACATTTGTAGTTGTTTAGTCTTATGGCCGAGGTGCACTTTTATTATGGAAATAGCTGATGCAATATTGTCATTTAATCCTTACTGCAGGGTAGCATGTTGAGAAGTTTCTTGTGAAACATTTGGTATTCAAAATGACACTTGATCCTATACAGCATCATGCACTTGACTTCAAAATTCATATTCAAAGTGTGCTAGAAAATTCTTGCAAAATTTCAAATATTTATGTTGTTTTAAACCATTATATTTTTCATGTATTGGATGCTGAAAATGAGAAAAAGACTTTGGTATGAAACCAACTGGTGAATAATTTCCAGCAAAAAAACCACTTCCAAGACATGATTTAGAAGTAGAACATATGTACTTATAAAGCATAGAAAGATATCATTGATGCATTTTCAATGTTTGGCTAGGGTTATTTTTGGAGAAAATAACTCCTTATTCCTAGAATAGTGATCTTCAATACAAGTAAATTTCTTTCACGGACACTTCTGCCACTTGGCTTGTTGTTTATGTAATTTGAGCTCTACAAAAAAAATCTACAAAATTTGTCTATATAAATGACCACAAAAATGTAATACTTACCTTTATATTTCAGTAACCCTGTAATAAAGTCTATTGATATATCTTCTAGTATTTGAATATGTATGTGGAATGGTTGAAGTAACCATAGAGATTTTACTATCTCTCTTTTATTTATTATGCAAACCTAACCTTCTCTTACAAAATTTTGAGTATCTTTCTTCATTCCTTCCAAAAATATTTTTTTTGATCCTTTGAGATGTTTCAAGGAACCCTGCGTCCTACCGTTAGATAGACATGGGACTCCCTTAATATTTGTTTATTCAAATATGCTTGCATGCATAAAAATATTCTACATTTGCACCAAAATATATATTTCACTCCCAATGCTCCATAGAGTTCATCCCATCCTTTATAAATTTTAGTTTTTGTTTAGTACTATTGTCATTTTTCCATTATGGCAAGCTTCTTCTAGCCACCTAGGAATAGAAAATGTAATTTGATATAAATTTGAGGCCTCTTCTATTTTAGAAAGAGCATCATGTACTAAATTTTCCTTACCCTTTTTGCAGATTATCTCAAAATTAAAACTTTGCATTTTTTTTCCTCATTTTTGTTAATCTTCCAATGAAATCCATAGCTTCAAAAAATACTTTATGCTATCATGGTATATCTTGACTTTAAAGTACCTCCCAGTGATATACTATCCCCATTTTTTATTGCATGTAATATTTCTTCCATTTATTTTTCATACGTAGATTTCACCAAATATTTTCTTTGAATTCCTTGCTTTTAAAATCCAATGATATCCCTTATTGTGTTAATGTTACGTAAATTCATTGTCCTAGTGCCTCACACTCTACTATGAATGTTTTACCAAAAGTAGGTGCAACCGATGTTGGTGTAGAAGACATGGCATCCATTAAAAGAGAGAATGCTAAAGTAGCCTCATCATTCCATATAAATGATATTTTCTTCAAGAGATATGTGAGTGGACTTGAAATGCATGCATAATTCTTAACAAATGATCAATAATATCATGTAAGTCTAAAAAATATTCTAAGAACCTTGATTTTCTTAGGAATAGGTCATTTTGTAATAGTTTGCATCTTTTGAGGCTCCAACTTCACTCCTTCCTTTAAAACAATATGAACCAAATACTCGAATTCTTATTTTCCAAAAGCACATTTGGATATTTTTACATAAAAATGATTGTTCTCGATAATTTATATAACTTTTCCACATGTTTAGTGTGGTATTCCTGTGATTTATTATAAATATGTGTATTATCAAAGAAAACCAACACAAATTTTATAAGATGGGATCAAACAAAATTGTTCTTAAGTCGAGCCTGCCGGACTTCAAATGGCGATAAACCATAATTCAAACCAAATTCACGTTCCAAAATAGCCTGCTGATGTCGGCCAATTTTGTGACGCGAAAACCAAATGAATTCCACCCTAATATTTTTCGGGTCTGAAGTTGGGCCGACGCACAGAGGGAGAGTTGTGATGCAAATTTATTATCAAATTCACCCTAATATTTTTCGGGTCCGGATTTCCACTGCGCGAGCGGCCCAAAAAAAGATCCGCTCCAATCAATTTCTGCCACGTGTCCTCAATCAAAAGTTGCCATGTTCCCAGATGTGGGTGCATTCGATGGCGTTTAAGGCGATGGGACATGGATGTGGCGATTTCATATCAATCGCATTAAGTTTTAACGTTGTTCAATTAAGTTCCAAGGTTTTCACATCAAATCACATTAAGTTTTAACATTGTTCAAGATCAGAGCTCCACTCCTGTTAGCGATTCCGCATGCTCCAATATGATCCAGCCTTCGGCTCTCATCAATGAGAGATTAATTATGATGGGTGTTCTTCGATGCCATTGCAGTCGGGTCGATAAAATGGCGTTTCACTATGGTTTTTCAGACGAGCCGCAACCTTTGAATTGCATATGCTCTCCGGTTGTTGGGTTACACTGCCTGCTCACTGTGACGAGAAGGAGAAGTGGCCAGCTGAACTGCTGCTTAGACCTTGGTGCAAATCTGCATTTCTCTCAGTCTGGTCTGTGTCTGTCTTCCTCGGTTTCTTGGAATCCTGCTTCTCCGTCTCGTCTTGTGCCCACTGCTGAGACTGCACCCATGCCTCGCCTGCATCAAAGGATGCGTTGCCGCAGGGGGAGCACTAGTGGTCAACCCCTGCGCGCTCCCTCCAGCCCCTCAACCGAGTCGTCTTCCCAGTCCAGTGATTATTACGCAGGTCGCTATCCAAACACTAGAAGTGGGCGGGGTCGGGTTCTAGGATATGGCCACCGTATGGGCTCCCCTGCTCCTCATTTCCCCATTGCTTCACCTTCTCCCACGACATGCATTGCGATTTTTTACTTTAATTTCTCTTTGAACCGCCCACGAATCACAGCTTCAATCACTGTGGTTTTCCGTGAGGAGGCCCAAGTGGAGGAACAATGCACCCGTCCGGCGGGTCTGAGCTCAGAAAAAGCCGGCCAACATTCGGGCCTTCAGGAGGGGAGCGATGGCATGAATGTGGAGATAGCACCTAGTGATCTTGGACCTTCCGAAGGATGGTGCCAAATTGTCGAGGAACCACCGGAGTAGTTTGGTTAATTTGGTTTTCTTGCTTCGCGACCCACTTAATTGCGTCTGTTTTAGATTATATTACTGTGCTGGACCTCTGTAATATTTTTGAATTCTGTAAACGTTCAAGACTGGTTTCCCCGTATGAGGGAAGTCTTCTTTTTTGATTTTTTGATGACAAATTTGCCATAATTTTGGGCAATGTTTTTGACTTCGATCATGCTGTAATTTTATTCCCACTGTTAATAGATTAACTTTACTTAGAAAAAAAAAATGTTGCCCTGTTTCTATTTTAAACCTGTTTTTTGAAATACAGAGCCATGTTTATATGATTGTTTATAGTCGAAGCGCTGCAAGGTGGTTTATTATATTAATATTTCACGGTCGAATTATGTTCATAACAATTGGAAAAAAAAAATGTTGCCCTGTTTCTATTTTAAACCTATTTTTTGAAATACAGAGCCATGTTTATATGATTTTTTATAGTCGAAGCGCTGTGGGGTGGTTTATTATATTAATATTTCACGGTCGAATTATGTTCATAACAATTGGAAAAAAAAATGTTTCCCTTTTTCTATTTAAAACCTGTTTTTTGAAATACAGAGCCATGTTTATATGGTCTACGTATTATACTCTTTCTCTGTATATCTAAAGGAACCTTTTTGCTATGAATGGGGTGGATGATGTAGCGGGCTACTAATGGAAACAAGCGAGCCTGAACTTTACATCTCGGATGCAACAGATGGTTACCAATTTTGGAATCAAGCGAGCCCGATCTTACAAGCGAGCTTGGGTTTCTGCAGATGGTTTTTATTTCCGAGAACAAGCGAGTCAGAACATACAATCGACCCTGGGTTTATACATATTTTTGCTCTATCATGGATGCTTTTTGTGTGAGGCGTATATCAACAGTACATGTCTCTGCACATTTCCTGTATCCGCTTTATGATACTATTTTATGTGTTGATGTACAAACTACCAAACTAGCAATGCTTACTATGTTGCCGGTTTATTGATATGGTCTGATGGTATTTTTATATTTTGGACATATCACACCTCACATGATTAACGTTTTTCTCTGTTCAAGGATTTTGGGTACTTTAATTTGTATTTGGAACAATGGACGTCGTTACTCTATCTGTTGCTTTACTATTCTACATACTGCTATTTCACTTTCTTATAGATGCTTCGGGCATATTTGGATGCTTTCTCAGATTGTCGATAGTCTCCATGTGGACCGTTACTGGGTTTTATATCATGTCCCTATATGTGACATGGGGTATTTTTCTATCATTGTCTGGGGTGGGACTTCCACTTTTCTGGATGGATATTTGGGTTCCACCTTCGGGACAGGAAAATGTAATGACTTCATGGACTGCTTTACTATATAATATATTCAAAACAACGTTTTTTCTTGTGGAAAAAAATGATTGCTTATAGTCGAAAGGCCATGGAGTGGTTTATTATATTAATATTTCACGGTCGAATTATGTTCATAAAAATTGGAAAAAAAAATGTTGCCCTGTTTCTATTTTAAACCTATTTTTTGAAATACAGAGCCATGTTTATATGATTGTTTATAGTCGAAGCGCTGCGGGGTGGTTTATTATATTAATATTTCACGATCATTGGAACGCCCACGATTCATAACAAATATTGGAGATTTACTGTCCTGTTTTAAAGTTTCATTTTTTTTTTTTTAAAATTGAACCCACCATCGGTATACCGATGTTTTGTAAGCGTCGGTCTTTCAAAATCTTGAATGATTTCCGTCGGTCTTCCTAGGGTCGGTATTGCAACGCTTTTGGAATGCATCGGTATTGCGACGCTTCTGGGATGCGTCGGTCTTGCGATAACATAAAAACGTCGGAAGAGCGACAGTATAAAAACATCGGAAGAGCAACGTTCAAAACGTCAGACCACATTTCATCGGAATTGCGATAGTTTACAAAGGTCGGAAGAGCGACACTCAAAATGTCAGACCACATTTCGTCGGAATTGCGACATTTTACAAACGTCGGAAAAGCAACGTTCAAAACGTCAGACCACATTTCGTCAGAATTGCGACAATTTACAAACATCAGAAGTGTGACGGTTTGGGAAACGTCGGAAGAGTGACGCTTGTTTGGAAGCGACGGAAAAGTGTCGGTAGTGCGACACTTTTTCAGTGCGTCGGAATTGCGACGTAATGGAAAACCACATTTTTCCCGTCTTCGAACTTTCTCTCTTGCGACGACTATGTGTCGGAATAGCGACGAAGTTTCCGTCGGAAATTGGGCCAAATATTCTAGTGTGTGCTTCAAGTCAATTCAAACCTACTTCTAAAGTAAGAAACCCTAGTACTTAGTAAAATCTAATTCGCACCCTAAAGCTAATCCCTAAACTTTCATACAATCTCCCTTACATTCCTAAAAAGATTTTTTCCAATTCCCTAGCCCCACTCCCTAAACAATCTCATCCCTAGTAACCCTAAGTCCTAGGGTTTCACTTACCTAGGCTCCCTATATATTCCCATTTCCTTCATTTCCTCACACCTCCCTTCAATTCATACTCCTTCATTTCATTCCATCATCCCTAGGGTTTTTGACACCAAGAAACATTATGGATGAAGAGGAGAACATAACCTATAGTGAGGAATAAATACAAGATATAAAGCCATATAAGAAGGGAGAGAAAGTCAACATACATGAACCAAAAAATACCAAAGAGCTTATGGAATCTCCCCTCACTGTGGCATGTTTTAAGCATGTAGGTTGTTCCAAGTTCTATGAAAAAGTGCAAAGAGTTCGGTACCATCCTATGTTGACAAGATTGTTCATTTCTAACCTTCATGAAAAACAGGTCACCCTTACCAGGATTAATTTCACTATGTCCAATGACATTATAGTTGTTTCTACTGGGATCCCAAATGTTGGGGAAAGATGGTTTAAACAAGGAAATCTGAATCATTCTTATTATGAGCCATATCTTAAACCAAGGTACAAGAATGAGAGAAAGATGATTTTTCGTTTCTCCTACCTCCTTGATAGATATGTCCCCATGATGGAAATCATCATGAAATACTTCACCTGTGAGGGAAGGTTTTCTAGACTCTATTCCTATCATATCCGGCTCCTCATGCACTTCACTAGGGTTAGAATGCTTCATATACCTTATTATCTCTACCGGAGCATTGATAAGATGGAATTTATTTCCCAAAAGAGAGATTATAATCATCAAATGCAAAGTCTCTTTTACCACTCCCTCATAAAAATGATAGTCATGTATCAACTTGATCAGTTAAACATTCCATGGGACACCTTCATATCCAATGAGATTTTCACTATCCCACCTATTCAGCATGGCCAGAGTGCACCTTCATCATCTCGTCCTTCCTCATATATCCCTCCATCTCAACCTATTGTTCATACATCATTTTCATATTAGCTCCCTTCATCTCATTCACTGCCATCTCACATTGACCCTTCTTCACATTTTTATAACCCTTCATCATCATCACATCATGATTCTAGGTCATCAAGCAATGATGAAGACATTGAGGGCTAGTTTTTTTGAGGTTGATCCATTTCCCAAAACTTACTAGAGAGGCTATAGGCATGTGTTTGCTTCACTTGGAGTGAAAGGGGCCATGCCTTCTTCATCAACACAACAGGTAGATAAAGGTAAGGAAAAGGCGATAGAGTCATCCATTCATGATGAAGAGAAAAATCATGAAACATAGCAAAACTTTCAGTTGATTGACCTAAATGAGGAGGATAAAGATAAAATCACAAATCCAATAATAAAAGGTAAAGAGTCTGAGATTAGTGAGCTCCAAACTAATCTTGAGAGGGATAAATACGTGATTCACTTTCTTGAGCACGAGAATGAGCAGATGAATACCAAACAGATCACTAATGAGGTAAAATGCATCAAAGCACAAAGAGAGACAGAGCAGGCTAAATAATTTCTTGAGGAGATATTAGAAGTGTTTGGTGAACCTGATGATGATGAGGATCAACCTCCAAGACAGAGACCTAGGACAAGAGGGCTGAAAAGAGCTCTAGCCCTAAAGAGACAAAGGGAAGCTGAGCGAGTATACCAACTTACACTAAATGAAAAACTTGCCATAGAAATCAATGAATAGCTCTTGGCCAAGGCTCAAAAAGACAATGACATTCAAAGAAAGATGGAAAAGCATTATGCCATGAGGAACAAAATTGCAAGGGCCAAGATCAATCGAGCCCATGCAAAAATTGAAGCCTTGACCAAGCAAGGAGAGAAAGAGAAGTTAGATATACTTGCTGAGGTGTCACTCCATGCCTCAAACACATGATAAGCAAGTATCCCAGAAATTTTGACAAAATTGTGGCAAACTTGGCATTTTTGTATATTTCTGTGTTTTTTAAGAATATTTTACACACAAAAAATTTGCTAAAGGCGCAACGCCTTGGATGCTACGCTCTTTTTTGGGCCATCTAATGGACAAACGACCACCACCAATAGATTTTTAATGATGAGGACATCAACCCTGTAAAGTTTCTAAGATTTTGGAGGAGAATTGGTCACTGAAAAAGTCAAAATACCATCAAAAAATCATGTTTCTGCCTCAAATTCTACCTGGTCGCTGCACGTTTACTAGTCTTGGGAGAAGTGATTTTTGACAGGGAAAATGGGAATCATTTTGAAAATTGAAGGTAGTTCTGGAAAGTAGACTTGAAGGAATGAGTCACTTTGATCATCTTATACTCTAGCTATCAGTTCAAATTTTTGTGTAATATCTTCCTCACTTCATGGATTCTACCCCTGAGGATGAGTGGAGGTGGTTTTCATGTCTATTTAGCTCAGTTCTTCACATGAGTCAAAGGTTGGAATAAATTTCATTTTGCTAGTTGATCAAGGGAACTTGTACTCAGTTTTGGCCAAGCTAATAAAGAGGAGTTGCAGCTACATTTATGGGATACCTGTGGTATTGAATGTCTTTCATTGTTTCTTCTTTAGTCAAATATGTTTGAATTTATTGTTCATGTCACTTGCATTTCTATGTTATGATATTTTACAAGTTAGAAATTTAGAATACATGTTTTCCATGGTCTGTTTTGGGTAACTGATCATATTTTGTTCATTATCTTTTGTCTGAGAGAAATACATCTCTATTTCTTTTCTCGACCTTCTTACATTTTCAAAAACATTCCATAACCATTCTCTTCCAGTGATTGGCACTGTACCTACCTTTCCCCATTAATCCCTGCAATCCTAAAACTATTTCCCTGACCTCGTTTTTTTCTTGACCTAATTCCATTATCCACTGATTTACCAACCAAACCAAATCAAAACAACCCCTTGTTCATTATCTATCCTAAAACCCTAATTTCTCCAGCCCTACCGGTTGTGACCGTTTTGGAAAGAGCCCCCTCTGACTTGATAGGGATGGCTATCAAGTCAAAAGCTTGGTTTTTTGTTACCTCTGTTGGGATTCCTTCCTCAACCTTGGGAATCTGGTGGAGTGATAACATACTTGTGCCGTTTCCAGGGAATGAAGAGACAAACTTTTCCCTGTGCGTACGACAAATATCTATCAGAAACTGATCCTTTGGATGATAGGATTGAGTTTCGTAAGGTTGATTTCATAAGTGCAATGCGTCACAACAGATCTGGATTCTACAAGATATCCTGAGCAAATCCAGACCCTGATCTAGTTGATCCCGTTGATGATCCAGATCAATTATTTCAAAGAAACTGATATCAAACTCTGCATATTCAATTAGGACCGGCTCTATTGGTAAGATTAGTATCTCTACCTGCAAAATTGATTTCTCTAGAAGCCATACCCTATGACATAAAGTTTGAATTATCTTTATTCAATTCCAAATCCGAAACTTACTTTTTTGATATAGTTTTTGATCCTCTAAGATTATCTGAGGTAAAATATTTGTTCAAATTAGATTTAAGTTATTTGAAAGATTGGTTTTTCGAAGAAATAAAGCCTGAATCTGACCTAGACATTAAGGAGTGGATCAAATTTTATCATCCTGAAGAAGTTTTTGTTACATTTGAACCTCAAACTCAGTTAACTTTAGTATATTCATCTGCACCTTCGACTTCATCATACATACCTACTACTTCAGTACCAATAATTTCAACCCCTTTACCCATTCAACCCGTCCCTCCGGTTGTTAACCCAGTATTTCATCCAGGCGAAATTATGGCCTGTTTTAGACCTTTAGTTCTCCCTGGTAATCTTACTGATCTACCTCAAGGATATGGTCAAAGGCTTCCCCTTTTTGATGAAAACTCTAAAATCACTGCCCGTCAACACACAACCAAAATCACAACCTTTATAGATTTGGAGGAGTTAGATGCAGATGATGCCAAGATGCGAATCATCGCACAAAGTATTTCAAGTGAAGTCAAAGTTTGGTACCATGCCCTAGTAGAAATTCAATTAGGAATCCTGCTTAATTCATTGATGCTTTCTTAGCCAGGTGGGATGAAAAGAAAAACCCTTTGCAGATCCTTGATGAATATGATTCCTTAAAACTTAATCCCAATGAATCAACACCTGATTACAATTCTCGATATCTCAGAATCTATAATTCCATTCCTAATGAAATGAAACCAGCTCCTGGTTTTTACCTTCTATGTTATCCTGATGCCTTTGACCGAGATATGGCCTATTCAGTGAGAGAAAGAAATCTCACCACCCTCGAAGATATGATAAAAACTTTAGTGAGCATTGAAGAAAATTTGTTAATTAAAAAGGCCAAAATTAAAAGTGAATGCAAAGTGACTATCAAAGAGGAACCCTGCACTTCATCTGATACTAAATTTTATGCCTTGTTGAAAATCATGGAGATAATGTTTGATAGGATGTCTATTTCAGATAGATAGATTGAGCCTCAAATCAGAAATCCAAACTTCCAAGGCCAGCAGTAGCAACCTCAGTTCCGAATAAATCAGAGAGAACAAAGAGCTCCCGAAATGCAGCAGCAACAGCAAATCAAAACACCACTTCAAAAAAACTATGCTCAACCAACGGTAGAGGAGAACCTTCTTTTCACAACCGATGGTCAGCCCATTTTTCTCAACGAGGATGAAGAGCATGTGGAGAATACAAGTTCACCGAATGAAAAAAATTTCATAATGGAAAATTATCATGAGTTAGAAGTAGAATCTCATGACTATCAGAGAGGGTACCTAAATGCATTGAGTTCCCAGCAAAGGCAATATACCTTGAGAGGCCAGGATGTTCCAATAACTCCACCTCAAAGAAAACAATTCAGTAGAAAGAAGCACCACCAAAACAAGTTCAGAATAAGGGCAAAGAGATCATAGATCCGAATCAAAACATAAATAATCAACCTACTACAAGTGCACCGATCAAAGAAAGAGTCATTCAGAGAAAAGAAGCTTCACCAAGAGATCATGTTGAGAAAAGGGATGTTATCATAAAAGAGGTAGATAGAACTACACCTTTTAATTTTGATTCTAGAATTTCTAAATTAAAAGTGTCTATTCCTATTACCGAATTGGTCAAAATTGATAAGTAGAAATCCCATGTAGCCAAAACCTTGAAAGTTGACCCTTTATCTGACATGGGTAATGTAGAGGATGATCAACCCGAGTTAATATTTGGTCCTGTAATTTATGGCTAGTCCGAAGATAGTGAAGTCCCACCATTTTATCTAAGTCTTAAATTCCATCAGTGCATTCTTAATAATACTATGCTAGACTCTAGGTCTTCTCACAACCTCGTGCCCAAAGCCATCATGGAGAAGCTTGGCCTTGATATTACCCGCCCATATCATGATCTATATTCTTTTGATTCTAGCCATGTCCGTTGTTTGGGTCTGATCAAAGATCTAGTTGTCTCCTTAGAATAAATCCTAGCCAAAAATTTCATCATGGACGTGGTAGTTGCTGATATTCCACCACGTTTTGGTATGTTGTTGTCGAGATCCCGGGGGGCCAGATTAAGAGGTACATTGCAGTTAGAATTTTCCTATGCCACTATCCCTATCTTTGGTAAAATGAGAAAGCTATATTGCGAGACCAAAATGAAGTACATGATCACTAATAAGGAAAGGCCTAATAATCATCCTATCAACATTGTACATACAGACTTAGAGTCCTTTATATTGTGTAATGATTCCAGATTAAATGATGTAGATTTTCAAATAGTAGAAATAGAGGATGTTCCCAAAGTTTCAAATTGTATTAAAGAAAGAATGTCTGCCTACTGTAATCGAACAACCATCAGAGAAGGCAAATGAAAGTTCAGAGCAACATGAAGAATCCAACCGCCAAATAGTGTCAAATCAGAATCAAGAGTTTCAGCACCTCGAAGAAGAAGAAGAAGGTCTTTAGAGCATGGACTTTGATGGTTTTGTTGGAAAAGATGGAGCTGGCATTGGTTTATGGATCCGCAACCCATTGTAGAAAAACAAGGTCCCAAATAATGTAAGGTTTTGTTCCTACAAACTAGCGTTTGATTGTACAAATAATGAGGCTGAATATGAAGCGCTCATTACCGATTTGAAAATTCTGAAGAAATTAGGAGCTAGGAAAATTGCAGTCTACAGTGATTCAGAGTTAGTGATAATAAAAATAAAAGGTGAGTACCAAGCTAATCACCCAAGGATGAGGCAATATAGGAATGCAACACTTGACATTTTAAGAATGTTTCCAGAATATACACTTAAGGTAGTGCTTAGATTGCAAAACTTGATGGCTGATTCATTAGCTACTTCTGTGAGTAATTTCAGATCTACAATGTTTTCTAATAAAAATTTTGAGATCCATATAAAGCACAGGCCTGTCATTCCAGACAACTTAAAATTTTGGCAAGTTTTCTATGATGATAAACAAGTGAACAACTTCCTTCAAAGTGAAGGATAATTTGAAAATTGTTCTATGGGCGAAGTATATGATGAGGATGACCATGTTATTGAAGCATATTAGATTGACATTCTTCAGCTCAAATACAATAACATTCCGAAAGGTCTCATACCTTTGGAAGAGTTATTTGATCAAGATGATGTGGTGAGAAAACCAACTTTGGTTCCCACAAAAAAAGGAGTAGAAGATGTGAATGTCGGAACAACCAATCAGCCGAAGTTCATCAAGCTCTCAAAGTCCTTGCCATTAGAGGTATAGCCTAAATATATTGATTTTTTTACTGATTTTTCTGACATATTTGCTTGGGTTTATTCAGGTATGAAGGTGTACAATCAAGATATCATTCAACACACAATCCCAATCAAGCCAAATCAGAAGCCCTTTAGACAGAAGCTCAGGAGAATAAACCCAAAATTGTTGCCATCTATTGAGAAGGAGGTAAAAAAGATTTATAAGGGAGGTATCATTGTTCCAGTCAGATTTTTAGATTGGATATCCAATTTGGTTCTAGTGCGGAAGAAGACCAGTGAGATTTGAATTTGTATAGATTTCATAAATCCGAACAAAGTGTCATTAAAAGACAATTACCTGCTGCCCAAGATGGATCACATACTTCAGCAAGTTGTAGGACTCAGGCCACAATTATATCCTTGTACATGAATATGATCAGGATAAGACAACATTCACTACACCATGGGGTACTTTTAAATATGACAATTTTTTTTTCGGTGTAAAGAATGCCAGGGCTAATTTCCAGCGTGCCATGGACATAAATTTTGGTAATGAAAAAGATGTCTTCTTGGTATTTTATTTAGATGATCTGACTGTTTATTCAAATTTAGATGAAGAGCATTTACATCATTTGAGAGTTTTATTCTAGCGATGTAGAAAGTTTGGGATTTCCCTAAATCCTAAAAAATGCCTATTTTACATGGAAGAGGGTAAGTTGTTGGGACACATCATCTTAAAAGATGGAATCCGAATAGATACCGCTAGAGTTGAAGCAATACAGGAAATATATTTCCCTATAAACAAAAAGTAAATTCAAGCCTTCAATGGTAGGATGAATTTCCTATGCAGGTTCATTCCCAAACTAACAGAACATCTCAGAGAATTAACCAATATGATGAAGGAAAATCATGTTAAATGGTCAGAAAATTCTCCTAAATCATTCAGCTCAGTAAAATTTTCTTTTACCACTGCTCCAGTGTTAACAAGTCCTGATTATTCATTAGATTTCATCATATTTTATTTTTCTTCTGAGCATACCTTGGCAGCAGTGCTCATGCAGAAAAAATATGGGACAGAGCTGCCTATAACATTCTTCAGTCGTACCATAAGAGATGTAGCTCTCCAATACAACATAATTGAGAAACAGGCCTTGGCCTTAGTTAAAGCTCAAATAATTCCGTGTTTACATTATGCACTCTCATATTTTAGCATATGTTCCAAATGCAACTGTTAAAGAAGTACTTATGAAAACAGATCCAGAAGGAAGAAGAGGTAGGTGGATAGAAGCAATTTTAGAGTATGACCTTGAGATCAAGTCGACCAAGATGATCAAAGGGCAAGGCTTAGCCAAGCTCATGGCTGATTCTAATTTACATGCACTTGACATCAATCTCATATCAGAACTGTTCGATGACGAAGAAAATTTAAGTTTAGTTCAGGTATCAGATCTCTTTTCATCATCTCCGCAGTATGTTGATATTATTTATGTTTTACAACATTTGAATCCTCCTCCAGACATGACAAAGAGTAAGGAAAGGTCCTTAAAGCTTAAGGCTTCGAAATATTGCATACTTGATATTGCACTCTACTGGAAGGATCCAGGAGGAGTACTGCTCAATTGTTTGGTGGAAGATGAATCCAAAGAAGTGATGAAAGATTTACACAAGGGAGATTGTGGAGGTCATTTGTACTGGAATACTATGGCCAACAAAGTACTGAGAGCAGGTTAATATTGGCCTACTTTGTTTGCAGATCTGTACAAAATGGTCATGAACTGCCATGAGTGCCAAATTTTCCAAGGTAAACGTAAGCTCCTTCCTTTACCATTACAACCCATTTCAGTTGAAGCTCCCTTCCAGTAGTGGGGCTTAGATTTTATCGGTGAGATACACCCACCTTCATCTGCTCAACATAAATGGATACTTACCGCTACAGATTATTTCACAAAGTGGATCGAAGCAATCCCAACCAGGCAAGCTACTGACTCAGTCATTGTTTAGTTTCTTGAAGCTAACATTTTGTCCGGGTTTGGTTGTCCTAGAAGGATAATCACGGATAATGCTACAAATTTCAAATCAAAGAAGATGACAGAATTCTGCGATAAATATAACATTAAATTGGGTCATTCTACAACATATTATCCACAAGGAAACAGATTGGTGGATTCTTCCAAAAAGTCTCTAATCAGTATTATCAAAAAGATGTTGGAGGCTAAAAAAAATAATTGGTACAAGAAGCTGATAAATGCACTATGGGAAGATTGAATAAGCAACAAAAGATCCATTGGCATGTATCCATTTCAGGTAGTTTACGGTGTGGATACAATTTTCCCTACTTAATTGGCTGTCCCAGTCATGAAACTTCTACAAGAGGCATGAAGCGAAGAAATTGATATTCAACGAGGAATAAACCAAATGATTCTCTTACGACAAACAAGGGAAGAAGTGTTCCAGAACACTTCCAAGCTTCATGATAAGATCAAGTAGATTTATGATAGGAAAACAAAATAAGATGATTTCAAAATTGATGATGTGGTGCTCCATTGGGATGCCAGGAATGAATAAAAAGGTAAGCACGTGAATTTTGATAATCTATGGAAAGGTCCCTTTAGAGTTGTAGCTTCTCGTGGAAAAAATGCATATCTTTTAGAAGAAATGGACAAGAATAGTTGCTTAGGAGGGCCAGTAAATGGTAGGCTCTTGAAGCACTATCTCTTTTGATCTGAAACTTATGAGAAATTTTCATCCTCATTGTATACATCAGTTTAACATTTCTACAAGTGTGAAGTGGAAAATGGATTGGAGTTCAGAGCTCGAAGTGAAGGCCATGGAGCTTCATTGAGAATCTACTTTTTCAAGTTAAGTTTGCATTAGGGTAAGTTCAGTTTTTGAGTCTTTGTTTCAGTCAAGTCAAGTCAAATTGAGTCATTTTCATTCAGTTTGTGTCATTGAATTGTCAAAAATTCAGTCCTACCTTTAAGTTTCAGTTATTTTTTGACCGTATTGGCCCAATAGAAGAAAGCACTGATCTGTACAACTCAGATATCTGTGGTTCTTGACACCTCTATCAGATTTTCCATCCCCAATAAGGCCAATGTTAGTACCAGAATATACATTCTCTCATCAGTGATCAATATCATTCCTTCATTTTTCATTTTAGGTGTCTCATTCCGAAATTTTTATATCATTCCATTAGTTCATGCTAAAAATTGTTTCACTAATGGTAGCCTCCCTCAATAAAAATTCACTCTCCCCTAGAGAATCACATTGCTAACTCACTCCCATGTCTTCTTGAGCACAATAACACCTATTAAAATCTCATATCACCATTTGTTGTCTCAGTTAAAGTCAACCATGGAAATCAGGTTTTTCAAAAGTCTCATTAGGTCATTAGGGTTTTGTTTTTCCAGATCCAAAAATGCATTATTCCATCTCAATAAAGTTAGCAAACAGAAGAGAGTGACTCAATGGAATTATATTTTCATCCACAAAAGATCATCACTATGTAAATTTTATCTTTTTAAGTTGTAACTTCGATTTCATATGATTTTCATATCAAAATGTCACTTTGATATGAAATCAAATATGTAATTTATTTTTATTTCAAATGTAATTTTATGTTTTTTATATGTAATAATTCATTCCCTAGCTTCCAACTCAAGCATTCATGCCAAACTGAAGGAAAGAAAATCCAAACTCCATTAACTTATCAAAGGGCATTAGTGTGAAGATTTGAAAAGTTAAAAGTGAAACATAAGGAAAGTGGGTTTTTAAGTCATAAATAAAATCCACTAGAGTATAAGAGCCCTCAACACTTCAAAAAAAAGTTCATTTTCATCATACAACCTTAAGAAAACCTTAGCAAATAAGAAATTTCAGATTTCAGAGTGAAATTGTGCAAAACAGAGCTATTCGGTGTGCATTCTCGTGGGCGTTGCACGTTTAGACAAGGCGTCGCGCATTTAACCAGGACATCGTGCATTTGGTCGAAATCAATAGTGTAAATTACAATTTCACTACATGTTATCCTGGGTCACTATGCATTTTGTTGGGTCACTGTGCGTTCACCCATAAATTCCAAAAGAGCCTCTGTCAGATTTCCACTCCACAAGTTGATGCTAAACCTTTGCAAAATGAGTCTTCATGCTTCCATTTCCAGTGAGTAACAAAATTCTCATCTCTTTGATGTTTCATTGTGCTTCATTCAATTCAAACCTATTTCTAAATTAAGAAAACCTAGTGTTTATTAAAATCTAATTCACATCCTAAAGCTCGTCCCTAAACCTTCATACACTCTCCCTCACAATCCTAAAACATTTTCCTAATTCCCTATCCCCATTCCCTAAAAAATCATATCCCTTATAACCCTAATTCCTAGGGTTTCACTTGCCTATGCTCCCTTCCATATTCCCATTTCCTTCATTTCCTCACACCTCCATTTACTTCATACTCTTTCATTCATTCCATCATCCCTAGGGTTTTTGACACCAAGAAACATCATGGCTAAAGAGGAGAAAAAAAATTATAGTGAGCAGTAAGAAAGACAAGAGAGAAAGTGATATAAAAAAAGAGGGAAAGTTATCAGACATGAACCAACAAATACCAGAGAGCTTATGGCATCTCCCCTAACTGTGTCATTTTTTAAGCATGTAGGCTATTTCGAGTTTTGTGAAAAAGTGCAAAGAGTCAAGTACCATCCTATGTTGACAAGATTATTCATTTCTAACCTCCATGAAAAACAGGTCACCCTTGCCGATGTTAATTTAACTATGTCCACTGAAATTATAGCAGCTGCCACTGGGATCCCAAATGTTGGGGAAAGATGGTTCAAACATGGAAATCTGAATCATTATTATTGTGAGCCATATCGTAAACCATGGTACAAGAATGAGAAAAAGATGATTTTTCCTTTCTCCTACCTCCTGGATAGATATGTCCCCATGATGAAAATCATCATGAAATACTTCAGCTGTGAGGGAAGGTTTTCTAGACTCCATTCCTATCATATCTGGCTACTCATGCACTTCAATAGGGTCATAATTCTTCATATACCCTATTATCTCTATCAGAGCATTGATAAGATGGAATTTATTGCCCAAAAGAGAGATTATGATCATCAAATGCAAAGTCTCTTTCACCACTCCCTTATCAAAATGATTTTCATGTATCAACTTGATCAGTTAAACATTCCATGGGACACCTTCATATCCAATGATATTTTCACTATCCCACCTATTCAACATGACTAGAATGCACCTTCATCATCTCATCCTTCCTCATCTATCCCTCCATCTCAGCATACTGTTCATACATCATTACCAGATCAACTCCCTTCACCTCATTCACTTCCATCTCACATTGACCCTTCTTATTTACCTTTTTATAACCCTTCATCACCATCACATCATGATTCTGAGTCATCAAGCAGTGATGAAGACATTGTGGCAAAATGGGCTATTTTGTTTGAGGTTAAGACATTGCCCAAAACTTACCAGAGAGGCTATGGGCATGTATTTGCTTCACTTGGAGTGAAAGGGGCCAAGCCTTCTTCATCAACACAATAGGTAGATAAATGTAAGGAAAATGTGATATAGTCAGCCATTCATGATGAGGAGGACAATCATCAAACATAGCAAGAATTTCAGTTGATTGACCAAGATGAGGAGGATGAAGAAAAACTCACAAATGAAGTAATCAAAGGTAAAGATGCTAAGATTAGTGAGCTCCAAGCTAGTCTTGAGAGGGCTAAATATGTGATTCAATTTCTTGAGCATGAAAATGAGCAGTTGAAGACTAAAGAGGTCATTAATGAGATGAAATGCATCAAAGCACAGAAAGAGGCAGAGAAGGCTAACGCCTTGCTTGAGGAGACATTAGAGAATTTTGGTGAACTTGATGATAATGAGGATCAGCCTCCAAGACAGAGACCTAGGACTAGAGGGCTAAAAAGAGCTCTATCCCTAGAGAGACAAAGGGAAGCTGAGGTAGCAGACCAGCTTACACTGAATGAACAACTTGCCATAGAAATAAGTAAGAACAGGGAACCATGGCTTGATAGAGCTAATATACACTTGGAAAATTTGATAGAATAGGCCAAAAAGGATAATGACTTGTTGAGGACAAAGGTAAAAATTCATGCTCGGAAATAGAGAATTGCATTGGCCAAGCTTGAAAGAGCCAATGCCAAAATTGAAGAGTTGACAAAGCAAGAAGAGAAAGAGAAGCTAGATATACTTTCCGAGGTGATACTCCATGCCTCAAACACATGACCAGCAAATATCCCATCAATTTTGACCAAATTTTTGAAAATTTAGCATTTTTGTACATTTTTGTGTTTTTAAGGTTATTTTTTACACAAAAAATTGCTAAACGCGCAACGCCTTGGACGCTACGCTCTTTTTTGGGGCATATAATGGAAAAATGGCCACCACCAGAAGATTTGTAATGATAAGAACATCAACTCTGTGAATTTTCTAAGCATTTGGAGGAGATCTGGTCACTAAAAAAGTAAAACAAATATCAAAAAAACCATAAATAAACCATGTTTTTGCCTCAATTTCTGCTTGGTCGATGCGCATTTACCAGTCTTGGAAGAAGTGATTTTTTATAGGGAAAATGACCTTAATTTTTCAAAATGAAGGTAGTTCTGGAAATTAGACTTGAAGGGCTTTCCAATGAGCCATATTGGAGTATATTTGGACACCGGGAAGGCACTCAAATTCAACCTTGAACAGAGGGGATAATTTCTGCCTAGTCGTTGCACGTTTAAGAAGAAAATGGTGCATTTGCAGTCTTTAGAAATTTTCTGAGTTTCACTCTAGTTTTGATCTTTAGCTTGGGAAATGTTGAATTTACCTATGTAAATGATGAATATGAATGTAATTATTATTTTTTTACTATTTACTAGGGAAAATACATTAGGTAGATCAAGCAAATGAGGTGTAATGAATCAGTTCACTTGAGATAGGAATGAGTCCCTTTGATCATCCTATACTCGAGCTATCAGTTCTAATTTTTGTATAATATCTTTCTCATGTCATGGATTCGACCCATGAGGACTAGTGAAGGTGGTTTTCATGTCTATTTAGCTCAGTTATTCACATTAGTGAAAGGTTGGAATCAATTTGATTTTGCTAGTTTATAAAGGGAACTTTTACTCAGTTTTGGCCAAGCTAATAAAGATGAGTTGCAGCTATATTTATGGGATACCTATGGTATTGAATCTCTTTCATTGTTTCTTCTTCAGTCATATATGTTTGAATGTATTGTTCATATTCACTTTCATTTCCATGTTATGATATTTTTACAAGTTTGAAATTCATAAGACATGCTTGCACATGCTCTGTTTTGGGTAACTGATCATATTTTGTTCATTATCTTATGTCTGAGAGAAAATACATCCTTTATGATTTTCTCAGCCTTATTACATTTTCAAAACCATTCCACAACCATTTTTTTCAAGTGAATGGCACTGTACCTACCTTGCCCCATTGATCCCTGCAACCCTAACTCCATTTTCCCCGACCTAGCTTACCTTGACCTAATTACTTTATTCACTGATTTACCCAACCAAACCAAATCAAAACCACCTCTTGCACTCATTATATAGCCTAAAACCCTAATTTATCCATCCCTCCTTGCTGTGACCCTTTTGGAGAGAACCCTCTCCAACTTGATAGGGCTAACTATCAAGTCAAAAGCCTGCTTTGTGGTTACCTCTGTTGGGATTCCTTCCTTAGCCTTGGGAATCTGGTGGAGTGATAACATACTGGCATCGTTGCCGGGGAACGAAGAGACAAGCTTTTCCCTGGGTGTATGACAAAGATCTATTGAAAATTGATCCTTTGGATGATAGGATCGAGTTTTGTAAGGCTGATTTCATAAGTGCAGTGCCTCACAGCAGATCTGGCTTCTATAAGATACACCATAGTGAATCCAGACCCTGATCTAGTTAATCTGGTTGATGATCCGAAGAAATTCTTTCGAGGACACTGATATCGAACTTTGCATATTCAATCAAGACCAACTCCGTTGGAAAGATCATTACCTCTACCTGCAAAATTTCTTTCTCTAGAAGATATACCTTATGACATAAAGTTTGAATTATCTTCATTCACGTCAAAATCTAAAACTTCCTTGTATGATAAAGTTTTTGATCCTATGAGATTATCCGAAGTAAAATCTTTGTCTGAATTAGATTTAAGTTCTTTGAAAGATTGGTTTTTCGAAGAAATCAAGCCTGAATCTGACCTAGACATTAAGGAGTGGATCAAATTTTATCATCCTGAAGAAGTTTTTGTTACATCTGAACATCAAACTCAGTCAACTTCAGTAGATTCATCTGCACCTTTGAATTCATCATACATACTTGCTACTTCAGTACCAATAACTTCAACCCCTTTACCTATTCAACCTATCCCTCTGGTTGTTAACTTATTATTCCATCTAGCCGAAATTATGGGTCATTTTGGACCTTTAGTTCTCCCTAGTAATTTTGCTGATCTACCTAGAGGATATTGTCAAAGGCTTCCCCTTTTTGATGAAAAATCTGAAATCACTACCCGTCAACACATAGCCAAAATCACAACCTTTATATATTTGGAGGAGTTAGATGCAGATGATGCCAAGATGTGAATCATTGCACAAATTTTTTCAGGTGAAGTAAAAGTTTGTTTTCTTTCCCTAGAATCAAGTTCAATTAGGACTCCCACTGAATTGATTGATGCTTTCTTAGCTAGGTGGGATGAAAATAAAAACTCTTTACAGATCCTTACTGAATATGATTCCTTGAAACACAATCCCAATGAATCAATGCCTGATTACAATTCCCGATATCTCAGAATCTATAATTCCACTCCTAATGAAATGAAACCACCTCCTATTTTATCCCTTTTGAGTTATACATATGCCTTTGACCTAGATATGGCCTACTCATTGAGAGAAAGAAATCCTGCCACCCTTGAAGATATGATAAAAAATTCTGTGAGTTTTGAAGCAAATCTATTAATTAAAAAGGCCAAACTTAAAAATGACCGCAAAGTGACTATCAAAGAGGAACCCTCCACTTCATATGATACTAAATTTAATACCTTGTTGAAAACAATAGAGAGAATGGTTGATAGGATGTCTATTTTAGATAAACAAACTGAGCCTCAAATCAGAAATCAAAAACTTTCGAGGCCAACAACAACCTCAGTTCCGAATAAAGCAGAGAGAATAATAGATAGACAGATTGAGCCTCAAATCATAAATCCAAACTTCTGAGGCCAAAAAAAACATCAGTTTCGAATAAAGCAGAGAGAACAAGGAGCTCCTAAAACACATTAGCAACAACAAATTAGAACACCACTTCAGCAGAACTATGCTCAGAGTTATGAAGAGGAAGAACCAACGATAGAGCAGAATCTTATTTTCGTAGCCGATGGTCAACCCATTTTTCTCACCGTGGATGAAGAATATGTGGAGAACACAAGTTCACCTAATGAAAAAATTTCATAATGGCAAATGATCATGAGTTAGAAGTAGAATATGATGACTATCCTAGAGGGTACCTGAATGCATTGAGTTCCTAGCAAAGGCAATATACCTTGAGAGGTCGGGATGTTCCAATAACTCCACCTCTGAAGAAAACAGTCTAGCAGAAAGAAGTACCAGGAAAACAAGATCAGAATAAGGGTAAAGAGATTGTAGCTCCAAATCAGAACATAAGTAATCAACCTACTACAAGTTCACCAGTCAAAGAAAGAGACATTCAGAGAAAAGAAGCTACACCGAGAGATCATGTTGAGAAAAGTGATGTGATCATAAAAGAGGTAGACAAAGCTACCAATTTTAATTTTGAGTCTAAAATTTCTAAATTAAAGGTGTCTATTCCTCTTACCGAATTGGTCAAAATTGATAAGTACAAATCCCATGTAGCCAAAACCTTGAAATTTGACCCTTTATCCGATATGGTTAATGTAGAGGATGATCATCCCAAGTTAATATTTGGTCCCACCATTAATGACCAGTCCGAAGATAGTGAAGTCCCACCATTTTATCTGAGTGTTAAATTTAATCAGTGCAATCTTCATAATACTATGTTAGACTCTGGGGCTTCTCACAACCTCATGTCCAATGCCATCATGGAGAAGCTTGGCCTTGATGTTACATGCCCATACCATGATCTATATTCTTTCGATTCTGGATGTGTCTGTTGTTTGGTTCTAATCAAAGATCTAGTTGTCTCCTTAGAGAAAATCCTAGAAAAAAATGTCCTCATGGACGTGGTAGTTGTTGATATTCCACCACGTTTCGGTATGTTGTTGTCGAGATCCTAGGGAGCCAAATTAAGAGGTACACTGCAGTTAGTATTTTCCTATGCCACTATCCTTGTCTTTGGTCAAATGAGAAAGCTATACCATCTAAAAAAAATGAAGTACATTATCACTAATAAGGAAAGGCCTAAGAATCATCCTATCAATGTTGTACATACATACTTAGAGTCCTTTATATTGTACAATGATTATGGATTAAATGACGTAGATTGTCAAATAGTAGAAATAGAGGATGTTCCCAAAGTTTCAGATTGTATTAGAACAATGTTAGAGAAAGAGAAATAAAATATGCCTACTGTAACCGAACAGCCATTAGAGAAGGCAGATGAAAGTTCAAAGCAACATAAATAATGAGATCGCCAAATAGTGTCAAATCGGAATCAAGAGTTTCAGCACCTTGAAGAAGAAGAAGCGGGTGTTTGGAGCATGGAATTTGATGGTTCCATTGGAAAATACGGACCTGGTATTGGTTTATGGATCTGCAGCCCATGTCAACAGAAAAATAAGGTCCTAAATAATGTAAGGTTGTGTTCCTATGAACTAGAGTTTGATTGTACAAATAATGGGGCTGAATATGAAGCGCCCATTACCTATTTGAAAATTCTGAAGAAATTGGGAGCTAGGAGAATTGAAATCTATGGTGATTCAGAGCTAGTAATCAAACAAATCAAAGGTGAGTACCATGGTAATCACCCAAGGATGAGTCAATATAGGAATGTAGCACTTGACGTTTTAAGAATGTTTCAAGAATATACACTTAAGGTAGTGCCTAGATTGAAAAAATTGACTGCTGTAAGTAATTTCATATCTACAATGTTTTCTAATTAAAAGTTTGAGATCTGTATAAAGCACTGGCCCGCCCTATTCCAAATAACTTGAAATTTTGGCAAGTTTTCTGGGACGATAAACAAGTGAAAAAATTCCTGCAGAGAGAAGGAGAATTTGAAATTGTTCTATGGACGAAGTATATGATAAGGATGACTAGGTTATTGAAGCAAATCAGATTGACATCCTTTAGCTCAAAGATAATAACATTCTGAAAGGTCTCATACCTTTGGAATATTCATTTGATCAAGATGATGTGGCGATAAAATCAACTTTGGTTTCCACAAAAGAAGGAGTAGAAGATGTGAATATCGGAGTAGCCAATCAGTCAAAGTTCATCAAGCTCTCAAAGTATTTTCCATCAGAGGTAAAGCCTAAATATATTTATTTTTTACTGATTTTTCTAACGTATTTGCGTGGGATTATTTAGATCTAAAGGTGTACAATCAAGATATCATTCAACACACAATCCCAATCAAGCCAAATCAGAAGCCCTTTAAATAGAAGCTCATGAGAATAAACCCAAATTTATTGCCATCCATTAAGAAGGAGGTAAACAAGATTTATAAGGCAGACATCATTGTTCTAGTCAATTTTTTAGATTGGATCTCCAATTTGGTTCTAGTGCGGAAGAAGATCGGTGAGATTCGACTTTGTATAGATTTCATAAATCTGAACAAAGTGTCGTTGAAAGACAATTACCCGCTGCCCAAGATGGATCACGTACTTCAACGAGTTGTAGGAGCCAGTAGGATGTAATTATTGGACGGTTACTCAGGCTACAGTCAGATTCTTGTACATGAAGATGATCAGGATAAGGCAACATTTACTACACCATGGGGTACCTTTAAATATGCCAAAATTCCATTTGTTTTGAAGAATGCTAGGGCTACTTTCCAGCGTGCCATGGAGATAACTTTTGGTAATGAAAAATATGTCTTCCTAGTAGTTTATTTATATGGTCTAACTATTTATTCAAATTCAAATGAAGAGCATTTACATCATTTGAGAGTTGTATTCCATTGATGTGTTATCACTCATTAATTTTAACACTTTCATTGATAGGGTCCTACATGTCATTCACCTAGGTTCATGTTCTCTCATAAGTCATTTTCATGAAAATTTTGAAAAAATGGCATTTGGTGATGTCTACCTAATGTTTGAAACCCACCTCTAACCATGTCATATCATTCAAATCAATCTCATATCATATAGTTTTAATCCCCATGCTTTTTAATCACAAAATATTCCACCTGTCAAATTTTCACAGTTTCGTAGCGAATTATATGGCAAATCAGTAGATTTCGCTATGAAACTACCTAACAGTTCTGTAGCAAATCTATCAGCAGTTAAACTCTTTTTGCTGCGAAACTGGGTTTTTTCTGCTGAAATTTTTAGAGTGGTGTGAGGTGTCAATTTTCAATATGAAAATTAAGGGGTTAGGTCATTCGAGTTTGTTATCATGATTCTCAAACATGAAAAGCCATATCTGAAGTAATTGCTATCTTTTATGGGCACATTTGTCATCATTAAACTTTGAGTTGTCAAATTACCTTTTAAACTTTAGCCCCAAGCTGCTCTTTATCATTCAACGTTCAATTCTTGTGTATGAACTATCTCCCTGTCACTATTTTAGAGCTTCTTCATCGCACAAAGAACGTTGCTGTTCGAATTTGATTCTGCAGGTGTCATCAACAAGCGAGGTAGCAAGAAGTATAAAGCATCATGTCATCGAAGAAGAAAACAAATAAGGTTGGTCATTGTGTAAGGTATGAGCCTATGGATTTGAAGTTGTTGAATGAAGATCCCACTAGTATGGAGGTTTTCAAGAAGACGGGTTGCCTACAGTTATGCCAGAAATTGCAGGATTTCCATGCATATATTTCCAAAGACTTTGCAACAAATTTTACATGGATAACATCAAAAGTTGGGATTTTGAATTTCATAGTGTCACCAAATATCATCTCCCAAGCTACAAAAATTCATAGAAGTGGTGAATAATGGTTCAAAGGCACAAAGTTTAGAATGAAAAGATGTGAAGTTTTATTCAAGCGGGAGCACAAAGGAGCTGATATGACTAGTGGCATCCCCAGGAGTTATATGAAAGAGAATTTTTCAAAGCTGCTGCTGGTGATAAAAAAATACTTCACCTACGAAGGGAGATTCTACATGGTTTATTCTTACCATATTAGACTCCTTCTACATTTTTTTGGTAATAAACCACTTGACCTACCATTATTTTTATACAGGAGTTTGGGAAATATGTTAGATAAAGTTCAGGTCAAGCTAGAAGGTAATGAAACATCAATATTTCACCATGGTCTGATAAAACTGTTAGTGATGGAAGAGTTGAAAAGGTTAAATAGAGATTGAACCTTTTTATTTTTATGAGTGGGTATGAAGTAGATTCAGTTACTCCGAAGAGAGTTTCAAAGCCTAAAAATACTACATCACCAGCTGCAACAAAAGAGATTGATGAAGAAGGAAGACATTTTCCTGTAGAACCAATGGAAATTGAAGTAGAACCTCTGCAAGAAACTGATATCCCTCAGCCAGCACCTGTGAAACACAAAATTAGAAAACAAAGTATTAAGAGGATAACAAGGAGTTAGAAATTAGACAAAGGAAATCTGGAAGACATCCTCCATGCAATAGATATTGAAGAGTCCCCAATAGTGCAGGCAGAAGATATTGAAGGTGATGGAAGAAAATTGGAAAAATCCTGGTCAAGAAGTTGGATTTTGCAGGAGAGGATGCTGGCTTCATGTTTCAGCCAAGGAAGCCAATGACTAGGTCACATATTGCAAAGAAGGCCATGGAAAGCGAAAGAGCAGAGCAAATAAGTGAAGGTATGTAGCCATAAAACATCATAGATTTATCCCCAGCAACATAAGAAGTTGTCAGTATGCAAAGAAAGGGAAAGGATAAGATGGTTGGAAAATTAGAAACATAACTCCTCACAAGACAACTAAGAGAAGAAGTTGGAAGTAGAGAAGCACAGGTATGAAAAGGCCGAGTTTGATCAGATGATGAAAAAATGGGACATTCAACTCTCAAGTGTTTCAGAATCTATGAGGAATGCTAAAAAGCTGCTGAAAAGGACCCAACGTCTAAGACTTGTAGTAAAAAATACCAGGAAGATGAACCTACACTTGCAAGAAGAAAATAGATCATTACAAAATCAAGTGGAAGGCCTTCAGGAACAAATGCACATGATTCAGGATGAGCTGGAGAAGAGAGGACTGAAAATAAAAGTGATTGAAGAACCTGAAGGTCAATCTAATTTTAATGAATATGAAACACCCAAGGACTGAAGAGATGAGCTCAGACATTTTTGTTAAGGGTTATAGCTTGAAAGTGACATAAATTTTGGTTTAGAAGATCAATTTTTGAAGAAAGTTACAAAATCTGCAATTTCTACTTTATTAGGCAGTTTCATAGCAAGCCATAGGCTTGAAGGCTGAAAAATGCTACGAAATTTCTGAATATTTCTTTTGGCCTCTAAAATCAATTTTATGCAGAAATAAGGAGGGAGTTTGATACTATTTATATTTTTTGACCTAAAAAATGCTTTTTGACTAGCAGAGGTGGCAGAAGGAAGGTAAAAAGATAGAAACCATCTCGCTACTAAACTATGCTACAAAACTGCCTAAAGATGTTATGTTTTGCAGCGAGGTGTTTTTGAAGGGTTTTTTAAGGTTCGAAAGGCATATGGAAGACCAAAAATCGACGTGGAGGCATCCAACTAGATAAGGAGACATCTCAGGAAAGACTCATCACTTGGCATGTGTGCCATTCATACAAAACAACATGAAGACAAAATCATAGTTAATGTTGATCCTTTCCTAGAAAATAGGACAGCTGTTGCTAAATTCTTGGAAAGTGCATTTATGTATTATGTCATGGAGAATTACATTCGAGCATCTGATCCCTATCTATGTAATGATCCCACTATTAGATAAGTGGAGGAAATAAATGTAATTAGAGTCCCATTAGGAGAAATAGAGTTGTCAGTTATGATTAGCTGCCAAAGTCAAGGGTCAATGATCCAACATCCTATGTAATGTGAAAAGAGTCTATTTCTATATAGAATATCAAATATCAAAGGGTTGGGAGATGTTAGGTATGCATTACTATTACAATCTTTCACTATCAATAATATACTTTTTCAGCAGCTTGTTTCAGACCCAAGATTCATTGTATGTTCTTATCTATGCTTGTTTATCTTAGTCCTTTTGATCTTTATGCAGTGGCTCATGTGTAATCACTTGTAATTCAGTAATATGCTCCAATTTCCTATACACATGTAGTTTTTGTTTTTTCCTTTATGTGTGATTTGATAAGAATATATGTGCCTTGAATTCCATGACATTTGTGTTTTTGTAATTGAGGTTTACAATGGCTCCATAAGCCCAATGATAGCAAATCCTCTACATTTTCCACCCGAAATCATATACAATCAAGTCATTATCACAGAGTTAGCCATCTAATAGAGTTTTTATTGAAAAAATCATAAGTTATCTTGAGAGAGCCTTCTCAGACTGAAGAGGCTAATCTTCAGTCAAAAGATGGTATGAATTACTTACTCCAAATTGACCATTGAAGCAGCCCAACAACAACTCAATTTGGTGATAACATGATGTAGAAAGTTTTGGATTTCCCTAAATCCTAAAAAGTGCTTATTTTCTATGGAAGAGGGTAAGTTGTTGGAACACATCATCTCAAAATATGGAATCTGAATAGATCCCGCTAGAGTTGAAGCAATATAGAAAATAGATTTCCCTAGAAATAAAAAGGAAATTCAAGCCTTCAATGGTAGGATGAATTTCCTACGCAGGTTCATTCCCAACCTAGCAGAACATCTTAGAGAATTAACCAACATGTTGAAGAAGGAAAATGATGTTATATGGTTAGAAAATGCTCGTAAATCATTCAGCTCGGTAAAATTTTCTTTGACCACTGCTCCAGTGTTGACAAGTCCTGATTATTCATTAGATTTCATCATATTTTATTTTTCTTCTGAGCATACCTTGGCAACATTGCTTATGAAGAAAATAGATGGGACAGAGCTTCCTATAGCATTATTCAGTCACACCATAAGAGATGCAGCTCTGTGATACAACATAATTGAAAAACAGGCATTGGCCTTAGCCAAAGCACTAAAAGAATTCCATGTTTACGTTCTACACTCTCATATTTTAGCATATGTTCCAAATGCATCAGTTAAAGAAGTACATATGCAAACACATCCAGAAGGAAGAAGAGGGA